>OY720028.1:15813116-17013116 GCA_963082485.1 Eudonia mercurella
CGCCCCTGCGTCTATTATTTAAGACGCGCGATTGAAGCAACTCTCGTCTCTTACTTTGTTTAATCGTTCACACGTGCACACGCTTGGGGCCCCAGACACCCTTTTAATCTCAAAAGTATATTGCTACCGAGTAATTTAGATCCTATCTGACGGTACCATTGAATCTGCCGCGCAAGGGCGGTAAGTGTTGAAAAAAGTACGAAAAAAACACAAAATCAAAGTCTGTAAGCGGCAAAGCTGATCGTGGGTGTCGTTATAAAGAGAACTTTATGCAAATTCACTTTACATGCAATTTGTGGCGTTTCTTGATAACTTAATTAGAAATTTAAAGTGAAAATATATTTAATTTTGTTTATAAATTAATTTCTAAGTTTTGTGATCTTTTCGTATCATACCTATGTGTATACCTACTTGTAAGTCTGAATGAAAAAATACCTATTATTTTTATTTTTAATTAAGCATTCACTGAAAATATGAGTAGAAAAACCAATTGCTTGCTGTTCCTCGAGAAAAAAAAGCCTAATAAAATTAACAATCTATTTTATTTTGAGATTATAATGCAATTGGTTGCGAATTTGCAAGTGATGCAACTTTTGCAATGTCCTGTCACAGGATGGGTGACCAAAATTTTAATATCGGGCTTCACCGTGCTTTGGCAGGCTTGTTAAACCATTGGTTCCGGTTTTTGTAGTGAGATGGCACTCGTTAATACATTAACTGGGCCTAAGTATCGTGTGTTATTGTCCGATCTGCCCATGTGTTTTCATATGGTAAGAATAGCAGTGGAACGTTTATAGGCTGATAGTGGTGATGAACTTAGGCAGATAGAGATTTAAAATTCTTTACTACCAACCAGACCGCGTACACGGTAATTGAACTTGGGCTCTCTGGAATTTGAAGTGAGACGGTGGAAGGTCACCCAGAGCGGCGCAGCATTAAACAAACGATATACGCACATGTTCGAAAAACCAAAGTCCAATAACGTCCGTGCCGCGCCGAAACAAAAAAAACATAAGTCGACTCGTCGGAGACGGACGAGCGACGACGCCATCACGCATAATATTGAATTTGCGAGGTGAGGATTAAATATATTTATTAGACTACGGCGCCTGTTTAAGGTCACCCTAGTCCTGTATAGCTTTAAACAAACGACAGTCACACAATTTACAACCAACCAAAGTTCAATGGCATCCGTGCCGTTCCGAAACAAAATAACAAAAGTCGACACGTCGGAGACGGACGAGCGACGACTCCTCACGCTTTATATTGAATTTGCGAGGTGAGGATTAAATATATTTATTAGACTACGGCGCCTGTTTAAGGCCACCCTAGTCCTGTATAGCTTTAAACAAACGACAGTCACACAATTTACAACCAACCAAAGTTCAATGGCATCCGTGCCGTTCCGAAACAAAATAACAAAAGTCGACACGTCGGAGACGGACGAGCGACGACTCCTCACGCTTTATATTGAATTTGCGAGGTGAGGATTAAATATATTTATTAGACTACGGCGCCTGTTTAAGGCCACCCTAGTCCTGTATAGCTTTAAACAAACGACAGTCGCACAATTTACAACCAACCAAAGTTCAATGGCGTCCGTGCCGTGCCGAAACAAAAAAAAACAAAAGTCGACTCGTCGGAGACGGACGAGCGACGCCATCACGCATCAAATTGAATTTGCGAGGTGAGGATTGAAGAGGGTCGAAATGACGAACGCGGACGCCGACGGACGTGCGCGGCGGGGGGGCGGGCAAAATAATAACGTGACCGATTCAACTTAATGGGCCTTTTCGTGATCAGCGGATGAATGCAGCTGAATGTTTTCCGGCTCTTGGAGAATGTTTCGGGGCGTTTTGGATGTAACTTTTATTTATATCGTGAAAAGATGTTGTAGGTAATACGATTGGTTGATATCAGTGACGTTGTAAGACGTTTTTTTTTCAATGTTACTAAGGCATACGACATACTATTATATAAATATAAATTGTTATTTATAGGCCTTTTTTGAACAGTACTTTCTAAGGAGCGATGGAGATTTATGAGGACATTTTAAAACAAAGTAATCCACAACTATTTTACATAATTGAAGTTAACTTAAATAATTATTCTTCTGCAAAACGTATCATAAAACCACGGGCTTCAAAAGTATTTAATAATCATACCGATATGTAGTGTGACTGGTTTTCCAAGGAACCTTAAAACACACCAAACTAAAACAAATGATACATCAAACAATGAAAAAGATTTACCATCACTTACTCCCCGGACTGCTGCAAGGAATTTTTAATCTGCCAAGTTTATTACAAAGAGATTTCTCTTTCTTGAAACGTGATTTTGTCAAGCTACTTGAGAGTTATTGCATTTGTTTATATACAATAGATGTTAAGTTTATTTCAGTTTTCTATTAAATGGATACACACTGTACCATAAGACAATTAATTACATGCTTTTTACCAGTAAGCCATTTTTAATAACACTTTCCATGCTTATAAGGAAAATAAAAATGTCTGGAAAGTTAGTAGAAAATATTTAAAAAACCTTTATTCAACTAAATTATCGAATATAAAACTACTATGGAATATTCTAAATCGCTTAATTCAGACCAATAAACATTTTTTTAATGTTATAGATAGAACAGCAGAGAATACAGCTTGTTCCTCTATAACAAGGTTTCTTAAAATGGGGTCCAAGGACTCGTTAGGAGTCCGTAGCATGTGTATCAGGGGTCCACAGTAGCTCAGTAAACTCTTAACACATTAAATTGTGCAGTAAACTCAGCATTTCTTGGCTAAGACACGAACTCGCAGTGGCGATAACGCATCATCGTCGTCACGCACGTCACAGGCAGCATCCTTCTCAATAACTTAGTAGTAAGTGAAACTACCAATAAAAGTGATTTTTTAGTATATAAAAGGCTAGTTTTCTTTCCTAAAATAATATTTGAAAGGGGTCCGCGAAATTTTTTAAATTGTGAAAGTGGTCCGTGACTGCAAAAAGTTTAAACATTCTAAGCGAAGTGTACAATGTTTCAACACTTTAAAGTACTTCCAGCTATTTCGCACCAATAATGTTTAGTTAAGGCCGTTCCCTCGTAGCAAGTGTTGAGAGAATTCTAATTAAGTTAACTAAGTCTACACTCCTATTCAATGCTGGACTACGAATTGGTTGAACAAAAAAGAATTTAAACTCTTTAAAGCTGAACTTGCGATTTTCGAAAAAGTTTTGATAATTTTTTTTTTAATTCTGAGAACATTCCACTAATGAAACATGTCAGAAGAATTGATTTGTGACCGGAGATGTGGCTGTGGTAAAGCTCGCGTGTGAACCGTATCTGTGTTCTTTTCGGCAACAAGTGCGGGGTATTTAACAAAATGGTGATGTGTGTATGTATCTAGGAGTGCAGTAGTAAAAATGATAGTTATTTATTTCGCATCAGATTGGCCTCATATTTTATACCGACTCCGTTCAATTAATTTATTTTCATACTTTATTTCAGTGACATTTTCAGAATCGGGAGGTACGATACAGCACACCATAACACGGCCCTTCAATAGTACTTCTTCACGTTCTTTACCGAGCGTGGTAACTTGTCTCCATAAACTGAACGTTCCTTTTTGAACATTACATCTATTGAGACATACGTATTTAAATTTACTCTTTTTTATTCTTGGATCTGTCTTAATTATTGTCTTATACCTTCTACTTTTTTACACCTTCTTATCTCCTAATGGTACCATGGGGTAATAATGAGCCTGATGGCTTAGTGTCCATAAAATATAATCACTTTCTTTTATTAACAACCTAAAAAGACATTACGTACATTACAAACTTTACTTCTCATATTACGGTGAAATTCTAAAGGTATATTTACCTATCTCAGCCAAAAGTTGAGCACATTTACAGCAACAAACAACCATACATTTCAATAAACCTAACAAACAGAAGTTCGCAAGGAACGCACGCATCGCTACCATTTATATCTCCCCTTCGGCTTATGACGAGAGCGACAAATGAAACGTAGCTGGTATACGGAGATAAAGAAATTATACCAGTGTGTATGGTGTGTTTTATTGCCGCCCGTTATGATGACGTAGCTATCTGGGCGCACGTTCGGCCTTTGGACGTGCTCAAATGAGGACTGGAATTAGTCATCGCATTTTTATTGCTACCCAGGAAGTGACGCAATATCTCTTCGGTGTTTGTAGAAAATTACACGGTAAAAAGTAACTAAATAGGTTTATTTTGTTTGTAGTAGTGTTGAAATTTTAGTCCAGAGAATCATTGCTTGGTCAAGAAAGCAGTTGAAATTGTAAAACATTAACATTTTGTTCATAATCTAAATACCATTTCAATCGTGAAGATTAATTAAAAATAAAGAAATTATACCAGTGTGTTTGGTGTGTTTTATTGGCGCCCGTTATGATGACGTAGCTATTTGGGCGCACGTTCGGCCTTTGGACGTGCTCAAATGAGGACTGGAATTAGTCATCGCATTTTTATTGCTATCCAGTAAGTGACGCAATATCTCTTCGTGTTTGTAGAAAATTACACGGTAAAAAGTAACTAAATAGGTTTATTTATTTTGTAGTAGTGATGAAATGCTAGTCCGGAGAATCATTGCTTGGCCAAGAAAGCAGTTGAAAATATAAAACATTAAAATTATGTTCATAATCTAAATACCATTTCAATCGTGAAGATTAATTAAAAATAAAGAAATCATACCAGTGTGTATTGTGTGTTTTATTGCCGTCCGTTATGATGACGTAGCTATCTGGGCGCACGTTCGGCCTTTGGACGTGCTCAAATGAGGACTGGAATTAGTCATCGCATTTTTATTGCTACCCAGGAAGTGACGCAATATATCTTCGGTGTTTGCTAATGCAGCCGGGACCAACGTCTTTACGTGCGTGCGAAGCACGGAGGAGCTCGACATATAATTTTTTGATCACTATCAGCAATCGCAGACCTTCATGCAAGAATAACTCTGAAAAATATTTTAGACCCCCATTCCAATAGACAAGTAAAACAATACAACCCGCATTGACTGTGTATTCCGTGGAAAGTGTGTTCGGAGCCGTTTCCCACTTTTATTGTAAAAGTTTAATAGAGACTGGATCCGTAAATGGACCAATCAATACTTTATTGTACTTTTGCAATTCCCTGTTTCGGAAGGGTGCGATTGAAGTTCGTGTATGCTTTAAATTAGAGAAAAGATAGGATTTTCGTGGTAATTTAAAAATAAACCAATTTGTTAAAGTGCTGTTATGATAGAATGATTTAAGAATTCTAGGAATGTAGTCAATACTGCAATTCCTTTTAATTATTATTACATTGTTATATCGATAAACATAAGGTATTTACTATATGCCTCCATCTATTATTAAACATCGTCAACATAATATTTCACAGACATATTTTAAAAAGTTTTTAAGTTTAAATTACTTAATTTAAACTTTAAAATATTATCACTTCACGATATACAGCGAGCTCACAAAACAGCAGACGGCCGAAAAAAATTAATGATTCCGAAAAGAAGAAAAAAATGCGATCTTAGAAGGAATGAGCTCGCGTCTTTCCGACATAAAAAAGGTTTAAAAAAAGCCTGCATTTAGTGAATACCTATTCAGGACTGTGGAAATTCAGACCACTGTAGCCTGGCGCTGCACTTACGAATGCGAGTCCCTTTGAAGGAGACCGTGGTTTTTTTCGACAATCAGACCTGAGGCGAAATTTTATGTTAAAACTGACTCTTTAAAGGATTCGACGTCGGTTCAGTCTTACTAGTTTATTCATGAAGGTAAGTGTTGCATTCTGAGTGCACTTTTTGTTCTTATAATTCTGCGGCCATGTTTCTTTTAATTGCATTGATGAATAAGGTAACTCATGAAGAACGAGAAGGTAGGCTTGTAAAACTTAATTGACATTATAATATTTATCAGACACAGAGTTTTTTATTATTTTAATATATGACCATACATCATCATCATCATCATCATCATCAGCTCATTTAATGTCCCTACTACTGGGGCACGAGCCTTCCTTAGGATGGATAGGGGAAACGGGCCATAAACCACCACGTGGGCCCAGTGCGGATTGGTGGTTTTTAACGACTGCTAATGCAGCCGGGACCAACGGCTTTACGTGCCTTTCGAAGCACGGAGGAACTCGAGATGATTAATTTTTGGTCTCCCATCCGATGACCGGCCTTTGCGAAAGTAGCTTAACCTCAGCACTCGCAGACCGGGCGCGTTAACCACTGCGCCATCGAGCGATATGACCATACAATACAACATTTTTAAAAATAATTATTCAAATGAAAATATTATTCATTCACTAAAAATCAAGTACTTTTAACATTTCGTCTATTTTACCAAAACGCAGGGAATGTGAATGTTAACTTTAAAGTACAGTACAAACTTTATAAAGTTTATAAGATAAAACGTTTTGGATCTCACACATTAAACAAGACCTTATCAAAGGGTCCTCAAAAAGTCAACAGTCCAACAAATTGCAAGATCAAAGCCTAACCTCTTGGGAAGGCCGGAATTTTCCATTATACTTGTCCTCAAAAGGTGAATGCAAATTGCCTTGTGGACTAATTTTCTGGTTAAACTCCACTTTCAAAGCGAACTTTACGTTTTATCTTTAGGTCCTCTGAATTTATAATTACTCTTTATAAAATTGCTGTCCTCAATCAAGTGGGTACAACTTTTTATAAGACACTGCTTGGAATAACGATTTTTTTTAAATGTTTTAGATAGATAGATAATAATTTTATTGCAAGACTATTATAAAAGATAAACATGAACAAAAAAATTTACAAAATTACAATTTTGCAGTCTTATCGCTTTTAAGCGATTTCTTCCAGTTTGTGTCATTTTTTTCCTTAACTTATACAGAGTTAGGGATTAATCAATATTAATTAGCGACCATGATGGTGTAAGTGCACTGAAAGAAATGGTAAGGACCATAAAATACCAATTTCGTTATTCAAACTTAGTCTATTTCTTTCTCCAAGTTAAAAATTTCTCAGTTAAATATTTAATTTGGAAAAATATGTCTTATTCTGCAGATGCATTGCTCGTCGTCATCTATGGTAAAGATAGATCTCAAATATACCTGAAATGTTTAATTTATACTTTTTTTTTTTATCTTTGTGTGAGCAATAAAGTATTTATTTATCTATCTATCTATATCAAACAGCTTCAAAATAACCCAAGTGCAAAATCGTTATAATTATAAACCTCCAGATTAATTAATCTTCAATAGCCCAGTTTTCGATCTAGCTAAAAATTTAATAAAAACAAGAATTTAAACGAGATTCAACACAGAATTGAATTTAAGAGTTTGTTGGGACGAAAAGCCTCCTTTCTCGTCCAATCCAATTTGTACAACACTTGCAAGGGACCTTTTTAATCAGAACATCTGGAATCCTCTTTTCTGGGCTTAGTTTGCATTAACGACTCGCTTCAATACCGAACAGATAGCTACAGGAGGCATTTTTCTATACTGCTTACTTACGTACCGCTTTTACACAGTGATTGCAAACGTAATTGCTTTTTCATTGCTTCTTCGCATTGTGGCTTATTCTCGATACAAAGTCACTAGTCATTTTTCGAGGCAAAGGTTTAGGTTTAACGTTCAAAAAATACTTCATACAAAGTTCACTTTGAATATTATCTATATATTATACGTGAGGTATGAACTTTGTACCCCTTTTTACGAAAATTGCGCGGACGGAGGAGTATGAAATTTCGCACACTTATAGTTTATATAGAGAAGGATTGCAGAATGTTAATTTTTTTTTATAAATTATGCATAAAATACATTAAATCAATAAAACAAACATTACACACACTACCATGTATTTGACACACAGGCATATTACTCTTTTCAAAAATTTCAAAATCTGTCAATGCTAATCCAAACTTACATTCTATCTTTTTAATTCTTCATTGCTTAGGATACAATCCATGCAGCCTTAACCCATTAACGCTCTCTGTACTCGCGTGAGTACAGCTACAAAGTGAAACAATTCATACTAATTATCTATGGTTTTTGTTATAAAAACAGTTTTTTTCATTACTAGACATCACTAGCAGATTAAAAAAAGTTTAAATTTGGCGGTAGCGCGAAAATTAATGTCATGTTTACAGTTGTCAAATACGAGCTGCAGATCAAAGTACTAAGGTTAGTTTTGATATTGTGGTTTTAATATTATTAATGATTTATTTAGACTTGTTTTGTATTACTGCTTATTATTCGAATACACATAATCATAAAATACAGTTTTAGCTACATTTCATTCCAATAAATACGTGTTAGACTTTATTTTATCACACTGTACTTGGGCAGGTACAGTGGGCACTTATGTACTATAATTTCTTGTATTTTGTAAGTATTTTTGAATAATCCACCATGGTCAATCGTCGCGTTTTTACAAGTTGAAATGAGTATTCAAGGCTGGAAGAAGCCTTTGAATCAATTATGGCTGATGAAAGTGATGATATTCAAAATGATGTCTTCTTGTTGCCACCTGAATCAGCCATAGTAAGTGACGAAGAAGAAGGAAATGATGATGATCTCGCTAATTCGATCATACCAAGAGATGTGCCAGGGAAATTGAGTTGACTCCGCGTCGCCTCAGTTATGATGTTTCTGATTAGAACGATAGTGATGATGAGCCTTTATAAGGCTTTTGATCGGGTCTGGCACAAAGCTATTCTCTCCAAGCTCCCGGCATAT
Source organism: Eudonia mercurella (assembly GCA_963082485.1). Classification (NCBI taxonomy): domain Eukaryota; kingdom Metazoa; phylum Arthropoda; class Insecta; order Lepidoptera; family Crambidae; genus Eudonia; species Eudonia mercurella. Next base: position 15,821,865 of record OY720028.1, read on the forward strand.
GGTCTGCCTGCTCAGTTCTGCAACTGGGTCGCTGGCTTCCTGCATGAGCGCAGAAACCGTATTCTATCTGATGGATGTGCTTCGTGGCTCATGTTAGTGAACGCTGGGGTCCCTCCAAGGCTCCGTTCTGTTCTCCGTTCCCCCACGCTGTTCCTTCTGCATATCACCAATTATCAGTAACTATGGGATCTACGGCGTCTAGGCTACAGAGCAACGGGCACAATTCGAGATAATAGGACAAAATATGTCCTGTCACTCCTGTTCAGGCTATAAAGAAACGGCCAAGAGCGGAATACGACTACCGATTTGATACGAAGAATGGAATTACAATCTTGCGGTGAAAAGATAATATCATAGTTACAATGGGATCTAATCTTGATCAGACTGAGCCCCTGGGAAAGGTAAAAAGATAGTGCAATATTGCTAAGATTTCAATATTCCAAGATTATTTGTAAATTACCACAGAGGTATGGGAGGTTTCGACGTAATAGCAAGAGCCTACCTGAAACCTACAAAAACAAAGATCCGACCTACGTCATCGTCAGTAGGGAAAAAGTAATGGTCACAACCAAGAAAGTATAGAAAATCAGTTGCAGTGTGTTATTTGTTACAATCGTGTTCGTTGGCGTTGCAAACTTTGCATGAAAACATTATGTGTTGAGCGGCCTTGCCTTGGTAGTTTCCATACTTAATCCGCCCACTGTACCCGACCGAGTACACCCCTATAACTTAGGTTTTATTTTTTTTTCCTGAAATTTTGATTATGATACCTTTTATTCAATCGGTAATGATACATTAAATAACATGAAAAAAGAATTTTTACGAGCAGTTTCATTTTGGGCATTAATGGGTTAATAAAATTACGGTCGAATTTCGACCACTGGGTGACCACTAGATATTTTAAATTTTTCATTAGTTGTGGTTAAATTTGCAGGAAATGTGATATCGGGCCATTCTACGTGAAGTGGAACATAAAAGAGACGTTCAAATTAATTTTCTGTACTTATTTATTTTTAAATGCCTCTGTGGTTTAGTATTTAGAATTATTTCGTGTTCCGTATTTCAGGAGGACAAGTATTGTACTCGATTCGGTGAATGATTGACTTAATTTTTATATTTACTGTTAATTAAAAATGCTACAGTGCGGTGTGAATGAGGATTCTTTAGTGTGCATTTACTTGACTCCTTCGTTTTCCTTGTTGGGAAGTGGCTAATTTGAGTTTTTGGTACTTTCCTATTAATATTTTACAAAGAAGCGGTTATGGCATGCTTAGTCGTAATAATACGTTAATTTTAAAGAGGATTTCTCCACGTACAAACACTGTTACATAGTTTTGATGCAACCACTATTTTCTGTTTTCTATACTAATATTATAAAGAGGAAACTCTTGTATTATTGTATGTATCTATGTATGTATGTATGTTTGCAACGAATAAACTTAAAAACTACTGGACCGATTTAAACAATTCTTTCACCATTAGAATGCTACATTAGCGCTGAGTAACATAGGCTACATTAAAAAAAATGTCCACCCGTGCGAAGCAGGAACGGGCTGCTAGTAATTAATAAATATGTGTAGAATTTTCTAGAAAATAAAAAATAAACTTTATAAAAAGTAATACAGCATGCGTTTTCTAAAAAATAAAATTTACTAAATATATGTTTTTTTTATTTTCTCTTACTACTTCTTCCATTCCCGTGTACTCGTAAACTAAACCAGCCCTTCCAAAATAAGAAACAATACAATGCTTTTGCAATTAAACCCCGAAACCGTCTGCCATCGGCAGCCCAGCCCGAAGCACCAGGAGATTGGCATTCGGCAGATCATTATTTTTGAACAAAACAAATATGGCGAATCAGTGGAAGGTGGAAATATTGCGACGTCATCTACCTGTCCGATACACGGGCGACGTTCGCTACGAACAAAAAGTTTCTATTGAGTAGGGTGGCCAATACTACTACGAACAGGTATACACAGCGTGTCCAGAAAACGAAAGATAATCCTTTAGCTGCGGGTAGGTCACATCATGGCCTACCGCATTCTGGAATTTTAGATTAGTGAAAGGCTCACGGTTTTCGAGATATCGATTTTTTTAAATTTATTTTAGAAAAATCTTTCCTCGTTTAGTTTATTTCATGCCATTTCTACAAATTATAACTTTTTAAGACCCATTTTTTTTCAAATACTCATGGTTATTTGTTTCATCTAAAACAATATGCTTTTGTTCCCTAAAGTACTTAGAAAATCACATTAAAAAAAACTTATGCAAAGTTTTCATACAAACTAATTCAAACGTCTGACTTTGATAGCCTGTGGTGTTCTCGAAAACCGTGAGACTTTCATTAAACTAAAACTCCAGAATGCGGTAGGACATGATGTGACCCACCCGCAGCTAAAGGAGTATCTTTCGTTTTCTGGACACGCTGTATAATAGTTGTATAGTATGTACGCTATAGTATGTATGTACGCTGTATAGTAGTTTACCCTATAGTATGTACGCTGTATAGTAGTTTTTTTAAATAAACTAACACTAATTTACCCAAAAAAGTAAATGGGAATTGAATTAATCTTAATAGATCTTAATAGATTTTCCAAACAGTGTGTTTATGTTAATTTGTCAAAATATAAATATATTATTATTCAATTGTATATTATTATTATTATTTATTTATATTTTATTGTTGTAGTGTAGGCAGGCCTCCAATAAGGTGGACTGAGGATCTGGTGAAGGTCGCGGGAAGCCGCTGTATGCGAGCAGCACAAAACCGGTCGTTGTGGAGATCCTTGGGGGAGGCCTTTGGCCAGCAGTGGACGTCTTTTGACTGACATGATGATTTGTATAATAAAAAGGCAGAGTCAATCCGCTCTAAGCGTTTCCAGTTTAAAGCATGTAGATATACATTCGTAGCTTTACAATGCTAATCCCTGGATTATCGTCATTTCGAGACCATATAAATATCTGTTGAGTAAGATATATATGTTATGGACCAAGTAATATATTGGGGCATTTTTCATAATGCCCGGGCATTATGAATAATGACTAGCTACTTAGGGCAAAGTAAATAATTATAATTTGAACCTTCTTATTTATTTCATTGTCTAGACATTAAGGGTCTTACAAATAAACAAAGAATAAGCTTCGAATAGTTATTCCGTGATTTGTCTTTTTTACTCTAATTTGAAATGACGCTTACTTGACAGGAACAAAACATGGAATAACTATTCGGGCTATGAATATTGCCATGTGGTTTTCGGACAATCTGATAATATCCTGTGTATTTTACATTGCACGGAGTGCGGGGAGGAGAACAAGGGGTTGTTGGGGTACAACTTGGCCAGTTCTCATAAACGAATTATTATTAAGTACCTACTAAAACAGTCATGGAAGAGCCCTATGTTCGATGGCTAGTTTCTACCAGCCAGCCAAATTTCCGGAAGAATAAAATAAGAACTTACAGCTTTAGAACTTGCGAAGGCTATAATATAATTCGTATATGAAAACTAGCCAAGTCAGTTCTTAGACTTCAATATATTATCCTAAGTTATGAGAAGAAATGATATTTTAAGTTGTTATAAATAAATTTCAGGACTGACCATTGAACTTGGCACCCATTTAGATCTCACTCCTTTTGTCGTTGAAGTCAACAACCAAGGCATACGTCATAATATTAAATTAATTGAAAATTATAATAAATTGTTAAAAATTTACTAGTTTCTGATTTATTCCTTTGTATTCGCCCAACTACCTATCTGGATGACAAATTTGTACTTTCTAGATCATCTGAAACTGGGTTAGTTTTGATCTATCTATAGATCAGTCAGTCAATGATAACAATGACGATTTTTGGACGTTCATATTTAAATAACCGTTTGAGGTGTGTTTATGAAATTTGGAGCACATATATATTTTGCAAGTCTCAATATATGAGTCAAATTTGACATGTTTATGTGAAATAGTTTTTGAGTTATGATAGGATCAAAAGTGGCTCCAAATGGTTTGTGTAATATACACATGGTGCTGCTCGCCAGTTCTGTTAGCTTAAACTTGGCTTGACGCACAACCTACCTATATATGTGTCTAAATAATGCCCGGACGATTTGATTATTTCAATAGTTGTAATAATAATAATATTGGGCATTTTTAAAATGCGCGGGCATTTTTTATAATGCCCTATTAATCACTTGGTCCATAACATATAAACACATTATTTTTTCCGACTGTTCCGATAAATTGTTATTACAATTTATTATTGCTTAGCTCATTTTCGTCATCCTAATTATGCAAAAAGTGTGGTTACCATACTTTTTGTTTTTTTAAAGGCGCCTTAAGGGCGAGGCGGAAGATAGAAGGAAACGTCGTTTACATAAATACATTTTCCTGCGTCTCCTCAAAAACGTAGCGCCACTAGTAACGGATAGCAACATTCAGTGGAATTGGCAATAGCCGCGCTAGCGATAGTTCTCCAAAGGGAATCCTCCCGGGAGAAAAATTAGATTTGCGAAACTGAAACGTGCCGCCTGCCCCGAAGGACGGACGGCCCGAATTAGGCGCCGCTCGCGATGTGCGTGAGTCCTGTTTGGGTGAGCTGTTGTACTAAGTGCCGTTTTATATTTTTTGTGTTTAAGAAACTTCTCGGTGGATGAGCCCGACGGTCTTTTTTACCCATCTCGGGCAAAGTGTATTTCGGATTTTTCGATGCATAGCCATAGACAATCGGAGCTCTAAAATTCAAAAAATTCAAAATTCAAAATCATTTTATTCAGTTTAGGCTACAAGTAGCTCTTATGAATGTCACTATGCCATCGGTTCGTAAGTCTACTCTGGGCGGGAGATCTTGTACTGAGAAGAACCGGCAAGAAACTCAGCAAGTGTCCAGATCTTTTCTCCCTTACAGCGTCAAAAATATTGGAAAATGCCCGATCATAGCAGGACACTTTCCATTACAAATAAACACAAAACATACTTATAGAAGACAACCACAACATGTAAAAAAAAAAAAAATCTAGGTTAACAAATTTACATCAGGCAAAAGTTTCAATTTCCACAATGTCATACAGTACCACTACAGCATTCTAGTAAAAGTCAAAAATTGTTTTAGAAGAACAAAGTCAAACTATAGTGAATAATACTAAAAATAAGATAAGTATGCAAGAGCAGACCAGCCTCCACAGGCGGCACCCGTTCACGAGTATGACATATGAATCAGCCATCGCTTCGCTCAACCATATTTAAGGGAACGTAACGACCCGACGCACACGCCACCACCGCAGAGACAATAAAGAGAGCATGACACACTCAAGATACTCTAAATAAAAACTTAATGATATATTTAACTCAACGCTTACATCAGTATAAAAATTATATGAATAAATTTTATTATTATGAAATAACATGTGCAGGCGAGCAGACTAAGATGACCACACATTCTTATCATTAAGATAATCATTAATTTTATAGTAACCTTTTTTCATTAGCCCTTGTTTAATTTCTGTCTTAAACTTGTGTAGCGGCAGTTCCGTTATAGTGACAGGCACTTTATTGTATATTTTTATACATTTCCCAACAAATGAATTACCGACCTTATTGAGTCTAAGTTTTGGAACGGCAAGTTTGTTTTTATTTCTTGTGTTAAAATTATGGGTATTACTTTTTTTTCGAATTTATCTAAGTTTTTATAAACATAAACGATGTTTTCATAAATATACTGTGAAGCTACAGTTAAAATATTAATCTGCTTAAATAACTCTCTCAGCGTATCACGGGGTCTAAGGCTATAAATAGCTCGAATGGCTCTTTTCTGTAACACAAAAATGGTTTCAATGTCAGCCGCTGAGCCCCACAATAAAAGACCATATGACATGACGCTGTGAAAGTAACTAAAGTAAACTAATAAAGTAAACTCTGGTCGATCACCTGCTAGATGGGCCAGAGATATAGAGCTGGTCGCTGGAAAAACCTGGATGCGATCAGCTCAAAACAGAAGGGATTTGCGTCACAAAGAGGAGGCCTATGCTCAGCAGTGGGTAGATACTGGCTGAAAATGATGATGGTGAATGATAGCCTAGAGTTGTGAACTAGAATCCGTATTTGGCAAGCGAGTTGATTAAGCCAATACCCATCAATTGTAGCGATGACGTAATTTCGATGAAGGAGACCTATGCTTAGCGGTGGAACAGCATAGAAGCTGTCTACTTCTACTTCAATGCTTGAGAAGTAATGTAGGGTAAAACTCGGTAATACGCCAGGTGGCAAAACGCATTAGTATTCTAGTACTGTAATACTTGCACAAATAAAGCTACACCACACGTTTACAGTCTAAATTAGTAATTAAGCATGTTAGAAATTTAGTAATTTATCAAATAATTAGTTTAGTATTAGTAATTAAGAATTTAGATTAGTAATTAGTAAACTAGTGATTTAGCTTAATAATTTATGTTAAGATTAAAAATATGCATAAGTTTATTAGTCTTTATATGCACATGGACGGGCTGCATCCCTGATCCTAGTTATAAGTATACATGCAAAGGTTATAAGCAGACGTAAATTTTACATGAAATAAAAAAAATATATTTTTAAACTTGGATTTAAACTAACAACTTCTGTCAATCTGAGCCAGCCACCCAACTTATTGTCATTTCGTGAATATCTGACCACTGAAAACTTTTTCCAACTTTCTAATCTACCTTTAAATCAACAAATTACGTCGTTAACATCCAATCTTAACATTTTTGCACATCAAGGAACATTTTAATAACGGCAAGCTTTAAACAAAAACAAATTTTAATTTAGAAAAATCATAAAAGCGTTACTTAAATCCGCGCCTCCTAACAATCAGGGTCAGGGTCAAACCACGGGTTGGATTAAGTCATGATACAGTACCTTTAGATACATACACTTCGAAACATTCGCATTCTACTATAGATAAAATATTTAAAAGGGTTTACCCAGCCCGTGACCATGACCGGTGCAACCTTGACGTAACACCGGGTATTTAAAAAGGTATGCTTAGGATACTAGGGAGATTGCGTTGCGACTCGTTAAACATGCTTTTCAGCCGCAAGGTATCACGATAAAAACGCCTTTTTAAATATATTTTTTTAATTTTCTTCGTTATTCATCATCACCGGCTCATTTTTTTGTTCCCACTAAATCTATATCTATACTAATATTATAAAGAGGAAACCTTTGTATTTTTGTATGTATGTTTGCAACGAATAAACTCAAAAAGTACTAGACTGATTTAAAAAATTCTTTCACCATTGAAATGCTACATTAGCGCTCAGTAACATAGGCTATATAAAAAAAATTGGTTGTCTGTAAAGTCGGTTTACTAACGATAGTTGAACGTGACAACGTCTTAAGAAGGTGTCGAGAGGTGTTGGGGGTGTCGGGGGGTGTTGGGGGTACGTACCGCGGTGGCGATGCCGGCCACGGGCTTGCACAGCAGCCTGCAGCAGCCCGTCGAACAGGTAGGCGGGAGGAGTTGGGGGTGTCGGGAGGTGTTGGGGGTGTCGGGGGGTGTTGGGGGTGTCGGGGGGTGTTGGGGGTGTCGGGGGGTGTTGGGGGTACGTACCGCGGTGGCGATGCCGGCCACGGGCTTGCACAGCAGCCTGCAGCAGCCCGTCGAACAGGTAGGCGGGAGGAGTTGGGGGTGTCGGGAGGTGTTGGGGGTGTCGGGGGGTGTTGGGGGAACGTACCGCGGTGGCGATGCCGGCCACGGGCTTGCACAGCAGCAGCAGCCCGTCGAGCAGGTAGGCGGGAGGAGTTGGTGGTGTCGGGAGGTGTTGGGGGTGTCGGGGGGTGTTGGGGGTAAGTACCGCGGTGGCGATGCCGGACACGGGCTTGCACAGCAGCACGGCTAAATGTCTAAGCCGATTGTGCTTCTTTGTCGCTCGTTCCGCGCTCTCGCTTGCACTTCAAGCCTTACATGGAACGCCTCAGAGCGAGGTAACGCCGAACTTTTTCGTGCGTGCAGCCGGCTCTATCGAATTATAAGAAGTTGTCACGTCAATAAAATAAAAAGAAATGCGGTACGAAGTCCGCCGGGTCAGCAAACAACAGTAAATAATAAAATGAAAATAAAATAATCTTATTTTCTTTAACAATTTTTGCCTTATCTATACGGTTGATTAGAGCATCCATTTAAAGCAAACGTAGCCAGTGTCTGGAGACTCCGCTCCTCCCTTAAAAATAAGTACTAGCAAAACGTAAATCAGGTACTAGCATTTAAAAAAAATTTAAGCTAGTTTTTTTTCTTTTTCCTGACTCAAAAATTTTTAAGAGCGGTCTCTCTGTCAGCTCCTTTGAGTGAAACTACGGGTAAATGTAAGCGGTGAAGGCATTGCGGTCTCTCTGTTTCGGCTCCTTTGAATTGAAACTACCGAAAGTGCTTTATTTTACTTTTTAATCGAAATGTCTTTTGGCGTTTTTCTTGAAAACTAAGATATAAAAATGTAAGGTTTTTTCATAAAAATAGTTTATATATGTTGTTGAATTTATCCTCAAAATATTTGCAGTTGATAAAATGTGACCTTATATATCTTTATTTACTTTATTATATAGGAAAGCAGAACGTGAATTGATTTGCCAGCTGGCAAATGTAGTTTTTGTAGCAATCGGCTTGGCTACAATGTCTTTTCGCGGTTTTTCCTTTAGACCAGGGTTGTAGGGTAATGATTTATGAGTTTTGAGAGTAATCATAATTATATATAACTTCCTGACGGACAGAAGGCCACTAATGCGATATAAATTTTCAGTAGAGAAACGTCTCTTCTTAAAATACATGACCTTGATAAGCGTTCGTTGAGCTCTTTCCAAGTGAAGGAAATGAGTTATCGCAGCTCCACCCCAGACTGGGAATCCTTCTGTGCCATAGGTATGTATTACATATCTGAACGTTATAAAAATCCAGATCAGTTCTACTAATAACGTGGTCTAGGTGAGGGTATCACGATAATCTTTGATCTACAATGACACCTAGGTATTTAGTTTGAGTGACTCTCCCTATCGTCGGACAGTCACAAGAATCTTTGTTTGCATCTCTACTGCACCCATGTATTTTTAGACAAAAGTCGCTCTGTGGCTGCGAATTATTATATATGCCAGAGATAATTTGTTTTTGATGTAATTAGTGTGAGAAGGTTTTGTTGCAATTACAGAGCGACTTGAGCCAGACCGATTTCAGCACTAGTCTTAATAGCTTCCCAAGATGCACCAGCAAAGATCACGGCGGTGTCATCGGCGTACGACAGGATTTTAGTGTTAGGTACGTTCATGCTACATAGATCGTTAATGTAGATGAAAAGTAAGGTGGGTTAATACCTAATACGCTTCCCTGAGGCACGCCACACACCACACCCGCATCCCCACAAGTGCAGCCTGGAAGTTTTACCGATGACAGACCTAAGCGAAAGTTACTTAAAATAAAATTTACTAGCATAGTTATTAAAAAAATTTTAAAAAAAAATTTAAAATATTAAAAAATTAAAATGTACTAACATAGTTATTAAGTGCACATTGTTACTAACCATAATTGGATCTCTGTTATCTAAGTAAATAAATAAATTGAAATTGCAATTAACCTTAGCAATGGCAGAACGGGGGTGTTAACCTCTCTTCATTATTACAAACATAAAATAAATTAGAGTGGAGACCTGCTTTTAAACATCGTTTGATGCCTGTACAAGTAGTTACACTCCTCCACATCAGACAGCCTCAATGCTTTATCCGCCTACTTTAGTAATCTGCTACGACAAATAAAAAATTGGGACTAGCACCTTTATATAGATAGGGTGGAAGCTGACCTGCGCGACCTCGGAGCCGTCAACTGGCAAGAGATTGCTATGGACAGGGGAAAGTGACGAGTTCTCGTTTTCCGAAACGATCACCGTTCCGTATCGATCGTTTTCGTGTTGCGATTGGCGCAGGGACCCAAAGTGAGTATTAGCCTCCGGGCCAAGACTCACTTTGAGTCCCTGCTTGCCTGCTGCTTGCCTGCTGCTTGCCTGCTGCTTGCCTGCTGTTTGCCTGCTGTTTGCCTGCTGCTTGCCTGCTGCTTGCCTGCTGCTTGCCTGCTGCTTGCCTGCTGCTTGCCTGCTGCTTGCCTGCTGCTTGCCTGCTGCTTGCCTGCTGCTTGCCTGCTGCTTGCCTGCTGCTTGCCTGCTGCTTGCCTGCTGTTTGCCTGCTGCTTGCCTGCTGCTTGCCTGCTGCTTGCCTGCTGCTTGCCTGCTGCTTGCCTGCTGCTTGCCTGCTGCTTGCCTGCTGCTTGCCTGCTGCTTGCCTGCTGCTTGCCAGCTGCTTACCTGTTGAGTCCCTGCGCCAATGGAAAAAGTAAGTAAGCACCTTAATAACGTAGCAAGTACGTTCATACATAATATACAGAAAAAGCGATAAAAACTTGTAGTATTTTATACCCAATTCAAAGTGGACGAAGCCGCGGGTGATAGCCAGTACACATAATGCTCTATTTTGTTCTTACTATAAAACTCCGAAAACTATGGAGGCGGTTGGTACCCCAGGCGCAAAAACTTGTCAAGAGTTAAAAAAGGTACGGAGTCGCACCGATAGGATCGCGCCGTGGGACTTGCAATACGAAACGGGGAGACAGAAGGATCGCTTCAGCTGGCGATTGCATAATTTTTTTTGATATGTCAGATGGAAAGCGGTCACCTCAGCCCACAGATACTTTTTTTTGAGAGAGTTTGCTGAATTGTACTAAATTTTATTGTAAGGAATTGTACAATTCCTTATACTGTGACAATACTTATAGTCTGATGCAAGTGTAATGGATGGGTAGTGGCATTAAAATTGTGGGGACCTGCCGTGGTCCGTAAGCGAATTACTTTTTATTTATTGAACTTTATACAACTACACAAAATGTTATGATAGATAGGTAGAAAGGTATCTTTAGGATCTAATTATTTATGACGTCGCGTCCTCCTCGTACAAATAAGATTATATTGCTTTTTTTCCAATTGCACTTGAACGTGGAGTACAATTTTTTTTTTTTTAATACTTACAGTAGTGTCTTTTACTAACCTTCTTGAATTTTTTCAGTTACAGATGGTAAAAGAGGTTCGCAGGACCAGTTTTACAACATTTTATTTTATGTCGGGTAGTTTTGTCTATAGGACTTACGATTTAAACTTAGTAGTCATGTGATACCAAAATGACCTCCTAGGCTTTTATTAAGCGGTGCAAGTGAGCTGTAACAGTTCCGTTTTTATCTCCCTTATGCTAATCGAAAACTTCGCTTCGGGTTAGCTTAGCTCCTTGCAAGTGTATGTACAGAGTACAAAACGATTTCACATTATTAACTAGCCGCCTTCATTACAGCCTGCTTTATCATCATCATCATCATCATCATCATCAGCCTATCCTAGTCCAATGCTGGATAGAGACCTCTCCAATTGCACGCCACTGAGCCTGTTTGTCTAAAAATACATGGGTGCAGGAGAGGAGCTCGATGGTGCAGCGGTTAACGCGCCCGGTCTGCGAGTGCTGAGGTTAAGCAACTTTCGCAAAGGCCGGTCATCGGATGGGTGACCAAAAATTTATCACCTCGAGTTCCTCCGTACTTCGGGAGGCACGTAAAGCCATTGGTCCCGGCTGCACTAGCAGTCGCTATCAACCACCAATCCGCACTGGGCCCGCGTGGTGGTGACATAAAAATGAGCTGATGATGATGATGATGATGAGCCTGTTTACCATGGCAAAAATGCAAGGTTATCTACCATCATTGTTTTAACAATCAGCGACTTAAGAAATAAATTTAAATATTTCGCTTTCCATTTTATACAAAGTTTAAAATGAGGTTTTACTCAAACTTCTTTATTACAGGCTTAAGTATGCCTAAGGTTACCTATACTAAGAGTTTGTGTTAAGCCTAGTTTGTAAAACCACTTTAAGCTTCTCATTTGCAGTCGGTATAACTCACTTTGGCCTGTCGGTCGTTGAGCTGTGGTTATGCGCTTGACACCTGATGTAGTGTTAAATTACATTGTCCAAAAAAGTCGCGGCTTAGATCCCAGTAGGGATATATTATTATATGTTTGTGTATAAAAAAAAGAAACTCTGTTTTTAAATATTCTTAATTTGCATGACAGTTTTTGTACTCGCTCACAGGTCCATTGCTTTCAATATATATATTTTTAGTTGACCGCTACCAATTATTGTTTGAAGCCAATGAATTTGCCACATAAAATAAAATGTTAAAGCTCTGTATAAATATTCCGTGCAAAACTGGTCGTAAACTACTTCCGGGTCATTTGGCAGTTTTGTATTAAAACATGGTATGCAAACATTTCAAACGCAGCTCATGCATGACTTTTACGTGTTGTTTTAGTCTTTATTCGCTAAGCAACAGTGTAGTTAGCAGTATAGTGTACTGTGTAATCTATATATTAATACGTGAAACAAAAACTTTGTTCCCGTTTTTACGAAAATTGCGCGGACGGAGGAGTATGAAATTTCGCACACTTATAGTTTATATAGAGAAGGTTGGGTTATCCAAATGTCAATATATATTTTTTTAAATTATGCATAAAAAAGACATTAAAACAACAAAAACAACATTACACACACTACCATGTATTTGACACACACGTAATGTTCGTCTTTAATGTGGCCGACATCTGTCAATGCCAATTCAAACTCACATTCTATCTTTTTTAATTTTTCCTTGTTTAGGATACAATCCGTGCAGCCTTCATAAATATACGGTCGAATACGCGACCACTAGTGTAAATAGATGCTCGAGTGAAATGCGAGAAAACGCGGATCAATACCCATAGCTCCAACGTGAGCCTATGTCTAACACAAACATAATTAGCTCTCTAGGTTGGTTAACAGGAACCCCTCTCGTGTTTAGTGGGAATGTCCCTCCCTTTTACCCCCAGACTATTTTCTTAGGCTCCAGGCAGGTAAGAGGGACAGAAGTACCGCCACACAAGTTGGGGATCTCGTATCCCACTAAGGAGGTTTTTCAATTGAGATGGCGTTAATGGTTTAAAATATTTATAATTGATAAATATTTTTAAATGTAAATTTTAATGGTTGAAAATTAATAATTTATCAAAGTTGTAGTTTTAAACACATGTACGTTAAATATAGCTATTGTGTTAACAAACCGTAAAAAAAAAAAAAACAGTGTAAAACAGATAACTCCTGGGCTTTTACGCTGCATCAGACATCGTGATAAGCTGCATCAAAACGCTACTAAAGCACCCGAAAGTAAGATACTCAAGGTTACTTATTTAAGATACCGTAATTTTTGTAATAAATTATTGAAGAAACTTATGAAAGTTTAGAAATATAAGACGCAAGTCAAAACAAGAAAAAATTATGGCAAGTTATCAAAACCATAACTATCACCACTAATACTAAATTATCCGCACATCAACTCATCGCAAACTCAGCTACTGCGGCGCAATCAGTTGACGCGGCAAATAGTTTCTCTATTTCTATTGGAAAAAGTTTAGCTGAGAAAGCAAAACACCAAAACAATAATTCACTCTCCTACAGTTTGCCCCCATCGCCATTGCCAACATTGCACTCATTTGCTTTATTGAACACTGATGAAAATGAAGTAAAAAAAAAATATTTTGACTCATAGAAATGATTGCGCCACTGGCATTGATGAAGTCCTATGTACATTTATTAAGAAATACAAACAGCACCTAATTCGGCCTCTTACTTATACTTATATACCACGGCCCAGTGCAGATTGTTGATTGTTAGCGACTGCTAATGCAGGGACCAACGGCTTTACATTTCTTCTGAAGCACGGAGGAGCTCACGGTGATACATTTTTGGTCACCCGTCTTAGGACCGGCCTTTGCGAAAGTTGCTTAACTTTAGTTATCGTAGACCGGACGCGTTAACCTCCAAGCCCCATACTAACACTCACTAGTAATTTGATTACTTATGTACATAAAATAAAGTTAAAAATATATATACTCTCTTTGAAAGCCTACAATATATGTACGTACACTGAATATACCAAGATAGGAAATGAACAGTAGCGACGTATACACCTGCTCTATCTTGCAGGAACAAGTACGACCAACTAGACACGTAGATAACTTCTAAAAAGCTCTCTTGAAACTTCACAATAGCTATAGTTTAGTAATAATTGTTGTAGCTTGTGCTTAGTATCTTGTACAACAAACGCTTTTTAAGATAGAACAAAAAGAAAACGTGCAAGGTGCAGTTTAAACAAGTTTTTTTTATACAACCTGAAAAAAAAATAAGCAATAAAATTTGAGCAGCCTACATGTTTGGTGATAACTGTTTTTCTCAAGAATAATAGGTAGCTGAGAAATTTATATTTTTTAGACAAAAAGGGCGGGCGCGGGCGGCCTGAGAGCGCGGTGCGGGGGAGACGGCGGGGGGGGGGGGGGTATAAGCGTGGCACGTGTCAAAAGTCATCCGGCACTGCGCTTGCGCTTGTCAATCAATAACAAAATAGGGTTGTACACAACGTTAACATTAAACTTAAGTAAAAAAAAATATGATTTTTTTACCACATTTAATGGTGATAGTCTTTACAGGGGATATGTACGCACCCTTAACTATTATCGCTTATTTTTTTACAGATTGTATTTAACCTCTTTTAACTATTAATTTAATCGTCTCTGTGGTCTAGTGGCTTGGTGATCGGTCTCAGACGTAGACGTCCCGGGTTTAATTCTGAACGGGAGGTTTAATTTTAGGCTCGGTTTTGCTCGGTGTTAAGGCTTGTTTGTATGCCTGGCTAGCTACCACCATCTTATCTAAATATGTGGCCATGTTTGTAGCATTGTTGTGTTCCGGCAGCTATTAAAGATAGGATAACCAAAGCCTCAGTAGTTGAGGATTCCGGGGGAAATACGCTTCCACCTTCGCCTTCCGCCTTAACCTCACTTTACATCAGGTGATATAAAGGTCAAGAGCTTACTCATCTTTATATATAAAAATCTTCTGTGCGTATGTATTGTGTATTGAACTCCTTCTAAACGGTTGGACCGATTTGGATGAAATTTTCTATGTGTGTTCAAGTGGATTCGAGAATGGTTTAGATTTACAATTGGACCGGTAGGTAGCGCTACTATAGGGGCCCATCATGGGATACGGGTGTTCTTAAGCGGACGAATGATTTGTTTGTTTTGCTGTCATGGAAACTGTCAACGTTTTGTTTGTTTTGTTGTCATGGAAACTGTCAATGCGGTACGAAGTCCGCCGGTCAGCTAGTAAGATATAAAAATATGTTCGATCGTTGTTAATATAATAATCACCCCTAGCTTGTCGACGGCCATTTTGTCAGAATAGCGCATCTTTCAAGCGATTTACGATAAAATGGCCGAAATGTCGCCGCGCGTCATTAAAATGACTATATCTTAAGAATTATGTATTGACTAGACTAGGGGATAACAACTGTATTGTAATAGATACCCTATGTAAAATTATATATTAATATCATTGCTCTTACACATAATTATTATACTTTAAAGCAGAAGATATTTTGGTGAGAAACCTTGACAAATACCACTATGTATTTACGTTCAAAAAATTATTGACATATCCATCGATATATAGACATTATCAAATAATATAAAGGTTAAGCTGGGCAACGCTCGACTTTATTGTCGGGTAAATATAATGTGTGAATAGCGCAATCTAATATTCAATAACGGCCGTACCTTTTTGTTCGATGCGCCCCAAAAATGGAGATCCCTTTAACAAGATTACATTATAGAGTGTATTTTTGGGTCAACTTCCGTATAGCGTTAGCTGTCCGGGTCTTATGCGCACAACAACATCGTCCTTGTAATGTTGGTACTTTGAAGTGAAATAGTAATCGTTTTTTGTTTTCAACGCAAGAAGAACGAAACATTTTTAAATAGAAGAGTATTGAGAAGATAGAGTCTAACTGCTCGGCCACGAGCCGGGGCGACTAGCAAAAGTCTCTTCATTGCGCCGTCGACACACTCACCGCAATGCAACGCAGTATATTAGGAATTAACTAATCACGCAGCCGCCGGCCGGTCGTCTCGTCTCGTGGCCTGCTCTTAGTGGATTGTCATCATCACCATCAGCTCATTTTATGTCCCCACTGCTAGGCACGAGCCTTTCCTATGGATGGATAAGGAGAACGGGTCATAAACTACCACGAGAACCCAGTGCGGATTGGTGGTTGTTAACGACTGCTAATGCAGCCGGGACCAACGGCTTTACGTGCCTTCCGAAGCACGGAGGAGCTCGAGATGATACATTTTTGGTCACCCATCCAATGACCGGCCTTTGCGAAAGTTGCTTAATCTCAGCATTCGCAGACCGGGCGCGTTAACCACTGCGCCATCGAGCTCCTCGAGCATCGAGCGCTAGTGGACTATAATGACTGCCAATTCACAACATCATCCGGGACCAATTAACGCCTTACCCTTTCAAAGCAAGCAAGAACTCTTAATATTTTAATTTGGTCTCCGACACGGGACAACGCTAGACAGAAGCAGTACAAGAACAAGGTTCGTACGCAATAAAATAAAACGTTTAAAAATTCTACAAATAGTTGAAGGGAAACATTGCCCTCCCGTTCGATAAGAACTTCGACTAGTTTCTTGTTTTACGTCGAGTTACGCTTGCACCTGACGGATTACGCTAGTCCCTTCCTGGTAGATAAGAGAAGTGTCGAACAGAAATCCGAGCGGCTTAAGGAAAATTGTGCTTTATAAATGTGTAAGTTTTTTTAACCGCCTTTGTGGTCAAGACTATCGGTATCAGACCCAAAAGTCCCGTGTTTTATTCCCAGCGGGGGGTACATGTTTGTGTACTCTTTTTATATATATGTTACGGCTAATAGCCGAAGTGCGGTTACACCTAGTTTTAGCCGGCTACAACTAGGTGCAGCCGGCCACATGCGGTTAAACTTAGATGTTTCCTACTCATCTTCGGTTAGAACTAGGTTTAGCCTTCATCATAGCGGCTAGAACTAGGTGCAGCCGCACACTGGTGGTTAAACTTAGGTGTATCCTATTTATCATCGGCTAGAACTAGGTTTTCAGTCCATAAGGCCAATTGGTGGAAGCGCACATCACCTGGGATCCTTAACTAGGTAGTGAGGCACTGGCTTCTAGCGGCCGGAACACAACAATGCTACAAACATTGATGTTATGGCGACATATTAGGATAAGATGGTGGTAGCTAGCCAGGTGGACAAACAAGTCCTGCCACCAACCAAACCTAGTACACAAACATGTACCTGGGAATCGAACCCGGGACCTCTCCGGGCGGTTTAGTTCGTGGTAGGGCTTGTATATGTCGCCATCATCAATGTTAGTAGTATTGTTGTGTTCCAGCAGCAAGAGATATGATCAGTAGTTGAGGGTTCGGGGGGAAGTGCGCTTCTCTTATTATCATTTACCATCAGGTGAGATGAAGGCACTGTACTTACCCATAAGATATTGTTGTAATACTGGCAAGAGGTGGTGAAAGACAGATGGAGGCTCTTATTACCGAAAGCCAAGGCTCACTTTGGGTCGCCAACTTTGGTGTGCCAACTTAGTTTAGTTTTTATTTAATTTTTTTTCGTAAGAGTATCATTTAGTGGTGGAAGGGTGACTTAGTTGGTTCTCTAAATGCCTTTTATATCAGATTTTTGTCTTACCCATTAGTTTTGGTACTAGAAGATCCTAAGCTCAAAACAACATTTTTTTCCGTCTATGTTAAACACATCTTGAAGAATCTCTCTGGCCATAGTTTATTAATCTGATTTATATTCCAATACGGTTAATTAGTAAACATCGACATGCTTTTTTCGCTTTTTTTTTATTTTTTACTAATGTAACAGTCAGGTTTTTTAAATATACAAATACGTGATTTGTCACCGTGTCACACACCTTCATGATAATTAAGGCACACCTTTGCATCAAAAAATAGTATAATTATAATTGGAAAACATTTACACATTATTCCGCTAAAAATATTGACATCATTGAATTATTACATAAACTTATTTATTATAATCATTATTATTATATTCATATAAAAAAGAAATAATAATTTCCATTGAACGAAAGACAAATTTGATTTTATCCCACGAAAATATATTTACAAGCTACCAATTCTAAGATACAGCATATTACGTTATCTTTGAGGAAATGAAATTCCTTCCGACGTTTACTGAAAATCAATCTTTTCGATGGTTTGTTTATTGTTCTGCTCTTCGCCTCTGGTTAAAACCACCGGTTACAGACCCAACGGACACGGGTTCGATTCCCAACGGGGTGGCACATGTTTGTATTCTGTTTGATGATGGGGTACCATACAAGCAAGCCCTAGCTTGTTTTAAGTCCGCTGGCTACCACCATCTTATCTTACATGTCGCCAAAACAATGTTAATAGCGTTTGTTGTTCCGCCAGTTAGATATAGGATAGCCAGTTTCTCATTAGTTGATGATAGAGAAAATTTACTCATTAATGTCTATATATGTCTATATATTAATGTATATAAATCTGAGTTTAAAAGATTGATCCTATCTCGAGGAGTGAATTTCAAATCGTTTGGATTAATAATGTTGCTAACTAAATACTAATATAAATAATGTATTCTTATCTTACTAAATACATTTTTTTTGGATCGTTCTCAGTGGCGTGCTCTTGGAGAGGCCTATGTCCAGCAGTGGACGTGTGTAGACTGATGATGATGATGATGAAATCGAAAATACAATTTAGTAAGATAAGAAGACATCTCGCTATCATGATCTTTAACTGTATGTATGTACCTGTACCATCGTTTTCTCTGATCATCATCATCATCATCATCATCATTATCATCATCAGCTCATTTTATGTCCCCACTGCTGGGGCACGAGCCTTCCCTATGGATGGATAGGGAGAACGGGCCATAAACCACCACGCAGGCCCAGTGCGGATTGGTGGTTGTTAACGACTACTAATGCAGCCAGCACCAACGGCTTAGCGTGCCTTTTGAAGCACGGAGGAGCTCGAGATGATACATTTTTGATCACCCATCCGAAGACCGGCCTTTGCGAAAGTTGCTTAACCTTGGCACTCGCAGACCAGGCGCGTTATCCACTGCACCATCGAGCTCCTCCTTTCTCTGATCAATATTTCATAAATGTATCTGTTCCTTTTGAAAGTGGTTCACTTACTTCAGCGGCAAAACATAGTCTTTGAATATAACTAGGTACATTTATTTACTGATTGGACGATGAAAATGCGTTTGACAATCACCCCTAATGATAGATACAATTTTTATAAGTTCCAAGATGAAAGCACACTGCACCCGAAATCTATAACCACTGTATTAAAGCAAGTATAATCAGAATTCGAAGTTACTGACCACTTAGTACCATGATATTACAGCTTTCCTAGAAGTGGCTTGCTGTCGACACCTATACGAGTAACTTTAGAGGCTTTTGATGACTGTCTTCTTTTATTGACTGTCATCTTTTTGATGATGTAAATAAAGTTTTCAAGAACCTGTTAGTTTTAAATCGGTTTGACAATGTGATAATGTTTTTAGCTACTTTTGCTACTGTACTAGTGCACGATTGCGAGGTAGTTAAATAACATACCTAATACTATAAGTAAGTTAGCTATCATTACATGCAATACCCTCAAACTCCCATACAACTCCAACAATTAAACGCAAATTTCGCGAAGGGGGATATCCAAAAAATCTATTAAGATAAAACATTCCGTTTCAAGGCAAAGAAGTTTTATGGTTTGTAAAATATTGGGCGCATAAATAACGCGGCTGTCCTTTATAACAGCACGTCCGCAGGCACCTACAGTCGTATTTTATCGTGGATTCTCTTATACCGTGAAAATAAAAAATGGATATAAAATCGCTTACTTGCACTTTGTAACGCTTGGCTGAATAAAGGTGTACGCTGAGTAGATTTGTAGGAGCTTAGATGTTTGTAGCTGGTCAATATAAATCCAATAAAGATATACGATATACGGAGTTTTTATTTATAAGTCATGTGGTTGACTTACAAGTTGTATATTGATTAAGATATTTTTCATTGTAATAATTTAAAACCTATATTTTTATTATTCGTAAAAGAATGTATGTGCTAGAAACACGTTGTCCTCTATATCTCGATATGTAAAAAATGAACTTTTCCCGCACACAATACTCAAACATTCGAAGCTAGGACGTGACATAAAGTTGCGAGCGACCGCCCTCGTGAAAGACCACCAATAAAACTCGCTACCCACAAAGATTTCGCCGCCTGAAATGAAAAGATATGGACGTAAAATTGCTAACCTATTCCTTACAAAACGCCAACCGTATTGAGACATAGACGACTTAAATGGACCATCCTAAGAAAACACACGAGAATTCGCACAGAATCTTGATTTCGTTTTTGCGACTGATTTATCCGCGGTTTCATTCAGTCGCCGCTCATGATTTTTTCCTCGTTTCCGATGGAGTTTTGGACGGCTATCGAATAAAAGGGTGGGCGATTTGAGGCGCGCATTCGAAACACATCACGAATACCAGGTTTTATTTTCATATCTACAAAAATGAAAAGTTCGAAAATAGTTTCTTTTATAAAGAATGTGCAGGCAAATTTTTACCTTGAAACATTTTAAAAGTATGTCGGTTTTTTTTTTCTTTTTTTTCAAGCTCGACAGCGCAGTGGTTAACGCGCCTGGTCTACGAGTGCTGAGGTTAAGCATCTATCTCAAAGGCCGGTCATCGGATAGGTGACCAAAAATTTATCATTTTGAGCTCCTCCGTGCTTCGGAAGGCACATAAAGCCGTTGTTCCCGGCTACATTAGCAGTCGTTAACAACCACCAATCCGCACTAGGCCCGCGTGGTGTTTTATGGCACGTTCTCTCTATCCGTCCATAGGGACGGCTCATGCCCCAGCAGTGGGGACGTAAAATGAGGTGATGATGATGAATTCCTTATCGAGGAGCTCGTTGGTACAGTGGTTCTTTAATGCGCCCGGTCTTCGATTGGATGACCAGCCTTTGCGAATGTTACTTACCTACTCAGATACTCCTGAAGGGCGTTATAACACCCATAATCTGAGAAGAAAAATAGTTTCAGGAGTATCTGGATCACCTCAGCAATCGCAGACCGGGCGCGTTAACCACTGCGCCATCGAGCTTCTCGATGATAGTTATGCTAAGTAATAATAAAGCAGAGCGTTCGAATACATTGTCGGCTTTTTTATTACGAAAGCGGAACATTAAATTTGTAGTTAAAATGTAACGAGACGAACCGCAGTAGTGTTCAGATCCAATCGTTAACTTCCGACGTAAAAGGGGAGAGTTAAACTTGCCTGGTTTACAAAGTGTTGATGACTCTCCGTAACAGATTAGCGATGCAGTTACAAAGTGAATTAACACATTACATTGTGACTGGAGTGATTTCTTAAATGCAGTGTATTGTTGAAAATATTGTTGTGGTTTCGAATGGCTGTAAAGTTTTGTGACTCGTCGCCGCACTTGTTTTCTAGTAAGTACTGCGACATGTTGCATATTTATAACCATATAAGTGTTAGAATTTTCGCATACCTATCATTTACTTAACAATAATAGTTCATTGTACTTGTTCTTTATACTTATAGGATGTACCTACATGTAAATAAATCATCCAGTGTATATCCTAATAAATATAACTCTCAGGTCCGTTATTAGAACTCAGGATGTATTGGGTAAGATGTATGTGGTCTTACCACTAAACTAAAGAGGCGATTGAATGCTTGCTGACATTTCAGTTAAGTTTTTTTTATAACACACTCTGATCTCTTATTATAGTACCAAAAAACCTATCGCATGGCAGTTTTATGAAAAATCTAGTCATGTTCGTGATACGATAACATTTAAATTAATTTATCAGTTGAGAACAAGCAATGATAAAGAAACTGAGATACGCCTTATAAATCCAAAGGCAAAGCCTTAATGAGCGTCGAGCAAGAAAAGAAAGTTCCACCAGAAAAATAATTGCGGACTAGTAAAAGTTATAGTTACAATTGTGGAGGCAAGCCTTTATCCCACGGCGTCAAAGCTCAAACAAGTTCACCCAAATGACGTTGTCTCTTTAAAAAGTATTTTAATTCGATGAAGAAAAGTTTCGCGGAGGAGACTCGACCGTCGCGTCGGCAATACGTTCTTGGGCGATTTGCATTTTTATGAAAACGTTTTACGTCCGGCCAGAGCGCCCTTTCACAATGTGCTGTAGCGAGACGGTGCGCTGTAAATTTTGATAAGGTCGAATACTGGTAGAACCTCTTTTAGAAGACTTTTGTTCTGGTTTATTTATGTTGTATCTGTGTTGTATATGGCGAAGCATAGTTTTGATTAATTTATACGGTAAAAAACGGATCTTGCTACGGGGCAAGATCCGTTTTTTTTTGTGGAAAGAATTTGCGGTTTGGACTTTTTTGGAGTGGTGGTGAAAATTTAAAGGTTTTATCAAGCCGTATGATCAAAACACCGTCAGAGGATTTCTAGAGGGAATGGCATCACGCACTAGTACATGTCCCCGTTCCCTATTAGATTTTCCGAGGGATTCTGGTCGGATCGGGGCAAGTTCAAGTTCCATGATCACAGGGAGTTATTGCAAGTTATAGCTGACCAAAAGCTCCAACTTAAACAGCTTTGGTTAGTAATGACTTGTAACCACTTCGCCAGAGCTTAATTTTACAAACAAATAAGTTTTTATTGCCTTTCCCAGTAAAAAGTTGGCATAGTTCTGACTAAAATTAAGGTTTTACTGCAACATGCACAGAGTTATATGAGCACAGGTGGAACGTTACCAAGCATAATTTGCCGTGCAGATAAATCACGTAGTTGAAAACGTAAATTAACAAATTTTGGTAATGCAGATTTAATGCCGGACCTTCGCTTAGCAGTAACAAGTGTCCTTGATATATATCGGTCATTAGCAGTTAATGAATAATTTCGCTAACGAGTGAACTGAGCGCTGTTATTGGCTGAATTATTTCCACCTTTCCTGTGCTCAAATAGCATTTCTCGTTAATTGCTGTCTGACTGGTGTTCACTAATTGCTTAAGTTCTGGGATCTCTTGACTCTTCAGTTAAAGTGGTCGACTATTATTAAAGTATTTTTAGGGTTCTTAAACTTGGTAGAAAAAAGGTTTCCAAAAAGTTATGTCGTTAATAACCTACATAGTACATAATGTAAGTAACCAGTAACCTCCTAGACCTAATTCATGAAAATTCGAGGATAATGTTTTAAAGCAAGTTAACCTTACCTTCTGAACCAATAGGCTACTCAATTTCAAATAAATACTATAAAAGAAATTGTATGTTAACATAAACTTAACCTAATTTAAAAAAAGACAAAGTACAAAAACACAAATGTTAAAAAAAATTCCACGAGCAGGATTTGAACCTGCGCCCTTCTGACATACTGGGTCAGGTGCTCTCCCAATTGAGCTATCGTGGTTCTAACCAGCCCGCCGAAATTATTCATTTTACTATTTACATTGAAAGCTAAAGGCGCCCATTCAATGTCAACAACTACCGTCGTTAACATCCGATCATAATATTTTTACAAATACTAAAGATCAGTTAAGAAGTAGGCAAGCTATTTATAAAATGTTTTTGTTTTATTTATATAATTTTAACGCAAATTTTAACGACGGTAGTTGTTGACATTGAATGGGTGCAGTTTAAAATCCTGCTCGTGGAAATTTTTTCAACATTTGTGTTTTTGTAATTTGTTTCGCAACAAAATTTGCGTTAAAATTATATAAATAAAACAAAAACATTTTAAAAGACAAAGTGTTGAAAAAAATCCACGAGAGACTAAGAGTAGATAGTGTTGATTAATTTCGGCGAGTTGGATTGAGCCACGATGGCGTTGTTGGTAGTGCACCTGACCCGGCATGTCATGGGGTGCGGATTCGAATCCCGCTCGTGGATTTTTTCAACACTTTGTCTTTTTTCAATTTGTAATTTGTTCGCAACAAAATTTGCTTAAAAATACATGTAAATTAACCTAACAACTTGGCAACTGTCAAATTATCGCTAGTATAGCTAGTACCCAAACAAAGTAGGATTTATATGAACTTTATCATTAATTTAGGTTTTTCTCAGAAATGACTCGCTGTTGTGTGCCAAAGTACTCCGAAATAGGAATCCACCATTTTCCAAAGGATAATAAAACTCGAAGACTTTGAATAAAAGCTATACGTCGTCGTATAGATTTCATACCCACGACGAGTTCGAGGTTATGTCGAAAACAGTTTGTGGAAAGCGACTATAAAAAAGTCAGCAAATACACAGGTAAACCACTCCTACATTATTAAAACATCAAGGCACAAACACATTCTGCCATCATTATTATTTCTAACTATAAGATTTTATATTTTCAGATGTAAAACATGTAATTTCATTTGCCATTCGATCACGTTAACGAAAACGAGAATTTGAATGGCAAGATTGTAACTCTCCTCGTATGTCGCCAGGAGGCGCTGCTTCAATGCATGGCATAGTATGGACTAATGGTCGTTTTCGTAAACGTAATCGAATAAATAACGGATAGTAAACAAAACTCACACGCGGTGATGATAGTTGTCCCAGATCATCCCCATCAGGCAGAGTATGTTTTTGTATTAGTACCTATTGTTGTTACCTAATTCTACCGCTCCGGTTTAAGTTTTCATGGCACGTACGAAAGGGGTGAGCTAGCAAAACGCGCAATCAAACTGACGCCACCAAATTATCTTTATCAATGACCCGGCGGACTTCGCACCGCTTTGACAGTTTCCAATGGGGTTAAATTAATATTATCAATGGTTTTCCATGACAACAAAACAAACAAATAATTTTGTATTGGAAAATTAAATTGTTACCTTATTGTTGAGACCTCATTGTTGTATTACTAGGTCGCAGCGCGCTCTAAGGAAGCTTTCACTCTGTTCGGGGAGTATATGTACTCTATGACAAGAGTGCTACTATTAATACTCGGACAAAATTTACTTATTATATAGGTTTTAAAGTTATTTTCATACTATATAAGAATTAGAAGAAAAACGACGCACACAGAATCGATCGATTAGTCTTCATCATTGTTTGGAACTTAAAATTATACTCTAGAATAGCTCGGTGGATGCCACTTCAGACCTCATTGTTTTACTAGGTACAGTAAAACTGATGATAAAGTTACTGGCCCTTTGAGAATGAGTTTCTTTTTTGGTAATTTGATACACTTTGTGGTTTTTTAAGCATTTGTAACTGATCGAACCCCAGAAAATTTCTGCGAGACAGCATCACGTGAGCGTGCCTACTTAACTCGATTCTCCGGGACGATCGCTCTACTAACTTAACCAAATTGAACCCGGGATAACTTGGTCTAAAACTGGTGGTGTAAAAAGGTCTGGATTGCTAAGGCCAAAATTTTTTTTGAAGACTTTTTTTTTTGTAATACGCGTACAAGTGTCACATTTGCCTGTTAACTTTAAATTTGATTGGGTAATACTTTTCAAGTTGATAAATTTTATACGAGCTTGGAGAAAATGAGAATTCAGACAGAAGCCGTAAATTCTTCCCACAATGTATACCAAAATTAAATATAAGATACTTTTTAAAGATATCCTTATCCATTTAGGAACAAAGGAGGGTAGCACGAGGAAAGTACTGAAACTAACCATGATTTATACTAGGGCCCGAGTTTCGCGGCCCGTGTCAAACCTGATTCCGAGAGTTTCACCCATTAATATTCATTACAATCCCCCAACTTGTTCGCGTTTATTTAATTTTATCAGAAATAGAACACTACTTCACTATCAGCACTGTTTGAGCGCGTTGGGTGAGATAAGGGTGAGAGTAAAATTTTAGCCTGCGATGGAGATTTAGGAGCTCTTTGGACACGTCAAGACGTGTCCAAAGAGCTCCTAAATCCGCTTATATAAATAATACCGCTTGGCGACAGATGCAGAAACAAGTTTCTGCATCTGTCGCCAAGCGGTAAGAATGGTTTGGCTGGTTTTTTAGTGGGTAAACCCCTCTCATACTATCTTGAAGGGTAGGAGTCCCACATATCCCGTCGGGCCGTCTCCCGGGCCCGGTGGTCGAATGCGTAAAACATTTTCTCAGTGTTAAAACAAAAGAAAAAAAGGGGTTGGCCGAGAAAGTGTTGAAGGGACGATCTCGACTTCTATATTAAACATTGGTGAGAGACTGCTAAAGTAAGAGAGGCATGACGAGATTTGGGGGAGACCATTGCCCAGCAGTGATTAATAAAAAAGGAGGTTTACTTTGAGGGAGACAGCTTAGAGGAGGAACTGTAACACATCTAGTGCATTGTTGTGAGTAGGTATGTTTCTTAAGCAAACTGTGGAAGCTTCGTTTTGAATGCATTAAATGAGCAAACATTATGTTATGTTCGAAAACATTTTATTAAAAAGCTGTGCGCTGCTCTGTGCTAAAAGTGATAAAAAAGATTTAAAAGTGATTTTTAAGCGTAAAGGTAATTATGATAAACTGCCTTTAAATTTAAAAAAGCAGGTAAATACGCAATCCCATTACAGCTTCATAATTGCAAATGAAACAAAACCATCCCACTTAGTTACATAAAACAAAACAAATGCACGTGCTCATTCCTAAAGTAAAACCTTAATACAGTATTATTTTTCTCCTGTTCAATCCAGCAGTAAAAACACTTCCATCCACTCGGCAAAATATCGGAGTCGTGACTTCAACCGCAACCTGGGTATAATGTGGGTAGGTCACTCCCCGCGGTTTCCGCTTAGTCTTCAATTTAATTTGATCCGGATCCCCCGCCCCTACAGACCGCAACATGCTATGAGCGCCTTCTTATAAACTCCTTTCAATCCTTCTGCTGGATCGACTACCGGGTATTAATGTATGGAATACCTTGGAAAAAACTCTTTAGGTTTTCATGTTACTGAGGCTACCTGATGGAATACGTATACCGCAGTCTTGCAACACCAAGGATATCACGCGTGGAATGCCGACTTTTGAAGAAGCTTTAGGTCTAATGCCTTTTTTTCTGGATCTAGTCTACCTATTATATAAAACAATGCTAATTGGCGTCAGAATCTAAATTCTGGGTAGAGTCTTACCTTGTAAAAATATTATATGTGTTGACAATGCTCTTTGCATTGTAATGTCCATTTAAATGCAGTAAACTGCTAATAAAGAATAATATTAATTTCACCAATCCGCACTGGGCCCGCGTGGTGGTTTATGGCCTTTTCTCCTTATCCATCCGTAGGGAAGGCTCGTGCCCCAGCAGTGGGGACATAAAATGAGCTGATGATGATGATGATGATTAATTTCTATTTTTCTCAAAAATAGATTCCAAAATTAATTAGTGATACAGGTTTATGTACTGATGAAAGGTAACGAGAAAATAAATGTGTTAAGTAGCTAAGTAATGAACCGTTATAAGCATGCAATATTCAACTTCGCCATCACACTCGTCCGGTGTCTTACTCTTGGCACAAGTTAATTTAAAAGTCTTAATTATATCAAATCTGGGAGTTGAGTTGCCGTTGTGTTGGTTTCCTTGCCACAATAACAGAACCAATTAGGTAGAATAAGCCCAAATAAAAATAAAAACGAAAAACAAAGTTTCTTTCCATACTGCCATAGCCTCAGCTTAAGATGGCTCTCTTAGCGGCGGGGCAGCATTAAATAAGATTCAGTTTTATGTCGAATCAGCCTTGGCTTCTGTAAAACTATTTCCTATGAACTCTTCAAACAGCTTGGAGAGCTTTCGCAAATAAGACACTATTTGTTCTGTCAATATTCTATTTGTGGGTAAAGCAAATACACTATTTATAATTTGTTTCAAATTAATATATAAAGAAACGTTTTCACGTGATAAAGACAGAATTTTTTGGGATTTGATAACGTCACGATAGCCATCAGATAACGTCAGCCATCTTAGAACAACACTAGGGTATAATTACCTCTTCTTCTCTTTTTATTTAACCTGTCATCACCCTATGTGGATTGGTGAGTCTTTTCTGTCTGTCTTTTCGCTTAAGTTATCAAAAAAATTTGTAGCTAGATTTTCAAGGCGCCTGTCAATTATCTTATAATTTTGAGTCAATCGTAAACAGAAGTTGTTGCTGCTGCTGTTGATTTGTCTATTAATAATACAGGGCGTTTGGTAATACCGGTATGATCCCCAATATGGCAGATAGGGCACAGGTCGTAGAACCCCGGAAAAATATAAACATTTATTTATATATAAAAATAAATAAATAATATTTTTAATACTGTATTTTTTTATATATATAAAGATATTTATGCTCGTTACTGTAAGTTTGAATAAGCTTAGCTGAGTTATACAATCAAATTCGAACACATAATTTACAAGTTTGCAAATCCATTCCAACAGTTTTCATGTATTTCATAATGTATTACTACCCTTCACATTTTCTTTTGCATTTTGTTGAAATCCTGAATGGTATTAAAATTAAAAAGAATAAAACGGTAGCAGCAAATATGAGTGAGTATAAAAAGCGCGTATTTCCGAACGACACTAGTTGTCACTGGGGAAATTATGAGACATATTCATACGATCACTCGGCCGAATTTCGAGCTGCTCTTTGCGTACTACGCTAATGAAAATAGAATATTCTAGAAATGTTAAGGTGTTTCGTGGATTTATTTTTGGGGTTTCACTTGAATTAGTTTTTGTTTTTTTTTAGATGCAATAGTCGCTTTAGACAATTTTTTGATGCTAACCCGTCAGACGTTGTCCTGTCCAAATTTCTATTTAATTAGTCAATATTTTGATTTTATCGTTTTTTTAATTTGTGGAAAGCTTTTGGATAATAGCAAAAAATTAGAAAATATTTGTATATTTTTAGGTGTTCATTGAATCTATTAACGGATTGATTATAGCCATGGATAAACTCATTTGAAGAGGAGTAGGTATCTCCTGAAAAACGCTGATGGAAAATTTTACATACGAGATGAATTCTATCTACTGTACTAATATCACTGAATTAATAGTCGAATATTTGGTATGCCTGGAATGTTATCGACCACACAGTTTTTTTTTACATTATCTATGTTAGTTGCATTTCGTTATTTCACAACCCCGCAATATGTTTTAACATCCTGAAGATCAGCAGTAAGACGTTGGTGTCACAGAATGTCAGCTATAAGAGAAGACCTTCAGAAAAATATTATTATTATGAGAGGAGACCTTAAAGTATGAAATTCATAAGCCGATAAATATATAAGAACTACTTTACTTTCGAATAAAAGCGAAAAGCGCATTGTGCGATGAACATTTAGGAAATAAATAAAGTCAACGGCTGTGTTAAAAGTACAAGATAAACTCGTTTTCCATTCAATTCGCAGGCAACAGAACACATAGACAGCCCATTTGCATTTTTATTGGTGCCGTTTAAAGAAACAACTGTTACGCAGGAACAGATATCGGACAATTGGACGCGTTTGTCGTGTCTATACTGAAAAGATTGTGGCACTACAATTTTAGTATTGAATTTTAGCTTACATATTATTTTTCTAGGTCATCTATCATTTGGAAAAAAATGAAATCTGCTTTGAGTTGTTTAGGTATACTTTGTATTTGACGATCTCTATAGACCTGTGTCATAATGTAACTATACATTATTCTTACTCGCCACCGTCAATCAATACCCAAGAAATAACATTCAATGTAAATTTTTGTTATTTTATTTTTAAATAACTTACAGCTCAGAATAACACTTCAATATCACGTCAATAAAACTTTTTACAGCTAACAAGTAATAAGCACTTTATGTTTTAAGTATTATGACTACAGATACTAACAGTATCAGTGTTTTCAGAATCACGTACACACCAACCAAAGACTGAAGTTCTTAAAACATTTACACAGAAGCATCTCACAATGTGCATTCAGATAACTGTAAAACGACTTAAAAAGAGAACATCCAGCGTTATTTCATGAACGGTATCTCTTTAACTTCAAAAAAGAAATAAGATTTCAAAAAGAAATTAAAAATCGTAGCAGAACGCAATGAGAATAAAAGGGTTTGTACTTAGACCGTTTGACGTCCAAAAAAACCCATACACTGGCGGGCGAAAAATACAGGGCCGGCTTCAGATGAGATGTCTTCAAAACTACAAATATATAGCAAGGACTTTTAACAGTAATTTACTGTGTAATATTTGTGTCTTTCAGTGTATTTGTGTTTTTTCTTCTTCTTTTGAGTCAATAGTTCATATTTTTGTATAGTCTTACTTTACCTTCCTCTCATTTTGAGGCCAAGCAAACCGTATGTTAAGAATGGGTTTTACCAATTGCAATTAGTTTACTGTCCCTACAAAGAGTTTTAAGAGGCGATGAGTTTAAAAAATCTAAAACATACTTTTAAACCTATATGAAAAGTAACACTTCTACTTCTACGAGTAGCTATTATGTACCTGCACAAAGCCTCCATACTCCATATTTTTTTGTTTCTTTGTTTTTTGAAAATCATATAAAGGTACCATCGTTCAATCCCCAGTATAATATTCACGTTCACGCTTGCTGTATGTATAGTATAACACACATTTACATATACATTAGATTATATACGTACATGATGATTCAGGGGTGTGATTGGCTGCCATGTTGCAAAAACAAATACAAATATTTTTTCTCACCCGAAATAGAACTAGATCCAATCAAATAAAAGGGCATAGAAGCACAAGAACTGAAGCTTCAGAATCGTCATCACGTGCGTGGTACCTTTTTTGTCGCAAGTGTCCATGAGCTGCATTAACCGCTATCTATCAGTATATCAGGGCCTTAACTTAACTGACCTGACCAGACATACCTGACTTTGTCTCTGCAATTTAATATGTCCACAATCGACTCTCAGTAGCCTGATCTTGTCAGTTTTCCCCTTAACGTTAAAATCAGGCTTCTGACACACAATCGAGACGTTATTGAATTATCAGGCAAGGTTCAGGCTGTACGTTCATTTGCCGGCTCTTCTTCTTTTTCTTCTTCAGCCTTTCACCCACTGCTGAGAGTAGGCCTCCACATATACTTGGGCTTTTTGAACCAATTCTTTCCCGTGACCATTGGCATGTCATCCGCCCAAAAAGTACTGACGACCCCTACTATCCGGCTCTGTAATAGTGAAAGCTAAAAACACGAATGCCGAAAGAAACAATGAGAAATGGCACGCTACACGTCACAGCCGAGTACCATCGTCTCGCGCTCGGTGCAGCGATCCTTCAAAGGCGGCTCTCATCTTAATATGACTTTTTTAGTCTTATTTTACGTGACATTAGCAGCCCTCGAAAGAACAAAGCTTTGAGACTGCTTAGTCGGATGTCTGGTTGATTCAAGATGGCGGTGTCTGCATTCCAATTACCATGTCACATTGCTGTAATTTTTACTTTTTATTTTAATGTTCTCTTTGTGAAAGTGAATGAAAAGGTCGTGCTTTAACCCAACCTCGAAAGCTCGTTGTGACCATAATGAGGATATTTCTATCAGTGGCAGAGAGTAGAAATTTAAAGAAGGAAAGCCGCCCTTTTAAAAAAATTTTGCAATCCAAAAACCTAGCGCCAAAAACAATACCTATCGACGTAATTTTAATACCAAACTGTTGACCGTTGTCTGTTAAATGAATGAATGAATATAACTCGTTAAGAAATACTGTTTATCTGTATGAAGTAACATATTGACCATTTTCTAAAGGAAAGCCGATGGAAATCGGGTTGTATGGAGTCTTCGCCACTGATATCTATACACCACAACCATCCAAAATTGAGATGCTTTCCCAACACACGTATTTCCTCCTTTCTTTGGGCCTTATAAACGAGACGTGAAGAAGCAACTTGCAGGTGGCAAAGTGAGGACAGCTGGTGAGGCACAATCCTGCTCCACTGCTGTATTCGCATCGCATGTGTACTCTGCTTCTGCTTAACATGAAGTAGAGCTGAGACATTTTTCAACACTCTTCTATAAAAATATATTACTAATAATATACAACGTGTAACAGAAAGGTGTGGTCAAAATGAAAATATCCAAAATGTATCCGATCTAGATCTTGTATACAGAGTTACTAAGACATAACAGAACTAATAACTTTAATTTGTTATGCCATTTTTTATTAAATATTTCTATTATGAATTGTAGCAAAAATTAAATCAATCAATCAAAATAAACATGTCACAGGCAGCCCTAGTGGTCTAGTAACCTCTGTGTACTAATATTTATGACCACTGCTGCTTGCGTATGCGCGCCTGACGCACATCACTTCACAAATATAAATATTTCATTAACCATTGCACGACAAATTAAAGTTAATAATTATGTCTTAATAACAACACATACAAGTTCTAGATCGGATACACTTTGGATCTTTTCATTTTGACCACACCTTTTTGTTACACGTTGTATAAAAATATATAAAGAATTTTTATTTAAGTAAGCAACTGACTCCGCTCCACCTGATGTTAGCCAGAAGCGGAGTCCAGATCCTAAAACAACTAGGGAGCAAGATTGTGCCTCATTATCCTGCTTCGCCTTGCCGATCCGCAAGTTGCTTATTCACACCTCGTTTCCATATTTCCATTTGTATAGAAGACCCATGCCAAGCATATAAACATTTTAGACAGGTTATGATTTTGTTTATGTTTAAATTAAGAACGTTTAATTCTTTTAAAAAAATATACTTAGGTACTAAAAACTTTCAAACAATTTAATTGCATATTTTTTACAAAATATCGTGAATGAGAGTTATAGGTCGAGTTTTTCAAAGCTTAATACTTATATACAGTTTTCATGATACATCGGTTTAGTGGCTGCCTAATTCATCAGCGTATTCGCTAATTGGTATTGTAACAGACTAATTATTGGTGTTAACTTAATTAACGGATAACAACGCCATATCCCAGTAGGCAGTTATGATAATTTGTTATAATTATTGCTAATGTATAGAGGCCATTATTATTATACATTATTATAATTAAAATTGTTTTTGTCTTTAAATTTTCCGTAAAACAAATAATGTTGTGACTGTATTCAAACATGGACCTCTGGGTTTGAGACCGATGATTTAACTACTAGGTATATCGCAAAGGCCTTTAAAATTGCTCTTATTATTTTCATAAGCATATACCTAGGTTCCGTAAACCCACATCAGGCACCAGTCTCTATCACAATGTAACGGCGGTTGACCATGCTACTTAATTTAGGGTAAAGTGATGTTTCACTGTACCCTAAATTAAGTAGCATGTAAGCCAACATTGTAAAGAGATAATATTATTATCATAAGCATATATTTTATTTTCAAATGTAATTGCATTCAAATTTTAGTCTTTAGTGGGAAACCCTTACACCAATTAGTGGTTAAGGGGACACAATAGTGAGTTTAACTAAATCTTGTTGTCAACTTCAATATTTGTACATCGCAATATTAATTGCGCTAACGTTTCGTTATTAATAACTTAAACAAGCAAATCTCGTTAGCTGGGGCAATCCCTTTTCACAACAGTTGGAATCTAAGTTAACTAGTAAACTTGAATTGTGTGTGCTGTGTTTGCTACAAACATACATTTCTGCGATGTGGCAACTTTAAGTTACATGGACAATTTGTTACTGTCCTGGCAAGATTTTTTCTCTACTCTTTTCATTTGATGGCGGAGTGAGCC
Organism: Eudonia mercurella; assembly: GCA_963082485.1. Lineage (NCBI taxonomy): Eukaryota > Metazoa > Arthropoda > Insecta > Lepidoptera > Crambidae > Eudonia > Eudonia mercurella. Next base: position 15,855,503 of record OY720028.1, read on the forward strand.
GCATTTTTATTTTATTTTTAATGTTAGTTAAACAGCGTTTTCTCAAGTTCTACGCATTGTGTAAGAATATAAACACAAAAAAGCACAGTCGAATGAAAACAAATGACCACCGAGATTTGAGGTGATTTGAGGTGATTTGATAAGTGGGATTCTCCTTCCCTTCCCTCATCCAGCTACCAAAAACTCGATGTGAGGAAAGGAGGCCATCCCACTAAAATCTACATATACATAATTAATATAATTCGCTTGGCACATCAGATGGCGCGGTGACAATTTGGATGGAGTCGCAGCAGCTAGCCCCTTCTTCAAATGCCGCGAGCACAACTTATTTGGCTCCACCGCACAGTAGGTCTAGTGTTCCGTCGAGGGATGAATGTATGCGAGGTTGTGATGATGGTAGGTTCCATGGCGATGGTAAATAACGACTGCGTCTCTTATGTGATGTTGTATATTTGCAGTGACTACATTGTTACTAACTAACTTATTATCTAAACCTTACACGACTATTTATACAGTACTACTATGTAGATGTTGGAGGGAGGATGCCGTGACATATCTTTATCGGATCTGCACGCGTTTAGGAATGTGCTTACAAACTCTTTAACCGATACGTGATGATAATAAATTATGTGGCGACTCGGGCCGCCACAGTACTCCCCTTCTTGAAAAAGGGAATAAAAAAAAACATCAGGTCTTCAGCTTGGAGATGCCAGTGGTGCTCTAATCCACGTTAAGTCGTGATGAGCGTGCTCAAGTCTTCATTGACAAAACGAGCGTTCTCCAGTCTACGTGACTCGAGACGAGCGTGTGCTACCATGTCTGCTGTGAGTCGAGACGTGTGGAGTGCGACGGTACTTATTTTGACCGTCGAGTGATGCCGAGGATCCAGGAAGCGATACGTTGCTGCGATGGAACCTTGAGGCAGGCTGGCTTGCTGAATGCTGCTAAGAGAGCTGTTTCCTTGTATTTGAACAAAATACTTATTATAGTATACCTTTTAAAAAACCATCGGTCGTTTTACATTTACGTACACGAATATTTTTTATAATTCCTCTCAACGTCATAATATTATTTTTATATCACGTTATACCAAGACTATAAATAAACACACAAATTAAGTGGCATAAACAAGTACAGCTTTAAAATAAGCATATTCTTGCAATGAACTTTAAATTACGCATTACATGTTAATAATAAATTGAACTATTTAGACTTAATAAAATATATAATAACAAAACATAAAAATTAGAATTGACTAGGATTAAACATTAAGTACATAGAGATAAGACATGTTGCATTCAGTATACATGCTTAATATAGGGAAATAAGTGCATAGCTAAAAAATATTATTAAAATTGACTAACATCTTATTATTACTTTAGTTACCCTAACATGGTTCATTTTTGTGCTGTATTTTTATTGCACAATCAAAGCATTTTAACTTGTTGAATATCTTCATTTTGAGTACAACTTCATTATAGCTTCATAATTATCCTCGAACTGGCGTATTCCTTGGCTCTTTACCAGATAACCGGAGAAATCAATTCGCCTGGAGGTAGCTAGTAGCATATAAGCGTCTTATGAAGTGTAATAATATCTCATAAAACCATCGACTGGTAAAATAATGCTTCTAAATATCTCTTCCCGTAATTATAAATAACATACCTCAAACCACTTTGTCAGTCGGTAAAAGTGAGGCGGTTAAACGGGTGAATACTCGTTGTATACATATTATGCTTATTTTCCTTTGTTTCATTTTTCATTATCGTGATGAATAAGTGATATATTGTGTTCTTTCTGCAGTGAACTTGACCTTGCGCAAGCGTAGAGTAAACGGCGAAAAGTGCTGCGTCGGAAATTCTTGCGCGTTCGCTGCGCTGCACAATTTATGACGTAATGTGTGCAGTTATGAAATCGTTAGTATATTCTATATCGTATTGTTTTTCTCGGTACCTTATTTCTTTTGCCTTTGTCGATAAAACGTTCTTAATACGATGTGCCGGAAAGGAAGCCAAAGTTGTGGGAGCCATAGAATGATGTTAAATGACGCAGTCGCAGCTCGCTGTAGCTCGGCATAGTGATTTAATTTTGATAATCTTGTTGCGTCCGTCGCTGAACAGAATGTTACTGCCATGGTTGATGTGTAGATATTACAAATGACTCACGTTTTTTTTTTCGGGTACTCCATTGGAAGGTTGCTTGTTGCTTGAGCGGGGTCACCAGTGTTCCGTCGAGGGATGAATGTATGCGAGGTTGTGATGATGGTAGGTTCCATGGCGATGGTAAATAACGACTGCGTCTCTTATGTGATGTTGTATATTTGCAGTGACTACATTGTTACTAACTAACTTATTATCTAAACCTTACACGACTATTTATACAGTACTACTATGTAGATGTTGGAGGGAGGATGCCGTGACATATCTTTATCGGATCTGCACGCGTTTAGGAATGTGCTTACAAACTCTTTAACCGATACGTGATGATAATAAATTATGTGGCGACTCGGGCCGCCACATCTAGCAACTAATTAACATAAAAGTATTACTAAATAGGTACAAAAGAATGAATCGAAAGACAATTGCCGAAGAAGTCTTTATATTTTCTAAATTCAGCAGTTGAATAAAAACAAATGAACGCTCACATCTACATAATTCACTTGGCACATCAGAATGGCGTGGTGATAATTTGGATGGAGTCGCAGCAGCCAGCCCCTTCTTCGAACGGCGCGAGCACAACTAATTTGGCTCCGCCGCATAGTAGGCCGGTCTTCTCAGCAAATTCTGTGCCAAAACGTACCCGGTTTCGGTACTCTTCGCGCCAGTTTACGGCCCGACGCCCTGTAATTGCACACATTATGCTAATAATGTGTTTCTATTTGCTGTTACCGCCGATCTGGGGTAATGAGGGATTTTTGTTGCCCCGTTACTTTAACTTTAACGGCAGATGTGCTTACGTATTTCGTTTCGAATTGGCTTGAATACTTAAGTTAGTTTACTGATTATGCACAGAATACTATTCCAATTTAGACACTTCTTTGATGGTGAACTATTAAATTTCTTTTACAATTTCACAACGGGGAAGCGCTTGGCTTCATATTATCTGACGATAAAAAGGAGTAAGGTAGCGCATTCCCGAAATTCTTATTTTTTCTTATCTATAATTGTCATAGCAATAATGCTAACAACATTGTTGCTATGGCAAATGTCTTAAATAAGATGATGGTAGCCAGGTGGACTTAAAACAAGTCCACGAACCGAACTGATTACATATATTACCTCGCGCTTCGCTGTTAATCGAACCCAATCACAGGTCAGAAACTGTGTTACCTATGTTTTAATAAGTTATAATTTGAAAAAAAATTAAGGATTGAAAAAGTTCCACGACCGGGATTCGAACCCGCACCCCATGAAATGCCGGATCAGGTGCACTACCAACTATGCTATCGTGGCTTTATCCAACTCGCCGAATCCCGCTCGTAGAATTTTTTCAACACTTTGTCTTTTTTCAAATTGTAATTTGTTCGTAACAAAATTTGCGTAAAATTATATTAACCATAATTATGAAAGTTAAATGTTAATAATGTCTTACGGACATTTTACATTACGCTCTATTTCACATTACTTCTTAATTTTCTAGCAGTGAGAGTCAAATGCATAATAATTAAATAAAAATCTTTTCTTTACGTTAAAAATACAACAAATCACCTTCATAATGCAAAGGAATCACCTTCCTATACAAATGCAGGTGTCTGACAACTGAATCACGCGCTGTGATTGCCAAAACGGGACACGGAGGAGACACTGAGGCGAGCATCCGCGCCGACCTTCCGCTAGCCGTGAACAAAATTATCGCGCGAGCATTTACTCTCAAAACTGCGACCGATGCAGCAATCATCAACGTTATTGGTATCATTTGGGGCGACTTTGTCTGTAAGGAGTAAATTTGGAACCATTACAATTGGCGTGAAATAATTACTTTATAACTTTAAAAGCCTTAACGTTTTTGTAACTATTATTTAATCAGTGCCTCGGTATAGGCACTGATTAAACTAGAGGAGATTTTGCTTTTTAAATGTCAAGATTAAAAATATACAAAATAAACTCAAGGCCAGTCATCGGATAGGTGACCAAAAATGTATCATCTTGAGCTCTTCCGTGCTTCGAATGGTACGTCAAGTTGTTGGTTCCGGCTGCATTAGCAGACGTTAACATCCACCAATCTGCACTGGGATCGCGTTGTGGTTTATGTCCCGTACTCCCTATCCATCCATAGGGAAGGCTCGTTTCCCAGCAGTGGGGACATAGAATGAGCTGGTAATGATGATGAGTATGTCTTAAAAATAACTTTCAACTTGGTCCCTTTAAGTTATCTAATAACATACTTACGTTCGCTCTCAGCATACTATGAGCCTTCTCGAGGTCACGTCTATCTTCAGCACACCTCAAAGCTTGGACAATACTGTGAAAAACTGTTGTCCATAATTCTGGTGTAGTGTAATTGCCAGTTACAACGACACCGTCTATAAGACTGTCAACTATTTCACTAGCGACCGCCATAAGCTTTCTTTTATCGTCAAAATGGTTGGCGACTTTAAACACGTCAAATTTTAAGTAGAATAATGGTTTCTCATGCTGGAATAACAATTTGTTGGTTATACAGTTAACGTGTATTAAATTTCAAGATATTATTTTACAAGAAAAAAAATCTCGAGCTGGAATCAAAGCCCCGGACTTTGAACCGGTCCATGCTCTGAGCGATGAGCTACCGAGACCCCAGAAGAAGAAAAGTAGTAATTTCGATTCTCGCTTGAGCTTCCTGAGACTGGTTGCTGTCTTCTAGTAAAATATTATCTTGTAACTAGTATATATATATAGCATTGTCAATGCTAATTCAAAATAAGAAAAATGTGTGTTCAATTGTAAAGTAAGTGAAGTAAAATAAAATAGTAAACTAACCTTTTTACATATTTTTGATACATTAGTAATAACAGCATTAGACATATTCGTAAAATCAAACACAATACCGTCTGAAATCTGTAAAATATTTACAATTAAATGTTGTAATCAGCGGCAGCGGGCCTAGAAAGAATAACTACTCGTACCATATTCGTATCGTAACGTAAAATAGAAATAAAATAGAAAGAAAAGATTATTGTATGGAAATTGATACAGCGCCATATCGTCCGTAAATTGAAGTAACAATCGACAGATGTCATTTCATAAATTTTATAGTATTAGCATTACCTAAACTTTAGGTTACGATTACGGTAGAAGTTTATGCTAGTCCTAACTGCTAAGGCGCTCCACAGACATAGCAATATTAGTTGCAGAAACTATCAACTCAGTTAAACGATCTATCAACTTTAAAAAAGTTTTCGTTAAAGGTTGCCAGTTGCAGCAACAAAAGGCAAAGGTTACGTTTGCCGCAACTCTAAATAAACTTTTCAAATCCATGGTCGACAGCTGGGGGAACTTGATACAACTAGTATAATTTAACAGTTGCTAGTTGCGACAATTTGAAACTGGTTCTATTAACGAGTGCAGCAATTGAAAACTGTTGTCGATCATCGAAAGTCGTTTCAACAGCAACTCTAGAGTTGCTATGTCTGCGCAGTTTCTTTAGGTTATAATGTAAACAGCTTGCGAGTTGCCTGTTGCCGCAATCGGAGATCAAAGTTGCTCTGTCTGCTAAGCGCATTCAGTAATTAACATAATATGCAATGGTATGGCCTCACTTTAATGAGTTTGTTTAATTTTTCTGTGCAATGCTCTGAGATTTGAAGTACAATAGGTATGCTCAATTTCATATTTCGTGTCTTGTATTCAATTACTTGGTCCTCGTTAGACACGTTCTTGAGTATTATAAAGTCAGTCTGAAATAATAAAATTATATACTTTCAGTCTATATTCCTTCATCTTTTTTATCAATAATTGTGTAATCCCAAAACAATTTTTGAAATTAGAGATGAAGTAGCTTTAAGGTTTTATATAGATAAAACATTTGTAAAAATAATTCCAAAAATTAAAAAAAAAACTTACTTTTAAATACACTAATTAAATAAATTTAAAATTGACAATGTCTAAAACAAACGCAGATAGGTACTAAATTTTTTATTATTATGTTAAACCGTTTTGAATTAAAGACGTGGTGCTAAATGAGTGACACTGTCTGAGTGGCAGAGCCACGATGCGTTGCAGCATGAAATGGGCGACTCGACCGGCGTAATACCACCCTCTCACAGAATATCGGCGTAAAACAATGGCACTCGTTGCTGTTGTATTTCGTCCGGTGAGTGAAAGTACCGGAGGCCCATCTCTCACCCGTCCCCCCTCCCAATTCCTACTCCCTCCTCAAGATCCAACTTTTTTCTCAAGGCCGGCAACGCATCTGCGATTACTTTAGTTTTGCGGGTGTCCATGGGCGGCGGTGATTACTTTCCATCAGGTGACCCGCCTGCTCGTTTCCCTCCTTTTAATATAAAAAAAAAAACTATCTTCAAAAACACTTTTATAATATTATCAGAATTCATCATAACATCCCTTACTTATTTCAATGCTGTGCTCAGTATTATACAAGGCAATTGGTGGCCACCAGACAACTTGACGATTTCTCGCGCTCTACGCACACCCCTCACACGCCTTTCGTGCGTATACAACCTGGGACCTTTCAGAAGCTTTACATGATTCAAAATCGTGGGCACTAGATAATAAAAAAGTCATGTTCACTTACCCTCGCATCTACTTCAACTGGCTCAGTGATTGACATAGTGACCGACAAACCAACAGGTCGTACATACAACGGGGGATACATTTTGGGCATTTTCACAGCTTCATTTACTGCTTGCTTGAGAGTTTCGAAAAGGTTATCATCATGTATAGTACGGTCGACATTGAATATGTTTACCCCGCTATTCATCAATAGGTAAATACCGTGAACAGTGTAGTCTTGATCTAGAAATGTAATTTGGTTAACCGTATACGTAATAAAGGTTTAAAATTCAAATCAATCAATTCAATTGTATACATAATATAGGTAAAAAATAGTGCGTTTATTGCGGTAAAAACAAATTCTAAATTATTCCTGATTCCTCCCGTTCTTGATTCTCCCGAAAGTTATTAGTAACATATCGTTTGATAAAATGCTATTTTTACCCGACTGCAAAGGAAGGGATATGTTTTTCGTGCCTATCTTGTATGTAATATTCTTTATTACCTCATATCTCCAGAACCGCTGAACGGATTTACATAATTGAGGTATCGTTAGATTCGTCTTAGCTGGCCAAGTGTTTAAAGATAGGTGACGTTAAAAAAACATGGCAGCTGTGCGACGCAATTGGAGTTGGTGAAAAACAATTATTTTTTTTCGAATTCATTAGGGGTATTAGATAAGATAAATTAGAGGGCTCAACACAAGGATTTCAAAAAGGTATATCATGGAATTTGTTGAAACTAAAAAAACATAAATAAAATTAAAATAAAAAAAAAAACAAAAAACCCGCCTGCTTAAAAAATAATAAGTAACTAAATAGAAAATAACTGAAAAGGCCAGAACAAGATAAAAATTAAATTTTTAAGTAAATATTTTGGGGGGGGAAATATGAACGGGGCGAATCAGGGCTAACCATAAAAACAATAACAAACAAGCTATTACAACACTACGAACACACTATAAAACACTTACCAATATTAAACATAATGTTAACTGATTGAAAAAGTCTGTCCCGCAAAATATCAAACTTGTTATAGCACTGCAAAAAAATAAGTGAAAGTGATGTTATCTCTTGAAGTGTAAACTTTAATACCATCAAAAACAAACTTGTAAAAAAAACCAAGTCTCGCAACTCAGTTCTTCTACCTTAAAAAGTTGTGAGATCCATGTAATACCAAGTCGGTTAATTTATCCAGTCCCTACTTAAGGGCCCTTGTGTCTGTTATTACGAAATTAGCTAACCTAACAACATCTTATAGTGACCATATCAATATTAAAAATCTTTTGTATTTAAAACAAATAGATTGACTATCTATTTATTTAAAACATAAAAGATTTTTAATATTGATATGGTCACTTTATGATGTTGTTAGGTTAGCTAATTACGTAATAACTTAAGACAGAAGATCCGTATCCGAAGACTAGACCGAAGTAGAGACTGAATAAATTAACCGACTTGGTATTACATAGAGTTGCGAGACTTTGATTTTTTTACATGTTTGTTTTTGATGGCATCTCATTTCTTTTTGTAGATAGTCCTACTTTTTCCTTTCCGGTACGATCTGGGTACCTATCTACACCTAATATATTATATTATACATAAACAGGTACACTGATTCATTAACTGCAAATGTAACTTTGTAGTCCTATACATTTATATGGGATTACAAAGTTATTTATGTAGTTGGTTTATCTAGAAAACTAGACCGAAATTGCAAAATATTTTAGTTTATCCTTAATTTATACACTAAACACTAATTGTATTCTAAATTTGAAGCTCCTGTGTCTGCTAGAAGTGCCTTAAAGTTTTGATGATCGGTCAGTCAGTCAGTTAGTAACAAAATTAAGACTCTTTAACTAGTTATAATTCTTAAACTACGGGTTCAAATTTAATGAAATTTGAAATATACCTTGTTTATTTGTATAATGCCTGCAATGCAATGCCTGCTTGGTTACTAAAGGCTTCTAGTTTTATCCACAACGAAGTTATAGGGGGTCAAAAATGGCCTGAACTGTTTCGAGAAAAAGATGGTACGACCGTACCGCTTTTTTGCTCGACTTGACGGGGGCACTGCCGTGCCCCCAGATAAAGTCCATAAAAATAGGATTTAAGCAAAGTGTTTGTGGTTAACGACTGACAGTTATAAAATTTAGAAATGCTCGACAAAAGCATTCAAAAACTTTTATTATAAGTGTTCATATTTATAAAATACAGTGAAAAAAATTAAATGCCCACCCGGATTGCGGAAGACCCAGGTTCGATTCCTGACTGGGTCGGGTAGGCATTTAATTTTTTCACTGTATTTTATAAATATTTAATTCAGCTTAAGTAAAAATAAAAGTAAAAAATAAGTATTTATCATCATTATCAGCATCACCATCATCATCATAATCATCATCATCAGTCTATATTATACACCGCTAGATATAAGTCTCAAATGCACGCCACTGAGCATGATCCGGTTTCTCTCGTCCAGCTCTAAGTGTTAATAATTGTTTACACATAATATGTAATTTACGTTATTTAATATGAGCACGTAATATAAATTTGTATGAATAGGTATTGCCAGATATATTTGTAAGTTGTTCTGTAAAATTGTTCATCTATAATCAGAGTAATTATATCAACTCGTCCCACATGCCTACGGCCCATTTGGGACAAGTTGCGGAAAATCAAAATAAATTATATTTTCATTATGCCTCTCGTCCCACGTTACTATCAAAATGAGAAAAGGTACAATCAGTAGGAAAAGTGTTATTGTGAAATAATAAAAAAACGCATTTGTTATAAAATATTTAACCATCACAGCACTGCCACATCTAAACAGAAAACATTAAATGATCACAAATTTAGCACACGAGTTAATAATGAACATTCACAGATGTAGGTTTGATAAAAATAAACTTAAAATTATAAAATAATAAGTAATAACCCTTACTTAGTGGAAACTACTGATTTATGTGTTATTTGGTATGTTTGATTTTAAATGATTTTTTTATAATTGTTTGTTTCTCAACTAAATAGAAAATAAAATAAAAGTATAGTATAGTATAGTATAAAGTAGTCATAAATACAATACCTAATCAACAGTTGTAACGATAATAATAAACATTTACAAAGATTAATCCTTTTTTTTTCAATTGATGTCATATTTATAACCAGCATGAAGAAGTAAAGGTTTTCAACCTTGAGATGTAATTGTTTCAAAAGCTACTCGATTATGAGAAGTCGATGATTCTTGCGAGTCAATAACTCAATATACATTATTATTATTGGCCTTTGCCCAGCAGTGGGACAGCGAGGGCTAATAATAATAATAATAAAAAGAAAAAGAAAATAAATAAAAGAGATAATAATAATAATATACATAATATTTTTAAATATTACGAGTATCCTATCAATATAACATGAAGATAGTGAGGGAACTCACTACAAGTTTCCGACGAACACAGCAATTTCAGTTTACATCCAATTTTTTTAAGTTTCAAGTTCCAAGTTCATTTACAGCTAGACTCATGTCTAGCTGTAAATGAACTTTACTTTACCAAACTTTGGTACAATTGTACCAAAGTTTGATAAAGTTTAAAGTTCCACACAAAAATAAACATGGGACGAGGTGAAGAATGAAAATATTATTTATTTTGATTTTGATGATTTCGCGATGAATGGGCCGTAGGCATATAGAACAAGTTGACGAATTACTCTATAATCAGGAGGGTGACATAGTTTCCTATATTCTGACGCTCTAAAAGAAAGCAAAATATATGAAACGCTCTAGCTAAATTCCTTGATGGTTCTTCTTGGAAAAAAGTCTACCGTGTCGTAGTCTTACGAACTATGTCAAATGTAAAATAATTTATTTAAGTACCTATTTTGAATTGGGGATTCTGCTCTTTGAGACGAAAAAAATACGGCTGTTCCTTTGAAACTAATACAATTTTTTAATTGGCCTTAGTAATTTTCATTCGCAAGGTTTTAAAAAAAATGAAGGAAGCCGGTAATTAAAAATATATTTAACAAGACACTCACAGCTTCACTAGAATGATGCATTGTACATCTGTCGACCCACCACACCATGTTTTAGTAATTAAGTTTTTATAACCTCTTTTCCTTAAATAATAATAGTAGCTATATTATTTTTTCGCTTACTTATGATATGTCAGCTTCAGACAAAACTGATCGTGGCCTTATAGATTAGATGTATTTTTTTTTAATTTCATTAATTTACTTTTAAGTTAGTCTTTTGCATTCGTGATGCTATATTTATTAAAAAACTAAAAAAGCCTTAAAAACAATTATTCGTCTACTGACACTAGAAAATCGACGGAATATAGCAGACATTGTGTATTTATTTAAAATTGCCTCGAACTCTTTTGACTGTCCCGAGTTTCTGTCACTACTGAACTTGAGTGTCCCTACAAGAATTTTAGGAAATTTTAAACCAATTTACCTTCCAGTTTCAAATACAAATTACAGGCAAAACTCTTACTTTTTGCGTGCGGGCAAATGTTATCTGTGCAAGGCATGTGATTTTTATATTTTCTGTTGTAACTGTGAATCAGTGAGAAAAAATCTTACAAAGTGAATTTTACTTTTTATTTTTAAGTGCTAATTGCTGCCCTGAAGCTGAATTAATTATTTATAAAATATTTTATAACATACAGTGAAAAAATTATACGCCCACTCGGCTGGCTGAACAAGCTGGCAAAGCTGGCAAACTCCTGGCTGGGTCGGGTGGGCGTTTAATTTTTTCACTGTATTTTATTAAATATCTTACAAAGTGTTTTTTTGAAACCTATTAATATTAAATATATTGCTACCTATTATATTTTTGTTGAGAAATGTCCTCGTTACTGTCACAGCTACTATGTTTGTAAGCGGTTTGATCGCAGTTTAGATCCTAGCTATACAAACATGTTTATTCTGTTAGCTCAATAATTTCCCTGCTATTTTAAGTCTATTGATAGTTGATTTTTCAAGTCTCTTTTACAGATGATTCTCGTGATCACTACTAGCTGCTTCACAATTTGTTGGTTCCACCACAACATAATGTCTTGGAAACGATATTTTATGAGTTAAAGTGCGGCCACATCCATCGTGTAGCGGAGAGCACTTCAATTTATGTGCGTAATTAAGTGGAGTTTGCGTTCGGGCCCGGCGCTCGGCACTTCCCAGCGGTAAATGAAATTTACGTACGCCTCCACCTTTCGAACGTATCTTAGACGTGTGGCGCAAGTCACAGACTTGTTACTCGTTCTTCAAACTGACTGATTGGAAATCGCAACGAAACTTCATCATACGTAGCTTTACGATGTCTCTGTGACTACGAACCCTGCACATTATTGTAAACATTTATTTATTTATTTACGTTTACGTAAAGACAGACTAACTCGGGCTAAAGTAAAACTAGCAGTACAAGTAGAATCAATTATAGTATTTGTTTTGTTTATATTTTAACGCTAATTTTGTTGCGAAACAAATTACATAAACACAAATGTTGTAAAATATGATGACCGGATGTCAATGACGGTAGTTGTCGACATTGAATGGGCGCCTTTGGCTTTCAAAGTAAAAAAATAAAAAGTGTTGAATAATTTCGGCGGGCTGGTTAGAACCACGATAGCTCAATTGGGAGAGCACCTGACCCGGTATGTCAGAAGGGTGCAGGTTCAAATCCTGCTCGTGGAAATTATTTCAACATTTGTGTTTTTGTAATCAATTATAGTGTTTTATGAAGTTAATAAAAGACTTTGTAAATTATTCAAACATAAAAACAAACTCTTTCTAAGTGCAATGGGTAGAATAAAGATATCTAACATCTCATTGGTATTTTTAAAGGTTATTTATTGAAGTCGACAGTGACAGTGACAATAGTAAAACGGCGTTACATTTCAGCATATCTTTCCCCTTACCCTCTATGCATATAGAAAATACAGAGATCTAAATAGTAGAAAATAGAAAACATAAACTAAAAAGGTTTGTCCAACTGAATTTTCGCGATTTGAAACTTTCCATAGTGGACTTGAACTTCTATAGCCATTACCTAAAATTGCTTCAAGGTCACCTTGAACTTTCTGTCGTCGTTTAAAATAGGCATAAAACAGGTTTATAAAGGGGATTGACGCAAACATCGAGTTACACCATTCGTGGTCACGGGCTGACTTCGATGCAATGCAACTCGTTCGAAACGTCGTGTCGGGTATAAAGGTATGTCTATGATACCTATACATAGTAGTTTGAATTCATCCCCGTTTTCAACCTTGGATTAAAATGGAACGCGAAAATTTAAAAGTGTATAAAACTACTTATTTAAGGATATAGCCATGAGTGTGTCAATAAAATACCTACTTATACATACACCAGACATTTTCGCCGTATCGCTTGTGACTTGCACCACAGCGGAAGGCTTTTAGTCTAGAAACGTAAGAGAAAAGGGTGGCCAAGACGCTGACTCCGCTCGGTTACATTAATAACATTTAGTTCCCCAAAAAAATGATAACTCCCCCATCAGATTGCACCGCGGCGGTTAGACGTTGATTTCGTAATTATTTAAATTTTAAAACATCCATTTTGGTTATCTCGCGATAATGCAACGTAGGAGGTTAAACCTCCTTGCTATAAAACAGTTTTGTACTGTATATTTGTATAGTAATATGGATAAACTTGCAATTGAGTGCTAAGTTAGCTAGTAACAAGGTGAAATAGTATTGAATATTACTCTTGGGTATTTTGAAAGAAGTAAAAATTGTTTTGATTTTGCTTGTGTTTGACAGAACCACGATAGCATTATTGCAAGTGCAGTGTGTTAATTTTTTTTAACAATACTTCAAATTTTAATAAGTGTGTGTCAAAAAAACAGGCGTAACAATATAAATGCTTTTAGTAGACAATAAGTCGGTTTTACAAGATCTTCACTAGCTTTGACTCTGCTTTGAATCTGCTTTGAATATGCTTTGAATCTGCTTTGAATCTGCTTTGATCCCATACTAATCGTTGTAATCAAATTTACCTCGATTGTATCTATACTAATATTATAAAGAGGAAACCTTTGTATTTTTGTATGTATGTATGTATGTATGTTTGCAACGAACAAACTCAAAAACTACTGAACCGGTTTAAAAAAAGTCTTCCTCATTAGAATGCTACATTAGCGCTGAGTAACATAGGCTATATTAAAAAAATATAAATAAAATACTAAAAACGACAATTTAATTATCCAATACAAAATGATTTGTTTGTTTTGTAGTCATGGAAACCATTGATATATATATATATATATATTTAACTCAATGATGGAAACTGTCAAAGCGGTACGAAGTCCGCCGGGTCAGCTAGTATTTTATAAAATCGTAATAAACTAGGCATATCCACTGAAATTCAAAGTGGATACTGTAAGTTACAAGTTAATTCTTTGTCATGGGACTTGATGTACATAATATTATCTGGAACTATGCAAAATAGGAAATTATTTAAATCAGTCATGAGCTTGAATTCAGCTGCTGAAAATGGTAACTAGTAAGTTACCATACTACTACGCTTGATTTGCACAATTCATATTATATAACGACAGTTTTAGTTTTGCTTAAGCTGCAAATTACCAACTGAAAAAACGGTTACTATAATATAGCTCAGTAATATTTTTTTATTGGTTTGTTAAAGCACAAGCGTAGGGTTAGCCATGTTGGTTGTTAGTTTCCTCTATTTATCTATTTTTTAAATCTATGTATTTATCTACCTTTCTATCTATCTACACAAGCCTATTTAGAAAATACATAAACATACATAGAGCATTTCAATAAGTCTAAATCAAAGGGGGGTGCCGCGCGGACGCAAAACTGAGAGTTGCAAGTTTCTTTATGATAGCGGGCGAGCCGCGCGTGGCAGTGGTGTGACAACGGCGCACGACTACGAATACGCACGCACACTAATATCTGTACAGAGTAGACTGGTGATTGGAGAGTGACATGGAGCAATGTTTACTTATATAAAATCATAGGCGTTTGGGTAAAAAATAATAACAGTTATAATATTTTCTAATTCATATTTTTTAAATGAAAAATAAGACAACAGTGGCCTGCGGAATATCAATACAAACATTTTGATGTCGGATTATTGATTCATGTGCTATATTTACAAAGTTTTTGAAGAAATAAGTTTTTAGATATTATTACTTTTACGTATTGTTCATGCAGTTTCTGGGTATTTGTTTCAAATTCCAAGACAACCATGACCTTGTGAATGGATCAAGCTAACCTACACTAGTCATTTTAATGTATAAGACCTATTCAGCGCCTAGCACCAGTGACTTAAAAACACGTAAATTTTCGCCAAAGCTTTTCTTTAATTTTTAATGAAAAAACTAATTAAATCGGTCCAGTTTTGTAGGAGGAATCAGGGGACTACAAAACGTTGATTTTGTCTACTTTTCATATAATCAGTCGACCTTAGTGTTTCCTCTTAAGAAAAGTGCTGTTGAATCGTCCATACACTTTTTCTACTTTCTATTTTTTCATTTTTTTACTACCCATTCAGGACGTCTATTTTTTAGCTGTGAAGAAGAATGGGCGCAAGAAACTCCACAGTTTTAATATAAGTAAAGCGGCTAAACTAACACGAATCGTACACATCCAGCTAATTTGTTAAGCAGCGATTGTTTCTGCGCACCAAGGATCGAGTCCCAGCTGTTAATATTGCATAAGGAGGTACCGCCGGCCTGTTATAATGAAGTGAAATATTCATCAGACACCGTCTGGAGACCAAGCCACCGCGCCTCCCGAACGGTGGGCTACGTATTCTGTAACGACGCGAACTTTCTTCGTACAATGCTGAAGTTATTATGTAATTGTGTAGCACATTTCATGGCGCAGTGGTCAACGCACCGGTCTGCGATTGCTGAGGTTAAGCGACTTTCGCCAAGTCATCGGATGGGTGACCAAACATTTATCATGTCGTCCTCCTTCGAGCTTCGGAAGGCACGTAAAGACGTTGCTCTCGGCTGCATTAGCAGTCGTTAACAACCACCAATTCGCATTCGGGCCCACATGGAGGTTACCTGTTCTCCTTATCCATCCAAAAGGGAGGTTCGTGCCCCAGCAGTGAAGACATAAAACTAGCTGCTTTGCTGGTTTTGTATCACAAGTGTTTTTGGAAGCTATTTGGTGGACCTTAGAATGTTTTTGATTATAGTATGTTGGTTTCGTACATACTACAGTACATACGACATAGCAGTCAGTGACATACTGTCTATGTCACTGACTGCTATGTCCTTTTGTATACGTCTGTACAGATCGCGCCAAATCTCTAGTCCCCTCTGAAGTTGGCGCGATTTGCGTCGCAGTAGTAAAAAATGAGAAATAATAAATTGATCCACAAAAAAATAGTAGGATAGCACCTAAAATGCTAAGTTAGCATCTAAATAGTAGTTTAGGTGCTAACTTTGTATTTTTAGGTGCTAACTTAGTATTTTTGTGGGTTAGGTTAGGTTAGTTTGGTGATCGATTAAATACAACCCGTAAAAAATAGGCGTCAGTGGGATGAAGGCGGGGACGAGCGGCAGGGCGTGACTGTGTACAGCTGCGCGAAGCAACTTCAGAGGGGACTCCTTCTAAACGCCTGGACCGATTTGAATGAAATTTTCTGTGTGTGTTCAAGTGGATTCGAGAATGGTTTAGATTTACAATTGAACCCGGTAGGTGGCGCTGCTATAGGGGTCCATCATGGGATACGGGTGTTCTTAAGCGGACGAATGATTTGTTTGTTTTGTTGTCATTAAACTGTCAAAGCGGTACGAAGTCCGCCGGTCAGTTAGTACAATATAAATAAGTATGCAAAGGGTTTTATAAACTAACTTATTACTAATTGTGTAACCAACAACGGTATCCACAGATTACCTTTAAGTTTTGAAGCGTACTGCGTACTTTAAAAGATAATGAACATAAGTGAACTTTGTAATTAAACGATAAAGCTGGTTTCAGTATGAAATGGTACTCAATAAAATAACAATTTTTGGGTTGGTTGTCAAGAATGTCAAGGCTCGTAGGTATGTAAGATATATCTTTGAGGTAAAAGAAAGTTTCAGTTCATAGTCTGGTATGGTAAGTTGGAAATTACGGGTTTTAAAGATAATTATATTCTGCTTGGGCTGGGTATTAGTGTAATTGAATTTAAATAGATCATTATTATAACTGGATATTACTTTAAATAATAGGAAAATAACAGAAAAAGGGTTTGCTTAATATGACAATAATAATTCATGTAGTTTGTTTGTACTTAGCTAAATAAGCAAATTTTAAAGAAGAGGTGGATTCTTTGCTGGTAATACCACACTTACCCGACAATTTGGCAACGCATCTTGTCTAATAAAGGCAAAAGAAAGCCAATCGAATAATACTAACAAAAAATCCATGGAAATGGTGCACATTTGTAATACTCTAACAGCACCCACTGCCTGGGAATGAAAGACGATGTATGAATGTGTAGTACCTATGCAGTATAACAGTGCGAGAGGAAAGACAGAGAGAATTGGAATGAAAGTGTTAGCTTACAATAGCTCCGATCATGTTGGAGAAAGGAGTAAAAAAACTCTTACAGAAATATGCTCGCGATGCTACTGCGATCGAGAAATTTCAGAATCGGCCCGCGCCGGACTCGCGTCGTTGAATTTTTGAGGGCCCGTGTGAGTCTGGGCGCATGTTTTGGATGTAAATCTGCGGCGGAGCTGCCTCCTGCGAGGAAAAAGAAAACTCATTTACGTAACAAATTTTTAATCTCTTACGTTTCGTCGCGTCAGCGAGACGCCTCGTAACGTTCACCGTTGTATTGTCTCAGCCGTACTTTAGAATTTTTGATTACATTACGTGCTTACGGCTGACAGGTTTAACGAAATCATTTTGTGAAAATAAAAAAAACTTTGCACTTTGTTTCAGATTGGATTTTTACGCCTAAGTTTTTTTGCTGACGAGTAATCTATAGTATTTATATGCGAAACTGTCTTCGCTTGTTTGTTCTGCTTTTACTATGGAACGGAACCATGGATTGACGTGATTTGTTGAATGGTGATAGTTAAAGGGCTGAGAGTGCGATATTTCATATTTTCTATCCCTGTCAAATAGATACTATGTTCCCAAGGGCACGCGATTTAACGACTCACGTCCCGATGACTCGATATCGAGTCCAGTAGCATTGTTTTTCTATTGTGTCTAGACTTCCTGGTACAACAGGGATTAAGTAGTTAGTCTAATCGAATTCGAACTAAAACATTGGACGAAACCGTGGGCAGTATCTAGCGGTAGGTAGGTACTGTAAATGATATTTTAAGACTTTGGTAGATTATAAAATTCTGAAGAGGGCAAAAATTCCCGATGACTTGATTTCAATGATTGTGGAACAGTATATAGGCTATTTACATACTTCATCATCATCATTTTTATGTCCCCACTGCTGGGGCACGAGCCTTCCCTATGGATGGATAGGGAGAACGGGCCATAAACAACCACGTGGGCCCAGTGCGGATTGGTGGTTTTTACATACTTATCTTGATCTAAATAAAGCCTTTCGAGGCTCATTTTATAACATAATTGAAAAGAAATGTTCTATGGCGCTCATTAGGGGAGGCCTATGTCCAGCAGTGGACTAAGATAGGCCGATGATGATGATGTGGCGGCGCCATCTACCGCATACGCCTCATATTATTCGACACGAAGCAAATACCTTCTCAACCGTGTCAACAGATGGCGCCACAAACGCATACCAACGACGTCGCCATAGTACGACAATAAAATAGTATGAGAAGCCTGCATCGCGGTAGCGCAGTTTCACCATCTCCTTCGCTATATATAGCACCTCCAACTAACATCCAATGGACATCGGTCCCCGAGCTATACCACCCAGCTCGGAGGAAGATCTTCCCTTTGGCCTTGCTCAATGTCTACCTACAGGCTTTCCTACAATGACGATGATGATGTTGATATTCTACTACTTCTAAAAATTTACGAAAGCTCCTAACAAAAAGATGTCTCTCTTATTAAACTGATGTTTGTTGAAAACCACACAACGACAAATGTCTCCGGCGCGTGTTCTATGGCCGATAT
The DNA here is from genome assembly GCA_963082485.1 of Eudonia mercurella. NCBI lineage: Eukaryota > Metazoa > Arthropoda > Insecta > Lepidoptera > Crambidae > Eudonia > Eudonia mercurella. Next base: position 15,874,304 of record OY720028.1, read on the forward strand.
ATAATTTCACAGTTCGCTTGTAATTAATTTCGAGTCAGCTTTACTTATACACATACACGTGATTATAATGAGAATGGTATGACGTTTTGTTTGTCTTCGGTTTTGATATGAGACATGATATTAACATTTGTGGTTCGTCATGTAAAGTTTGTTTTAGTGTGTTCAGTTGTTTAAAATTAACTTTAATTATCATTTAGTAGTTCACGACTCGGTGGCCGAGTGGCTAAGCGCTACCTGATACCCGAAGATTCAATTCCCAGATCGGGCAAAGTGTGTTTCAAAATTTCGATGCATTGCGCGGTTTTGTTATCACCAACCCGCATTTGGCAAGCGTGGTAATTACCTATCAATTGTAGCGAAGTTTTTTCCCAGCAGTGGGACAGCTATATAAGGTCCATTTTGTCTACTGCCAATATTTTGACAGTACATCTAATTATATCAGAGAAATATGAGGAGATCCGCAGAAGAACAAAGGTAACCGACGTAGCCCGAAGAGTTGCTAAGCTCAAGTGGCAGTGGGCAGGGCACATTGCTCGTAGGAGTGATGGCCGCTGGGGCGGAATAGTTCTTGAGTGGCGACCGCGTACTGGAAAGCGCAGTGTGGGTAGGCCTCCAACAAGGTGGACCGACGATCTGGTAAAGGTCGCGGGAAGCCGTTGGATGCGAGCAGCACAAAACCGGTCGTAGTGGAGATCCTTGGGGGAGGTCTTTGTCCAGCAGTGGACGTCTTCTGGCTGAGATGATGATGATGAAGGCCCTAGCAATTAAAAAAAAATTCAGGCTAGTTTTTATTTTTACTTTTCCGAACACAAAAATTAAGAGCGCCCATTGCGGCCTCTCTGTCGGCTCCTTTGAATGAAACTATGGGCACGTGTAAGCGGTGTAGGCATTGCGGCCTCTCTGTTTCGGCTCCTTTGAATTGAAACTACCGAAAGTGCGTAAGGGGTGGTTTTTAAACGAAATGCCTTTTGGCGTTTTTCTTGAAAATAGCGTATACAAATTTAAGGTTTTTTCATGAAAATAGTTTATTTATGTTGTTGAATTTATCCTCAAAATATTTGCGGTTGATAAAATGTGACCTTATAATATAGGCTATTTACTTCACTTTACTACTACCATTTTGTTCGTAATACAGTTACTGTTACAGTTAGCCTGTATTTTGGTAGTCAGTATTGTTGGACAAAGGCCTCCCTCCATTCCCGTCACTACTCACGATTTGCGCCATCATTTGCCAGTATTTTCAGACGCAAGGAGCTGATTGAATAATTTGAGCTATCATATACTTAAGGGTGCGCCGACCAAAAAAAGCCAAAAATGCAGTCACTGTTAAGTTGATATAATTGAAATTACTATTTTTGTTGTTACTTTACTGTAATGTACTGTACTGTACTAGTAATGTATATTATTATAAGTAAGCAATAAAGTGCTTAATCTATCTATCTTGCATGACGCTGCTATGCCAAATTATGTTTATGACACATTGACAATGCATTTCGTACTTTCCCGCAGTTTTACAACACATATGCTCCTTATTATCCGCAATTCCTTTTCTAAAAAGGCTTTTAGTACACCGCGAGGCTCGCCACTCAAAAATTCACTGACCGTCTGTGCCGTGAATGGGTTTAGAAGATGGCGTCCCACGACTTCTGCTTACCTAGTAATTTGTTTAGTAAGTAATCTTGGAACTTGGATTCATATTGCTACGAGAGTATTCAATGAATGTGCGTTGTTGTTGTTGCAAGAATAATAGAAAATTTGAAACATTTAATATCAGCATCATAACTTGATTTCAATGATTGAGTCGAGTCTCTGCCCAGCAATGGGACAGTAATAGGCTATTTACTTGACTACTGGTGTAAGTTTGTAATAAATTTTAAATATTCCATCATTTGATGTCTGCTGTGATTGTTGAACATGTGTGACGCTGTAGATATAAGCGCATCATCCACGATTTCTGTCAATCGTGTATTCGAATAGACGTTACTAATTCATGAAATTTTATGCGGTTTAATTAGTTAAACTAGTTTAGATTAACCTTTTAAAATATACATTATTTATGCATTATTTTTTGTTGTGATCCTTTGGGTCACTGCGTTTGTATCGTAAGTGGTACACTTCATGTTATATGAACAACATGTAAAATGACTAAAAGTGGACTGTATAATAATCCTACATAATATTAAGTGATATCGTATATAATATAGTACAGTAGATAGGTAGTACAGATAACATACATTATAGTATAGTTTAGTTATAAATCTTAACTTGTCATCTTTTATTTTTTGTTTTTTAATACAAACGTCACTTATTGCTATGGAAGAACGGGGCCTCCTGCAACAAGTATTATTACATACTTACTTACTACGGATGGTCCCAACCTTAGATTATTGTTTGTTTGAGTTTGTATGAAATAAACAATTTTTCATATTTTTTCATATAAACATATTAATAAACCTAAAAAAAATGTCCTCCTATCGACTCAACTAAATAAACAAAAGCCTACAACAAACAACATCTCGATAAACGCGAATGCCGTGCACAGGTACGTAAGTACTTATGTCGGAGGATAAAGTTGACGTCAATTAGCACCTCTCATCATCACAGCACTCCATCAGATATCGCGTCAACACAAACAATGGTGACAATCGCTTTGCGAAAAATAATGACGGGCTTCGGGCTTCGGGTAAACGAGACGCGTTGTCGAGGACAGATTTCAATTGGCGTTATTCTATTCTGTGTAGAGTCAATTAGAAAAGTTGTATTACCTTTTTATAGGTTTTTGTATTTATAATTCCAGCGTGACTAGTGTCTCGTCTAAATTTATAAACTCGACTCAATTTTACAAATCTCGTTGGCGTAAAACACTCACAAGGTCAAATCTGATTTGAGCGCGCGTCATCATCACGGACTTGAAACTGAAAAAAACTCGAGTCTTTAACACAACTCGAGTTTTAATAAAATTCGAGTCGTTTTCACTACTCGAGTTGTTTAACAAACTCGAGTACGATAACTCGACTCGAAGCCACTTTTACTTAACAAATACTCGAAGACGACTAACAAGATTTAATTTTACTATAAAATTTTAGGTTCCAATTGCAAGACTCCACTACTAAACCAACTAAATCATTCTACCTGTCTGACCACTGAGCTCTCTTACTTATCAGACTTGAGCACGACTGCTTTCATAAACAGGCTCGAGCTACGAAATCGAATTCGAGTCTGTTCCAAAACTCGATATGCTTTTTACGCATCGAGCAGTGGAGCCGAATCTTGTGATTAGAGTCAAGTCTCAAAGTGCAGACTCACGCACTAAGGCTTTTACAACACTAGGCAAGACCGGTCTTGTCGAGCGAACTTTGAGATTGAGTTTTAGCTTTATCAAATTCTTATCTTGTACTTAAGTAGTCCATGGATTACTTTTACTTTCTCATTTAAGTCAATGTACTTAATTCTTAAATAATAATAAAAGTACAGTTATACGAAATTCCTTGTCTCAGATCTAAAAAAAAATTAAATGATATATTTTATCTCAGACGATTTGATCCAATTTATTATGAACAATTGAAACTCAAAAGCAAACACAAACAATACAGTAAGTAAAAAGTCTATAACTGTGCCAATGCTAGGCAAAGGCCTTCATTGGAATCAAGTCATAACTTCACGTGATGATGATGTACTAATCGATCAACCGCCTCTGTGGTCTAGTGGTTAAGACCACCGGTTTAGACCCAGAGGTCTCGGGTTCGATTCCCAGCGGGGGGTACATCTTTGTGTACTCGGTTTGGTTGGTGGTAGGGCTTGTTTGTCCGCCTGGCTAGCTACCACCATCTTATCTAAATATGTCGCCATAACATCAATGTTTGTAGCATTGTTGTGTTCCGGCAGCTAGAGATAAGATAGCCAGTACCTCACTAGTTGAGGGTCCCGGGTGAAGTGCGCTTCCACCAAATGGCCTTATCATCACTTAACATCAGGTGAGATTAAGGCACTGCGCTTAGCCGTAAATATTAAAAAAAAAAATGGGGGTTGGTGATCTTTTGATCTGCCAGGCGAACAAACAAGCCCTACCACCAACCAAACTGAGTACACAAACATACACAATTACACATATCAGTTAGCTGTACATACAAAGTAAGATATATATTCATTCAGACCAGAAGTAGGCACATACTAATTTCACTAACGACTTCATACGTTCCACTTGGTGCGGTCAGGAAGGAAAGTCGAGTATATAAATAAAAAGAAAATGTTTTCTAGAGCCCTTCGCTCCGGCGGAGCCTGCTCGCCTATTTGCATACAGCCGTCCTTAGCCGTGTGTCCTCAAATTCAGCTCATGTAAGGTGATGTGGTGCACTAATATTATAATTAAGGTTTTCCTTATATTTTTCTCTGTAGCTTTAATTTACGATGCAAAAAAATTCAGAACGGTCGGACAAAGTGTAAAGTGTTAGCCTATAAGCTAGAAAAGGCCTCGATCATTGAAGTCAAATCTACAGTTAATAGGTATGGGCTTCATTATCGCGCGTACCAAATGCGGGTTAGTGATCACAAATCCAGGCTATGCAACGAAAATTACGAAACATATTTTGCCCGACCTGGGCACTGAACCTGGTACTTCCGGATATCGAATCGAGTGCGTTGCCACTCTCACACACGGAGGGAGGCAATGTGTGTTTCAGATTTTTCTATGCATAGCCTGAATTTATAATCTCCATGTCACATTTGGCAAACGTGGTGAAGAAGCCAATACTACAATAATAAATACAATAAACAACAATACTACGATAATTGTGATGATGACTTGAATTCGGTGATGAAAATAAAATTTTGTCTTATTACTACTTTTCTTTATGTTGCTTAACTTTCAACTAAGTAGGTACATAATGATTTGTCCATGACAAACAGCGGAATAAAAGTCTTGTTCATGGTACTACCAAATTAATTACGTAGTATCGTTAAGTTTTAGGTGCTCTCTAATTAGAAAACACTGAGGAACGTAATTAGGCGACACTTAAGGAGTAACGATCCCTCCGAAGCTTTGTCAAAGCGTGCCGGAAGGCGAAAATACTAAAATTTATTCAAAATGTAGCGGCACCCGCTATAAAAGCTAAAAAAAACAGTTTACTTGAGTTCTCCTTAAATAAAACAAAGGCAAGAGAAATGAGTTATATAAGAAACACGGTACAAGGCACAATTACTAATTTACTTTTTAATAAACCCTTAAGCGTCCACAAAAGTAAATATAAACGAGCATCTATATACATACATGAAATAATCTATATCGAGTGGAATTCGAACAATATATGTTATATACTTGCAAAAGTGTTCTTTCGACAGAGAGGGTAACTTCATAGTATCATAATACCGCTAGCTTGCAGCGTGAATCACAAAGTACTAGACAAATTCAACAAGAGCATCGGTAGCTCAGCGGTCATAGCATTGGATCGGTTATCCAAAGAGCTGGTTGGTTTTTTCTAGTAAATTTTTTATCTTGTAACCACTGTTCGCGCCAGAAACGCGACAGTATCATTCAAATAAAAGATGCGCCAGCACAAGCCGACGGCGGAGCGAATGTGTGTGCGGGTGGGTGCATTCGGTCATTAAATCCTCAACGATCGGCCCGCCCGTGACGTCGCGTTCAGCACTGTATACTCGTGAATTGCCTACTGGCCGGTACACCCCTTCGTAAGTCGCGTGTGCGCGTGTGTGTGTGTGCGCGCGAAATAAGCGATTTCTACCAGCATCAACTCCATCTTCGCAACGGTCGTGTCGTGGCCACGCCGTCAACGTCAGCTCGCCAAGTAAGTCCCATATATTCCTCCCCAATCTGCCCACTCTGTTGTGACGGCATTGCCTTCCTGGCAGCCGACACAACCACATATAGCATTTTGAATCATCATCATCATCATCAGCTCATTTTATGTCCCCACTGCAGGGGCACGAGCCTTCCCTATGGATGGATAGGGAGAACGGGCCATAAACCACCACGCGGGCTCAGTGCGGATTGGTGGTTGTTAACGACTGCTAATGCAGCCGGGACCAACGGCTTAACGTGCCTTCCGAAGCACGGAGGAGCTCGAGATGATAAATTTTTGGTCACCCATCCGATGACCGGCCTTTGCAAAAGTTGCTTAACCTCAGCACTCGCAGACCGGGCGCGTTAACCACTGCGCCATTGAGCTCCTTCGAAGACTTCCGAATACAAATTAATAAATAAATAATACAGAATCCCTAGTAGGTAATATTATAAATGTGAATGTGAGTTTGTTTGTTTTTTTGTTTGTTACACTTTCACGCAGAAACTATTCAACCGATCATCATGAAACTTTGTACACATATTCTCAGGTATTAGGAAGGTATTGGGAAGGATATAGGATACTTTTTATTAAAAAGTGAGTTTATTTTTTGGTTGTTTGTTTGATAAGCTTCCACGAGTAAATATTTAACGATTTGTTTGTTTTGATGTCATAGAAACTGTCAAAGCGGTACGAAGTCCGCCGGGTCAGCTAGTACCTACTACATAAATTGTAACTCCAACAATCATGCTCAAGCAAACATCGAGTAACATGTAGTCGCGCCTGTCTCCCATAACGGTAGGCAGAGATAACTTCTTGCCACATAATAATCATAAAAATGTCAATTTACAATTAACAACATTTAATTAAAATGATAAAAAAGGTAAATTTATAAAATACAAAGATTATTATGACATTATCCGATTTTTAACTAGATGCTTTAGTTTTCTAAAGTTTACGCGATCACTAGCTCAGAACGATGTTGGTAGATGAGATGACGAAGCAATTTTTGGCTAGCCTGTTGTGAGATCTTGGCGCTCCCGCGTAAATCTCTCTTGGGCGATATCTTGACACACGCTGGGATGAGACCTTGGTCGCGACATCTCTTCAAAAAATTCAAAGATGTAACTTTTCTTGCGCGCTTAGTTTTCAGATCTTCTAATCGACGCACTTTGTTGGCTATTTCCAGTCCGTATTGGATCACATATTGTTTTTTAAAGCTTACGCGAACACTACAAATATGAAACGCGTAAAAGTTGTTTCATTTAAATAGATGCTTTAGAGCAGAATGTGCAATTCTATACCTATTCTATATATTTTTGATGGTGTTTACACCATCAAAAACGATATTCCGTTAGCGTAAGATATATGGAAATGTGCGCACCCGCTGTCCTCTCAACACCTAACTCACTCGATAAGTCGAACCCGAATCAAATTCACACACGGGTGACTTTCAAATGAAAAATCCGTCCTGTTTTTTTGACGCAGTGTTGAGGTTTTAATCGGAGCTTCTGGGTATATATACCATGTACGAATGCTGTCTGCTTGAAATTTACAGGTTTGTGTTACAAGGTTTGAAAACATGTTATATCAACTTTGTTATTCGTGAAATGTTTGTGAGGTAAGTACTTTTAAATTAAATTAAAATATGTTTTGTAAAAAAAAAACGATTAAAGTTTTAGCTGCTTTCAAATTAGGTTTAGCACGTTTTATGAGATACAAGCTGCTCCTTAAAAATACTTATTTATAATAAACATGAGAAAATTTAAAAAACAAAAACCCTAGTAATATAGGTAGTTCTAAACTAATTCACCTTTTTACCAATTACCTATTTATTATATTAGTATTGGATTAATGATTTAGACGACCTCCTAACTCTGAGGTCCCGGGTTCGATTCCCGGTCGGGTCAATGTCGAAAACGAACTTTTCGATATTGTGTCGGGTCTGGGTGGTTGTGGTACCGTCGTTGTTTCTGATTTCCATGAAACGAGTACTTTAGCTACTTACCTTGGGATCTGAACAATGTATGTGATGTTGTCTAATATATTTTTTTAATAAAAAATTTATGGTAATTATGAACTAAGGGACAACAAAAAATCGTATTTTCTAAACAACATTAATTCCCCATATATTTCAATGTGTTCAAAGAATTTTTAACGCAAATTTTGTTGCGAACAAATTACAAAAACAAAAATGTTGAAAAAAGTTCCACGAGCAGGATTTGAACCTGAACCCTTCTGACATACCGGGTCAGGTGCTCTTCCAATTGATCTATGGTGGTTCTAACCAGCCCGCCAAATATTTCAATGTGTTCTATTTAAAGCTAAAAGTTTAATTAAAAACAAACTGTACTCATTAGCAACCAGTATGAGAAGTCACTCGTACAGTACATTCATCATTGCCGAGCCAAAACCGCTAAAGCTAATTAGATGAAATTTGGGCTGAATTTAATTGAGTGACGTAAACAGCCACTAAGAAAGGATTTTACAGAAATCATACCCTAAGGGGGTCAAAAAGGGGAAGATGGTTTTTATGAAAGTCCGTCAGTTTTAAAGTAAAATACATGAAATGGGTATTTAGGTTTTTTAAAAGAAATAAAGAATGACATGTCTCAGGAATTTTGTTTATTTTTCTTTAAAAGAGTAAAAAAGGGAAGATTTTTTTGGGCAAATCATTATTTTGAAAGTAATAAATAAAAAAATGAATAATTTAATCGATCTATAGATTTTTCAACAAAAATAAAGAATTACGTGTTTTAGCATTTTTCGAAAAATCTCCCTAAAGGGGTGAAATAAAGGTGGAAAGTTTGTAAGGGAATCTGTTATTCCTTAATATATAAAGGTTCTTGACCATTTTGGCCTGGTTAATTATAAAGTGTTTCGGGATTATCCCTACAGATACTACCTGTAATAAGTTTGGCTATTATAAAAACAATTACAAGTCGTATTGCCCATGTGAGCAAAGCCGCGAGCAAAAGCTAGTAATGTATAACACAGTTTCCGTGCTTGTACATATGTGGATTGGCGCTGCCAAATAGCAGTCACTGTTTATAACGACTGCAATTTTACGACAGCTACGTTTTCCTTATGAAATCTTCACAAAATGTGTTTCTATTTAGCCCCATCGTTAGAGTCAAGTCTTTTAGAGCATTCTTATACATGTTGTGACCATGACCGATTCAACTCGGTCAACGCATCAAGTATCAACAGGTATATCTAGGTTATCTATACTAATTAGTTTGCGTTAAAGTCAGTGAAACACATTGTTAGTAATCGTTTTAATTGTCAAAAGCATTCATTTGTCAGGGCGAAATAAAACAAAGAAAGAAGTAAGTTGTATTTCGTAGCTATTTAAATGCTTATTGTTGCATAATAGCCATTGGTTTTCCTATAAATAAATTACATTAAATTAAATTTTAAGTGTTAGGCGTTGTTAGGTGTTGTTAGGTATTAAGCGTTAGGTTTTACCAACGAACTTAGCATATTACCAATCCAATATATAAGGTCACATTTTATCAACTGCAAATATTTTGACAAAACATCTAATTATATCATAAAAATAAGATTCTAGCATTAAAAAAAATTCAGGCTAGTTTTTTTTTTACTTTTCCTGACACAAAAATTGTAATATTTTTAAGAGCGGCCTCTCTGTCGGCTCCTTTGAATGAAACTACGGGCACGTGTAAGCGGTGAAGGGATTGCGGCGTCTCTGTTTCGGCTCCTTTGAATTGAAAGTACCGAAAGTGCTATGCCTTTTGGTGTTTTTCTTGAAAACTAGCGTATAAAAAATTAGGGTTTTTTCATAAAAATAGTATCTTCTAATATATAAAATTCTCGCGTCACAGTTTTCGTTGCCATACTCCTCCGAAACGGCTTGACCGATTTTGATGAAATTTTTTGTGCTTATCCGGTATCTATGAGAATCGACCAACATCTATTTTTCATCCCCCTAAATGTTAGGGGTAGTCCACCCCTAATTTTTTTTTTATTTTTTATGGCAAAACAACGTTTGCCAGGTCATCCGGTATCTATGAGAATCGGCCAACATCTATTTTTCATCCCCCTAAATGTTAGGGGTAGTCCACCCCTAAATTTTTTTTTTATTTTTTATGGCAAAACAACGTTTGCCGGGTCATCCGGTATCTATGAGAATCGGTCAACATCTATTTTTCATCCCCCTAAATGTTAGGGGTAGTCCACCCCTAAATTTTTTTTTTATTTTTTATGGCAAAACGACGTTTGCCGGGTCAGCTAGTAATTATATAATATGTTGTTGAATCTACCCTCAAAATATTTGCAGTTGATAAAATATGACCTTATATATACGAAATTGATAAACAAAAGTTTCAACAACTCGATATACAGGCTGTTATTTAAAGAAACCACCAAATTAAGTCAATCAATACCTTTATGTATATTTCTGAGGGATACCAATGCGGCTGGTACCGACAATCATAAACAGCTGTTGAATAATTCGTCCTTCAATTTGATGGTTGCTAATTTGTCTGACGGAATATTAATATGTTCGATTGTTAGAGCTGTTCTGATATTGTTGAAATAGGAACCAACCATAAATCAATTCTATATATTAGCTTAAAGTGATTTTAGATATACTTATATTTTAACAACCGCATAAGAGTTTAACTTTGAAATAAGGTTTTACCCTACCATAAGTATAGTAATAGCTAACTAGTTGGATCCATCAATACTATTTTTATGTACTTTTTACATAAAGGATAATAAATATGTAACTAATTACGTAATTGTATATACGTACACATTTTTTACGTAGCTTAAAACTAAGGATAGCAATAAATACTACTTAGATAATGAATCAATATAACACACAGTGATAAATATATTACTATGGACAAATCGTCAAGCACATCTGCACCATAAAAGTATTTAACAATTTCTATATACACGACTGCAAATAAATTATATGATCATTCATAAGCGACTTTTAATTCTAGCGTCAAATGTGACAAACATGTTCTTATTTGTGCTATTCGTGGTGCTACGAGTACTACATACTACATACTCGTACTTACATAATAAGATCATTGTGCCTTTTTGGCCATATTCAAAAAAAGTAACAGGGTTCAAAAAAAGGACCAAGTATATTTTTGTCGCTTCCTCTTAAACATGATGCTCTCATTCCACCTTAGGTTGGCTGGAAGAGATCTCTTTTAGAGATAAGTTCACTTTTGCTCACCATTGTTTGTAAACTGTTCTCTGTATTTGTGTTTATGTGCAATAAAGAATATATATATATATTATTTGGGTCGGAACATCAAACCTACTAAATGGCTTTTTTATTCAGCCTAAAAATTTCACTGAAGCCTTTTCTCAAATTAGCAGCACAACTTGTGACCAAAGGACGAGATGCAGGATGCCAGGCATTATTCAATACGGCGAAGTATCGTCAAGATGGAGTTAAAACAGACTTCCCTTTATATTGGGAAAGGTCGAGCACCCTACAACATGAAGACAAGCCCTTAAGTTCCCCAGGGATAGCTTTCAGCACGTTCACACTATACACACTTTGAATTTCCATTTGATTTGGGATAATGCGATTTTGTGCATCTTCGCTTGGAGGAGATGCACAGTCAGCATCTCGATAATTACGTAACATAAGATGTGCTCGGTGACGTGCACTTGGAGAGGTCTATTTTCAGCCGTGGACTAGTTTGGGCTGATGATGATGATGATGATGATGATGATAATGAAGAGGTCAAACAAATAATTTATGCTTCCAAGAAAAACAAATTTGCTTACTATTGTTATGTAAATGGGTGCCCTTCGGTTCGCCTAAAATTGTTTGTCCTAATATGGTTTGGCCAAACCGTTTTGGTCTAAACTTAAAACGTACAATTATTGTTTCGCCTAAAAATTGTTTTGCCACCATTATAGTTTGGCCTAAGAATTGAAAGGCCTAATTTTAGAATGTCTAATGTAAAATAGCCTAAACTATATTGGCATAACTTTATTTTGGCATAACGATTATTTCGCAAAATTTATAAAAGCTCAAATTTTAGCATATCTAAAATGAAATGTGCCAATAATGTATTGGAATAAAAGCATAGAATTTTATTGAGAAAATAAATTGACAGAAGCGAATCGCTGCAAACCCGACTCCACGTAGTCTTGTCTGCCCTACGCTAGAGTGCAATATAAAAGCGCGTAGGCGCGGAGGGGCGAGGCGGCCCGCGAGCTAAGGAGCAGGTGGGGTGAGCCCGCCGCCGGGGCTGAGGCTGGCCGGCGAAGCCGGCCACCAAGCCGAAGCCTCGGTGGTGAGCGAAAACCATCTGCGACGAAAAGCTCGCGTGGGACCGCCGGAGCCCCGCTGCGCCGAAGCCGTGACGGAAACTATGCATTCTGCATGCCTGCTTGCATGCTGCATGCCTGCCTGCTTGCATGATGCATGCCTGCTTGCACGCTTACATGCTGCATGCCTGCACGCATGCTGCATGCGTGCTTGCATGCTTACATGCTGCATGCCTGCACGCATGCTGCATATCTGCATGCATGCTGCACGCATGCTGTGTTTCTGCTTGCATGCTGCATGTCTGCATGCATGCTGCATGTTATGCTGCATGTCTGCATGCATGTTGCATGTTTTATTTTTTATTTTGTGCGAATTAATATTTAGGAATTGTAAACTTTAGGAATTACGAATTGTTCTGCCAAATAACGCATTTGGTAAATGACAATGTGGCGATAAAAAGTTAGGCGAAGTGAAATTAGGGCAAACACGATTCTGAAGAGTAAAATTAGGCGAAAAAATTTTAGGCTTTTCGTTTGGGTGCCATTGCAAATTAGGCGTACAAATATTAGGCGATCCGATAGAGACCCTATGTAAATAGATGATATCGTCAGCTTAGAAAACGTCGAAAACCGCTTAACTCCATCGGACCTTATTTTCCAACAAACAAGTAAAAAAAAACTGTATTCTTTCTACTTCTTGTTCCTAGACCTATTCATGTTTTTCTTGAATTTAAGTGAAAATGTGGTAGCGAATTTAAAAACACAATAAAACGAAACGATGCGTTCAGGAATTCCGCGTCGAACGATACTAAAAAGTCATTTTCGACCAAAAGTGGAGATAAGAAGTTTTCGATCTAAGCTGACGATATGATTTGTTCTAACACTGTCAACATTTTTGATAGACAGACAGATAATACTTTTATCGCAACTCTGTAACCATAAACATTGAATATAAAATAATTAAAATAGTTACAATTTGGCAGTCTTATTATTTATCTTTACTTTACTTTACTGTATCGTATGAAGTTATGAAATGTGCGGGTATTGTTATGTACTTTAGGCATATTACAGTGCTATAGGTACTATTGTATTGGGTAACAGAAAACACCTGTAAAGGTAGTTCTAAATAAGTAATTATAAATAAATCTTATCTTTTTCAGACTAGTCAGATGGGGAGACCCGGTATGTCAATAGGTGCGGGCTAAAATATTTCAATACTTTTCCAAAACTCTTATTAATTATCACAGTTAACCTACGGATGTACAAGTAGTCATCGTACACAAGTCATCTATGATAAGTAAATGTAAGAGTGTGGAACTACCAGTTCACTTAAACGAGTACCTAAATCCTCATTAGTGTGTGGTGAATGTGTGTACGCGGCCGCTGCCTGCTGACAGCGGTCTCTTGCCAAACTCGAGCGGAGGGCGGCGTCTCCGCTTTGTCAAACGCGCGTTGATACGCCGGCCCTAATTATACAGCGCACCTGCTTCGTCTGCCCAAAAATGCTCTGCATGCCTTAATATGATAATGACATTTGCATACAAGATGAAAGGAATGCTGTTTTGTTTTAGGCAGTCTAGCGTTTGCATGGTTTCGATGTCGTTGACACGGAAAAAAAACAAAGAAGAATGATTTCATTTGTTTTCATATTCTACAACTTGCTTCGGAAGGCACGTAAAATCGTTGGTCTCGGCTTTTTTGGCAATCGTTAACAATCACCAAATCGCACTGGGCCCGGGGATTTGTAATTTTTCCTTTCATAGGAAAAGCTCGTGCCCCATCCGTGGGGATCGTAAAATAGACCTGTTAGCACCATAGTGATTAGGATGATGATAATGATATTAATGATGATTATCAATTGGGAAGCGCTTGGCTTTCATCTCATCTGATGGTAGGTATTGCTAAGGGCGAGGGTTGAAAGGCATTTCACCCGCCCGACACCCTCAACTAACTGGCTTTCTCACATTTATACTGTCGAAAAACAAAAATGCTACGAAAATAATTTCCTGCTCATGGAAACTTTTTCAACATTTGTGTTTTTGTACTTTGTTTTCAAATTTTAATTTTTGATAGGTCGACGTGCAGGCGTCAATACGTAATTAGTATTCTGTAAAGGTACTCCCCAGTCATCGCGAGACGCGACTCAAATTCATTTGTCAATAAAAAGTTAAAAAGAGGCGATCGAACTTTTTAAAAGTCAGTCCGTAACCACGTATAGTGAGCCGTATTTACTTATTCATAGAGTTTATATTTTGAAATAAATGCACAGTAATTTTGGCGGATGGAACAGTGCCGAAATATCTAATACTCAAAAAAGACACCAACAGTTTAAAACACGTTAATAATAACCGTGAAACAAAAGATGGTTAATCACATATTCATTCCTTTGTTTAATTTGAAACTCAACAGATGTAACTATAACTAGTGCTCCGATACATAAAGAGAGTACAGCTGCATAAATCTATTCTTTAGTATATTATTGCAAGGTCAATTGGGTTCGCTTTCGACCTAAGCGACTTCTGCCACTTGAGATAATTCCAGCGCGAGTTCGGATCTATACCAAATCGCTTTGCAGCTTTGACATTACACGCTAGCTAGCTGACCGGTGGACTTCGTACCGCTTTGACAGCTTCCATGACAACAAAACAAACAAATCATTCGTCCGCTTAAGAACACCCGTATCCCATGATGGACCCCTACAGCAGCGCCACCTACCGGGTCCAACTGTAAATCTTAACCATTCTCGAATCCACTTAAACACACATAAAATTTAGCATAGCTTATGCTTAGCTTAAGAGTATGCTAGTTTTAAGCATGGATGTTTTGTAAGCTTTATTTTTTATTATCTGTCACTAAAAACAACAAATAAAATATTGTGAAAAAAAATGATTTAGGATGGATTGATTATATAATTTAACGTAATAAAATGAAACGCTTTATGTGAAATAAAAACGTTTTTTTATTACTGCTTACTCTCTTAAAATTAGTATGATCATAGCAGCTATACACAACCAATTTTTTTTAGGACATAGGCAATAACGGATTAGCAATTCTATTAAGACCAACAAATTCTAAGTAAGTCATCACAGTCTACAAGCAGAATTTCTGAGTTTATTAATTTTATAATCCGAAGAAATAAACAAGCTAATAATCAAGGCTGGGATAAACATTGAATAATTGATACGTAAGCTGTATTCAGAGTGTTTCGTGCCGGCGCTCTGTTACTTATCTGTTCCACAGTTAGATAATTGGATCAAAACCTATTGTGTTGGATGACACGCGGCTCTGGAATCTGACGAACAGTCTTACAAGAGGCTGACAGCATTTTGACAAAAAATTAAAATACCAACCTTAAACATAAGGGCGCGGTCCCATTGAGAGTAGCTTAGAGTTATTTTTCAGTTCTAGAATAGCTAAACTGAAATTTGATCAAAATAAGTAAGAAATAAATGACAATATAACAAAAAGTATGCTGCTTTGAAGTCACAGTACCACTTTCTCCCTTTCGCTGTAGAGACTTCTGGGGTGTGGGGCACGGAAGCGAAATCTTTTATTTCTAAAATAGGGCACCGCTTAGCGGATCGTGGGTACGATCGCCGCTGCGGGTCATACCTGGTTCAGAGACTCTCCCTGGCAATACAACGTGGTAACGCTGCCGGTATCATGGGAACCTTTGAGCCGGGGGTGGCCCGTGGTGGTCTTTTAGATTAAGGTAAAATATTTTATTATTATAATTATTTGTATGTATGAAAATTATTATAAATAAATGTCATTTTTCTTAATATAACAATATAACGCCTCGGCGGCCGAGTGGCAGAGCGCTTGGCCCTACACCCGAAGGTCCTGGTTTCAATTCCCAGGTCGGGCAAAATGTATTTCGGATTTTTCGAAGCATAGCCCGGGTTTATGATCACCAACCCGCATTTGGCAAGCGTGGTGATTAAGCCATTACCCATCAATTGTAGCGATGACTTGATTTCAATGATGGAGGCCTTTGCCCAGCAGTAGGACAATTATAGGCTGTTTACTTTACTTTACTTTGACTATAACAGTTGACTAGTATTTGGGTCACATTTTTAGTTGCTAAATTTCCAGCTCAAGGCTTTAAGGTGGTATAAATTTTTTTTTAACGAATTTTGTATTATTTTTAATTTTACTTAAATAAAAAAAAATAAGATTACAAATTTAAATAGAGACTTATTTAAACAGACTTGCGAATAGTTCTAATATACATAAAGGTGTTTCTAAATTTCTTAGTGGAACTTCACAGGAATGAGATCTCGAACAAATCTCTTTCTCTAACGTTTGACGGTGGCTTACCATGCCCACGATATCTGCCTATTTACGTCAGTTTACGACAGGTAGTTTTTTTATTAGTCTATGTTGTATCCCACTGCAGGGCGAAGGCCTCCTCTCATTTCTTTCAAGGTTTCATATTTTATAAAAAAACTGAATGAAACGCTAGCTGGGCGTAGAAGCCGTGTGTCACCGGTACTTAGGGAAAGTTGTCTTTACGGTGGCCTATTGTGGAGGCAGTGAATTATCTCGATGAGGACTAATTAAATTTCTTTGCGTCTCGGTACGCGGCAGGCGCCCGACTAAAATCAGTAATTCACTGAACGAATTGGCTGTTTGTTTGTTCAAGCGATCGTGCGGATCGTCTTTTGTTAGTCACTTGAACAAGCTTAGTCTCCTTTTTGTTGGCTTAATTTCTTATGTAAAATTGGTTTCGCGTAACTTTTGTGCGTGAAAACAATTAGGTACCTATGTAAAATTAGTGAGCTTCGAAGTGTTTCAATTTAACTCATAGCGAAAAACGGATAATGGCGTAACTCTTCTGCAGGGCGATATGTAAATACCTTTGCTGCTCAATGAGTTTTGTTGTGGCAGCCTCGATAATGTCTAACAACACAGTTACACAGAGTTTACTAAACCACTAGGGGTGTGACTTGTTTATTTTGATGTGACGTCACAATAGAAATATTTAATAAAAAATTTCATAACAAATTAAAGTTAATAATTATGTCTTAGTAACTCTCTGCATACAAGATTTAAATCGGATACACTTTGGATCTTTTCATTTTGACCACACCTTTCTGTTACACGTTGTATAATTACCCTTGAAAATGGTTATCAGATGCAAATCGCCTGAGACGTATTTTTGGCCATAGCTCCGAGGATTTTAAGAGAATCTAGATGGAAATAGTACCAAGAGTTGAGGAATCAATCGAGACACGTGTGAGCGTTTGAATTTTGAAAATAAGCTGGAAACTTTTTTTGGAATTTTGAAAAATGTAAAAAAAATACAAGCCGTCGGGCCGGGTACACCGTCCGTCTGTGACTCCAGCTGCCTTTGAGGTAGTCTGGAATCTGTCAGGAACAGCATGATACAATTTTTTTTTAATTTCTTTGAAACTTAAATACACATCGAAACCACGAATTACTAACTATTCTCGAAAGTGATTGTAAGAAAACGTAGGTACCTAAGCCAAATCACCGAGTTTCATTGTGTTTTTGTAAAACTTCATAATACTCGCAGTAGAGTCACGTGCGCACCAAACGGGTCCCGTACTCCGGTCACGAGTTTTACTTATAACTCATCGCTCCCCACGGAACCCTCTTAATTACTATTGTATAGATAACAGATGTATATTTTATAAGGCTGTTATAAATAAATAGAAATATAAATGTTACCTCAATTTATCGAGGTTAATTTATTACTTGATGATATGTGCATAAACAGGATCGTGTTATAAATATGTACCAATTGTGTTATAATAATGACAAAAAATACACATTGTTAAATTTACGCAAAAATGTAATTGCGTGTATTAACCGATTTCAAGAACAAAGATGTGTATATTTTCTTTTTTTATATAATATGTGCTCTATCTCCCTGACCTATTCACCGATTTGGATGTTTTTTTTTGTGATCGACAGAGGTTTTGCTCGAGATGGTCCAATTTTAATTTTACATATTACTGTGATGTTTTGAACGAGCGACAGAGACACAGAGAGATAAAACAATCTGAAAAATAAACGCTAGTATGTCAAATGAAGTGTTTCATTTCAACAATTAATACTTTCTAGTAATTGTATACTTACTTAGTCAATTAAAGTATGTATTTTTAGAAATAGAAAAGTAATATGAAAATCTACATTATATATAATAAATACAATAATACTACTATACAACAAATAATAATATTGTTACAATGTTTCTAGTGCTGAAATAAAAGTATTTTGATTTTGATTTGATTTGATTTGATACATTACTTACTACCTATTAAAAAAAAGTATACTAACAAAAAACGTAACTAAAACAAAAAATCTGTTTCAACTACACTCTAAAAATAGATAGGTAATCAGAATCATATTATGTACTATCAAATTAATTTATCGTAGTCAAAAGCCATTGCATAAATTTACAAATTATCTAAAATGCTGATGTCATAGACAAAAGACATCAAATCTAACAGAGTAGGTCAATTCAACGAGATATCTATTACGAATTGCTGAAGTCTGCAAATAATGCACGGTGACTTGCAAAATTCTATGATAGTTGAGTTGACATTGCGAACTCGTACACCTTGAAATGGGAAAGTCCAGAATTGTGCAAAATTGTGACGTCACTCCCCTTCTGGGTCACAGAGCAAAAAACTTTGGTCAACTGTAATTTTGAATTCACCAGTAGTCCAGGAAGGCAGAGTAGATTTCACTTAATCTAAGATCTTTGAAAGCGTTTGTGGTGGGTGACGTCTTCTAATATTACCATTTAAACAAGTTTTATGTAAATCGGGCCCCGCCGGCGGGAGCTTACTTTCGGAAGAAATTTTACGACGCGTTTTTCTTTGCAAGCCTAAAGGCAAAAGTTACAAGATTCCTGATACGGACCTTAATAGGATTGGATGTTGTTTCAAAAGAATGATTTTACATTAATTAAATAACTTTTTTGTTCGCAAACTCTTTGCTGGCGCTTATTATGATTGCATTTTAA
Organism: Eudonia mercurella; assembly: GCA_963082485.1. Classification (NCBI taxonomy): domain Eukaryota; kingdom Metazoa; phylum Arthropoda; class Insecta; order Lepidoptera; family Crambidae; genus Eudonia; species Eudonia mercurella. The sequence goes on from OY720028.1 coordinate 15,893,363, forward strand.
TTGTGTTTATCGTTAAAATTTTCGATTATAACTAAGAAGTAATAATAATTTTAAAAATTCAAAGTGTTGTTTGCCGCCATTGCACATTTTGGTATTTACTTAGTAACTACTATTTTACATTCCAAAAAGTGCTTTGCATGACTTTCATAGTATTTGTTTTACAATGAAAGATAATTGCCTTAAATTAGTAATCATTAACGTTTATTGACATCTCGAATACTGCAGTAATTGTGTATAGTTGATAGACTGATAAATAAATTAATGAACTAATAAATTATTAGTTCATGGTTCAGGTTAGGATTGATATACCTGCTTAGATTAATTCAGAACTAAGTAGATTTTTTTTTGAATATTTTTTTTCATTTTTCGTTTACTTATACACACTATTTAAAAAAAATCACAGATTTCGCAGTCCCCGCAAGAATCGGAGCATTGAAAATGAATACAACAATTTACGAAAAAAAAACATTATTTAAAATAACACAATTCCAACTTAAATGCACTTCTAGTGCTCCTGCGTCCGCATTTTTTAACACCATTACCATGACGATCGGTCAATAATCAAAGAAGATACACCCGTTTTTTACAATACCAAATCTAAAGGGACCACCTACAAGTCACAATTATTAACCCATTTCCAAAATTTTTTCGTCATTTTGTAGCTAAAACAATACCCTAGGACCTTTTTTCTCATTTTTTCTTAAGTCGGTTTTCTTTTTGAAATATTTACAGTTTAGTATACAAACACCCCCCAAAATTTTTTTTACATTTTTCAAAATTAAAAAAAAAGTTTCCAGCCGATTTTCAAAATTCAAACGCTCACACGTGTCTCGATAAATTCCTCAACTCTTGGTATTATTTTTATCTCGATTCTCCCAAAATCCCCGGAGCTATGGCCAAAAATACGTCTCAGACGATTTGAATCTGATAACCATTTTCAATGGTAAAAATTATTCATTTTTTATATTATATTTAAAGTTTTAAAATCACTTAATACTTAATATAAAACAATCCTTTTCTAAATCCACCTCAATACTACATTGCACATTTAGTTATCAACATCATATACTCCCAGGTTTACCTAACTCACGGTACGTAAATTCAGCAACATAAGAGGGAGCATCGTTCTATATACAGCTCCTCTGTGGCTCGCCCAAGACATAGACAATCAAATTTACTACCACCAGACGTGACATTTCACATGCATTTTAGTGCCCATTCTCTATTCTGAATAGCAACTATAAAGTTTAGTAATTATTATTAAACTAAAATCTGTGCACGTAAACACAACGTTTCGAAACGATGCACGTGAATTTAATAATAAAACGATTATTTGTAACAAACTACCGAGTGCCGAACGAAAACATCAGTAGGTATTCCATTTCTAAATACAAATATTACATAGTTGGATACTATTATTTTATTGGTCATTATGTTGATGCCGTCACATATATTTAAGGGGGTGCCGCGCGGAATTTCGAAAATTTAGGTGTTTTTAAGTCACTGATAGGTCATTTACATTAAAAGGACTAGTGTAGTTTAGCTTGATCCTTTCACAATGCCATGGTTGTCTTTGAATTTGAAACAAATACCCAGAAACTGCATAAACCATACGTAAAAGTATTCTATCTAAAAACTTATTTCTTCAGAAACTTTGTAAATATGGCACAAATGAAACAATGATCCGACATCAAAATGTTTGTATTGATATCCCGCAGGCCACTGTTATCTTTTTTTTCTATTAAAAAATATGAATATGAAAATTAAGACTTTTATTATTTTTTACCCAAACGCCTATGATTTTACGAAAGTAAACATTGCTCTAATTAAATCACCAGCCTACTCTATACAGATATTAGTGCGCGTGCGTATTTGTAGTGCCACCACTGCCACGCGCCGCTCGCTCGCTATCATAAAGAAACTTGAAACTCGCAGTTTTGCGTCCGCGCTGCACCCCTTTCATGAGAGTTTAAAAAATTTGCATCTATGAGTATACTGTCCCACTTCTGGGCAAATGCGTCCATCATTGAAATCCAGTCATCGTTACAATTGATACCCATCATTTGATTGTTGATTGTAGTTGATTTCATCACTATGCTTGCCAAATACGGGTTGGTTATCATCGAAAAATACGAAACACACTTTGTACGACCTGGAAATTGAACCCAGACCTCCGAATATGAGGACTTGTCCGTTATGCCACTCGGCCACCAAAGCATGATAAGAATTAAAATCCTTTTGTTTTTTTTTATATTTGAGTTCGATAAACCGGGGTATTTTAGAATCAAGGTTAATATTGACGACAGCTTTTGTATAAAAAATACATAAAGATGTATGAAAATTGTATTTACGTACAATTGTACAAAAAACCGAACCAAAACCAGGTTTATGAAATGCCATGAAGTAACTGTCTCTTTTGGAATGTCGAGAATTCGCTATATTTAAAACACCTAGATCAGTCAATAAGGCTTTTATGAATAACAAACAGTAGCTACTTCACGCGCTATAAGCTTAGTTGTGCGTATACAACGGATTTCCCAGTTTTATAACAGCATTGCTACTATAAGTCCATGCATACGCATACTAGATGCCTGGTGCGAGTTTCATTTGCCATTCAATTACGTTAGCGCAAACGAATATTTGAATGAAAGAGGAGCTCAATGGCGCAGTGGTTAACGCGCCCGGTCTGCGAGTGCTGAGGTTAAGCAACTTTCGCAAAGGCTGGTCATTAGATGGGTGACCAACAATGTATCATCTCGAGCTCCTCCGTGCTTCGGAAGGCACGTAAAGCCGTTGGTCCCAGCTGCATTAGCAGTCGTTAACAACCACCAATCCGCACTGGGCCTGCGTGGTGGTTTATGGCCCGTTCTCCCTATCCATTCATAGGGAAGGCTCGTGCCCCAGCAGTGGGGACATAAAATGAGCTGATGATGAAACAAATATTTGTATGACAAAATTGACTCTTCTCATTTGCCACCAGGAGGCACTGCTCCAAAGCAACGCAAAAACGTGATCGAATGTAAAATCAAACTCGCACTAGCCAGTACTTGCTAGTTTGTATCATCATCATTATCATCATCATCTTCATCATCATCATCAGCCTATACAAAACAGTAAGCAAAACAACAACATCAGTAACAGTAGCTAGTTGTATACAAAACAACAATTGAATATTGTGGACAAAATAAACAGATTTTACAATCAGGTTTGCCCATGCAAAAAGAACCTGTACATAGACATGGGCAACTTAGCAAAATTACTTGCGTCAACTCAATAACTCTGGCGCAGCTCACTACGCCGGCTCATTGAGTTAGCTTAAAATTGCGGCATTGCGCAACAAAATGGAACGCGCCAAATGAGCTGCGTAGCGCGCGCCATCTGCACGCCGCGCTCACAGTCTCTTTGATTTTCGCACGAAAATGTATTGTGTATGGTATTGTATGGTATTATGTATATGAGTAACGTTTATTAATATAACTCCCAGCTGTCTTTTAAAATAAATCTCAACCAGGTGCTGCGCTGTGCGCCAACAAATTTTGAAGGGGTGAGGTAACACATCCGGTGCAGTGAACTGAGTTGGCGCAATTGAGCGGCGCATCGCAGTGTTACACACACATATCTACCTGTACATGTGTGGTGCATTGTCACAAACAAAGGGTCTAACCTCCCAATATTTCTTGGTCGCCCTGACCCACATGTCTGAATAGACGGACGGTACTGATAACGCAGTAATCTGAGCCGATTTCAGAGCTCAAACAATTTAGATATCTCATTGATTAATTTAGAAGAATTGATGGTCACTCGAGAACTCGGTCCCTTTCGGTATGTCGCCATCGCAATCAATAATTAATTACGCTTAGTGATTAATAAATTGGTTCACCATTTTTTCATTTCTTTTGACCTTTTGGATGTCCTTGGGGGACGCCTTTGTCTAGCACTGGACAAGTTTTTGCTTAGATAATGATAATTCCATATTTGCTGGTTCCTTTTAGTGCTTATTATATTTAAAAACAATTTTGTGATCATCTGATGATGAGAAAAACATGAACATTGAATACCGGTGCTCATGGAAATATCGGCTTCAACTCGCCACGATGTCCCGAACGCAGGTTAATACGCAAGAAAATCAATCAAATGATTGAGGATTCATCATCAGCTCGTTTTTTTTTTATGTTCCCTCTGCTGGGGCACGAACCTTCCCTATGGATGGATAGGGAGAACGAGCCATAAACCACTACGCGGGCCCCGTGCGGGTTTGTGGTTGTTAACGACTGCTAATGCAGCCGGGACCAACGGCTTTACGTGCCTTCATTCGGAGTTCGAGATGATAAATGTTTGGTCACCCGTCCGATGAGCGGCCTTTGCGTAAGTTGCTTAACCTCAACAATCCGACCGGGCGCGTTAATCACTGCGCCACCGAACTCCTTCATCATTAATCGTGAATGCCATTTAAAGCATGAAATTATCGAGTATTGAGCAATTTGAGCAATAACCAAACTCACAGTAGGGCCTCTGAGCAGCCCAACTTTTTGCTACACAGATGAAAGTTCTGTTTTACGCCTGAAGTTTTTTATTGGCGCACTCGCTTGTTTATCGACGCTGCTGAAACGGTTCGAGCGATGGCTTTTCAGGCATTGATAGGTTTCTTTAATAAGTTCGAGTACCGTTTATGTTCTATGTTTTTTTATAGGTAGGCTTTCGGTGAACAGAGATAAATTGTTTGTTTTGAAAGGGCCAAGTAAAAAGTATCTACTCGAAACAAAAGAAGTTGTGTCGAATGACTGATGGATGTGAACGGAGCGTGGGATGTACTCGTATGTTTACGGATCTTAGCAAGTGTTAATTTATATTAGGCACTTAATTTTTATGCTAAAAATTAGTCTAGGTACTAGGTACTAGGTGCTGATGGTTTATATTTAGAACAGTCGCGCTGGGATTGGTAGAAACGTAATTAGAGATAATTCTCTTCACTTTGACAGTATTACGTCATTGATTTCTATTTAATGAGGGCTACTAGACTTTCGCCTATAAAATTCATTACGATTGTTTTTTAATTGATATTATATCCTACGGTTTTTTATTATTTGTGTAGAAAATAGAGTAATAATATATCCTTGCGTTTATACGATCTAAAAAACAATGTTCATGAAAAATAATCAAATAAACAAAAAAAACCTTTATTAATACAATTATGTACAGGAAATTACGTACCACTTAATAAAGCGACAAACTATGTACACCGTTCTCAGTATTTCACAGTGCAAGTATTTTAATACAACAAAAGGTTTTACAAAATTATATTTACTTCGTTATTCGAGTCACGTTGGCTATGAACAGCAAGTTTTGCATACACATATGTACTCGTACTTAGGTTTTACTTATAGTATGAACTGCACAAAGCATCTGTTTTTATGGAATTAAAAATATAATTACTTAGATCTTAAGGGTTTACAAATAAACAAAGAGTGAGCTTCGAATAGTTATTCCGTGTTTTGTCTCTTTCACTCTAATTTGAAATGACGTTTACATGACAGGAACAAAACACAGAATTCTGAGCTTATTCTTTGCTTATTTGTAAGGGGGTAACAGTTTAAAACGAATATGCTATGAATTAACAAACGTGTCTAAAAATACACACATTAACAATATTATGGATAAAGTCATCCATCTTTTTACATAATGCAATTTCTTAATATTGGAACACTTTTCTGCAGCAGGAACATATGGCCTGGCTAACTTCTCACCATATCTGAAATCGTCATCATAAGTTCAGTTTTTTTTACTTTAATTAACACAACAGCTGATGTTTGCTGAAGATGTTTCTAAGTAAAAACCGATTCAACTTTTTTATTCTAAAATGACGTTCCACCCCCATTATCGTTTATTCGTTGATTCAAATCCAAACGTATCACAGTCTATATAGAATCAAACGTATCCCAAGATTCAGATAAGAAGAGGCTGGAAACGAAAACAGATAAGCGAAGGCTCCATTACAGAGATAAAGTTAAAGAGCCCGATAGCACTCAACGTCTTTCAAACTGCAGGCCGATCGCGAGTTCCAACAAAAAGGCAATACTCGAATTGCTCCAAGTAAATAGGGAAGCGTCTGAAAAGCGCTTCCCCTTAATTGCAACGTGAAACTAATAATAGAAGACGAAATAACAACTACTCGTACAACCGCTCTTTTTACACCGCCTCTACGGTCTAGTGGTTAGACCACCGGTCTCAGACACATATGTCCCGGGTTCGATTCCCAGCATGTTTGTGTACTCGGTTTAGTTGGTGGTAGGTCTTGTTTGACCGTAGCTACCATCTCATCTAAATATGTCGCTATAACATCAATGTTAGTAGCATTGTTGTGTTCCGGCAGCTAGAGATAAGATAGCCAGTGCCTAGTAGTTAAGGATTCCGGGGGAAGTGCGCTTCCACCTTTGGCCTTATCATCACTTAACATCAGGTGTGATGAAGGTCAAATGTTTCCCCATAAGGAACAAACATAAATAAAAAACCGGCCAAGTGCGTGTCAGGCCACGCGCTATGTAGGGTTCCGTAGCCCATCTCAATAATGCGGACTCTGAGAAGAGGGGTTTTATGAACATTTATTTAACGATGGCTCATGTATTTAAATCTACATAGGTACTACCGGTTTCACACACCTGACCACGTTATTTAAAAAGTTCCTAATGAGGAATTTGTACAGCGCCAAGTACATTTTATAAGTTGGTCGACTGTTACTCGTAAAATTGTAAAGCCTACTTAGCTGTGATAGTTTTCCTTTTAACTTCGTCATATATACAACTACCGTGAATTTTTCACGTATCCAAAAACAACCATTTGGCTGGCAGGAGGGGGGGGGGGGAGACACTTGACTCTAACAAAATTTTGCACTTTAAAGCTTAATCATTAATAGTTCACAAACGGATGCCTCAATCAAAAAACTGTTTCCACGAACCCGAAATATTTTTGAAATTGCTATCCAACGATATCTCACACCATGGAGTAGACAAGAAAAAAAATTACATCCCCACTTCACGTGTGGGAGGTAACCTAAAAAACATATTTTTCAAAATTTTACTTCACCACTTTGTCGGTGTGATTAATATGTATATCCATGCCAAATTACAGCTTTCTAGTACTAAGAGTCTATGAGCTAGGCTGGGGACAGACAGACAGACAGACAAATAGACAGACATGACGAAACTATAAGGGTTCCTTGTTGACTACGGAACCCTAAAAAAGAGTTAATAGGGAATCGTCTGAAGCACGATCATCCCTAATTGCAACGTGAAACTAGTAATAGTAGAAGAAATAACAACTATAAGCTCTCTTTGGCTGCAAGCGCGAAATTAGCAACGCAATTGTTTTGAAATTCTATCTCGTTCGAGCGTAATACCGACTGTATTTGTTGTAGCGGGAGTGCGGGACAGCATTGCGAGGTACTAGAGATACCGTGTACGACTTAAAACAATTGCTTGAATGTAAGTGAATTTACAAAGTTTTTGTAGTACCCTACAAAGTAAGATGCTGGCTGGCTACATTTTAACTAACCTAGCTTGTATGGGACGCTCAAAATGGTTTTCGAGTAGGAAACTCCTTTGTCATTAGTGCATTAATTTTAAACGAGATACCATCAAAAACAAACTTGTAAAAAAAATCAAGTCTCGCAACTCAGTTCTTCTACCGTAAAAAGTTGTGAGATCCATGTAATACTTATCAAGTTCTCAATATTAAAAATCTTTTATGTTTTAAATAAACAGCTTGACTTGGCCATCGCACGAAAACACAATGTACCTTACAAGTAATTCATATACTAAATATCGTCCAACGCACTCAAGTGGGTATTTTTGTAATTATGTGCTGTGCTAGTCGCTTTTTGAATACGTTAAACGAGTCAACATTTTTAATTTCCGAGGGTATCTTATTAAAAAAGCGCGCTCCTTCGCATGTTATTGCAGTTGCACCGTGCTTTGTCCGAGTCTTAGGCAGAACAATGAAGTTATTATTCTGATGACGCTTGTATGAACGAATGAAAAGTTGTTTATTATGTGTGTATATCATTCAAGCCATTATTGAATTATAAAATCAAGGATCAAGGTCCTGATTCGGAAGGCAGTTCTCCTCGATACGGCACGCATTGTGAGGAGGTTCCTGTCTCTGGAGCTCTAACCACCGGTAGCTTGGACCCCGGCCCCATGCCGGCGGACCCCTATTTTTTTATATTTTTAAATGTTTTATTTATTTTATTTTTAAAAAATATTTAAAAATGTAAATTAATATGAGAAAAAATAAATAAAGATAATAATAACAAAAAATATATTATAAAAATAAAATAATAATAAATAATAACAATATATTCAGGCAACAATTTAAAGTTACAATGCAACAGGCCCATAGAAAAGATATATACCTTACTAGTGGCCCTGGCGGACTTCGTACCGCTTTGACAGCTTCAAAAGTCTGTCAAAATTTCAATAAAAAAGTATAAAAACTACTAACTAGGTTCTATACCCAACATCAAATCCAAGACCTTTCATTCCCGTAGGAATATCGCGATAAAAACTATCCTATGTGTTAATCCTGTTTATAAATTATCTGAATGCGGAATTTCATCCAAACCCATCCATCCGTTGCAGCGTGAAGAAGCAACAAATACACACACACACACACACACACACACACACACACACACACACACACACACACACAAACTGTCGCATTTATAATATTAGTGCGATGTGATAAACTACCATATACATACCCCATATACAATCTTTATTAGTAATATAAAACATCTATGTTAGTAATTATTTAGACACTTTCGGTGTCGTATCGGAGGCGTTCAAAGGTAGTCTTCCACGAAAACGTCTGAACAAAAGCGGCCAAAAGTCTTCTTTCACGAAGGCGTCCAGCTTGGTTGATGGAACTCACACCACAAATGCTTCGAATCTAGTGTTGTGGTGCGACTCCAGCCACTCCAGCCTCAAAAGAAAGTTGGTCTTATACTATGGTACTGTATTCCATGGATGGTTTTCGATTTGTGACAAGGAAAAATTTAAGACCTGGATCTAACTATAATACTGAAACCAACCTAAGCCTTTAAGTCTTGGTTTAAACCATGACTAAAGTAGATTTTTCTAATAAGACGTTTAGAGTTTTGGCATAGTAATAAAAGCCTATAAGTATATTGTCCACTCCTGGGCAAAGGCTTTTGTCCGGATTATGCGTCAAAACATCCGAAATACACTTTCCCAACCTGAGAATGGGCTGAGGAGCTCGATGGCGCAGTGGTTAACACGCCCGGTCTGCGAGTGCTGAGGTTAAGCAACTTTCGCAAAGGCCGGTCATCGGATGGGTGACCAAAAATTTATCATCTCGAGCTCCTCTGTGCTTCGGAAGGCACGTAAAGCCGTTGGTCCCGGCTGCATTAGCAGTCGTTAACAACCACCAATCCGCACTGGGCCCGCGTGGTGGTTTATGACCTGTTCTCCCTACCCATCCATAAGGAAGGCTCGTGCCCAGCAGTGGGGACATAAAATGAGCTGATGATGAACCTGAGAATTGAAGCCACCGTGTTTTAAGCCAAGTTCTTTGCCATTAGGCCACCAAGGCTACACAAGTCTGTACCAGCCGCTACTTTAATACGGATCAAGTTCAACTCATTTGCTTGCTTAATTTCTGTGCTCTCATTTTTCTTCCTTAAACGGAAACGAAACCGAACTCAGAATTAAAAGAAATAAAACAGTTACAGCAGCGAAGCTTAACTTTTTAAATGGCGGCCGGGGCGATCTCGAGTGATTTATGGACCGGTTGGCCTATTTGAGAGGAACTATTTAAATTAGAGTGTTGTCCTCCGATAGCCCTCTCGGTGGGGGTGCGATCCATTATCAATTGAATTATTAACTGGAGGAGAATGCGCGGGAATGGGGAAATGGCGATTCCCAGTGTATCTACATCGAGTTTTGTGGTTTGGAGATGTGTTGTGTTTTAGTTGCTCTTTTGGGTTTTTTTTTAAATACGAGCTTCAAGTATTCGTTTTGAATATACCCATATTCAGAGGCACCAGTGTTTAACAGTGATCCACATTGACCTTTCTTATTCTTATGACCATTAAAAATAGGGATAATTTTTTTTAAAGTTGAAAAATTGAGTTAAGGTTGAAAAAACCGGCCAAGTGCGAGTCGGACTCGCGCACGAAGGGACCTTTATGATTTTTTAGGAACTTTATGACCTATTAAAAAAACTACTTACTAGATCTCGTTCAAACCAATTTTCGGTGAAAGTTTGCATGGTAGTGTACATCATATATTTTTTTTTAGTTTTATCATTTTCTAATTTTAGAAGTTACAGGAGGGGGGACACACATTTTACCACTTTGGAAGTATCTCTCGCGTAAACTATACAGTTTAGAAAAAAATGTCATGAACATCCGATTCTAATATTTTTACAAATATTGAAAGATCAGTTAAGAATTAGGCAAGCTATATTTATGATTATTTACATATAATTTTACGCATATATTATTGCCAACAAATTAAAATTGGAAAAAAGACAAAGTGTTGAAAAAATTCCACAAGTGGGATTCAAACCCGCACCCCATGACATGCCGGGCCGGATGCACTGCCAACTATGATATCATGGCTCAACCAATAATTAGCAACAATTGTAAACAGAATACCTGCTTCCTAGCTGTCATCTCGTTAAATTTCAATGAAAATCCATGTTATATTGTTGGTGACAAAAATTGTGTAAAACTGGGCTTAAGGGTGCGCCGTGTCATATATTTTGTTTGAAATGTCTTCGTCCCTTAGACCATATAACCAACTACGTCCATATTTATTTAATGCCGCGCGGCCATACTAATTTTGTATGGGGAATTTAACGAGTTAATTTGAAAAATAATAATTTAAATGACCACTTGATAAATCGAAAATGTGAGACGGACGTTTAGACATTGGTGATTGTGTATACAAAATCAGAAGTACAATAATTTAGATAAACTATAAGAAATCAACTAAACGCCGCCACTTGTTTTTATGATATTTGCCCAACTTTAAATGATATTGTAGAAAAAACTATAGTGTGTTATGAATTTATGGATCGGAATAATTGTAAACACGTTCCCTTTGATACTAAATATACAATTCGTTTATATAATACGATAGTATTTTCAATTATATCAACTTAACCGTGACTGCACTTTTGGCATTTTTTGGTCGGCGCGCCCTTAAAGTGTCGAACACTGGTGGCACCAGCACCACCCTAGGTACCAATCTATTGGTGAACGTTACGTACTAAAGACTGGACTGGACATACAGGAAAGCATTTCAAATGTACCTCATACTGATAAGGACATCCGAAACATAAAAGAAAGAAGTTATCAAACGACTATACTTATTGCGTTTTAGTGTTAAATAGTCGTATATCGACAATAAACCCATTTGGATTACTTATCTTGTATATAAGTCAGAAAAAGTAGTAGAGATATAATTAATTTTTGAGGACAGTTTAAACGCAAACTGAAGGATTAACTCTTTCAGGGTACTGACCCTAGCAACGCTAACCACATATTTCATTTGGTTTTTAATCTTACCTCAATCACATAAAGTTCAAAATGTGGTGGGAATACACATCCCACTGAATCTGAAAGAGTAAAACAGCTTTAACGCTAAATCCAAGCTTTATAATATAGCGGCGATAATCGGTGATTATAATTAAACGTTTGGAATTCTATGTTGCAACGCACACCTCACTAAAAGTCGGTACTAAAACCTCGGCGAAAAAATTGGTCCGATTATCGGTCTTCAAAAAAGTCAGTCGTGGGCGGCCGTTATCGCTCCAAAACAAATTTTTAATACTTCAAACTTGTATGTCACCTATCTCCAAAGTCAGTCGGCTAATCGCCACGGAGTTTACATATCTATTTATGCTGAACAGCCAAGTTAAATCTACACAAATGACTTGGCATTTTTAACGTCGTAAAAGTGGAGCGGCTTGGGTGTAAAGGTTATTATTGTAAGATTCAAGCTATGATGTCATTGTTATTAGTGTTATTTATTTGTATAATGTTCGAAGGTAACCATTTGTAATGTATACTTAGTGATCGGTATCTGTTATTGGCATTATACTAAAATGCGTACAATACTAGTTCTTTTATATCAAGTGATTTAGTCGACTGGTAACACTGACATTGACAGACATTGGGCATTATGAATTTAACGGTTGTTGAATAAAGTTGTTTAAGAATAAAATCGGAAAATATCTTAACAATCGTTGTTTCATTCTATGAGATTAGAGTTTAGACTTCATCTCAGAAGTGGGATATTGATAACACACCCACAATTTAAGTGAAATTAGAATCTTATCGTTATTAATCACTGGATTTTTTTCTTTATTTTTATTGCAAAATAACGTAAAATATTTAAATTATGAGTGGTGTACATCGCGACGACGACCTTAGATCGCGAAAGAGCCGTTCACGTGTAGCTGTGGAGCAGTCAAAATCGGAACGCAAGCGTATACGCGATAATGTAGACAACCAGAACAGATCGAGAGAGGCTAAACGTGTGAGGCGTCGGCGAAGCACGCGGAGTAGTTCAACCCATCGAGATGAGCGAACACGTCGACCCCGGACGCGGACTGGAGATAGACGAAGGCGCAGTCGGAAGTATAGCAGCAGCCGGGAACGCAGGCGTCGATCGAGTTGCAGCAAGGAGCGGATGCGACGTCCAAGGCGTAGCCGTAGATCATCCAGTTTGCTTAGCAGTGAGGTAGGTGGCACACCACCGCCGCCGCAGCCGATTTCAAGTAAGGGTATTAATTCCTCAATTTTTGCCAGTAGTGAAACTCAATTATTTTTTAGCGAATTACTTAAATCCATGACAAATTTGAAGCCAGAGGGCAACAGGTTTCCTATGTTAGGAAATGTCATACCTGAGTTTGATCCAATGGTTAAGGATCAAACTATTCACATGTGGATAAAGAAAGTTGATGAGTGTGCGCGCTTGTATGGTTGGGGTGATGAGCAGGTTATACACTACGCATTACCAAGATTAGCAGGCGTTGCACGCACATGGTATCAAGCACTTCCAACGATGTCATTCTCGTGGCCCGAATGGAAAAATAAATTAATTGATTCCTTCCCGTGCAGTGATGATTATGCAGAATTATTGACTGAAATGTTATCCAAGCGTGTAAAATTTAATGAATCATTGGAATTATATTATTATGATAAGATTAATTTACTTAATCGATGCGAGATTTTTGGAAAACGCGCTGTAGATTGCCTTTTGTACGGGATTGAAGATCGTTCTCTAAGGTTAGGAGCAAAAGCGGCTAAATGCTTGTTACCAGAACAAGTTTTGAATTATTTTCAGTCTATTAAGCAACAAAATCGCGAAAATGATAGAATTAAAGTTGGTAATGATAAAAAGGCTCCCTACCCTTTAAACACTTCAAATGCAAATTCCAAACATTTTGTTAATAGTGAAAGATTTTCAAAGCCTCAAACTGGTTCTTCTGTAACATGCTATAACTGTAACGAGACCGGTCATTTCAGTTTTAAGTGTACTAAAAAGATACTAAAATGTAATATATGCAATAGACTAGGCCATTTAACAATTAATTGTCCAAGATTACCAAATGACGTAACTAGTAAGAAGGATACTTCTGCCGAAAAATCTGTAATGCAAGTTGACGTTGATAATACTGGTAACAATAAATATTTTATTCCTTTAAGAGTAAATGGTATAATGACTCAAGGGTATGTCGATTTAGGTAGTCAATGTACTTTGGTATCATATAAAGAAGCGATCAAGCTAGGTATTTCTTGGTCTGGAGGCGACCTACCTGTTATGAGAGGATTAGGGAATAACATTGTTGTTCCCATAGGTACGGCGTCTGTGGAAATTGAAATCCATAACATTCGTGAAATGGTCGATGTATATGTCGTGGAAGACGGTGTAATTAGATATCCGGTGTTAGTTGGTCATAGCTTTACTGAAAAGCCTGGAATAATAGTAACGAAAACTACAGACTCTTTAATGTTTACAAGAGACTGTAAGATTAAATTGCAACTTTTCCTGAGCAAAGACGTTAACGTTCCGGCAAAGCAAATGTCATTAGTTCCAATTTATTGTGATCCTATGTATTCAGGGTTTGTATATGTAAGAGGTTCTTTGCGGGGAGAACCTAGCAAAGAATTTTATTTACTATCTGGAGAATATAGTATAGAAAATGGTACCGGAGCACTATTAGTGCAGAATTTGAGTGATAAATTGTTGACTATGGATAAGCAATCACTGGTTACGAGAGCCATGAGTAGTGATTCTAGTTTAGATGTCAACATTATAGATTTTAACGATCCTGAAACTGAACTAGATCTTCATTATGGTAAACAGTTAACGGATAAGGAAGTCAGTCAACTGAGAGATCTTTTAAAGACTTATGAAGGCTGTTTTTCCTCTAGTTTGAATGATTTAGGATACACCACAATAGTTCAAATGGAGATCGAGTTAAATGACAAGCAACCCGTCGTGTATCGCCCATACAGATTGTCTTATCCGGAACGCGAGTTAGTTAAGTCTATGGTGCAAGAAATGATAGATGCTGATATAGTGTGCGAATCAAATTCGCCGTATGCTAGTCCCATTCTTCTAGTAAAGAAGAAAACAGGCGAAAAGAGACTTTGTGTCGATTACCGGGCCTTAAACAATAAGACTCGTAAGGAGCATTATCCCTTGCCATTAATTGACGATCAATTGGATAGGTTATCTGGTAATTCTCTTTTCATTAGCCTTGACCTTGCATCGGGATATTATCAAATCCCTATAGAAGAGCATTCTCAAGAATTGACTGCATTCGTCACCCCGGATGGACAATATCAATTTAAGAGAATGCCATTTGGGTTGGCAAATGCACCCTCTATTTTTCAAAGAACAATGAATAGAGTCCTTTCTAAATTAAGCTATGTAGTTATTTATATGGATGACATACTGATTCCAGCATGTTCATTTGATGAGGGGTTATTACGATTAAAGGCAGTACTTAAACTTTTATCTGAAGCAGGGTTGACGTTAAAATTAAAAAAATGCTACTTTTTCCAAACAGAGTTAGAGTTTCTAGGTTTTCATGTATCAGGGGATGGCATACGACCAGGTTCACGTAAGACTCACGCTGTTTCAAATTTTCCTGTACCACAAAATATACATGACGTAAGACGTTTCATAGGCCTTTGTAGTTTTTTTCGACGATTCGTGAAAGATTTCGCACTGCTTGCATACCCTTTGACAAATTTGCTAAGGTCTAAATTTGAGTGGCAATGGACAGCAGAACATTTAAAAGCTTTTAATTTGTTAAAAGAAAAATTAGTGCAACGACCAATTTTAGCTTTATATGATGCTCGATTAGAGACCGAACTGCACACAGACGCGTCCAAAATCGGTGTCGCAGGTATTTTGATGCAGCGTGGCAATGATGGTCAGCTTAGACCAGTGGCTTATTATAGCCGAAAGACTTCAGTGGATGAACAAAAGTTTCATTCATTTGAACTTGAAACACTGGCCGTTATTGCCTCGTTGAATCGTTTCCGCGTATATTTATTGGGATCGAAATTTAAAATTGTGACGGATTGCAATGCGTTACGGACAACTTTGACAAAAAGAGACCTATTACCTAGAATTGCGCGCTGGTGGGTTCAGTTGCAGGAGTACGACTGCACAATTGAATACAGATCATGTGCTCGCATGGCTCATGTAGATGCACTCAGTCGTGCACCTGCAACTGAAACCAATGTTGAACCGGTTTCACATGTGATAGATATATTGCAAATAGAAATAAAAGATTGGATCGCTACGGTTCAAAGTAATGATGAGGAGATAAAACGAATTAAAGATATTTTATTAGATGATCAGACTAAATACATAGCTGAGATAAGGAAAAATTATCAACTAAAGGGGGATCATGTGTATCGTATTTTAGATGATGGAATTCGTTGGGTGGTGCCAAGAAGTGTCAGGTGGCAAGTACTTCGGATGAACCACGACGATGTGGGACATTTCGGTTTTGACAAAACTTTGGGCAGGTTGAGGGGTATTTTCTGGTTTCCGAAGATGCGACGCTTTACTAGAAAGTACGTTTCGTCTTGCTTGCAATGTGCCCACCATAAAGCGCCGTCTGGTCGCAGAGAGGGTTTGCTCCATCCTATACCTAAGATAGAAATGCCGTTTCATACGTTACACGCAGATCATCTCGGCCCGTTCGTTCGCTCTAAAAAGGGTAATGTGTACATATTAGTGATTATCGACGCATTCACAAAATTTATTAACATACGTTCTGTTAAAGACACAAAAACATCTACAGCGATTCGAATATTTAAAGAACACTTTAGTTATTTCGGCACTCCAGCTCGTTTAATTACTGATCGAGGGACATGTTTTACGAGTTCTAAATTCATTGAGTTTACAAATAAATTAAACATTAAGCACATATTAAACGCAGTGGCAACCCCTAGAGCGAACGGGCAGGTTGAAAGATTTAACCGCACTATATCCGATGCTCTTAGTACTAAGTGTCACGGTAATAATGAGAATACATGGGACGAATATTTAGGTGATATACAGTTAGGAATTAATACTACCGTCAATAAAACAACAGGAAAGAGTCCATCTGAGTTACTCTTTGGTTGTAAGCTAGTTAGCACTTCAGAGAATATGTTGAGTGACGTAATTGTTGAAACATCTCAGTTAGTAAGTGGTGATAGCTTAATGAAATTGAGATCCAATGCTAAAGAAAGAATTGATAAAGACCAAGAAATTGCTAAAAAGAGATTTGATAAAAATAGAAAAGTTCCAAAAACATATAATTCAGGAGATCTCATTAGAATCGAGCGAACAATAATTGACAAGGAGCATTTAGGTAAATCAAAAAAACTTTTACCAAAGTTTCATGGTCCATATCGAATACTAAAAGTTTTACCAAACGATCGGTTTTTAGTAGAGGATACTCCTCTCACCAGAAAAGGAAACAAAAGATACGAAAACATAGTAGCGATAGACAAAATACATCCGTGGCTTAATTTTAACGACTATTCCAGTGAGGGCAGCGAAAATGACAACGCAAGTGAAAATAGTGATAATGACGTTGACAAATGATGAATTTTGATATTTATACTGAACTATGTATTTATTATTTTCGAAGTTGAATAATGTTGATATACATAACTAGTACTAGGCTATAATGAGTAGAAAAAGCAGAAATGGATAAGTTCTTTTTTTTTGTTAAATGACGATTCTTAGAGATTAAAATTAAGGGATAGTAAATGTAACTGTACCGAAAAGAAATTGAGTTATTTAAAATGATTATATTGAACCGAACCGATTATACTCGCAAAAATTTTAACGTTGATCTAAGAGATTGAAATGAACTTTGATAATTGATTTTGATATTGAAGTGATATGATATAATATGATATGATATGATATGATATGATTTGATGGTCCACCATAAGTGATCAGTGCAGATAGCGAATGGAACTGCAATACAGTTTCGCACAGATGGTCTTTGCTTATGGTGATATGTATGTAATATGAATGGAGCGCAGGTTATGAGCAATCAGTGCAGAAGCGAATGGTATCAAACTATTGATATCGCACAGATGATTGCAGATCATAACTGACTGTGCAAGATAGTTATGTAAGATTTATTTAAGGTAGAAAAATAAATATATCAGTAATTACCATGTTTATAAAAAAGTTATATTGATTGTTATATACAGATGAGTTATATTCAGTTATTTAAATAAAATTTGTATTTTTGTTAATTTCAAAGTGAGAGGACTCACTTCTTTAATGGATGGCCGAGTTGTAAGATTCAAGCTATGATGTCATTGTTATTAGTGTTATTTATTTGTATAATGTTCGAAGGTAACCATTTGTAATGTATACTTAGTGATCGGTATCTGTTATTGGCATTATACTAAAATGCGTACAATACTAGTTCTTTTATATCAAGTGATTTAGTCGACTGGTAACACTGACATTGACAGACATTGGGCATTATGAATTTAACGGTTGTTGAATAAAGTTGTTTAAGAATAAAATCGGAAAATATCTTAACAATCGTTGTTTCATTCTATGAGATTAGAGTTTAGACTTCATTATTTATAACTTACTTGTACAGAGTATTTGTATAGCATCGAAGCAAAGCCTCTTGGAGTCTTACCATGAGTTCTTAAAGCAGTGTAACTGCAATGTTATGGTAGCGTCTACACACGCGTCTCGGTTTCATAACTGTATCAGAGTTTGAAAAAACAAAGTGAGTTGTCATTTTTCCATAGAAATTGGTGATATAATGGTAATAAAACTCACAATACGTACTCTTAGCTAGTAAACTATCAGTAAACGAGATGTTTCTATGATTTAGTTTCAAGATTAGGCAAATTAATTATTCGATTTCCCGATTCCGCAAGTATGGTATTATATTTTTTTATTTATACTTATATGTATCTCTTTGGTCGTGACAAATAGGCTCGCCTGCACAAGTCGCGACGCGAACGGGCATAAATTTTAAGACGCAAACGGGAGCCAGATGTTCCATTGTTTTGGGGAAATAAATACGGATTAGACGGAGCAGCGTAAAGCGGCGTGCACACAGCGCGTGAATAATTGAACCGTTCAACGGAGCATAGAAGGCGACACTGCTCGGCCTCTTTTTAAAATAGTAAACGACACATTTCTTATCTCCACCAAAAACTGAAAGTTCTGTGTGCTACTTACTTATCATTTATTTTTTGAAACTTACTTTGATTATGAAATATCATTTGGAAAGGCGAATTGTGTCAAAAGGGGATTCAAACTCACGATCTTTCGCAATACGGGTGACAAGTCTTCCAACGATCTATCGAGGCAATGATCTCCCTGTCGAACTTTTGAAGTGTTTAGTTTAATGTGCTATTCACTTGTGCTGTTTGATCAATTTTGAAGCATAACTTTTTTTATTCAAGTATTTTCATTAATTATATGGAAATAAGGATTGGAAGAAGCATAAATCAACGTACACAAAGCGGTTTAATAAATGAACCGTTCAACGGAGCAAAGAAGGCTACACTGATTGGCCTCTTTTTAATTTATTTGGTAGTTTTTTATACTTTTTTATTGAAATTTTGACAGACTTTTGAAATTGTCAAAGCGGTACAAAGTCCGGGTCTACTAGTGTATAATACGCTTTTAGCTAGCGTATTTTCATCAATATTTAGGTATATATATATTTTTTTTGAAAAGACCGCCGGTCTTAGACCCAGAGGTCCCGGGTTCTATTCCCAGCGGGGGGTACATGTTTATGTACTTGGTTTGGTTGGTGGTAGGGCTTGTATATCCGCCTGGCTAGCTACCACCATCTTATCTAAATATGTCGCCATAACATCAACAACAACACCTTTTGAAAGTACACCTTTTCAAGTAGTTAAAATTTTTGCAAATAAAAAAAAAGGATTTAAAGCGCCATGCACACAGCGCGTGAATAATTGAACCGTTGAACAGAGCAAAGAAAGCAACACTGCTCGGCCTTCTTTAAAAATAGTAAACGACGCATTGTTTATCTCCACCAAGACGGGAGGACACGCCCGAATACAATATAGAATAAAAGTTCTGTGAAACACTTTGCTCATGAAAATTACTTCTATAAGACGGGAACCGATGACAAGTGGATCGCGAAAGCTCAGGCTGATAGCTGGCGTTGTTTCAACAAAATATAGGTAACTATATTAGACCAAACACTTTTTTTTTAATCCGTGCATTGGATGGCCTATGTTTAACTGTGAACGTATGTTGGCTGCGATGACAAGGCATAATAGTTGTAGTTTTGTATATCTCTATGCCCTGTTATTTGACTGGGTCTTATTATTTTTCAAACACACAAATCAAAAACAATGTTGCTTAGCGACAGAAATAGTAGACACTTAATTAAGTTCACCATTATGTTTACATAGTTTTCTTGTACACTGATCAAATGTGAAGAAAAATAAAATATATTTTGATTTGATTGATTTTTGATTCTGGACTGAAATGCTACCACCAACATATTCCATACCACCGTTCATGTTATTAAAAAAAGTATGATTTTTGATCTGAATATATTGCTATCAAACCCCATTTGGTTACCCCGTGTGGTGCCGGGGGTAAAGAATTGCACCACCCCATCTCTTCCCGTGGGTGTCGTAGAAGGCGACTATGGGACCATTCCAGAGGATGGGCAGCAGCGTCTCTCTGTGATTATTCTCACCTTACTGCGATCGCCAACCCGCCTGCCAAGTGTGGCGATTATGGCAAATTCCCCTCAAAATTAATTATCCTTGAGGGAGGCCTTTGTCCAGCAGTGGACGTCTTTTTGGCTGAGATGATGATGATGATGATGAAACCCCATTTTAGTTTATCGAAACTGAAAACAGCACTCAAGTGCAAAAGACGACTAGCCTCAGGTATGATACGACCTTTCTCAACCGGGCGGCAGCTTTTCCAACTCAGCTACCATGATATAGATATATATTGGTAGCTGTTACTAGATAATACTTTTATTGCAACACATTAATAATGAACATTAAAGAACAAACAATTAAAAATGATTGGCAAAGTTTCTGTTCAACGTTTCAAAAGTGGTTTTATCAACTTTTTTTTAAAATATTGCATAGGTATTTTGCTATTTTGCTATGTTTATATAGATACTGAAAATAACGCTAGAAAAAGTCGAGTTGCCTCAGGAGAGATGAACCCATGACTGTTCGCATTCTTGATGACAGCACTTCTTTCTCGATGTTTGATATTCTATTATAATGGATTCAATATATTAGGTTTCTATAAACTAAAGAATGTATTAACTTTATTGATGATAATGTTTTACGATCGCTATAATGAAATGTTAGCTTTTATATTTAAACTGAGTAGTAACTTCTATATTATTTTTATCTTGCAAAAAATATTATATCTTTAAAGCAAACTTAACGTTCTACGAAGTGGTTAACACGCACGGTCTGCGATTGCTAAGGTTAAACCTCTTTCGCAAAGACCTTTCATCGGATGTGTGACCAAAAATATATAATCTCGAGCTCCTCCATGCTTTGGAAGGCACGTAAAGCCGTTGGTCCCGGCTGCATTAGCAGTCGTTAACAACCACTAATCTGCACTGGGCCCGCCTGATGGTTTAAGGTCCCGTCTCCCTATGCATTCATAGGGAAGGCTCGTGCCCCAGCCGTGGGGACATAAAAGGAGCGAAACAATGTATCTATGTACCTATCGCAACCAACATTATATGGGTCACCACAACAAATAAAAACCTATCGAGAATGTTGTTTCAGTACTGCCAACCGACGTGTTTTATAAATAAATTCTGAACAACAAATAAAACAAAATAAAACATTGTATTTTAGGAGTAGTTGTCCGCGCCGAAATATGCGGTCTCTACATTGTACGTGCCAAACGAATTTACGGCCCGAAGTTGTGTCAGTTGCTAATTAATAAAATAAACTTTGCAGTCTTCACTCGGGATTGGGAGATAACGATGTAAAAGCGAAATCGTTAGTGTAAATTGTATTATGTAGACTTTAATTACTAAGGGCGCAACTGCAGTATTTAACACATCTAAAATCTAGTTGACATGTCAGATATCTGTAAATAAAAAGGTATTTATACGTTATAGGCTAGAGCAATGTTGTTCTATTGAATATCTCATAAACTACTGAAAACAAATATATATATTTTTCATTTACACTTCTGATACATAATTATTCATAAAAGTATCCTGCTTAAAGCCAGATTTCATTTAAACTAATATTTAAATATAAATTTATATACTAAAGACGATGTGATCCTGTTAATGAGGACTGAAAAAATATTAGTTTGTTGTGGTGTTACAAATAAACTATTACCAACCAATCTGTATCTAGTTCTAACCGTATAATTTCTCGATTTGTAGTCTGAGTAGTACATCGTAATCGTAAAACAAAGAAAACCCTAAAAAAACTATAAAATACAAAACGTTACTCGTAACGAAACCAAACGTTACACGGTCCATCTCACTGAATAAAACAACTTCGCAGCATCGCTACGGAGAGACTACATGCCAAATAGATTTATTGCTACGGCGTAGACCCGTAGCGGTTGTAATCTGACAATAATAATAATATATATATCGTTGAACAAAGAATTCTTTATAAAACTATAACATAAACCAAACTTTATTCGGTCCATCTCACTAAATATAACAACTTTGCAGCGCTACGAAGTTACTGCGTACTTAATAGATTTATTGCTTAGACATAACCCCGTAACGGTTGTAATCTGACAATAATATTAATATGTATTGTTAAACAAAGAAAACTTAATAAAATAAACAAATCGTTATTCGGTCCATCTCACTAAATAAAACAGCGTCGCAGTGCTACGAACAAGTGCTCCGCGCTACGAAGCTACTACGTGCCAAATAGATTTATTGCTACGGCGTAGACCCGTAGCGGGCGGAGACTTGTAATTAATAAAATTAGCTTCGTTCCCAGAATGTCAATTATGTATCAGAAAGACGGTAATAGTTCTACCGAGTCAGACGATCGATGTTTTAAGCATTTGCATACTGTCAACTACGTTTAATAAAAGTCAAAGTTACGCATTTCGTAAATAAACACTTTTACTTGTACTAACAAACACAGTACCTACCTATAATATTCGAAGGCTCCTTATTTGTGTATGAGAGACTTGCTGTAAGATGCTATTATAGAAATTCCTTTGTTAATTATGTGTGATAATTACACATGTTTGATCTAAACGCTGCTCAGGTTTTCCATATTAACAAAAACCCATGTGATGATAGGATCATAGCCCACCATAATTTCATTCTAACAAACCATTAACTTAAATTAACAATATTAAATAGCACTAAACAGCAGTTAGGACGAAAACCGACCGCTCCCTTATATAAGAACTATCCCCATATGAAATTAAATTAAATGGAAAAATGCGTTATAAAACAAACGTTTGTTTTATAACGTTTGTGTTAAACGTACGTTAATAAGCAAAATGCACTTACGAACATCAAGTACATGTCTATCTACGAGATAGTTTAAACTTCAATATCTCATGATATATTATTCGCTTTCACGAATCTCCCGAAAAAACACTAAACTATTTTTAATGTGCAATACCTAACTATTCATTCATATCTTCACAACACATTGTTTAACATACCAGATTTATTGTTTTAATTAGCATAAACACACAGTTAATAATTATAGACAGAGTAGCTGAAGGCACCTTCCGACTCTCGTTTGTCATCCGCCATGTTGCTGCATCGAGGTAATTAAAATCAAGTTAGTATTCAAACCTCTAACTCAATTTAAAACGCTGAACCTCTTGGACACCTTGAATGCATATTAAAACAGCCAATCTTGGGACTACCACCAGGACTTAGGTGTACTGGATGGGGTAAGAGTGGTAACATCTTGATGATGCTGGCAGGTTCTATTGCCAACATAGGTTATCATATATTGGTACTTCATTTGGTTGGTGGTAACATTTTTAAATTTGCCGTCATTAATTAAGTTTACCTGGCTTTCTTTGCATGAAATCTTTTTTTTTATATTAGAAGGAGGCAAAAGAGCCGACGGGTCACCTGATGGGAAGCAATCACCGCCGCCCATGGACACCCACAAGACCAGAAGAATCGCAGATGCGTTGCCGGCCTTTAAGAAAGGAATAGGCTCGTTTCTTGAAGATCCCTAAGTCGTAATGGTCCGGAAATACCGCCGCCGAGAGTTGGTTCCACAGCACTGTAGTTCGTGGTAAAAAATTAATTACGTGAGAAACGCACAGTAGAAATCCAATCTGTTTCAGCACTCTGTGCTGATTGATAATAATGATGGTGTACATAAGCTTTTTTCTTGCATTTTAACAGAGGAATATTGAAAACACGCCTGTGCAGATCAATAATACTTAATGACAAAGTAAAATTGTTTTTTTTTTCGAATTACTTTACGTTACACAATACGAAATTGTACCTGAATACTCGATCTGTAGAAGGTCTGCTACATAAAACAGCGCTTTATGAAGAATCTAAAAAAATAAAGAGACCTTTTTACAATATTGGTACAAAGAATGCAGTTGCAACACCAACTGTGCATAAAATATTGAAGTCTCATCCAGGGTTATTCTAATTTAGGGCCGACCTGAAGGATCGCCTTGCATAGCGAACGGCTAAAGAAATTCGTGGTATATCTAAACAAGACGATGCTTTGCCATAGTAATTCTGAGTACTGGATGTTGTTATTGCTTTCTAAATGTTTGAGTTTAGTACAGATATTTTTTAACCTTGTTAAAAATGTAATGTAAAAGTTCACTAATTAATACAGCACATTATAGCGTTCCCATCGACTTTATGGTTTGTTTATGGTACTCAAATGTACAATAAGTGCTGAAGTGTCGTCACTACTACCAGTTTAAAAACAGTTAACCAACAGCGAATTACTTATAGTTCGCTTATGTTCCAATAGCGTGTTACACGAACTATCTGCACGTCTATTTATTGAACTAACTTGAGTACGCTCCTTCGAACAACAGAGCCAAAGCAAAGCCACGAAAAACAAAAGCAGTACCACTGCAATAATAATAATCCAATTTAATCAAAGGGGGCCAACGAAGCGTGTGCTATTAAACAAAAACAAAAGACAAACAGCGTGACATGCAGACAGTAATTAATTAAATACATACGCCCGCATGTCACTCTCGCAAGTTCATATTTGCTCCACTCTGATTACGTAGTCGCTCCGTTGTTTGCCCGGCCCGAACAATCTAGCAATAACTTGTGAGGGTCGATGACCTTGGAACAGATTATGTCTTGTAGAACTACCCTATCATTAACTCGTAGTTGTAATTTTGCACTGGCATTGTGTATTTGTAATTATGAGATGATGGAATCGTCGCCTTAGCAAATGTTTTGACTGATATGGAATGCTTTGCGACATAATTAGTTACTCGATCTACCGCAAAGATAGATTATCTCTGTTTAACAAATAATGTGTGAATGTCGTAAACATTTTAACAGGCTGTGACTTATCATTAAGTTTTGAAAAAGGGTGTTAGTCTTTTACTTGCTGTAACTCTGATAAAGTTTAAAAATAGTCTTATCTTAATTATATTTTCAGTATATATGAAAACAAAGATAAGTTTACGTGCATGTCAAGAAAAGCTAGCTGCAATCACAGTAGAGCAGAAAATAACAGATTTACTGAAGCAATGAGAATATTTAAATGATCTTATTTTACAGTAAATGTTTTATTAAAAAAACACATTTTTATTTAATTTTTAAAAATTCCAAAGATTGCAATCCAACAATATTTAATGCTCGCAACAATACCTTTTATTTTATTTATAATTACATTTTTTACAAACTATAAAATTTTTGTTGTAAAAGCTTGTCTCGCCATTCAAATAAACATAAAAACTGTTAAAAACAACCAATGTATGGATACCTTATACAAATACATAATAATGCTCATTACAAGCCACTTCTATATACGAACTTTGCGCACCCTCAAAACAAGACAAAGCATTAAAGATGAAAGATTACAGAACCTTTGTTTGATGCCCTTAAATTTGATTAGCTGTGCAAACTATGTGCATGAGGCCGAAACCCTTTGGAGTTTAATCAAAGGGCTAATTTGTCTTCTAATCTCATGGGTGTAGAGTTCAGTCAAGTGAGCCTACCATCACCTCTCATTTTATTTATAGAGACAAAATATTTGTAGTATACAAAATTTTCTAAATCGAACAAAAAGTTTAAAATCATTTTTTATTTATTGAAACAAAATTACGTGTTATAAAAACACAGCCAATAACGGAAAAAATATACGAGTTTAAGATTGTTTGAGATTGTGAACCTACATAGGTTCCTCTGTAGGTCTGTATACACATGTATACAGACGTTAAATTAGATTGTTGACTAAACGAAATAGAAATCAAGTTTTTCAGTGGTTTACAATTCCGTGTAAAGTGCGTTTTCCATCTGATATGGCCAAACCTTATCATCACTTACCAGCACGTACGCTAATTACGATGCTTCCCTCTGATGAAATAGGTATTAAAAAAAACCCAAGCTAAAAAGAAACAAAAATAAAAATAATTTCCTGCTTAGCGACTTTAAAGGTCAGTTTATTTTTTCTATTTGTGCAATCCTTTCATGCCAGCTTCCTCCAACTGACTTAAAGGTTTTAAAAGCGCTGACTTAAGAGGTCATAATTGCCCCCCATCCCTTTAACGAACAGACCGCAACAGTTTTAAAAGCTTAACTACTTATTTACAACGGGATTTATTGCGTTAGGGTGCTTAGTATTTATTTAAATGTCCGACGAAATATTAATATTTGCCTTTCAATACAAATGTGTATGGTGGTTTTAGCATCTATTGTGGACGCGCTCAGAATTTTGATATATCGATCAATTCAATATTTGTTTGCACTCTGCATTCGTTGTTAGGCCGTAAACAGCTTTTTATGAAATGTCAGTTTTTGTTGTGTATTACGTATAATGAAAAATAACAAAAAATTGAAATTCAGTATGCTTATTTGCTTTTTAATATGGAAGAGTTGTAAGAAACCTAGTACATTCAAGGTCAAAGTAATTTATTTTTATTTAAATTAATTTAAGAAAAATGCTCAATTTTTTTTTACCTACTACTACCCATTCGGAAGTCTATTTTTTAGCTTAATTGTTAGCGTCGGTAGTAGAGCGGATAGATGCTTGGCTAAAATGCGAGAAATCGTGGTTCAATCCCCGAAGCTCCGTGAGACTACGTGACGTGAACAAATACCTATTAACAAACAAATAGTCTTTTTAGATGGGTTAACAGGACTATTATTAATGTGTGTAGTAGTAATAGCGCATTAGTAATAATTGAGTCCTTACCTATGAAATTGATGTTTTTTTCTCACTTAACCTACTCACAAAGTCAATACCTGTTGTTAATATTATTATGTAACTTAGGCTTCAGTAATAACAATGATTATTCATTTAGTGTCTTTACCGCCCAATTTTTTTTTAAATTGACTTCTTTAATTGGTCGCGGAATAGATCTTTTGTTTCATTGTAGCTTTGAAGAGACTTGATTTTTTTTCTTTTTAATGTCTGCTATATTTAGCTAGTGAAACAGACACACTACTCTACAATTTTTATAGTGTTAACATAAATAGATGCTAAGACAATTAAAAAAATGTTAGTATGAAAAATATAATTTTATAAAAAATCTTCATAGAATATATTTAAAAAAGTAAAAAAAATTACCACAAAGCAAGTTTTGATTGTGATTTTCGTGCTATAATATTCTATCAAACAAAGTGGTCTTTGTTGTGAATTTTTGTATTATTATTTTCTATCTAACTTCAGAAAATGAAGGGACGCGAATTACTTAACTAACCGACGTGGAAATCTCACGTACTGGCTCCGGATAATAAATCCCGTATCTGCAGTGAGACTAAATGCTTGGGAATTACTGTCATAAAAGCGCTGGGAAACCATTTCTTGGTATTAAAATATAATAAGAATGAAATTGCTAATATCATAAATCGTCATCATCCGTCTAAACTTCTTACAGTTGAGCTTAACAGAGCTAATTTCGGGCTTAAACGGTAATCAGTTCATAATGCGGGTTGGTAGGTTATAAATACTACGATGTTACGACAAACAAACAAAAACCTAAAACAACGCGTAGCAGCGTCTGTGTCTGGGTTGATAGGGTGATGGATTTGCTGGGTTCTGACAATAAATAATTAAAACCAGGGCTGCTGAATGACACGTCTTTATCCTTCTATGAATGCGAAGAGACAGAAAGCACAATATTGCAATAGTTGCCATTACAATGGGTGCCAAACATAGGTTTATTATATCATTAATGTTGCCAACATCCAACACAACGCCTTTACGTGCCATTTTAATTTCATCGCCGTAACACAGTATTGGAAAAGTAGCTCAACTTGCAAGATAGTCATACGAACGTGCAAGCTCCAGCACCATTAAGAAAAATATAGTACCATCAGTCGAGAAGAAATGATTTGCTCATACGATGAAGGTAACATTAGTGAACATTTACATTGGAAACATACCATTTTACTCCATAGAATGAATGCGTGTATTAGCAAACAGCTTGTGTAGGACATGTGGGAAGGAAACGGAGTCAATGCAGCACCTATTGTGCGACTTCGACTCTCTAGCTAGAAAAGAATAGGACTTCTGGTATCGGCCTATCCGAAACCAAAAGTCTTCAGGTTCTTCGCTCTCAAAAACGTTGCCAAACTTATGGCATCTGTCTTTATAGAGGAAGAAGAGTAAAATGATGGGGTTGCACAAAAGATCTCGATAGGTCAAAGTGCTACTGGGAGAGGTAAATCTCAGCAGGCCCTACTAAGATAAGATAAGATACCATTTCGCTTATCAAGTTAAAATTAGAACAAGAAATATAAAAGAACCAAAAAACAGGCAGGACAGTTTGCACCTTTAACCGCTACAAACACTTCACAACAAATTAAACAGCCAATCGTAGGACACAAGTGCCATCTACTTGGCAGCCACAAATTGGTAGAGAAACTTACCTCTGACCGGCGGGCGGCGGCGACCGGGACAAACTTGCCCGCAGTTTGCCGCCTTTGTGTAGTGCAACGAACTTAGCGGGCTTGGACTAAGGAAACTGCAAAAGGTAAGCTTTATACATATCGAGCAACGCATACATAGAGCCTCTCATCATCAGCCTACACTCGTTCACTGCTAGACATAGGCCTCTCCAAGTGTACGCCACTGAGCACGATCCGCGGCTACTCTTATTCAGCTTTTGCCTGTCACTTGGCGAAGATCGTCGCTCCGCTAGTCTAAGGGCATCCTACACTACGTTTGCCGATACGCGGTCTCCACTCAAGAACTCGTTTACTCCATTGGTTATCGGTTCTGCGGCTAATATGGCCGACCTGCTGCCACTTCAATACAACAGCAGCAGTTGAGCTCCGTATGACATACGGACGACAAGTAGGTGGAACTGACTGATTTCCTGCCATGGACAGGGAATGCAACTAAAATGCTTAGATTTATAATTAATAATATATAAAAAATACTTTATTATTTTATTAAACTAATAGCCTAATATTATACAGAGCTATATCAAAGGACGAGGGCCATTGATTTCAATTTTAATTGACCTTTAAGACAATTAACCTAAACACCAAACTTCAGCAACAGCACTAAATTTGTCGCTGTGGCTTATCAATATCTCCTTATTGTTTTGAGTACAAAATCTAACTCACACGGACCCGTTTCGAGAGCAATAATTCTGAAGCACGTTTTATATTGCCTGCATGCAGCCAGAGATGGCACTCTATTTGTGTCACTTAGGATGCTGACGCAACATGAAGGTTTATTATAAAGGATGTGTCCAAAATTGAAAGTAAAATATTGTATTTAAATTATGTAATTAACTTCCATCCCACTCATCCGTGCACTCACCCGTGGGCCTAGCACGGATTTCTACCAAAATCGTTGAGCAAACGTGAGATGTCATGCTCTAGAACTTTTAACATTATACTCTTCATCTCACAGTCAAGAGGAGCTCGATGGCGCAGTGGTTAACGCGCCCGGTCTGCGAGTGCTGAGGTTAAGCAACTTTCGCAAAGGCCGGTCATCGGATGTGACCATAAATTTATCAAATCGAGTTCGTCCGTGCTTCGGAAGGTACGTAAAGACGTTGGTCCCGGCTGCATTAGCAGTCGTTAACAACCACCAATCCGCTGGTTCATGGTTCCTTATCCATCCATACGAAGACTCGTGCCCCAGCAGTGGGGACAAAAAATAAATGAACTGTTGATGATGATGACTTATCATTATTAATATTAAAAATTCTCTGAAATTATGTATGTCAATAGCTACCACGATTTAAGGACGTTGTGGGACAACTCTCATACAATATTTCTCGTTTTTATAACGACACGAATTCGACAGATGTTAGCGCACTAGACTCGCCAACACAGCGATAAAACTATGCCCGGTTTTAAGACCCCTAAGTTTTAGGCACCCCTAAGCTATGTTAGGTTACGGTATTATTCCGCCTACCGGGATCTAGTGGGTTCCCCTCTCGCCCAGCTGGCTTTTCCCTGGAGAAGGGGAACGGAAGAACCGCCAAATAACCATAGGGAAGAATTCGTAGATAAAAAAAGGCTGACACAAAATCTTAGAGAATGGGGCGAGTGATGGTCATTCACGTTCAGTCATTTACGTGGTTATAGATCTTTTGTAAAAGAAAAAAATAAGAATTCAATGTTATATATTCAAGTTTTAATTTATTTATATAATTATTTTACTTTTTATTTTTTAAGTGCTAATTGCTGCACTGAAGCTGAACTATATATTTATAAAATATTTATAAAATACAGTGAAAAAATTAAACGCACACCCGACCCAGCCAAGAATCGAACCGGGGTCTTCCACAATACGGGCGGCTGCACTGACCGCTATGCTACCGGGAAGGCTGACGTAAGCGCTAAATTTTGTCACTGTTTTTTAATTTTTGAGTGCTTATTGCGGCACAGTGCCATCTATCCAAAGGTTATTGCAACCGATGGCTATGCAGATAATATTTTATAAATATTTATATAATTATATAACTAAATTGTCTTGCTCAATTGTCTTGATACAAATTGACAAAAACGTAAAATTTCGATCACACAATTTTTGTCATATCCATTTTCAATTGTGGCTCCAGTGTTACGTGCAGTATGTAACGCCACAGGGTGTCAGAAGGCTAATTACTCAGTTCAGCGAAGTCTACGATGGCAGGTAACTTTAGAGCAATTCTTATCATACACCATGCAAATTTATTTATACATAGCACAGCTGCAGCTTGCTCTCATGAATAAAACACGAGCCCCGAATAAACGCAGATACTGACAAAACTTATATGGATGCTGTATAATTCTATGCTTGACATGTTTCAATGTATGTACAAGCGTGTGTTTTCGGTTTTATATTAGAAACGTTCTGTATCGAATTTAAATTCTAGATTCTTATTTTTTGTTATTACATTGATAAAATTAGCTCTTATGAAGACAGTGTCTCAATCATTCACTGCAGTTCATATTACCATCATCAGATCATCAGTTCCTTGTCCATGCTAATGCATGGACCCGACAATCACTGACAATATACCTTCGCGGCATTAAACAATCACCATTCGTTACCGAGGTTGGTAACGAAGCGTGATTGTTGGAAACAGAAACAGATATAATTGCTGCCCCATCCAAACCTTTTTTAGGAAATAATGTAATGTCAAAATTACCTTTAAAACTTTTTTTTTTTTTCTAATCTAATTTTGACTAGAATAAGATAAAGTTGACGCATTTTGATTTCTGAACTTATGGCTAGTCGAAAGTAAAGGGTCAGATAAGGTGGACAACGTCACCAAACGTGCAGTTTTGCCTAGTCAATACTTGAACTGACTGAATTTGTCACTGTAACTAAACAAGCGCGTATACGATCCACCGTATCCACATCACAAGTAAACCAACCAACAAATACGTGAACCAAATATACAAACATCATGATCAGCCTGTTGTTCCGCAGAAACTTTTACACATTTGTAAAAGCACCAAAAAAAATACTTTATGCGTCCCAGTTGGTCGATACGGGATGCTTAGAAAGTGAATTATCCGTTGGGGAGAGAGGGTAAACAGAACCACCCAAATAAATAGGGCTAACAACGTACACGTAGGCAATCATTTCGTTAAGAAAACTACAAGTCGACTTATTTCTCTTGGGTGTGAGAGCTGTGGAAGTTGGTCCAACAAATCACTATTATGTCAACTTGCAGTGGACTTTGTAGTGTGCGCCAGTAAATCGTATCGTGCTTGTTAGCTTTATTTAGGGGTTGCCCTGTTTATAGGAGCTTTAGGAGTGGATATAATGCTGAGTGATGTAGTGCCGATATAGCTTATTATGTTTAAATTACGTGAAAAATATCGAAGACTCTAAACTGTTACTTACACATCTGTATATGCTAATAAGGTCCTTTTTTGATAGAGATTGCTGATTGTTTTTGAGGAATTGTGCACCTGAGTTGTCTCCTGTTTTGACGCGCTTATATCGCCTTTCTCTTAAGCAGGGAGTGGTGCCAAAATCGTGGAAGCTAGCTAATGTTCAGCCTGTTCCCAAGAAGGGTAGTCGTGCCGACCCTGCAAACTACAGACCAATCGCCATAACCTCCATAATCTGCAAAGTTATGGAAAAGGTCCTAAACCACAAACTGTTGACGTACCTAGAGCACAACGATCTCCTCAGCGATCGTCAGTACGGCTTCCGCCAGGGACGGTCTAAGCCATCGAGAAACACGGCGAAGCCCTTGCCGTGTCCTTGGACATCTCGAAGGCTTTTGACAGGGTTTGGCATAAAAGTCTGATAAGCAAGCTTCCCGCGTACGGCATCCCTACTGGCTTTTGCAATTGGATCACAGACTTTTTGAGTGAGCGGTCGATCAGAGTAGTCATTGATGGCTGCTCCTCTGACATCATGGCTATCGACGCCGGAGTTCCTCAAGGGTCTGTTCTTTTGGCAACTCTTTTCCTGCTTCACATCAACGACCTGCTTCAGCCAGGGATAGTTGGGTACGCAGACGATAGTACTGTTGCAGAAAGATACATTCCGGCTGCGGGAGCCAGAGAGGGAAACATTCACTCTCTAAGAGAGGCCATGGTTGAGCGAGCAGACGCGACCTTAAACCTCGTCTCCAATTGGGGGGACGACAACCTGGTCCGTTTCAACGCCTCCAAAACACAAGCGTGTCTGTTCTCCGCCAAAAGGAGTCCATTTCTTCTGACTCCTACTTTCCGTGGTACGTCCATCCCAATCAAGGGCACCCTTGAGCTGTTAGGCATGGAGTTGACTGCAAATCTCAACTTCGGCTTAACCATCGAGTCCAAAGCTCAGACTGCAGCAAAAAAGCTGGGCATCCTGAACAAGGTGCGGCAGTATTTCACACCAGAGCAGATCCTTAGCCTGTACAAGGCTCAAGTCCGATCGTGCATGGAATACTGCAGTCACCTTTGGGACGGATCTGCCAAATACCAGTTGGCCGCACTCGACTCGGTGGAACGCAGAGCTATAAGGCTCATCGGTGATGATGCGCTTGTCGAGGCCAAGCTTACCAGCCTCGCACATCGGCGTCGTGTCGCCTGCCTGTGTGTCTTTTACCGACTTTACCACGGAGAGTGTGCCGGGGAGCTTTTCGAGCTCATACCACCATCGCCCTTTTACCACCGAACCTCCAGACGTACTGCAGGATATCATCCCCACCTAGTTGAAATTCCACTATGTCGCACTAAGCGCTTCATGTCATCATTTTTGCTGCGCACTGGCAAGGAGTGGAATTCTCTGCCATCGTCTGTGTTCCCAAAAACTTATAACCTGAATTCCTTCAAGGCGAGAGTTAATAGGCATCTTCTAGGGCAGCTCGCTCCATCTTAGACCTCATCTACGCTCACCATCAGGCGAGATCGAGGTCAAGAGCTGTCTTATAAGGAATAAAAAAAAAATAAAAAAAAATGTTTCTGACGGCAGTTTTACCTTTTGGAGGCAACGAGAAACTTAAAGAGAAGCTTAAAGCTGTGTGAAACGAAGCACCGTCAGTGGTTTTCTAAAGGGAATGGCATCACACACTATAGTGTGT
Source organism: Eudonia mercurella (assembly GCA_963082485.1). Lineage (NCBI taxonomy): Eukaryota > Metazoa > Arthropoda > Insecta > Lepidoptera > Crambidae > Eudonia > Eudonia mercurella. The sequence continues at coordinate 15,927,085 of OY720028.1, forward strand.
GTCCCTGTTCACTACTAGATTCTCCGAGGGGTTTAGATCGGATCGAACAAAGTCGTGATCGAACTGTTTGCTGAAGTGCGGAATGATAAACCTTCGGTGCACACTTACCCGTAGTCCTTAACCTTTCATATTCATAGATACTCATTTATATTTGCACATGGTATTATGCAGGAGGTCGAAAGAAAATTAATTAGGCAAAGTAGATACATATGTGATCTGTGATCCGGCTGCATTAGCAGTCGTTAACAACCACCAATCTGCACTGGGCCCGCATGGTGGTTTATGGCCCGTTCTCCCTATCCATCCATAGGGAAGGCTCGTGCACCTGCAGTGGGGACATAAAATGAGCTGTTGATGATGATGATGATGATGAGATATGTGATATGTACCCTGTAAAAGCACCGCAAAGTGTTAAAGCACTGCTGCTTCATTATCTAGATAGTAATTATAACAAAACGTAAATTACACACATTGCACTAACAAACTACAAATTAACAATTTCTAACCTCAAACTTTATAATATTTATGTACATATTATGCATTGTGTAACATAAGAGCACTATATTGAATAAAGCTTTTTCATTTCATTTCATTGTCGCAATAAAACAATACTAACTTTGTTGTTGTGGCGACAGACTTTGATAATATGATGGTAGTTCCCAAGCAGGCTGAGAACAAGAGCAGCAACCAAACCACGTACAATAATCTGTAGCCTCGCTGTGTCTGCATGAGGCCGGTGGTTTAATCGCTAGTCCACAGAAACGATTAAAATACAATTCTAATCCATAAGATGAATTCATGTACCACTGCTTGAGGATCCCTTAGACTTCTAAACGCGAACACTGCACACTAACATGAAACACTTTCTACTCACAGAAATCTACTTGCTGCATTTAAATTTTCATGCTGTTTTAATTATCTTGTTTCCTAAAGTTTACTCAAACACTACTCAAATGAAACAACTTTTACGGATCTACTTGCGTTTATTTTACACATTTATTATTTAACGGGGTTCTTACCATCATCATCATCATCATCTCAGCCAAAAGACGTCCACTGCTGGACAAAGGTCCACCAAGAATCTCATTCTTACCATGTTTATGAGCAATGTCTAGTGAATAGTGACTTAGAAACCAGTGGTACTGGCGTCAAACGACTATAGAAAAGGGTAGTTCGTTTTGTCTGCTAATAAAGATCCACCCGCAAAAACTTCAGACATTCCGTGATTATAGCGCATGCAGCTGTGCCGAAATATCAGATACTCACAAATAATAAACATGGTAAGAATCCCGTTAATAATTACTCTAATGCAAGTGACCATTATAATTACATTGATTTAATTTAATTTTATCCAAATTGAAAACAGACAAAGTGTAAAAAAAAATTCCACGAGCGGGATCCCAACCCGCACCCCACGACATGCCGGGTCAGGTGCACTACCAGCTATGCTATCGTGGCTCAATCCAACTCGCCGAAATTGAACAACACTATAATATCTACTACTAATATCCCGCTCGTGGAATTTTTTCAACACTTTGTCTTTTTCAATTTGTAATTTGTTCGCAACAATATTTGCGTAAAATTATGTGAAAATAATCTTAATTTTATCCCTTTAGAAGGTCCGTGGTCACAGCAAGTCTGAGTCAGCTGGTATATACATTTCAGTCTCTTAGCCGTTTACTGTAAAGTTCGAAACAACAATTATTCAGGTTAATTATGCACGGGTTTGCTCAGCAAAGCACTCAGTGGACATGCAAGCTTAACCCCGCTATGTGCTTAAATACCTCGCGTCTCAAATAGTTCTCAACGTGCCGTTTCAAACTCCTACCGAACTCATGAAAAGTTCGTAAGAAAATTCTGTTTGGTATTTAACTTGAGCCAACCATTCTTTTTAATACAAAATACTTTAAGCTAGGGCTAGAAGCAAAGAGTTTTCAAGCAAAAAAAATATTGAATGCAAAGCCGAGTTTGAACAACTTTGTGAGCTCACGAGAGGTCCTGTAAAATATTGAGATATGGTGCGCTCGAATTTTTTGCATTTAATTTTGTTTACACATTTATATTGGTAGCATGGAGTTTTGTTTTGATAGTTTTCACTTTTTTGTTTGTGTTTTGGCGAGAAACGAGAATTTTACGCAAGCAAAAACCCTTTTAAACGACCGCGGAGCACGGCTTGTTTATGACCGAGACCAATTGAAACTTGTTTAGAAATATTTATTTTGCTACCAATGTGTATTTGGGTGTGTTTTTATCCTGTTCTTTAGTTATAATACAATCATTATTAACTCAGCAAAATCTCAGTAATACAATGCAAGACCGAAAAGCTCATATTGCTTAAAACGAACAGGTTTTATAGAAATCATCATTAGCCTGGTAAATTGTAAATTGTAACTAACGTGATGGACTACTTCATTGTCTGAAATAAAACATTTGTAACAAGGCTGCACGGACCAGCTCCGCAGCCACGTAAAAAGCGCGCGGGGGAACGCGGGCTTAATGCTACGCGCCGCACCGTCCATCGCAACGGCGCATCGATCCTCACTACTTCAACGACGCACCAGCCACTCGGGCGCACGTCACACCGCGGTCGCTCATTGTCGGGTCGAATTTAGTACCTTTTTTAGCGAAATACCAGCACTTACATATATACAATCCACCTGCCTTTTACTGGACGATTATCCCGAGCTACATAGTTAGTAGGGCTTTGGCCAGTACAAACATTTTTATTTTTATTTATATTATTATTAAGAGCGTGCATTCCATTTTAAACGAAATATCACTGAATATGCGTTTTTTCAAAGGAGATTCCTTTAGAATACAAGGAGTATCATTGATGAAAACGTCGGTTTTAGAAAGAAGACGTCTTAAACAAGGGAATTATAGTGTAAAATAAATTTATTTATCAACGGTTTTTTCAAATAAAGACAATTTGTTTAAGCGGATTTTTCAAAATGCAGGTCAGAGGCATTTTTGATGCAGAGTATAGCTGTTATTGAATGAAAATTTATTTTATGATATTTTTTTCCTTAAAGAATATATTATCAACGAGTTCCAAATAGAGGCCAAATTACAAAATTCGCTTTACTTATCACAAAAAATAATAATTCAAAACTGCCCAAATCTGTACTTTTAAACTTTTTTTTTACAATGATTAGCCACTTTTATTAATACATTCAAATTTTTTTATGAATAAAGAGGTATTACTCTAACGTTTCGTATTTTTTTCTTAACAATTTACATATTCAGTTATTAGTAATAATTTTCTAAAGTGACCTATATAATAGCGCCCGTAAAAAAATTCCGATTAGTACGCGTCGGGTTTTCCCAACGAGAGGACGTATCGCTCGTCTCCAGCCACACACACACAAACACAAATTTCTTTTTTCTAACACTCAAATTATAGCGTAATCGAACAATTTTGATACTTTGGCAAGTAATAATGTTGACTGTAAATCTATCGTGAATTTTTTATGCCACTATATTCAATGAGCACATTATTTTTGTTTTTATAATAACAGCTGTACACAATGTTTGTATCATTAATGTTTTCAAACATGAGTAACAAAAGTAAGCAATTTAGCGGTAAGCAAAGTAATAAAAATAAACGTAAGCTGGTAAGCGCCCGTATGGTTATGATTTTTATTAAAAGTATTGTACAAAAATTTAGAACCTACTTTTTCATTGAAATGAAACTACTTTTACGGATCGAATCCTTTCCAGGGTCCGTGGTCATAGGGAGACTGAGGTGTTGGTCGTCTTATAATTAGATGGTAGCTTGTATAACCCTCATTATAAATTTAATGACGTGCGTTCCATTTCACGCAGTAAGGGTTTACAGTATCCTTTGGTCTGGCAGTATGGTGTTGGGGCTGAGATTTAATAGTATATATGATGGGATCCCCAGGCCGGTGGTAAATTCCAACCATCTTCTCTATTGAAATTAGGATGTTTTTTAATTTCAATAGCCTCGCATATCATCCTTATTTCTAGAAAGTGGTACCTACCTACCTACTAGTAGGTACTAGTTATCTACGTACCTAGGTATCTCGGCAGCCGTCTGTACTTCCTTCCTAGTGGTTAACGCACCTGGTCTGCTAGTGCTGTGGTTAAGCAATTTTTGCAAGGGCCGGTCATGTGATGGGTAACCAAAAATGTTTCATTTCGAGCTCCTCCGTGCTTCGGAAGGCAGGTAAAGCTGTTGGTCTCAGTTGCATTAGCAGTCGTTAACAACCATCAACCCGCACTGGGGCCGCGTGGTGGTGATATATATATTTTTAAATAATATTATACGGGTGCGCACAGGCCTTGATTTCGCTTGATGATAAGGCCAATGAACCCGGGTGAATAGCACTTCACCCGAAGTCCTCAACTAGTGAGGCACTGGCTATCTTAACTTTTAGCTGCCGGAACACAACAAACATTGATGTTGTAGATATTTTTTTATTATTTCTTTTTGGAAAAACTAATTATTTGTGTTAGCACAAAACAAATAATTAGTTAGTAGGTAAGTAGGACCAGAAAAGAATTTCTACTAAAAACCAGCCAACTGACAAGAGGTGATCAGTTTTAATCTACAAAAAATAATACCATCATCATTATCATCATCTCAGCTAAAAGACGCCCACTGCTGGACAAAGGTCTCCCCCAAGGACCTCCACAACGACCGGTTTTGAGCTGCTCGCATCCAGCGGCTTCCCGCGACCTTCACCAGATCTTCGGTCCACCTTGTTGGGGGTCTGCCCACACTGCGCTTTCCGAGCCGCGGTCGCCACTCAAGGACTGTTCCGCGCCAGCGGCCATCAGTCTTGCGAGCAATGTGCCCTGTCCACTGCCACTTGAGCTTAGTAACTCTTAGGGCTATGTCGGTAACCTTTGTTCTTCTACGGATCTCCTCATTTCTGATTTGATCACCCAGAGAAACCCCAAGCATAGCCCTCTCCATTGTTCTTTGAGTAACCTTGAGCCTTCTGATAAAGCCCATAGTGAACGACCACGTCTCAGTCTCGTATGTCATCACTGGCAACACACACAGGTCAAAGACTTTTGTCTGACATTGCGGTATATCGGACGAGAAGATATTTCGTAGCTAACCGAACGCTGCCCAGCCTAATTGGATTCGATGATTCACATCATTGCTGAAGTTGGACCTACCTAGCTGGACCGTTTGCCCCAGGTAAACATAATCGTCCACAACTTCAAGGCCAGAGACTCCAACCTTAGTGCGACATAACTTTTGTCTTTTCCATGTTCATTATTTTTTAAATAATATACAAAAAACATTCTACCAAAGCAGATTTACCCAAGAAAAAATCGGTCAATGCCGATAAGAGACACGTCTTTTTGACCATAAAATAATTTGAATTTCATGATTACTAACTATTGTAATAATAAATATTGATTGTTCATCACTTTACGCACACGAGTCTATTGAAATGTTGTCATTTACTTCTCTTAAAAACCGGTAAGTTCCTTGCACTCCTTTTTCTTGTTAGCCAATTGATGTATTTTCTAGATGGATTTTTTTAATAGAACTACTACTACCACCAAAAACATTTTTATGTAAAATGTTGCCGAGACGAGACCATAATAGTTCGCACTGTCAAAAGTTGTCAAATCTCACGTAGAGCCAAGCTTCTAACTCTCCAAGCCCTAACTTCACAAACTATACACCTTTATCAAAATATGTAGCTTGGCCGTTTCACTACCGTCACATGGGCGTAAGGTGACACATTTTTTCATTGTTAATTACTTTTCTGTTATAAATAACTATATTTTAGTAACAAATTTTGTTTATCTGGAATAATCCAAACCCTAGTGATGAGGGTTAAAAAAAACGACGAAGCGCTTCGAGAAAAGGTAGGTAATAGTGCCCTTGCGCTTCGCTTCGCTTGGCTGGGGCACTAACCGTGCCCCCAGATTTGGACTATCCAAAACAGCCTTCAAAAAGTTTACTTGAATAAAATATATTTTTGTTTGTTTCTTTCTTCTTTGTGCAGGTTTATACATATCATCCGATTGTGAGAAATCTTTGGTGAGTTGAGCTCAAGGCCCGAGCCAAGTCCCTAACTAAGTAGTTTGTGCTATAGATAAAAAATAATAGAAATAATCTATAATGTCACGACTCTTAGGATGGTACGTACGAAAGTTCTTTGGTTCTTTGGCTCACCAATTTTTTGTTTCACCAATATTATATCGAATTAAATCGAACTGTCGACCACACCCATATTTCCTAAAATGCTGTCGTATAATTTAACTTAATAGTTAGTAAGAAATAAAATATAAAACAACTTATTTAAACAATAAGAGATAAATACCTGAATTTACGAATACGCCAAATTCACTAAATAGAACAAACTTGTACAAATAAATAAGGAAAGTATCAAAACTCTTCCTACGACAGTGCACGTCGTTATTGCACAAAATAAAGAGACTACAGAAGTTAAGCTTCATACAAAGGTGCTCGAGCAACGCAGACATATAGACAACCTATCACGGACACGGAATCTCGCAACAGCTGCGCTCAAAATGTTCCGAGCCATTCCGAGATCCGTGTTTGTGAGAGGTTGTCTATGTATGCGTTGCTTGAGCGCGTTAAGTATTGAGATTATCTTCTGGGTCACCTTATTTTGTGCCACTGTCTAGCTGATGTATATGTGTACGTACGCACACTACAACACGATTTCGAGATCGCGGAGGTTTTGACTTACGCGAAATAGAATGCACGCTCTTAATGTCCTACTGCTGGACTCGGACTCCACATGATGATAAGCTTTTTGTTCTCAGGGTAAAACGCTCATAGAATAGAATTAAATAGAATGATTATTATACGGGATTGACATAAGTCAACGATACGTTTAAATGACGTTAAATAATAATCTAAAAATATAAATATAATATTAATGTCAATCCCATACAATAATCATTCTATTTAATTTCTATTCTATGAGTGTTTGGCCACTTGTCTAGGGGGGCAGTTTATAACAATTCGTCGCGCGCACAACTCACCGTCTTATCTAATTCTCGGTATTTTTTCGGTGCAGACGTGTTCCAGCTGATAGTATTCAAAATATTACTGTAATTTGTTGTAGTGAAATTTCAAAACATAGTTCACATGTATAACTATGTGCCAATCATAATGTGGAATACCATAACCATAATAACAAGAATAGTAACTGTTCTTATTGCCCTTTCGTATATTGCCGAAAAGTACTTAAAATGATTAATAATAGTTAATTTTCGCAAGTTTTCTCGGTAATAACCGACATAAGTAGAAGAAACCCCCCGAACGAGTGTCGGCAACAGCAGGGCACGTGTGTCGAATAACCGTTGCGTCATAACTTGACGCCATTATGGCGGCGTGACGTCACATTATTGTGGATAGACAACATTTCCATAGTAATTAGTGCGAGAATACGAGAAAACTTTGCATTCTCATGCTTACTGCAGCATGTATTGTGATTGTTAAAATGTTTAATGCTGTTGGTGTACTTTTCAATAAATAATATAATAGCTTTTAAATATTTAAATATATAACAACACGTACGAGCATTTTTGCATATTATATTATTGTAAGACATTGAGAACCAAGTACGAAGAAGCACTTACATAAATAACATAATATCCTATTTACAGACAAAGCAATTATGTATTACAAATTATTGTAATCCAACTAAATTTGATAAGAAAAATTTAATTGACTCATTTGTCAATGGCAATGGATGCTCTCATTAGTTACTAAATAACTAAACAGCGTCACAGAACCCGACAAAGTGTTATATAATTAAATTCATTGACACATAAATCGAAGATCTAAAACAATCTAAGTGAAGAGACAGCTCGCTAGCGGAACCAATGCCACCGCATTCAGTCTCTGCGATATATTATAAAAGTTACAGTTGTCTACTAGTTATTTCTGATTTATATATAAAATCGATCATTATTAACCACACAACGAGATTGATTGATCATTTTATCCATAAGTGAAACAACAGACATTATTTTAGGCCTTTAAAAATAATTTTTAAAAAATTATTGAACTGAACAAAATTGCATGCTAATTTATCAATAAATGGTTGTGCAATATAGACTTGTAGCCTGTAATATTATGTAATATTGTAAAATCACCCAGCTTCCGTGCTTCGGAAGGTACGTAAAGCCTTTGGTCCCGGCTTCATAAGCAGTCGTTAACAACCACCAAATCCGCAATGGGCCCGCGTGGTGATTTATGGCCTGTTCTCTCTGTGGTGTTTCCATTTATATAGTATTCTATAAGGAAGGCTTATACCCCAGCAGCGGGGACAAAAAAAGGAGCTACGGAATAGTGACACGTAAGCCCTAACAGGTTTCTAAGAGCGATCTAGTGTTCCTGAGCGCGTGAACTCTGCGAATATCCGATAGAAGAACTGAAGAGCAGTGCCAACACGCACGCAGCCGTCCACAGTGTTTGCTAATCTCGCTGGCGATCATCCGTCATATTTGCTCGGCCGACCCGTTTGAGCCTTTCATTTCTAAGCGATTTTATATTTGCCGCGATCACGTGGCGGTTGATGTACGTATCCATTTGTTAAAGGTTAATAGTAGCTCAATGCCCTTTTAGATTGTGTATACTGTTGGCATTCCAAGGCTTGTGGTGAAAGTCATAAAGTATATTAATGTGGTGGTAGTACGGTAAACGCATTTATATATATTGTTTATATTTATAATTAACATTTTATAATTTCCGTATAATACTTCTCTTCCTTTCCTTCTCTACTGCGTGACGTCACAAATCTAAAGGTGTGTCTAAACGGGATTTGGTGCAGTAAAGGGGACGGTAATATAAGGGCAATCATAGAATGGGTGACCAAAAATGTATCATCTCGAGCTTCGGAAGGCACGTTAAGCCGTTTGTCCTGGCTGCATTGGTAGTCGTTAATAACCACCAATCTGCACTGGGTCCGCGTGGTGGATTGTGGCTATCTCTATCCATCCATAAAGAAGGCTCGTTTCCTAGCAGTCGTCCTCACTTCTCACATAAAAATGAGCTGATGATGACGATGATGATCATTTAAATAATAATGGATATACAATCTGTAAAAAATAAGCAATAATATTTAAGGGTGCGTGCATATATCCTGTAAATACTTCACTCCTTAAATATCACCATTAAACGTGGTAAAAAAATCATGTTTTTTTTTACTTAAGTTTAACATTTTTTTACAACCCTATTTTGTTATTGATTGACAAGCGCAAGCGCAGTGCCGGATGAGTGACCTTTGACACGTGCACGCTTGTACACGCTTGTACCCCCGCCGCCGTCTCCCCCGCGCTGCGCTCTCAGGCCGCCCGCGCCCGCCCTTTTTGTCTAAAAAATATAAATTTCTCAGCTACCTATTACTTGTGAAAAAACCAGTTATCACCAAACACGCAGGCTGCTCAAATTTAATTGCTTATTTTTTTCCAGGTTGTATTGGCGATTATAGGTATATTTTTCCAGCCATATACTACATTAAAAAAGTGCTTTAATAGTTTAGTTTAGTTGGATATATTGTTGCCATATATTGCAGTACAAATATTGCCCGTTTAGAAGCGCCTTAAAGGGCGGGCGGCGTAAGGGCATTATAACCGGCACGATCTGCGCATCTCGTTGTAATTGTCCATTAGAAGCAGGGCGACCAATTACGCCTCCATTAGGCGTGAATCTACTTAATAGCAATTTTGTCACTAGAGACTGCTCGGTGCTGCCAGCCCGAGCTAAAACTACTATTGCTATAATTAAATGTTATATGTATAGAGCGGTTAAGTCAAATAGTATCTGTGTATTGAATTACTAGTTTTAGAATAGAATAGGATAGAAATAGTAAAAAATACTTTATTGTACACATAAAAATACACATACATGTTAACAAAAAATTTAAAAAATTAAATTGGAGTCGTACAACAGGCGGCCCTATCACTAAAAGCGATATCTTCCAGCCAACCTAGGGATGGGGAGGATTGATAATAAATAAGATAATTTTACTAACTTCCAACGGTAAAGTGAATTCTAACGTTGATATAAAAATGTAAAAAATCGGATGTCTCCATACATCGACATAAGTTGCGATTAGTTTACCAACTGCAAATAAGTTAGTGAATTATTTTTTTTGTAATGAAACAAAAAATTACAAATTTTTGGATTTTTTCCTTTACTTGTGCTGTAAGACCTTACTTGTTGCCAAATTGTATGATTCTAGGTCAATGGGAATTCTAGTGGTCTATGGGAATTCCCCTGTGAAATATTAGAAAATAAGGCTCAAACGGTCGTATCTGTGGATTGCGTTGATTTAGAAGCTTGACTTTTTTACAGCTTCAAGGGACCGCAGACTCAATAAAATAAACATTGACGCTGCTTTCATTAAAGTATGCCACGATGTGCTGAATGTGCATGTATTTAAATAATTGATTAAAAAATTACTGAATTTCAGTGTCAGATTAACTTACATAGTTACCTATGATACTTAAACTTTGATCAAATTGGGACATTTGTTTCTCTATAAAAACAGAGCTTAACCTTTCACAGTCGTTCCCGACGCGTTTAAAAACAAACCCATAGGGTAATGGCACTTTAAGGCCAGTGGTATTTATCGTCACCAAAAACTAACATAGATTTTCATTTATATTGACGTGATGATGATTGATAAGAAACAGGTAGTCTGTATTCAATTGTTGGTAAAGACTAAAATCTGTTGCTAACCCGTATTTTTATTTATTAAATGAAAAAAATGATGATCGTTCCTGTAAAAAATTTTCCTTCCTCTAAAAAATAACAAACTAATCGGTCCTCCATCGATTACAATTTAGAAGTCATTAACATCCGTATAATCAGTCAGCGTCGAAATTGGCAAGTTTCACATTCCAACTGCGCGCCATATTGTTCACAAGTTCTCCTCTCCTCCGCTCGTCCCTGGTAGTTCAGCTTGCTCTGTTGTTCTTTATTATACAACGACAATATTAGAATTAAGTAGCATTGCTATCGTCACATATTGACATATGTGACATAGTTTTGTTTTCGACAAAGGATAGACAAAAGATTAACGATGGTGAAGGACAAAGGACAAACGATATACAAAGAAAGGATATAAAAGACTTTGAAAGAAAAAAGAAAGAAAATAATTTATTGACTACACATAAACAAAATTGTAAAAAATAAAATACACGAGAATTGATGAATATTTTTATTTTTTATTTTTATTTTGCTTTGTACTAGTACACCACTGCCTTTTATTTTCCTTTTAGTTGTTCTATATCTCATCTCTCATCTCTCATCTGGTATTTTGGTATTATATAGGTATCATCATCATCATCATCATCAGCTCATTTTATGTCCCCACTGCTGGGGCACGAGCCTTCTCTATGGATGGATAGGGAGAACGGGCCATAAACCACCACGCGGGCCCAGTGCGGATTGGTGGTTGTTAACGACTGCTAATGCAGCCGGGACCAACGGCTTTACGTGCCTTCCGAAGCACGGAGGAGCTCGAGATGATAAATTTTTGGTCACCCATCCGATGACCGGCCGTCCGAAGTTGCTTAACCTCAGCTCTCGCAGACCGGGCGCGTTAACCACTGCGCCATCGAGCTCCTCGTATATATAGGTATATAGCTATATAGGTATATACCTACATTACCTACCGTATCGCCAGAAAACTGACGCTGACGCCTATGTAGCGTATGTCGTAGTACTCGTAGTCGTAGGACTGATTTGGCGTCAGTTTATTCATTTCAGAATGAGATTATTCTAGGAAAATTACAAAATTAATTGATTTAACCCTCACCTACTGCATCAAAGACTCAGTACTAAGAATAACCGGCAATTAAATCAGCTACAAATGTCTTTTCTCACTATCTTAGGAAGAAACTTTCCATCATAAACAAAGTGGTTCCTCCCCTAGCTTGTGGGCGGCCATTTTGTCAGAAGAATTAAAATATTTAATAATTTTAATTTTTGCTCGATTTTGATAACGACAACAGGTAGACGCTTGAAATATTCACGGAATATTTAGTTATATAACTCACCTTAAAAATTATTTAATTAATTAAAATAAAATTCATATTTAAGGGGGGCTCCCATACAACAAACGTGATTTTTTTTCTCGGTCTTAATAACGATAACAGGTAGAAACCGAAATATTTTTATATATAACTACTAGTGGACATTTTTTTTTAATATGGCATATGTTACTCAGCGCTAATGTAGTATTCTAATAGTGAAAGCTTTTTTTAAATCGGTCCAGTAGTTTTTGAGTTTATTCGTTGCAAACATACATGCATACATACATACATATATACAAACAAACATACATACATACATACATACATACATACATACATACATACATACATACATACATACATACATACATACATACAAAGGTTTCCTCTTTATAATATTAGTATAGATGGTATGTACGGAACCCTTCGTGCGCGAATCCGACTCGCACTTGGCCGGTTTTTTTTAATTTACAAAAATTCAATTGTTTCACAAACTTTATAAAGACAAAGCAATCAATACACACTCGTTTCCCATTCTGGTGTCCAATCAGTTTGCGTTAGAGCAATTTAGCTAAATTAGCATTCGTTTTCCAATTAAGTGAGTTTGCAGCAAGCCTGTGTTTTCACGTTTTTTGCATCGCTAATAGATTATGAATACATTTCACTTTGAGTTGAATAAAAGATGACGCGGAATATTGTACAGGTTTTTTTTTTAAATTGCAATATATTTTTTGATATTTAGTAACATTGTTGTATTCTGATAGTTGGAGATAAAATCCTCAGTACTTATTTCAAGATTCCGGATGAAATGAGCTTCCATCTTTATCGTCATTTATCATCAGGTGCATCACAAAACCGTTCGTTGTGGAGAACCTTTCGGGGAGCCCTTTGCTCAGTAGACGTCTTTCGGATGAAATGCTAATGATGATACGATATAAACTTTAATAGATCACTAATAGATCACTAAAATAGAACACTCTAATAAGAGTAGAGTTGTTTAGCTATGCGATGTTAATCTTTATTTTTTATATATAAAAAGATAATTAAGAAAGATAAGATTAATAATTATTTATGGATTTCTTGGCGGGAAAGTGAAGAGTCATGTCTGCGGTTTTGTTTAATTTTCTATAATTTGTGTTATGTCGAATATTAATGTAAAATAATGGTAGTGAGTGTGCATGAGTGTTGGCAAATGAAACAAAACAGTGCAACGAATTTTCAAATTTTCAAATTCTCTCAAGAAGTCCGCCCGAGGACTTAGTAAAGCCTTACATAAACACAAATGTTGAAAAAAATTCCACGAGCAGGATTTGAACCTTTTCGACATTTGTGTTTTTGTAATTTGTTCGCAACAAAATTTGTGTTAAAAATTATTTGATCATTTTAAAGCCTTACATCTTTACTAAGATACTCGATATACCTATATCATGTCTCACTTCTCATTTCTATTATCATTTATCATCATCATACAGGATAGAAATATTGTTTATTTATGTATTACTTTTAAGAAAAAATACTTTGACACTGGCTAAATGTGCTAATCGCACGAAGCCATCAACTAAACCAAAGGAAAAAAAAATTATAACATACCACTTGGTAGATGGTAAATTTTTTGTAAACGCTGTACTAGTACAGCGTTTACAAAAAACCAACCTTACTAATAAGCAATTAATGTATCTTTTTTATTAACGCTGTCTACTACTAATCTATTTAAAACTGTCAAATTTCTTCAAAAAATAAATGGTTTTTTTACGGGTAAACACAGTGCCTTGTTCTCACCTAATGATAAGTGATGATAAGGCCAATGACAGAAGCGCACTTCATCCGGGAACCTCAACTAGTGATGCACTGGCTATCTTATCTCTAGCTGCCGGAAAACAACAATGCTACTAACATTGATGTTATGGCGACATATCTAGATAAGATGGTGGTAGCTAGCCAGGCGGACAAACAAGCCCTACCATCAACCAAACCGAGTACACAAACATGTAACCCCCGCTGGGAATGGAACCCGGGACCTCTGGGTTTAAACCGGTGGTCATAGCGACTACAGAGGCGGTTAAAATTTTCAACCATATGACACCATATAAAGTTCAATCTATTAGAGAAATTATTACCTATTTAATATTACTGCCCACTACTCAATATAGGTATACATTAAAACAAATATTATTTATATGACATTATTTCTTTACTTATGTATGTAAAACAAAGGTACATATACTTACTTACTCTTAGTCTAGCTATATTTATTTAAATTAACTTAAAACTATTTTTTATCATATTTACACTTACACTAAAATATCTATTTACACTAAACAATAATAATAACATATTTATTCATAATCCTAATAAGTACACATTATTTACAATTATGATAACACGCGACAATGTTATCTACCAGACAGCGAGGCGCCGTGCTTTGGAAACGCGCATCACCAAAGCAGGCCTATTGTCCGACGTTTATGAGTTTCGGGCCCCGACCGCTGTGATGTACCTGCGCCTGCGCACGTACGCGAGTCGAGACCCTAACACGACGCGAAGCGCTTGCTCCTTTTCCGCCCGCTAAAAACCTGTCGCGACAACGTATTGCTTAAACGCTTTCCGCTTTCATTTGTTATATGTACTTTCTTCTTTCGCTTCCTAAACTGTGCTGTGCTATTCTCCTTCTGTATTATATGTGAGTGTATTGTTTATGGACGGACATTATATCACCTTACGTAAGTAAGCCAGACTATTATTCGTGCATAAACCCCCAGTACGTATACGTACACCCTACACACCCACAACTGGTGACCCCGAACGAACACTTTTTGAAGACAGTGAAATTGCAATAATGAGTGACGGCAGTGATTCGGCAAAATCTGCGGCATCGCAAGCCGGCCGACGACGTCACACAGGAGAGCGCGTTTCCACTGCACCATCCGACATTTGCCGTGTCGTTGTACGAGTGCCGCCGTTTTGGCCTGAAGAACCAGAGATATGGTTTGCCCAGGTTGAAGGCCAATTCGCTATATCTGGAATCACATCAGACGCCACGAAATTCAACTACGTGATCGGGCACTTGGATCCGCAGTTCTCAAAGGAAGTAAAAGATATTATCGTACACCCACCTGCAGAGAACAAATATGAGAAGCTTAAGTTTGAGCTCATTAAGCGTCTGACGGCTTCCAAGGAGAAGAAGGTGCATCAACTCCTCATGCACGAGGAACTGGGTGACAGGAAGCCGTCACAGTTCTTAAGGCACTTGCAGAGTTTGGCCGGTTCAGAAGTGCCGACGGACTGCATCCGCACTATATGGAGCAGCCGTCTACCCAGCAGCATCCAAACGCTGTTAGCATCGCAGCCGACTACTTCTTTGGAAGCGCTAGCAGACCTGGCCGACAGAGTGCAGGATATTGTGACACCTACGCGTCAAGTCGCCGCCACAGCCGCACCTGTAGCACCGTCGAGCTCTATGGAGACTATGGCACTGGAGATAGCGGAACTAAAACAAGCAGTGAAGAACCTCACCCTTCATCTTAATCGTCGCGATCGTGAAGCTAGACCACGCCGCCGTTCAAGGGACCACCAGCGGAGCCGTTCAACAACTCGCTCCAGCTCTAATTACCGCAAATTCCCCTTATGCTGGTACCATTTTAAATTTGGATCGAATGCGACCAAATGTGTGAAGCCCTGTGACCACACGAAACCGGGAAACGCTCAAGGCAGTCGGTGATGGCGACAAACGATTGCCCTTCCCCCAGTGGTCGCCTTTTTGTCACGGACCGCACAACGAAGACCCAATTTTTAGTGGACACCGGAAGCGATCTCTGCGTATTCCCACGATCTGCACTACGCGAGCGACGTTCGAAAACTACGTACCAACTGTCAGCAGCCAACGGAAGTATCATCGACACGTATGGTTTTCTACAGTTAAATCTAGATTTAGGCCTTAGACGAAGCTTTGCTTGGAATTTTGTAGTCGCTAACGTAACCAAAGCTATAATTGGCGTAGATTTTCTTAGATTTTATAATTTAATTGTTGATGTCCGTAACCACCGCTTGATAGATAATACAACTTCGTTATGTACTGTAGCTAATGTAAATTGTGTTTTAAAATCTGTGTTGTCCGTTAAGGTTTCGACTGGAGATTCGCGGTACCATTCTATTTTAAGGGAATACCCGGATATCACTCGCCCGTCTGGTACACCACACATCACACGACACAATACAGTGCATCATATTCGCACCACTCCAGGCCCCACTGTCTTTTGTACCCCTCGCAGGTTAGCTCCCGACAAGTTGAAGATCGCGCGTAACGAGTTCCAGCTGATGTTAAACAACGGCACCGCGCGTCCGTCGGAGAGTCCTTGGGCATCAGCGTTGCATCTAGCGCCTAAAAAAGACAACAGCTGGCGACCCTGCGGAGATTACCGTGCACTGAATGCACGTACCATACCCGACAGGTACCCTATACGTCATATCCATGACTTTGCTCACAGCATCGCAGGCTGCAAGGTGTTCTCCACAATCGACCTGGTGAAGGCCTACAATCAGATCCCAGTCTTCGAGGAGGATATTCAGAAGACCGCCATCACCACCCCCTTTGGCCAGTTCGAGTTCCCATTTATGACCTTTGGTCTAAGGAACGCAGGCCAAACCTTCCAAAGGTTTGTGGATGAGATGACTAGAGGGCTGGACTTCTGTTATTCCTATCTCGATGATTTTTTGGTGTTCTCCAGGGATCAGGCTCAGCATGAGGACCACCTGCGACAGCTGTTCGAGAGGATGACACAGTACGGTATCCTGGTAAACACTTCAAAGTGCGTATTCGGCGCAAAAGAAGTCAACTTCCTGGGATACCACATCTCAGCAGAAGGCACCAAACCTCAGAAGACCAAGGTCCAGGCTATAAAAGACTGTCCACCTCCTAAAACTGTTAGGGAGTTGAGGAGATTTTTGGGGATGCTCAATTTTTACCGGCGATTTTTGCCTAACGCTGCGCAGAACCAAGCTCCTCTTAACGCTCTTCTTACTGGCTCGGTAAAAACTAAACATCCAGTGGATATTACCGGTTCAGCACTTGCAGCATTTGAGCAGTGCAAGCAGGATCTCTGCAACGCTGCTTTGCTGTCTCATCCCGACTGCGACGCTCAGCTGGCGTTAGTCACGGATGCATCTGACGTGGCATTAGGAGCGGTCTTACAGCAGTTGAAAGACGACGTCTGGCAACCTTTGGCGTTTTTCTCTCGCAAGCTTAGTCCAGCTCAGCGTAAGTACTCGCCTTATGACCGCGAACTCCTGGCTATTTATGAAGGCATTAAGTACTTCCGCCACATGCTAGAGGCTAGGCATTTTACAGTGTTTACAGATCACAAGCCGCTTAGCTTCGCATTTAGTGACCGTAAAAGCAACTGCTCCCCACGCCAGTACCGACACCTCGACTACGTATCGCAATTCACGACCGACATACGACACATATCCGGCCGAGACAACGTGGTTGCTGATACGTTGTCACGTATAGAGGAAAACCACCCAGCCATTGACTACGAAGTGTTGGCAAAGTCTCAATCATCGGACTCTGAACTTGCCAACCTTCTTACAGAAGAGACATCAATACGGCTGAAAAAGATGACACTAGAGGGCACCCGTCATGAAATATATTGTGACATAAGCAAGTCACCTCCAAGACCTTTTGTGACCAAACCCTTGCGAAAACAGGTGTTTGACTGTCTGCATAGTTTAAGTCACCCAGGCCCAAACGCCACTGCTCAATTGGTAGCAGAGCGATATGTTTGGCCCGGTATCCGCAAAGACTGTCGGGAATGGTCAAAATGCTGCCTAGCTTGCCAACGCGCCAAGGTGAATCGCCATGTGTCTGCTCCATTGGGCACGTTCAATTTGCCTCGCGCTAGATTTGCAGTGGTACACATCGACCTTATAGGTCCCTTACCACAATCGCAAGGCTACCGCTACTGCCTTACTGCTGTAGACCGTTTCACCCGATGGCCAGAGGTGATTCCAATCATGGATATGACAGCGGAAACGATAGGCCGCGCACTATTATCGGGTTGGATTGCGCGTTTCGGCTGCCCAACCGATATAATAACTGACCGTGGATGTCAATTTGAATCCAATTTGTTCGCATTCTTGGCAAAAATTGCTGGATTCAAACATCGTAGAACCACGGCCTACCATCCCGCGTGTAATGGCTTAGTTGAGCGGTTCCACCGCCAGCTAAAAGCCGCCATCGTATGTCACGCTGATGGTAACTGGACCGAGTCTTTACCGTTGGTCCTGCTAGGTATTCGTTCAGCGTTCAAAAAGGACTTACAAACCTCTTCCGCTGAGCTGCTTTACGGTGAACCCCTGCGTCTACCTGGTGATTTTTTCCAAAACCAGGTGGAAACTACTACGGATATAACCGACTTCACCGCACGCATCCGACTATTCGCTGAGAAAGTAAGGCCATCTCCCGCGTCTCGCCATAGTCATAATACAATTTTCATTTTTAAGGACCTCAACTCCTCTAGTCATGTATTCCTTAGGGAAGACTCACTAAGAGCTGCATTAAGTCCCGTATATTCCGGTCCCTTTGAAGTAATAGAACGGGGGGACAAAATATTTAAAATTTTGGTAAAAGGGAAACATGTCACGGTATCAATCGATCGCCTTAAACCGGCATACACTTTTATTGAACCCATCCCTAATGCCAGCAGCAGTAACCACCCAAGTTCCAGTGAAAACACTAAACCCGAACAGGTAAATACTAAAACCACTCGCTCGGGTAGGCGCGTCAAGTTCCCTGATTATTATCGCCCGTAGTGACGGTCTCTGGAGGGGAGTGATGTGGGCACTTAATATTACCTATTTAATATTACTGCCCACTACTCAATATAGGTATACATTAAAACAAATATTATTTATATGACATTATTTCTTTACTTATGTATGTAAAACAAAGGTACATATACTTACTTACTCTTAGTCTAGCTATATTTATTTAAATTAACTTAAAACTATTTTTTATCATATTTACACTTACACTAAAATATCTATTTACACTAAACAATAATAATAACATATTTATTCATAATCCTAATAAGTACACATTATTTACAATCATGATAACACGCGACAATGTTATCTACCAGACAGCGAGGCGCCGTGCTTTGGAAACGCGCATCACCAAAGCAGGCCTATTGTCCGACGCTAATGAGTTTCGGGCCCCGACCGCTGTGATGTACCTGCGCCTGCGCACGTACGCGAGTCGAGACCCTAACACGACGCGAAGCGCTTGCTCCTTTTCCGCCCGCTAAAAACCTGTCGCGACAACGTATTGCTTAAACGCTTTCCGCTTTCTATGTACCTTATATATGTATCTTTTATATGTACTTTCTTCTTTCGCTTCCTAAACTGTGCTGTGCTATTCTCCTTCTGTATTATATGTGAGTGTATTGTTTATGGACGGACATTATATCACCTTACGTAAGTAAGCCAGACTATTATTCGTGCATAAACCCCCAGTACGTATACGTACACCCTACACACCCACAGTATCATAGGCCTCTTCTAATGCATGCCACTGAGCCCGATCTTCAGTTATTCTATTCCAACTGTTGCCAGCCACTTTGCAAACGAGTATTACTTCACTCTACCTACACTACGTTTGCCAATGTTTAGAAGAAGGTTTATTTCTATCATATTTCTTTGTTTCTTTGTCGCACCTCCAAAAGATGGAATAGTCTACCAGCACACGTTTTTCCTCCTTCTTTTTTTTGGGAGGCGTGAAGAAGCATCTTGTGAGCCGGCAGAGGGAGGTTAACTGATGCCACGTTTGTTTTCACGCTGCACCAGTTATCTTGGCGTCTGGACTCCATTTCCACTTAACATCAGGTGGAGTGGAGTCATTTGCCGAACCATCTATAAAAAAAGTATTAAAAAAATTGCCCACTTTTAGACAATTTAGTTCACAATTAGTACCCACTGACCAAGCTTTTAGTAACTTTGTCAGACAACTTACTACTTTCGAGAGCCCCGCCTGTCAATTAGCGCCCACTATGATGTGTAACTTGTACGAGAGTAAGTACTCCGAGCTGCCAAGTAAGGTTTAGCATGGAGTAATAGACAAGAAATACCAACCTACACGCGACTATCGCAAACTTTGTGCTTGTCATTGCCTAACGAAGGTGTGAGAGGGTTTATTGAAACATTTTTTTCTATCTATCTATCTATACTATTAATAAAGAGGTAATAATTGTGACTTTGTATGTCGGGGCTAATCTCTGGACCAATTCCAATGCAAAGCTATGCTTACCTTGTGGGTAACATATGCTATGCTATATTGTCTATTAATAATAAAAAAATATTATAAAGACGATTTTCGTAAAAAAATAGAAATTGACGTGGACAAAGACGCGGACAGACTGCTAGTTTGTAATAAAAATGCTGTAGTTAACCAAGAAACTAGGTAATGTTCTCTTTTTTAACTACAAAATTAGTTGTCAGAGATGGCTGGAAAATTTAAACTTTTTTGGTAAATTTTCACGGTTGTCGACCATGAAAATTTACCCATACGAACACAATAAAAATTATTTAGGAATAAGCATTCAAAATGGTAAAAAGTGAAAAAAATAATAGTAGTATCAACCCATTGGAAAAGGAATAGAATATAACAAAAATGAAAGAAAAATAATTTAGGGGCGATCTGAGGTCGGGAAGTGGAAGGGGGTGGGGTTTTAGGAGTAAAAAACGGTTTATCTCGATTTCCGGCAAAACTACAAATCCTATGGAAAAAAATTAAATGGCAAATTTTAGGGACTAAAAAGATCTACAACTTTTGTATTTACACTTTTGTTTACATAACCCCAAAATTTATGTGAAAAATTCAAATACTTAACCAAGTTTTTGGATTTTTATTTTTATCTTTTACAAAAAAAAAATTGTTTTTTACGAATCTTGGTGAAAACTTACCTTTATATGTACCAAACACTCTGTAATTTTTATGATTTAAAATATTTATTTTTTTCACCTCATTTTGACTTAATATTGAAAAAGCATCCTTATTTTCAATCGAAAATCCTCACTTCAAAATAACTGCTTTTTTTAAAAAGTCGGTGGGTTTTTTGTTCGTTGAAATGTCTACCTTCTGATGGTATCAAAAAAATATATAAATCATTATGGTAAATAAAATTAATATTTTATTGAATTTAGAGTGCTAATGCATTCTGCACTCCTTCTCTATATAAACTATAAGTTTGCGAAATTCATACTCCTCCGTCCGCGCAATTTTAGTAAAAAGGGATACAAAGTTTTTGTTTCACGTATGTATATGTTCTTATGATGAATTCCACTCACAGAGTTAAGTGAGTCTCAGGGTTTATTTATATATAATGAAATCATTTATGAGAAATCCATATTGCCTAAATCTCTGAAACAAAGTATACAACAACACACATAACTTTTAATCAATTATTCGAAGCTCACTCTTGATTGATTATACGCAGGAATGGTTTTGCTGATATAAGTTGCTCTGATAAGTTGTACAACAAGACATGGTGCTTTAATATTTCTAGTTACGTAACTTGTTTGCCTGAAGAGGCTTGATGTCATGATGTTTTTATTATCTAGTTACATGCCGTTTTATTTTTCAGAATCAAATTATTTGTCTTTGTAGGTGTAAACAACTTTTTTTTCATATTTATTGTTAGTTACGCAACATTTCTATCAAAATCAATTTGTTTGTCTCTACAGGTATAAGCATTTCCAATGTTCTCTCACCCTCATTTATCCTCACTAATTTCGACATCCCCCCGAAGGGCTACGTCAAAATTTGTTTTTGAAGAAAACGGATTGCAAAAATATTGGGCCCTCTCAAAACATAATTACTGAAGATTCCTGACCCGCTACTTAGAAGGGACGACCTTATCTGTTCTAAATTAAAATGTGAAAGTTGAAGTTGCTACCTTATGAGTTGCCTTTGAAGATTTATAAATTCTTGTTTATTTTAAATTTTTTTTTCATTTGTGTGTGAGCAGTAAAGTATCTATCTTTATTTGTAGACTTATTTCGTTTTTCTTTAATTCGTATGGTAAGTTGGTGTTTTGCAAAGAGTGCTTTAAAAGTTTTGGTTTATCTCTGTTCTTATCAATACCATAATCTTATCATATTCTCTCTAATGTGTTTAAGATTTGTCTGATATCGCGGTTGTTCAAGTTTTCATACAGATCATTCGGCTTAATCTAAGTATAACCTTGTGTTATCGTGTCAAAGGCTTCAAGTGTCATACTAAAAAAAAGATCTTGTAATTTACTATCAAAATAACTCAACATTTCCTTTCAGAAGTCAAAGAGAAAAGGTGTGATCTGTAATCCGTTTTATCCTTACTTATTCCTTACGTAATAGTAACATGAAACAAGAAAATAGTTGTAGAATCAGAAAAACATTGGGAAAGTTGGTCGACAAAGACTGTAGCCGTGTCCGAGGCCCTCTTCCTTCCATAATTTATGGGTTACTCCTCAAGGAATAGACAGTTTGATGTCGCCAAGATCACAAGCGAAACTCGGGAGTGAGGTAATAATACTTTCAGACAGACTAAACTAAACGGCCCTGGATTTGTATTTACTAACAAAGGTTAGAAATTTGATGTTACTAATACCATTAACTTATATAAACAAAGATAACATTCGTTTATACTTCAAAAGCAACAAACGATTCCTTAAAGCTTTGCAGCTTTAACCGAAGGGAAAATAAACAGATCCGTCTTATTTCCCTCGCCTCCAGCGAAAATAAATCGCAAGATACAAGAAATGTCGCGAGCACCAGCTAACTGAAAATCAACATTGTCCCTGTGTTTGTCCATTAGCCCCGCGAACAAGGCAAATAGAAGGAACACGAATACAGAGGCTCGTTACGTCTTGGGTTTTGGTCAGTTATAATTTATTTGGAGGGTGCATTTATGACAAAAATGTTAGTAATGGATTTCTTTTATCAAACATGAAACAGATTTTAAATTAAACATTCACATTTGTCGTGTTCTTTTAAAAGGGAATTCAGCCATGTTAATATTAATACGTGAAGCAAAAATTTTGTATCCTTTTTACGAAAATTGCGCGGACGGAGGAGTATGAAATTTCGCGCACTTATAGTTTATATAGAGAAGGTTATCCGAATGTTAATATTGTTTTAAATTATGCTTAAAAATACGTTAAATCAACAAAAACAACATTACACACATTACCATGTATTTGACACACACGTAAGTAGTAGGTGAAAATTGGGGTTTCCAGATCAGAGATCTGGAAACCTCCAATTTTCACCATTTTTTATATTTTTATAATGTTTCACTATTCATCTAATCAATAACCGAATATGAACTTTAAAAAGTACCTTATAATACACTCGTATGGTACCGAATTGTTGATCTTTCGATATATTCATTTTTAATAAACCACTGTTATATTCGTCGATTCGACGGATGCAAATGTTTGCAATCGAATACTATGTCATTCAGCATGTTGTTGCAGTGTCGCCGAAGGCGGAATGATACTCACTATCAAATGACGCTTAATATAGGTACTTAGAAAGATGAGATTACGTCATTGTTTTGGAATTCAATATAATTATTCCTACTAATCTTTCCATATAAAAATAACAACGTTGTTTAAGAGAATAAATAAAAATGCGACTTAATCTAGGTTCTTTTAACACGTTTTTATTAGGTTGCTTTTATCAGTAGAAATGACCACTTAATTCGTTGTAACTTAGCCGATATTTTTTTTCACTTATCACATGTAGTGTTAAGACATTTGTGCATAAACGTTTCAGAACTAATGTTCTGTTTGTTAAATGCATTCATACAATTTCATAAATCCCTAATTAGTAGAGCCTAATATTTATTTTATTCCAATACTTAGAGGTGCCGATGTTTGTGTGAGTAAATAAAAGAATATGTACCATATTATAGTATAACATTTATTAAGAAATATTTACATTGTCTGTAACTTTAGTAATAAGTTCCTTAATCGATTTATAAATATCGTCCACGTATACATTTTTCACTATATGTTGGACACAAATTTCTGCATCACATTTGCACAGTGAATCTGTGCTATTAGAAAAATGATCAACATCATATATTTCTATTCTTATTACTTTTCCACCACCACACGTTCGTTTTTTTGCATAGGTAAAGACGGAAGAGTTATTTTTCAGCTTCTTGCTGGGAGGCTCGAGATTTAATCGTTTTTCAGTTCTCGGCTGGTGCACGGTGTTCATAGGAACAAAGTTAAACAGCTCGTTTTCGGAGTCCTGAAAAATAAATAGGTAGGTACTTAATAGTATATTAACACTGTAATAAGGAAGTTAATTTAAATAGTATCTACGAGTAGTTTTCGTAAGATATATTGATTGAAACTGAAATACTTCTATATATTTTATCAAAATTACAGTTTTATTTAATGGTAAGTAAACTATATATATATATATATATATATATATATATATATATATATATATATATATATATATATATATTTAAATATAAACAAGTATTTAATTTTTATATTATTATTTTTGTTATTATAAATTAAAAACACTCACCGACATTTAGAAATATTATGAACAACGTCGCTTATAAAAAATAACTAATATTATTTTCTTTTGAAAATCCCTTTATATATTAAATTAATATTCGATCATAGAGTTCAAAATTGATGCAATTATTATGTGTTTATATCAATACCATAAAAGTAAACGCGACTCATATGACACTATTATTGAATGCGGTAGGTAGAGGCGCGGCGCCGCCGCCGCGCGCCGGCTGCCGCAATGATGTTGGATGTTGTTTTATCTTACGAAGACCGATGAATTAAACGAGTTTCAACTGTATAGCAAGGAGATAAGAGTGTCGACGATGGATTCCGTGAGATAGAACGCAACTTATACTTAGAACCGTAAAAGCCACGAATATCGGGACAAAGTTTAAGTACCAATTTAAGTAGGTCTCACTGTGTATGAAGTTTGCTTTATAGCATGGTTTAACTTTTTCTGGTATTATTATCAACTAGCAACCGCCCGCGACTTCGTCTACGTGGAAAGTTTTTTTTTTGCTATCCCTTGGGAAAAAATATTTTTTTTTTTTTCGGATGAAAGATCCTTGCCTGCGTTCACATGCAAATTTCACGATGATCGCTTCATGTCGTAACAAAGAAACAAACGGACTTTCGCATTTATAATATTAGTAAGGATAGTTAGTATTGTTTGGTGTTGCATTCGAGGTGGTGTCGATTGTACATTATAATCTACTAATAAAATAATTTACATATATTTTCTGTTTGTTACAATTTCTTTGATATGTTTACTGAACAATAATTATATGTGTAAAGCCGTAGTATTTTAGTAGTATGCCGGAACGGGTGCTATTTGATCACTGCCTAAATAAATATATGATTTAGTTATGAGTATTTAAGGTTGAGATTTGAAGTTTTTGTTTACTATTGCTAGGCATTCTTTTATGGATAAGTCCTGATTCAGGATTTTAGGATCACGCGTACGTTACTTATATGGAAAAACTCACGTGGATTTCATGCTATTTAAACGCGAGAGAAAATCAGGGACCTTAATTCAGCTTCCAGAAGCACGGAATAAACATCAACAACAAAATATTAACCTCTGTTCACCACTAAGGAAACATGTAAGTAGATATCATTCATAATTATATAAGATCGTATTCATATCTAAGGATTTTTCATTAAATGGTATTGAAGGGCCTCTTTATGACAATTGTAGGCGACAGATTATGAAATGTAATTATTAGAACATATCATTATATAACAATGAATTATCTACAATGTTCACGTTATCAATAAAAAATAATGGAGGCTTAATATATTAAGAATATTTTATTGTTAAAGTTACAATGCCAACTTAATTATTGTTTCTTTTTAGGTCTCAAGAAAACGCAGAGACCCTCTTTCCATCCGACGACGAGGTTCAACCACCACCACCTCTGAAAAAAGCCAAGAAAAACAAGCAGGCGCCATCTCCACGCACAGAGCCGGCGCCGGCTCGGGCATCTTGTTCGTCGTCGAGAGCGAGTCCGGCGCCGCTGCCACCGTCGCGGTCATCAGCTTCGAAGAAACCATATTTCAAGCCGATTCCTCCAAAGAAGCCCACGACGGCGTACGATCTCTTCGGAACTGACAGTGAAGACGAGGGGAAGGGAGATATCCCTATTACCGGTAAAGCACCAGCCCCGTTAACTTCTTATCTAACACGACGCCTTGCAAACGGTCAGTCACGTCAAACATTCGATCGTAAGCCCGGATCGCACTATATAGATTTGAAAATATACCGGTGCGATGAAATTGATAAAGTTCAGCCGATACATAGGTGGCGGCAAGCTATAGTGACCGTCAAAAATCAAACGTATGATAACACGGATGCATGGCAACACCTAGCTAATTTTATTATGGCAACCAGAAAAGAATTTATGAATTGCCCCCAGACATTTGTTAGTAACTATAATAGTGCTTTATGGTAAAAAATAAATAGATAGATAGGTATTACTATAATATAACTATACTATAACTACATATTATAAAAATATAACGATACACTTAATAACATACTTTATTATTCTATTTCAATATACGTTACTACTAGGATATTTAATCACTATTACAATGATATATTCAAACTTACTACTTAATTATAATTTACCTTACTTATTGAAAACTATCTTACCTATTGTATTCAATCAATACCGATACTTACAGATTAGAAGACAAAAGTAACATAGGTTAAACTTACGCTAGACATTTAAATAAATCATGTTATCATTGATATAATTTTACTTATATATTAAAGAAGTTTTATAACAATTTCATATTTCTTATTTTTCTTTTCTTACAGTTTCACCGATACCAGAAAGAACAAATTACAATGATATAATTATTTGTGAAAATTGTCACACTGAAATACCAAAAAATGAATATCTGTATCATTTGAGAACGAATTTACACAAATCTAATTGCATATTAAAAACTGATTATGAAAATATTGATATTATAGCTACGGCTTTTAAAAACAGAATAATAACTTACAAACTGAATCCATCGATGGAATACCTTACACCTGAGGATTTCCTAATGGATAATCAGCATCAAGTATTAAAGTTAATTAATGATTGTCTGATTAAACATAATTGTGTTAAGTTAAACTTTGAGCTCTTTGCTTACTTTATTCTATCACGATCTGGTGAGCAAGAGCTTAAGTCTTTCAACACAAAATACGAAATCATATATAATAGTACTGATATAAATGAATTATATTTGAAAACAATAAATATATTTGAGAGAAAACTGTCGGAATTCCAGCACCGTGAATCTGGCTGGTCTTGTTTTTCTATAAGCCACCTAGAAGTTAATATTAATAAATATTCCCCTTTGAAAGGGGGTTCTTACATTGATTTACCATATGATATAAAAAAAACGAGGAGTTGCTTAAATGTACAAAACAATGATAACTATTGCTTTTTATGGAGTATTGCAGCAGCATTATATCCAGCAAAATCTAATGTTTGCAGAACAGATTCATACCCATATTTTACAACACTGTTTAATATAGATGGTCTATCGTTTCCACCATCGAATTATGATATTAAAATGTTCGAAAAGATTAATCCTAATATAAGTGTTAACATATATGGACTAGATGATAAAAACATGATCACTGGTCCTTTATACGTGACAAGTTTAAGAAAAAAACACCATGTGAATTTACTATACTTTGAACGAAAAGGTTGTGGTCATTATTGCTTAATAAAAAATCTATTGAGATTAGTCAGACGTCAAATAAGTAAACATAAAGGTAAAATGTATCTGTGTGAGACATGCTTACAAGTATTCACGAGTGAAAAAAAATTTTGTGAGCATACTACGTGTCCTAATGTATTGACAGTGTTGCCTGAAAAAAATAGTATTCTTCAGTTTAAAAACTTTGAAAGAAAACAAAAAATTAATTTCGTTATTTATGCAGACTTCGAAAGTATTTTGCTAGATTGCAGCGTAAGTAAAACTGAAAACACTCGAACATATAAGGTTCACGAACCTTCATGTTTTGGTTACTATATTTGCTGTTCGCATGATCAGGACTTAAATAAGTATGTTACATATAGAGGACCTGATTGTGTAGAAGTATTTATAAAAAAATTGATTGATGATTTAGAAAACATTTACAGTATGTTATCAAATAAAATGCCAATGACGTCTTTAACAATAGAACAAGAAAATGATTACAAAAATGCTACAAAATGTCACATCTGTAACCATTTGCTCTTTGATGACAAAGTAATGGATCACGATCATATTACATCTCAGTACCGAGGCGCAGCTCACTCTCATTTAATGTATCGAGTATGTCCGTTTGTCCCCGTTATTTTTCATAACTTAGCTGGTTATGACTCTCACCTATTTATTAAAGAATTAGCGAAGTATAAAGGAGCTTTTAAAATAATACCAAAAACCAAAGAAAAATATATGTCTTTCACAAAAATATTTCAAACAAGGAATACTCCAAGGCCTATTCAAGTTAAGTTTATAGATTCTTTTCAATTCCTTAATTCAAGTTTAAATGTATTAGCCGAGAATTTGACTGAAATTGACTTTGTTAACTTATCAAAAGAATTTCCATATATTAATTATAATCAGTTGAAGCTACTAAGACAAAAAGGAATTTATCCCTATGATTATATTAATGCGAACTCAAAATATAATGAGACTCGACTTCCACCTAAACATTGTTTTTACAATAGTTTGAAATGCGAACATATTAGCAATGATGAGTATACCCATGCTCAAAATATTTGGCACTCATTTAATATTAAAACGCTTGGAGAATATACAGATTTATATTTAAAGACCGACGTGTTACTTCTTTCTGATGTATTTGAAAAATTTAGACAGACTTGTTTGCATCATTATCAACTCGATCCAGCCTACTATATTACAGCACCTAGCTTAAGCTGGGATGCGATGTTACTGTATACAGACGTTAAATTAGAATTAATAAATGATTTACAAATGTATGAATTATTGGAAAAAGGAATTCGTGGGGGCTTGGCACAATGTTCTCTACGTCGCGCTAAAGCCAATAATAAATATTTACCGGACTATGATGCTTCACAAAAATCAACTTATTTAGTTTACCTTGACTGTAATAATTTATACGGTTATGCGATGACAATGAAAATGCCAATTTCAGAATTCCGCTTTCTGACAATCGATGAAATTAACACCATAAATATAGTTACGATATCTGATGATTCTGAATATGGATACATTTTAGAAGTAGATTTGGCTTATCCCGAGAATTTACATAATATGCATAGTGATTTACCATTTGCTGCGGAGAAGTTCATACCTCCTGGTGGAAAAACATCTAAATTAATTGCTAATTTATATGACAAATTCAACTATGTTATTCACTACGTCCACTTGAAAGAATGTTTACAAAATGGACTTATATTAAAAAAAATTCACCGTGTCCTAACTTTTAGACAAGAATTTTTTTTACAAAAATATATTGACTTGAATACAAGGTTACGGCAAGCTTCAACGTCTGCATTTGAAAAAGATTTTTTTAAACTTCTTAATAATGCTATATTTGGAAAAACGATTGAAAATAGACGCAAACAAGTCAATGTTAAATTAGTGACTATGTGGGACGATGTTAATAACACAACAAACAAGCACCTCGGCGCGGAAAAGTTGATTGCCAAGCCAAATCTAAAAAGTATTGCTATTTTTTCTGAAAACTTTGTTGCTCTGCAATTGAGTCCTGAAAAAATTGTCTTAGACAGACCTATCTATATAGGATTTACAGTTCTAGAATATGCAAAAACACATTTATACAAGTTTCATTACAATTTCATTAAAAATAAATATAAAAATCGGGCAAGATTATGTTATACAGACACAGATAGCCTTTTGTATTTCATAAACACTGAGGATTTTTATGAAGACATAAAAAGTGACGTTGCAAAATTCGATACCAGTAATTTCGAGGATAACAATTGCTATAACATCACGAGAGTAAATGCTAAAATTCCAGGTCTGTTTAAAGATGAACTTGGAGGTGATGTTATATGTGAATTTGTAGGTCTGAGAGCGAAGCTTTATTGTATAAACAGTTTAAAAACTCACATTACAAAAGCAAAAGGAATATCTAAAGCTGTAACTAGTCGTTTAAAGTTATCTCATTACAACAAAGCTTTAACAAGTGAAACAAATTTTAAATGTAAAATGAACATAATTAAATCCAGCAAACATGTACTATACTCTCAAGAAATTCGGAAAGTAGCATTGAATAAAAGTGATGATAAGAGACAGATACTTCCAAACCAAACAGAAACGTTACCTTGGGGTCACTGTAAAACATTGTTTTAAAAGTTTAATTTCTTAATATACACATAGTTATAGTGTCTAAGTAAATTTGTATTACGATATCATTAAATAGTAATATAAGTAAGTACCATGAAATTGTGAAGATCAATAATATTACACTATGTTTATTTTTTTTGTGAAACCATAACCCTAAATATTATATGTATTATTCCTTATTTATAAGTTGTTAATAAAATATTGTACTCTAATTTTAATAAATTATATAATGATGCATAAATTGTTAATTTTTTATATACCAATGCTGAACTACCTGCCCATGCCCACCTATATAAAGGCATGTAGCATATTTTAGTCTCATTTACAATGAAGTTCATTAAACAATCTGACACTTTAGAAGTGAACAACATAAAAATAGAAAATATTGCACACAAAGCTAAACATAGTATACTCTTGCCTGACACGATCCGATGTGTAATATGCGGTCCTTCGAATTGCGGGAAAACTAATGTAATGCTAAATTTACTGTTACATGAAAACGGTCTTAAATTTAAACACATTTATCTGTACTCAAAAACAGCTTTTCAACCGAAATATTGTTTCTTACGCCAAGTTATAAAACACGTTCCTCACGCGAAGTTATTTGTTTTTAATGAAAACAAAGATGTGATTTCGCCTAAAGATGCTTTGAAAAATTCAATAATGATTTTTGATGATGTCGCATGTGAAAATCAGATAAATATTCGTAATTATTTTGCTATGGGCAGGCATAGACAGATCGATTGTTTTTATCTGTCACAAACCTATACCAAAATACCTAAACAATTAATACGTGATAATGTCAATCTCCTGATTATATTCAAACAAGATGATATTAATTTAAAACACATCTATAATGAACATGTAACTACAGATTTTGGCTGGCTGGAATTTAAAAAGCTTTGCATGATGATATGGCAAGATCGATTTAGCTTTTTAACCATAAATAAAGATTGTGCTCTTAATAAAGGAAGATATAGACAAGGCCTTGATACCTACATTTATTTATAGAATAACTACGTATATAATAATATATATTCTTGAAAATAAGTTATTAGTGTTTGAAAATTAGCAAAAAGCGGTTGGGTATAGTTTCAAATAATGGACACGGAAATTAAAAAACAACTGATAAAATCTGTAGATAATATAAAAAATAAAATAAAGGAAATTCAAAATGATGAAGATGCTGCTAATTTGAAATTTAGAAAGGTATTTAAACCAATCACAGATAATTTGGAGACAATGATAAAAGCTAATGACAAATATAAGCCCTCCCTAAATGTGTCTATTGATATGAGTAATCGTGATAAAGATGATGATCAAAACTCTTCTTTAGATTATGAAGACTTTAGTAAGAACGCACGGGTAGATTCAAATGAAAGCTCTGAATACTACGATTATACTGACGATGACAGAAGTCCTTATAAAAATTTAAACAATACGCTCAAGTCGCTAGAAAGGGATGAAGTAATTGGCATTCATGATAATAATATAAATGTACCGTTTGGGGTACGCAGTGAAAACAAAAAATTGATGATAGGCAACTCTAAAGTATCATTTTCTTCTACCAGTAATGCTTCGCTGACAAATAGAAATTATGTTGTGAGCGTTGGTAATAAACATTATGAATTAACACCGGGCTTAAAGGAACTTCTTATGCGCAACAAACCTAATCTCAAAATTGTTAATGAAAAAGATAAAATAACCTATAAAGATATACTTCATTACACAAATGCTCATAAAAGAAACTTTGATCCGAACGGTCAAATGAAGGGTGACAAAGGTTTAAAATATCGACAAATCATCAAACCATTGTTTTCTCAGCAAAATATGGTTGAAAACAAAAATTCGAATAAAACAAAGAGTGGTGGTAGTCACATACCAAAATATAAGAAATATAAAAGTAATACAGATTATATTTTCTGGGACGATCCCAACGAACTGATAGAAAGGCTTAAACTATTGATTGCGTCAAAAAATGCTGGTAATACTAATCATGATAACGAAATTTTATCTATAAATGAAGAACTAACAGAAGCTGGCATTATAAAAGAATAAAAAGCTTAGCACCGCTTATTAGTGATTAGTAACATAAGGAACATAGATCATGAATGTTGATAAACTCAATAGTGAGTTTAAAGCTACTCAAAAGCAAATTAAACACATAAATCTAGAGGATAAGATTGTGGCATCGTCGAGTGAATTCATATCCTGCTCTAGCTTCGACAAAGACTACATAGATCAATTTAAAGTTAATATTTTAAAAGAAATTGTGAATGTTAATAAGTTAATTGTAACTTTAACAAACAGAATACAAAAACTTGAAAAAAGTGTTGATATCAAAGATCTCGCAGGAAAATTAAATAAGCATTATGAGCAAAGCAGATGTTGTAAATGAAATCTGTAAAAATGCTAGAACTAATTATCCAAGAAGAAGTGTACTACTTAAAGATATAGACGATCTTTGGCAAGCAGATTTAATAGATATGCAATCAATGTCAAAAGTTAATAACGGTAATAAATACATATTGGCAGTTATTGATTGTTTCACAAAATTTTCGTGGGCTATTGGACTAAAGCAAAAGAATAAAGATCATGTATGTCAAGCTTTCAAAACAATACTAAAAACCGGACGTATTCCAAAAAATCTGCAAACCGATCTTGGAAAAGAATTTTATAATGACCAATTCAAAAAAATTATGAATAAGTTTAATATTAATCATTACTCTTCATACTCCACTAAAAAAGCTTCCATTGTTGAAAGATTCATCAGAACTTTAAAGAGTAAATTGTATAAAGAATTTTATATCAATGGGAATTACAAATGGAATAATGGAGTACTCAATAAAAAAATAAATGAGTACAATAACACCATGCATAGAACTGTCGGTCAGCCTCCGGCAACGATTTGTCATAATAATAAAGCAAGAGTAATGAAAAGGTACATAAAACTGGCTCATTCTAAAGAAATAAAAAAAAATAAAAAGTTTCAAGTCGGCGATTATGTGAGAATAAGCAAACACAAAGCTTGTTTTGATAAGGGTTATACACCTAATTGGTCCACAGAAATATTCAAGATTAATAAAGTACAAGAAACTAACCCTATAACCTATTTATTAGAAGATTCTAAATGTCGACCGATACTTGGAGCATTTTATCCACAGGAACTTCAAAAAACCAAACATCATGATGTTTATTTAGTTGAAAGAGTTTTAAAAAGAAAAGGAAACTTTGTATATGTTAAATGGCTAGGTCTCCCGACAAGCGAGAACAGTTGGATTAACAAATCAAATATATTATAAATCAAATATATTTTTTAGTTTCCAACACTAAATTATGTATGTATTTAAGTCATTGCTCATTATTCTTTCTTCATTCGTAATCAGTTCTTAAAACGATATAGACCATTGCAAAACAAATATTATCATTTTAAATTTTAATAAAATGAAAAAAAATCGATTTGGTAAGTTTTGTGATAAAGAAACAAAGTACAAAGATACATATACTAATAATAACAATAAACGTGATGTATCGTCTTCAGGGACAAGCTTGAAGAAAACCTTTAAGAACGTTGTTTCACGTACCAAAAAACATATAAAGAACATTAAACCTAAATGTAAAAAGGCTTTAATGGAATTAGCATATGCAACAGCGCAAGAATTAGCATCAGACTCATCTATTAACTTACCGAGAATTATACCTGTACCTAAAACTGGTGGATTTCTTCCGTTAATACCGATTTTTGCCGGCTTATCTGCTGCTGGTAGTTTGGTGGGGGGTGTTGCCGGAATCGCAAAGGCCGTAAACGCATATAAAACAGCCAAAAAACAATTGACAGAAATGGAAAGGCATAATAAGCAGATAGAAGCAGTATGCATTGGCAAAGGATTACATCTGAAGCCCTACAAAGAGGGACTAGGAATTTACGTTACCAAGAAAAAAAACTAAATTCTAGGCTGCCCAAAAGAGCTTTAACGAATATTGATATTATGGAACATTCATATAATATTCCCTTTTTTCGAGGTGTATTTATGAGAGACCAATTACCACGTAAACCTTACCCGGCAGAATGCGGTGTCATAAATCTCGACACTTCTAAAAACTCTGGAACTCATTGGGTAGCCTATGGAAAATTAAATGATAACGTAGAATATTTTGACAGTTACGGTAACTTAAAACCACCAAAAGAATTGATAAAATATTTAGGACCAAATATACATTATAACTATGATAATTTACAAAAAAATCATTTATACAACTGTGGACATTTATGTTTAAAATTTTTAAAGTCTTTTTGGAGCAGAAATATGTAAACATTTAGAATTAAGTAATGATTTAGTATTTACTTTGTTCAAGTTATAATACATATAAATACGATAACAACCAGTACTATATGCACATTCTTTAACTGTCTGTGCTAGAAGCTAGATAAGAATTGTTTATACTAAACCGATGATTGGTACATAGTATCTTAATATTTTTATTAAATAAAAAATCATGATAATTTTTAATAAAAATCTCACTACAAAAGACAAACGTGATATTTCGCATTCTATGTTGAAAGGAGTCAGACGTCTCAGTGTTGTAAAAACAAAAAAAATAACTAAAGAAAATAAAATATTTTTAAAAGATCTTGGATTTAAATTACAAAATGTTGCAAATCACAGATCTACCAAATCATGATAATTCGATTGAGAGCTATGAAATTCATAGTTACAATCCGTATAGTAACAGCTTTAAAGACAATGATGAAATTAGAATACCTATTCACCAACAAGATACATATGTACTACCTTCAGGCAGTTCTATCTACATAGAAGGCTTCGCGCACGTGATTTCTAAAGACCCAGCAGTGAAAAAAGAAATAAGTTTTATCAACAACCCACTCTCATATTTGTTTCAAGATATACGGTATGAATTAAACGGTGTTGAAATAGATCGCATCAAAAATGCTGGAATTACTACGACGATTAAATCTTTTATCTCTATGAATGAAGGCGAAAATAAAGCAGCAGCAGTTTGGGGATGGAATTTAAACGGTACAAAACTGAAAGATGGTCATTTTAGTGGTGTTATCCCATTAAGTAAAATATTGGGATTTGCTGAAGATTATAACAGAATAATTATAAATTGTAGACATGAACTTATATTACATAGAAGTAGTTCTGTTTTAAACTGTGTAATTTTAGATAAAAATGATAATATAGCAATAGAAATTCAAAAACTTCAATGGCGTGTCCCTCATATAAAAGTTGCTGATCGCAATAAATTGATGTTACTCAAACATTTAGAAAAAAATCGTCCTATACAGTTGGCATTTAGAAATTGGGACCTATACGAATATCCATTATTACCAAAAACTACTAAGCATTCATGGTCAGTCAAAACTGCTTCTCAGTTAGAAAAACCAAGATATGTAATTTTCGGCTTACAAACCAATAGAAAAAATGATAGTGCTAAAAGTTCATCGATGTTTGATCATTGTAAAGTTACCAACCTTAAGTTATTTTTAAACTCACAATATTTTCCATATGACTCACTTAATCTGAAATTTGATGAAGGTAAATACAGTATATTATATGAAATGTACGCTAACTTTCGTCAGTCGTATTACAGCGCTGCTGTCGATCCGTTACTTAACTTGGTTCAGTTTAAGGAAAAAGCTCCATTGTTCGTAATTGATTGCTCAAGGCAAAACGATTCTCTTAAAACTGGACCTGTTGATGTTCGGATAGAAATTGAATGTTCAGAACAGATACCAGATAATACAACTGCTTATTGTCTGATAATAAATGATCGGCTTTTCGAATACAAACCTCTAAGCAACATTGTAAGAAAACTATCATGAATGTGATCGTGGATGTACAAGGGTTCAAGGACGAATATAACCAATTTATTCCAAAGGAAATAGCGATCCTGTGGAATAGGCGCATAATTGTTCTGTTAATAAAACCACCATACCCATTTTATGAATTATCGAAAAAAGAACGCCTACAAGTAGCCTGGATAGAGAAAAATAGAGGAATTTATTGGAATGAAGGATACACGCCATACTTTAACTATAAGAACAATATAAGCGACTTTTTAAACAATAAATGTATATTAACTAAAGGTCATGAAAAAGTTTTATGGATTAAAGATATGTTTAATAACAATAGAGTATATAATTTAGAAGATAGAAACTGTCCTAGTTTAGTTACATTGTATGATAAATATTCATGTGCTTCAGATATTATTAGCTGTGTACATCATAACAATATATGTGCTTTAAAAAATGTATTCTGTTTGGACAAGTGGTGCAGAGAAAATGATATTTTTTAACTTCTCAATTCTCTTCTTCTCTTCCAAAATCGAAATATTGGGTGTTAAAAGATTTCGAGGGCTTTAGAAACCAATGCTTGAGTTCGGATATTTTTCTGTATTATATATTTATAAATCGATTAAGGAACTTATTACTAAAGTTACAGACAA
Source organism: Eudonia mercurella (assembly GCA_963082485.1). Taxonomy (NCBI): domain Eukaryota; kingdom Metazoa; phylum Arthropoda; class Insecta; order Lepidoptera; family Crambidae; genus Eudonia; species Eudonia mercurella. The sequence continues at coordinate 15,963,990 of OY720028.1, forward strand.
TGTAAATATTTCTTAATAAATGTTATACTATAATATGGTACATATTCTTTTATTTACTCACACAAACATCGGCACCTCTAAGTATTGGAATAAAATAAATATTAGGCTCTACTAATTAGGGATTTATGAAATTGTATGAATGCATTTAACAAACAGAACATTAGTTCTGAAACGTTTATGCACAAATGTCTTAACACTACATGTGATAAGTGAAAAAAAATATCGGCTAAGTTACAACGAATTAAGTGGTCATTTCTACTGATAAAAAGCAACCTAATAAAAACGTGTTAAAAGAACCTAGATTAAGTCGCATTTTTATTTATTCTCTTAAACAACGTTGTTATTTTTATATGGAAAGATTAGTAGGAATAATTATATTGAATTCCAAATGACGTAGTATTCGATTGCAAACATTTGCATCCGTCGAATCGACGAATATAACAGTGGTTTATTAAAAATGAATATATCGAAAGATCAACAATTCGGTACCATACGAGTGTATTATAAGGTACTTTTTAAAGTTCATATTCGGTTATTGATTAGATGAATAGTGAAACATTATAAAAATATAAAAAATGGTGAAAATTGGAGGTTTCCAGATCTCTGATCTGGAAACCCCAATTTTCACCTACTCACGTATTGTTTGTCTTTAATGCGACCGACATCTGTCAATGCCAATCCAATCTTACATTCTATCTTTTTAAATTTTTCATTGCTTAGGATACAATCCGTGCAGCCTTAACAAAATTACGGTCGAATTTCGACCACTGGGCGACCACTAGTTTGTTTTATTCGGTAGGACCGTATATTCATGTAGTTATTTTGTTATATTTTACTGCTGTGACTTGTAGTATAACTGAGAAAAGTCAATTAATCTTATAACATACAATATTACACTTATGAATGTCAATCATACATTATAAGATTTTTATCTCAATGTCAAAACATAATGTATGTACCTAACTCGCTCCTACATTATAACCGTGAAGCTGTGTGATTATATAACCCAGTTACTTTGTGTTTTTTTAAGTATATATTGTTTTCGATTAATAAGATAAGTTTCTCAGAATAATAACTAACCGCCTTACAAATAAACACGGAATAATAGTTATTCTCAGCGTAACGTAAGAATTCCAATTTTCTTGTATACATTTTTCATGACTTGGTTATTTAATTCAGCCAAATTATTTATTCTAATATCATGATCCTTCTCAGATCTCTCATTTGCTCTAACACGAACTCATTATGAGAGTTCCCCGAAGTTATAATAATCTTTATTCTAGTCTGTAACAAACAATAACATTTAAACGACCAAAAATTTATCATCGATTAAGCTCCTCCGCAGAAGGCATGCCAACGCAAAGCCCGTTCTTCTTGTGGTGTTTCCATCCATAGGGATGGTTAGTGCATCAGCAGTGGGGGGTGATACTTTAACCCTTTAACGGGCACAGCATGTTCAATTTTTTCATTGGTTTTCGACCTTATCTCAATTGTATAAAGTTCAAAATATGGTGGCAATATATATGCCACTGCCTTATAAAGGGTTGATACTGTTTATTGTCATAATTTCGATTGTCATACATCATATGGCATGAAAATCAAAAAGCATAATATTTTTTGGTATTATATTTTATTATGCATAAATATAATAACGCAGAATTGTTGAAAGGCAAAAAACAAACACAAATTTTGTAGAATCATTTTGTATCGAAAACCAGCCATGAATTCAACTTTAATAGCAGATTTAGCAATAATTCATAAACTATACTATAGCCAAATTCGATAAAGAATGTTTACCAACAAAGCGTTGCCAAGCAACCAGTGACATGCATGTATTGGCAACCTTTTGCAGTTGGTCAACAGAAAAGATTTTACGTAAAAGATTTATTTATATTAAATATTGTATGAAAAATTTAAAAACCAAAAACCATAGTACAATCATAGCTTAGTTTTAACCTATGTGAGTGAATAAATTAGCTACCTTGCAATAATTAAAAAACTTCACTTGAAGATTCAATAATTTTATTTATTACATAAATTAATTAACTGCTGGCTGTTACAATCCAATTTTCTTTAAAGACAATTCAATTTGTTCATTAATGAATGTTTGTTTTACATTGCAAATGCACTGTTTACGCTGCAAATTTCAGAGGGAGTTAAGATAAATCGACCCCATATGGATACAGTGTCATCTTCATTTGGAATGCTAGTTTATAATAACAGAATTCCGTTATTAAAAAACGTATTATTCCGTAGGTACATTTGTTTAATAGGGTTAACAAGTGAAAATAGTTACCGTTTTTTTTACGTTCTTCGTATTATAACGTTTTTACCGACGTTGACCGACTGATTTAAGTGAGATGTGTAGTGAGAATAATAAGTCTTACAATATCTTATATGTAAAATGCAGTAATACGAAAAACAAAAACATTTTTGCCCAGATTTGTGATTACCCTATTTTGGTTTGTTTACATTTATTCTTTATCGAGTTTGGCTAAGGTGTATATCGGATTATCATTATCATGTAAAGTGACGTAAACAATGTGCATACTTTTTTAAATCGATATATCGATACTTTTATTTTACAGATTTCCTAAAGGCCATGCACTAATGTAAGTCCATGCTAAAGGATAAATAAGATAAGATTTCAAAAAGACATTATCACATTTGCTCTAAGCATTTTACTATGGATTTATTTCTATGTATGGAAAATATGAAATAGTGGTGACTTAGAGAACATGCGGTTCCTACATTATTCATTATGGATGGACTTATGATATGTGTTAAGATTCATGTTAGCAATTAATTGCAAAGAAAAAACTTAACTTAAACGGTGAACCGTCAAAACTTAATTTTATAGTATTACTGGAAGAGCTAATGAAAGCCTGTGAAGGAAAATATGGCACAGGTCTGCAGATTAAAGAAACTCCTCAGAAATTTAACACAATGACATTTCGTACAAAAAGACAGGTATAACAATGCCGAATCGGCCAATTCCTTGACATCCTGCTCAACTATTTCGCACCGATAATACTGTAAATTATTTATTTATTAAAAAGATTTTTATTTATATTTTGAACCTAAAATTTTTATTCTCATGTGGAATTATTTTTTTGCAAAAATTCTTGCCCTGTGCCAAGGACTGACATGACAAGTGGAACATATTTAAAACTTGACTATAAAAATCAATAAATTTTGAAATTATTGTTATTATTTAGGAAATCATACTATTTTAATATTATCTGTTAGATCAATTGCTTAAATTAATGTCTTATACATTTTCAATGATGTATTTAACCTTTTTGCTCTATACATACTTGCCCTGGCCTAGTATTTTTTTTAAAAGTTTCATTAAATTATTTTAATTTGTTTTGATAAAAAATTAAATGTAAAATGATTATTAGTATCAAATTTTACGCAAATTTTGTTTCGAACGAATTACAATTTGAAAAAAAGAAAGTGTTGAAAACAATCCACGAGCGGGATTCGAATCCCCACCCCATGAATTGGGTCAGGTGCACTACCAACTATGCTATCGTGGCTCAATCCAACTCGCCGAAATTAATCAACACTATTTACTCTTACCCTGTAAGCCAAAGGAGCCCAACTCAATGTCAACAACTACGTCATCAACATCCGATCTTAATATTTTTACAAATATTGAAAGATCAGTTAAGTTTTAGGCAAGCTATATTTATGATTATTTATTTATAATTTTACGCAAATTTTGTTGCGAACAAATTACAATTTGAAAAAACACAGTGTTGAAAAAATTCCACGAATTTTACGCAAATTTTGTTTCGAACGAATTACAATTTGAAAAAAAGAAAGTGTTGAAAACAATCCACGAGCGGGATTCGAATCCCCACCCCATGAATTGGGTCAGGTGCCCTACCAACTATGCTATCGTGGCTCAATCCAACTCACCGAAATTGATCAACACTATCTACTCTTACTCTGTAAGCCAAAGGAGCTTTTTTTTCAAATTAAATGTAAAACAACTTTTACGGATCTACTCGCGCTCTTTCTGCGTAAAATGGAACGCACCTGATTAAATTTAAATGAGGGTATACAAGCTACTAACTAATTATGAGATGACCAACACCTCAGTCTCCCTGTGACCACGGACCCTGCAAAGGATTCGAAACGTCAGGATAAACATTAAATAATGTGTAAAGTAAAATAAACGCGAGTAGATCCGTAAAAGTCGTTTTATTTAAATGTGTAGTGTTCGCGTAAACTTTAGAAAACAATATTAAATGTAAAAACTAAATGCGAGTAGATTCATTAAATTGTTTTTTTTTAATGAGTTTGCTGTTTGATAGTGCTCTTAATAAATATAAATATAGTGACAAAAGAAATACTTTATTGTTGTTTTCAATTATTTCTATCGATAATAAAGTTGATACAGTTACCACTTTACCACAAATATGAAGTCACAATATCTTGTGACAACCTTCGAAATTACGAAAGAAAAGGGTCAATCTATCTCTTTCCAATACATCACCTAGGTTCAGTAGTAAAAATGATACGAACTGAAGTATTTGTGTTGCTATTTTAGTCCGGTTTCTATAGCTATAATTATTGTTCTGAGCCAATGATATTATATAAAACAAGAAGTTCTGAGCTATGAATAGCATTGTTACAAACCTTCGTGGTTTTGTAATGTTATTTATTATTATAAATAATAAATAATATAAATATAAAAAATTATAATATAAATAATTATGTAACTTTTGTTTATGTGGTAAAACTGTAGGTCGCCTAAGATTTTTTTCTTTAAGCCCAAAATTAATATAGTACGATAATTAAACTAATAATGATATTTATTTATTTATTCTTATTATCTATCATCGCCTTAAATGCTCTAAGATCATCGCCTTTAAAATTATTTGGTAATAGAAAGCATATAAAAATAGACAGTTCACTTTTTGGCTCTATGAGCACTGTCATGTACTCAGTATAGATGTCAACAATTTTTTTATTAATTTAGCGTATAAACAGCGCAATTTAGAAAGTTTTTTTGTCCAATTTATTTTCGAGATTATTTATTTGTATAAATATTGATTTATAGGTGTAACTTTTTAATTTTAAAAGCATTGATAGAACTAAAAGAACCACAATAATGGCTGTACTTCGGGAGCTTTCCTACTCTAGAGACATCGAGACAGCATTATCTACAAAGATTATCGATAAACCCTACACTCTCACACCTTACATTGTCACATTTTGTAAGTTTTATAATAATTATTCTTAACTCTGTTTTTTATAGATACTTTTAAGTAAGTACATAAATAAAACAATACTCTTGCTAGTCATGGATCACACTGCTATGCTGTTTCAACACTGGGATCTTTTGAAGATCTTGCTTCTTCAATTTGCTTTAACTTATACTTGATATATTCTATGAACAGAAGTATTGTAGCATACTTGCCAATTACTCTCTGGCTAGTACTATCTGTTTTTCTTTAACGCATCATCGTCCCAGTGGACTAGAGAGGCTTCAGCAGTCTGAAGCCTCTCTAGTCCTCCTATAATAAACCTGATCGCTAGTATATCTGATTCATATCAACCTGCGACTGACTGCGACCAACTAGTACGGCTTACCTCAACAATAATAATTATATTAGTAGATTTAAAATTAAAACACTGTTATTTTAAGGCGAGGGTACCCTCACTAACATCGACATCCAAAACTTCCTAGAAGCAGGATTGAGGATCGTCAGGTTCAAAATGTCCCACTTAATTAGGAAGGACAAGGTGGGTCTACTCTCGATGTTGAAAACTGCTGTAGAACATTGCTGCGAGAAATACGATGTGGCCACTTGGCCGGTGGCTATCACAATTGATTTGCCCAATGGTCTTATTCGAACTGGTTACCTTAAAGAAGTGAGTATTCTGTTTTTATGACTACTAGTAACTGTAGAGTAATGATATATTAGAGGTGTGGTAGTTTTAGACTTAACTACTCCTTATGGTTTCCCTTTTAGAACATTGTCATTGGTAAAAATGTTACTGATTCTTGTAATTTATAGTTATATTATTTACCATCTACCAATTCGTATTTGGTTAGAGTTATGGGTTATTTTGGTGATGCTTTTGATAGCTGATGATGACTTACAAAAAGAGTATGTATCGCAACAGTCCATTTCATTGAAATACTTATACGTCATTTTAATATTGCAGGAATTACATAACACAATAGTATATATAGAACAAGACCGAATTCTACAACTAACTTCAGACCCGATGTATTGGAATAAATGCGATGCAAACAGAATTTTTATAGATGACCCATTTACTATGAAAGAGATCAAACCAAAAACTGAAATAAGTATACAATTTGGAGCCATACAATTGATCTGTACTGAGGTTATAAATGAGAGTACTGTAAAGTGTAAAGTAATCATTGGGGGTAATTTGAGCAATGGCCAATTCGTCTGCTTTCGCGGTATAAAACACAGAAGACCACCAATTTCAAAATATGATACACAGCTGCTAAGTTTTGCTCGTGAATTCGCGGTATGCTTTTACTGATATAATACATAAAGAATATTCTAAATACAAGGCAGTGATTACGCTTTAGATATACTGCTATTATATCCGCTGTTATTATTTTTATCATTAATTTTTGCTTCAATGCTGACTTCTAATTCCAGTTAGACGTCATTATGATAAACTGTTTGCGTTATACAAGCACGATCGTTAAGGTCCGAGAATATTTCAAAGGTCATTTAATGCCTATGATTATTGCTTCTATATGTGAGCAAGAGGGCTTGGATAACATAGATCATATTATTGAGGTACATATAAAACAACAGTAAACTTTAATGGTAGAACTTTTGCTATATTATGATGCGCTTTAATCGCCCGATGTTCTAGTGGTTAAGACCACCGGTTTAGACCCAGAGGTCCCGGGTTCGATTCCCAGCGGGGGGTACATGTTTGTGGTGGGGGGTACTCGGTTTGGTTGGTGGTAGAGCTTGTTTACCCGCCTGGCTAGCGACCACCATCTTATCTAAATATGTCGCCTTAACATTAATGTTTCTAGCATTGTTGTGTTCCGGCAGCGATAGAAGTGCCTCAGTGGTTGAGGATTCCGGACGAAGTGTGCTTCCTCCTTCGGCCATCATCACTTAACATTAGGTGAGATGAACTCCAAGTGCTTACCCGTAAGATATTTTTAAAAAAACTTAATAGTTGCCAAATATTATGTCAAGGCGTGCTGAAAAAAATATTTTATTGCATGAAATGAAAAAGTTTCAGACAAGATACATTTGCAGGCATCCGATGGCATCATGCTGGCGAGGGAATTTATCTACGAATCAATTGTAAATAGAAATCGATTGACTGCTATACAGCTCAATGTAAGCGCTAAGTGTAAAAAGGTAAAAGATACTGATAACTTCCCACTTTACTTTAAACCATCTTTGGTTTTTAATTTAAACCCAGAAAGCTAAGAGAAAATAGTGGTTTCAACATACATGGTTTGATAAAATAAAAAGCTTTGGGTATTGAACACTTACAAAATTTCGTTTTACCCGAAGAGAAGCAAATCATGTACAGATGATTAAAATACTCAAGTTATATCAATTTAAATTCGCTACTTATTTTAGGCTGGGAAACCTATCTTCATCTCTGGCAATGTTTTAGAAGAAACGATGAAGAGTGGTAAGCTGGCATGCAATGAAATGAATAATGTCACTAACGCAATCCTACAAGGTGTTGGCGTCATGCTCCGGAACTATGCGGATGCGAGCAATGTGCTGACGACAATGCAAATGCTCAACTCGGTATGCAGAACTGTAGAAACAATATCATTGTCGGATAACTTTTGGAGGATGAGTATGGAGGTTAGCATACTGGCAATGTTTGTTTAATACAATACCTTCAGTGGTGAAGGAGATGGAAACCTATTTTGATATAGAATATTTTCCGTCGTTCAAAAGTTTTTACTGAAAGAAAAATGAGAAAATTTGGCTGCTGAAACTGTATTGTAGATTCGAGGCTAAGAATGGTCAGAGCTACACCGCTAACGGCTTCACTCAGTGTTTGTTGATCTGGGTGCGAGTTTTTGTTTGCTATTTGGTCCCTTTTTTAACCGACTTCAAAAAAGGAGGAGGTTCTATGTTCGACGCGCATTTTTTTATTTATGTATGTCCAGCAATTTTTATGTACATGCTGTACCTGGTATAGAGCGCGTGTGAACCAGGTCTTCGTACTCTTGTTCTACTAGTGCAGCGCCTTGTCTGCAAGTCTACATGGTTAGTGTATCATGTGAATGTGTAGTGGCATTATGAGCACATGAGTAACTATATTCACTACAGAGTACAAGCTGCCTATAAGCGGCCCGCTGCAGGTCTCACCGGCGGGTTAATTGACGCGCCGCCGGGGTAAAAACTGGTTTGCATCGGCTCAGTTGCAGTATGGCTGACAGAGCCGCACGTCTCGCGCATTAGACGAGATTCAGAAAGTTATTCGAGTGATTTTGTTAACGAATTTGGGATTCTCCCATTTCAGTGTTTTAATTATTTATATGATATCGATTAAGGGAAATTTGTGTTTTTTAATTTTATTTTATTGATAGTTAGTTAATTAGTATTTACTCATCATAAAGACTATGATGTATGTAATGTACAGGCTGTGTTCCTTAAAATACCGCCAGATAATTTTATTAATTTTATTGGTGAAATGGAAAAATCATATTAAGATTATTTTTAAAATGATCCAAAAATCCAAAATATCGGAAATGAAATATTAAAAAAAAAAAGTTATCGTTTGACATGCCATGCGAATGTTTTCCGATCAATTATTTGAGGAAACTGTATAACCACACGTATTATTTCTCTTTAACCACACGTTAAAAAGAAATAATAAATACTTGAAGAAAAATAATAAAAAGAAGTTATTTAGGGTTAGCCATTTATAAACTAATTTAACTTTAGTATGTGTCAAATTACACAAAACGTATTTTATACCTTTTGAAATACATGTTTTATTACTTATATACTTACCTTATTTTATTTTTCCTTCCTAATTTTTTTAACGTGCAACAGGTGTCAGCCCTACCAGAATATGTATCAATTTTGCGCGTTGTTAGAGAGCTTGTACTCTGTAGTGAATATATTTACTCATGTGTTATGAGGATCTGGCGCGATCATTCGACCAGGCATTGAAGCAGCGCTTTATGAGTGATAAAGTTTTGCAATACAAATTCTCGTTTTCTTTAACGTGATAAAATGGTATATAAAAACCGCACTTAACACCCTGGTGACAAAAAAGGTGAATTAAAACTCTTTTGATGAGTTTTAGTTAGCAGAGCAATATTGACACTTTCTGTTTGCTCATGTCTGCTCTGCTTGATATAATTTATATGTATGTTAGTATGTAAGGATCTATTATATCGGCCTACTATAAAAAAAAATCCCCGTGTGGTGCCGGGGGTAAAGAATTGCACCACCCCATCCTTTCCCGTGGGTGTCGTAGAAGGCGACTATGGGACCATTCCAGAGGATGGGCAGCAGCGTCTCTCTGTGATTATTCGGGTACTTCATCGATTCACACCACGACTGGTTCGCACGGTGTGAATCGCAGAAGAACGATTTTTGATCTCACCTTACTGCGATCGCCAACCCGCCTGCCAAGCTTGGCGATTATGGCAAATTCCCCTCATAATTATTTTTCCTTGAGGGAGGCCTTTGTCCAGCAGTGGACGTCTTTTTGGCTGAGATGATGATGATGATGATGATGATGATGATGACTATATAATTTAACACCTGTACATTGTTTGTTGTCTAAAATAAATGGATTTATTATTATTTTTATTATTCTGCACATCATGACTTTGGCGTGAACCTACCCATAATAGTACGTTGTATTACCAGTTGCAGCCTCCCGTGAATGCCGCGGAAGCCGCAGTTCTAGCGTGCGCGGTCATCGCCCGTCAGACCGGCTCGTCCGTGATCATCGTGCTAACGGTCACCGGCAAGACGGCAGTCCAGCTCGCTCACGTACACCCGGAAGCCGTCATCCTGGCCGTCTCCACCAACTCTATGGTCGCCCGCCAGCTGCAGCTGTATAGGGGCGTCGTGCCTATTATATATGACAGTAATTTCATTTTAGTCTTTTACGCCTTACCGCTCGGCATGGACCACTGGCGGTTAGAGGTGCGGTGCTCGATTTCAATGTTCATTACGATTTTGCCGTTAACTAAGACTTACTATAACACATAATGAACTAGAAGTCCCTTTGCCACATCGCAAGACGCTTACATTCGTGTCGAGAACCGAGGTCTACAGCCCTTTCACATTCGCGTTTTTCTAGCGCAGACGCAACGCATAAACTGTACGTTACGCCTAGCTTTGCAGTACATACCGTGACCGCATTAGCCTCCACTGCGCGATGTGAGCAGACGTATGCGTTGTCGCTAGAGTTGTAAAAAACTCGAGTCAAACTTATGTCATTTCATAGACTTTAATGCTCGATACATAACAAGCATATCGAGTTGCCGAATAGACTCGGGTTTGTCTTCAGTGCTCGAGTCTATTGTACGCTCGAGTTTGTTTATATTTAGAGTTGCGCGCGTTGGTCTGGTAAGCCAGGGTTCGACGTCAGGTAGTATAGTTTGGTGTGGAGTCTTACGATTAGGACCTCACGCGGCTGAGGCCGCAACCGGTGGAGTAAAAATGATATGTAATATATTGTTAAAAAATCAGTATTTAATCTTTTTCTCGTACTCTATACTTGTTGAGTAAAAGTTGCGAGTTGTATTCAAAACTCAAGTTATGTGACTAGCGTTATTTTTAGACTCGAGTCCGTGCTCTTAAGAACTCGCACTCGCCTCTGCTCTGGACTTGTAAGTGTTTTATTTTTAATTTTATATAGAGTTTTAACGACATTTAGACTCGAGTTATTTTACAACACTAGTTGTCACGGCGTCTGTGATGCGCATACGTTTATTGTCAGAAGGTAATGGCGACGGATAGTCAAACTGTTAAGACGTCACTGCGACTGAAGTGACGACCACGACCACTCTGCCAACAGTGTACCGAAGAAGAATTAAAGTAGAAGTGTGTTTACGATTTCGATAGGAGTCTGTAGATTTTTGGTTTTTTATTACAGAAAACCCCATTGACAACTGGACCCAGGATATGAATATGCGCGTCCAATACGCTGTGAGGTACGGCCTCAAGAACGATTTTCTTCAGTACGGCCAGGCCTACACCGTTCTTCGCAAGTCTTCTCCATGCAGCGCTTTCTGCGATCAAGTCACCATCTGGAGCGTTGTCATCGAAGCGAAGAAGAGTACCAGGTTTTGTATTATTCTTAATCATCCTCATCTTAATTAATTTCTCTCCTCTCCATCATTAGGTTGTTTGAAAGATATCGCTTTGAGTGATAAGGCCGGCCTTTGTACGTTTGTCTGTTTACAGACAAACGTACAAAGGCCGGCTAAAGGAATACTTTAGTATTCTATTCTATAACTTCAATATAATCAAACTTCTCCTTTAAATTATGTTGCACCTGGTTGCTTATCGAACTGAATCTTTTTTATTTGCCTTCTGTTACTAACGGAGGTTATCCATATAGATGTATCAGCCAAGAAACGTCCTACTGTTCAGGCCTTCTCAAATGAATAATACATGAAAATCGGACCATAACTACTATACTGGTCTGATGCGGCATCGTGGAATATAACGATCGCCACCTTATGACGACAACCGGGATCAACGGCTTAACGTGCTCTCCGATGCACGAAAGAAAGTCGTGATATTTTCATATGGTCACCCATCCGATGGCCCAGGATTGCGAACGATGCTCAACTCTCAAGATTGCAAGCTCAACGCGCAAGCCCTTGCTCTATTAAACTACCCCATTATACAGTTGCTCGTTTATTGTCTGAAGAACAATTTTGTGCGCAGATATTTTCTAATCCTCTACTCATAAAACTATTGAGGCACTATTTAGTTATTTTTACTAATAATCTCTCATTAAATTTAAAGTGTGCATTGGTTAATTTGTGTACGCTACTACAAGTATTGTCAACTCCTCACTCCCGGCCTTATCATACATTTACCAAACCGCTCACAATAATTTCGTTAAATGTAATGTAGCAAATATGTTTGGGTTGTATTTAATCGATCACCAAACTAACCTAACCTAACCCACAAAAATACTAAGTTAGCACCTAAAAATACAAAGTTAGCACCTAAACTACTATTTAGATGCTAACTTAGCATTTTAGGTGCTAGCCTACTATTTTTTTGTGGATCAATTTATTATTTCTCAATAATGTTTCCCTGATACGAGAACAGCTGTGAACATCAAACGATACATTATATTGGGATTATGTGACATTAATATAAAAAAAACACTAATTTCTCAACTGTCTATTTTGAGTGATTTTAATAATGTACCTTTTGTTTCAGGATACATTTAGTTCCGGATGTCGTAATTATCTAAAACGCCTAAAAGCGTTTACGCGGCACACTAGCGCCACCAATGAAAAAAAAAAAGCTAAAAACGGCCACTTTTAACTATAACGCCGTATATAACTAAACCATAACATGTCACATGTTCATTAGGTGACGTAAAAATGCTAAATTACTTCATTCAAATAGTTTGTTGAGCATAATTTGATTTTCTATCTCTAATTACTATTGGCGGCGCTAGTGTGCGACGTAAACGCTCTTAAGTATTCGTTTTTTTTAAATACTATCTACTCCGCTGGCTCAGCGACCCGAAGTGCATCTTGGCCCCCGACACAAGTTGATGCCATAGCGCTTTGCTTTGCGCAGCCTATTCCATATAGATGGAGGCTTATTGATTATTCTAATGGCATATTATAATAATAACTATTTTTTTTTATTTGTAATTTGTACTCGTATTTTTACAATATGTAGACAGATACAACAACATCAGATGCCCGGTGGCAAGGGCGTCCGCAGCGACAAGCGAGCGCACGGCGCGTGCGTCTGCGCTCCGTGCTGTATAAAGTAAAGTAAATTACCCACGCCGCCGGCACCGCGCCGCCGTGTGCGATGGCTTTTTTTTTGAGAGAGTTTGCTGATTGCTACTGGGCATTTTCAGCTTCACCGAACTTTTTTGGGGGGGCGAGAAACTTAAAGGGTTCCTCAGGCCGTGTGAAACGAAGCACCGTCAAAGGTTTTCTGGAGGGAACGGCATCTTGCACTAGTGCGTGTCCCCGTGCCCTACTAGATTCTCCGAGGTGTTCGGATAGGATCGGGGAACTCATGCAGCGCTGCTCTATGAATTTACACGAAAGAGGTACGCTGCACGGGCGCCCGCTTAGGTATATTTTTGATAACAGTTGTCAATTCGATTATAAAATCTTTGTGATATTTGTTTTGTTATAAAAGTTACTTTGATTTTATTTATTTTTATATTACGTTTTATGATTTCGTTTGTACTTACTTATTATATAATTTATTATTATTTTAGATAAACATTTTTTTTTATATAATAATAATAATAAAACGTTATTGGTAAACTTTAGTTTTATTGCTACTACTACTAGTACTACTACTAGTGGTTGCTTAGTGGTCAAAATTCGATCGTCATTCTCAAAATATACAAGTAACGTTACACTGTATACGTATATTATCTCTGCACTGCTCCAGTTGTTCCAATCAAGCGTATATTATCTCTGCACTGCTCCAGTTGTTCCAATCAAGCGTCTATTTGTAGAATGCATGACAATTTTCTAAATTCTAATTCTAATTCAAACTATTTATTGCATGCCACATTGGCGTCATTGGGTCTATCCCCCGGAACGATAACTTAAGCTTTATTGTTCTAATCTCAGAACATACTAGTACTACAGAACAATGTAGTGTGTGTTCACCGTATTAACACACACGCATCATAGTCCCTATATTCAAATTCAATTCAAATTCAAAATCATTTTATTCAGTTTAGGCTACAAGTAGCTCTTATGAATGTCACTATGCCATCGGTTCGTAAGTCTACTCTGGGCGGGAGATCTTGTACTGAGAAGAACCGGCAAGAAACTCAGCAAGTGTCCAGATCTTTTCTCCCTTACAGCGTCAAAAATATTGGAAAATGCCCGATCATAGCAGGACACTTTCCATTACAAATAAACACAAAACATACTTATAGAAGACAACCACAAAATGTAAAAAAAAAAAAAAATTCTAGGTTAACTAATTTACATCAGGCAAACAGTACCACTACAGCATTCTAGTAAAAGTCAAAAATTGTTTTAGAAGAACAAAGTCAAACTATAGTGAATAATACTAAAAATAAGATAAGTATGCAAGAGCAGACATATAGACAGATATAAATTGTAACCTTAATTATTAGAGACAGATCAATATAGACCTTTAAACCATCAAGTGCATTCTTATTCCGTTGCGCCGAACCACCACCTTTGCAACAATATTCATTTGCCAAATAATATTATATCAATAAAATTCAATACCTGTAAACTGCCATTGCGGACACCCTCAGGAGCTGTTGACTGATCGAAAGCCGCGCGCCGACTGAACCATAGACTAAACATTAAAAAGCTCATCCTCCTTACAGTTGCCAAACCGAGCTTCCGTTTCGTTACAAAAAATTTAAAAAATAATTTCTGATAAGACCTCATGATACTAATAACATATGCCATAAACAAGAAAGTGAAGAATGTTGAACATGTTGTTATAGTGACAATCCCAGAACAATATTATTGTTCTGAGGTGACATTTCACTACACAGAGCAATCTTACAAGAAATTGAATTGAATTTATGCCCTTTAGTGCATTCTTGAGAGAAGTAATTTCTTGATGATTTATGTTTTAGAACATTATTAATCGAAGCTAAGATTGTATTTGAAAAAGTGGATTTTCGTATATTGTGTACAACTTTGATAGAGATTATTATTAGAAGGCGAAGCAATTTTTAGAAAATAATTTTAATATTATTATAATGATTCGACCGGATTCACAAATTGATTTTAGCCATCCGTCTGTTTTGAAAAAACCTTCAAATACACAAAAGATGACGACAATTATGGCGACTCTATGTACGTATTTTCCTAGTTAAAAACAACAACAAATAGTAGGTATAGACATTTGAGGCATTAGCCCTGAGACAGCGAGACGGCAGCGCGGCGCCGCCGGTGCCGGTGGCGCGGTAGACAGGACGAGCTGAACGCCTTTGAGTAGGACTGGCAAACAGTGGCTCAAATTTGGGGAGAGGTGAGAATGTGGAAAAGTTTTTGCCCAACAATGGGGTGATACAGGCCTACAGTAATCAGTAGGTAATGGACATTTTAGTTAGTTTATTAACTTTCTGTCATTCACTCTATTACAGAATTTTATTTAAACGCTCTAATTCAGATGCTCAGGCTTTAGCTTATGCCCCCACTGCTGGGACACGAGCTTTCCCTCCGGATAGATCACTCCAAGGAGAACAAGTAATTAAACCTCACGGGACCAGTGCGGAATGGTAATTGATAATAACTGCTAATGCAGCCAGAACCAACGTCTTTGCGTGCCTTCCAGTAGGTGAAAATTGGGGTTTCCAGATCAGAGATCTGGAAACCTCCAATTTTCACCATTTTTTATCTTTTTATAATGTTTCACTATTCATCTAATCAATAACCGAATATGAACTTTAAAAAGTACCTTATAATACACTCGTATGGTACCGAATTGTTGATCTTTCTATGATGATATGATGAATGGAGAAAGATGAGATTACGTCATTGTTTTGGAATTCAATATAATTATTCCTACTAATCTTTCCATATAAAAATAACAACGTTGTTTAAGAGAATAAATAAAAATGCGACTAAATCTAGGTTCTTTTAACACGTTTTTATTAGGTTGCTTTTTATCAGTAGAAATGACCACTTAATTCGTTGTAACTTAGCCGATATTTTTTTTCACTTATCACATGTAGTGTTAAGACATTTGTGCATAAACGTTTCAGAACTAATGTTCTGTTTGTTAAATGCATTCATACAATTTCATAAATCCCTAATTAGTAGAGCCTAATATTTATTTTATTCCAATACTTAGAGGTGCCGATGTTTGTGTGAGTAAATAAAAGAATATGTACCATATTATAGTATAACATTTATTAAGAAATATTTACATTGTCTGTAACTTTAGTAATAAGTTCCTTAATCGATTTATAAATATATAATACAGAAAAATATCCGAACTCAAGCATTGGTTTCTAAAGCCCTCGAAATCTTTTAACACCCAATATTTCGATTTTGGAAGAGAAGAAGAGATCTGAGAAGTTAAAAAATATCATTTTCTCTGCACCACTTGTCCAAACAGAATACATTTTTTAAAGCACATATATTGTTATGATGTACACAGCTAATAATATCTGAAGCACATGAATATTTATCATACAATGTAACTAAACTAGGACAGTTTCTATCTTCTAAATTATATACTCTATTGTTATTAAACATATCTTTAATCCATAAAACTTTTTCATGACCTTTAGTTAATATACATTTATTGTTTAAAAAGTCGCTTATATTGTTCTTATAGTTAAAGTATGGCGTGTATCCTTCATTCCAATAAATTCCTCTATTTTTCTCTATCCAGGCTACTTGTAGGCGTTCTTTTTTCGATAATTCATAAAATGGGTATGGTGGTTTTATTAACAGAACAATTATGCGCCTATTCCACAGGATCGCTATTTCCTTTGGAATAAATTGGTTATATTCGTCCTTGAACCCTTGTACATCCACGATCACATTCATGATAGTTTTCTTACAATGTTGCTTAGAGGTTTGTATTCGAAAAGCCGATCATTTATTATCAGACAATAAGCAGTTGTATTATCTGGTATCTGTTCTGAACATTCAATTTCTATCCGAACATCAACAGGTCCAGTTTTAAGAGAATCGTTTTGCCTTGAGCAATCAATTACGAACAATGGAGCTTTTTCCTTAAACTGAACCAAGTTAAGTAACGGATCGACAGCAGCGCTGTAATACGACTGACGAAAGTTAGCGTACATTTCATATAATATACTGTATTTACCTTCATCAAATTTCAGATTAAGTGAGTCATATGGAAAATATTGTGAGTTTAAAAATAACTTAAGGTTGGTAACTTTACAATGATCAAACATCGATGAACTTTTAGCACTATCATTTTTTCTATTGGTTTGTAAGCCGAAAATTACATATCTTGGTTTTTCTAACTGAGAAGCAGTTTTGACTGACCATGAATGCTTAGTAGTTTTTGGTAATAATGGATATTCGTATAGGTCCCAATTTCTAAATGCCAACTGTATAGGACGATTTTTTTCTAAATGTTTGAGTAACATCAATTTATTGCGATCAGCAACTTTTATATGAGGGACACGCCATTGAAGTTTTTGAATTTCTATTGCTATATTATCATTTTTATCTAAAATTACACAGTTTAAAACAGAACTACTTCTATGTAATATAAGTTCATGTCTACAATTTATAATTATTCTGTTATAATCTTCAGCAAATCCCAATATTTTACTTAATGGGATAACACCACTAAAATGACCATCTTTCAGTTTTGTACCGTTTAAATTCCATCCCCAAACTGCTGCTGCTTTATTTTCGCCTTCATTCATAGAGATAAAAGATTTAATCGTCGTAGTAATTCCAGCATTTTTGATGCGATCTATTTCAACACCGTTTAATTCATACCGTATATCTTGAAACAAATATGAGAGTGGGTTGTTGATAAAACTTATTTCTTTTTTCACTGCTGGGTCTTTAGAAATCACGTGCGCGAAGCCTTCTATGTAGATAGAACTGCCTGAAGGTAGTACATATGTATCTTGTTGGTGAATAGGTATTCTAATTTCATCATTGTCTTTAAAGCTGTTACTATATGGATTGTAACTATGAATTTCATAGCTCTCAATCGAATTATCATGATTTGGTAGATCTGTGATTTGCAACATTTTGTAATTTAAATCCAAGATCTTTTAAAAATATTTTATTTTCTTTAGTTATTTTTTTTTGTTTTTACAACACTGAGACGTCTGACTCCTTTCAACATAGAATGCGAAATATCACGTTTGTCTTTTGTAGTGAGATTTTTATTAAAAATTATCATGATTTTTTATTTAATAAAAATATTAAGATACTATGTACCAATCATCGGTTTAGTATAAACAATTCTTATCTAGCTTCTAGCACAGACAGTTAAAGAATGTGCATATAGTACTGGTTGTTATCGTATTTATATGTATTATAACTTGAACAAAGTAAATACTAAATCATTACTTAATTCTAAATGTTTACATATTTCTGCTCCAAAAAGACTTTAAAAATTTTAAACATAAATGTCCACAGTTGTATAAATGATTTTTTTGTAAATTATCATAGTTATAATGTATATTTGGTCCTAAATATTTTATCAATTCTTTTGGTGGTTTTAAGTTACCGTAACTGTCAAAATATTCTACGTTATCATTTAATTTTCCATAGGCTACCCAATGAGTTCCAGAGTTTTTAGAAGTGTCGAGATTTATGACACCGCATTCTGCCGGGTAAGGTTTACGTGGTAATTGGTCTCTCATAAATACACCTCGAAAAAAGGGAATATTATATGAATGTTCCATAATATCAATATTCGTTAAAGCTATTTTGGGCAGCCTAGAATTTAGTTTTTTTTCTTGGTAACGTAAATTCCTAGTCCCTCTTTGTAGGGCTTCAGATGTAATCCTTTGCCAATGCATACTGCTTCTATCTGCTTATTATGCCTTTCCATTTCTGTCAATTGTTTTTTGGCTGTTTTATATGCGTTTACGGCCTTTGCGATTCCGGCAACACCCCCCACCAAACTACCAGCAGCAGATAAGCCGGCAAAAATCGGTATTAACGGAAGAAATCCACCAGTTTTAGGTACAGGTATAATTCTCGGTAAGTTAATAGATGAGTCTGATGCTAATTCTTGCGCTGTTGCATATGCTAATTCCATTAAAGCCTTTTTACATTTAGGTTTAATGTTCTTTATATGTTTTTTGGTACGTGAAACAACGTTCTTAAAGGTTTTCTTCAAGCTTGTCCCTGAAGACGATACATCACGTTTATTGTTATTATTAGTATATGTATCTTTGTACTTTGTTTCTTTATCACAAAACTTACCAAATCGATTTTTTTTCATTTTATTAAAATTTAAAATGATAATATTTGTTTTGCAATGGTCTATATCGTTTTAAGAACTGATTACGAATGAAGAAAGAATAATGAGCAATGACTTAAATACATACATAATTTAGTGTTGGAAACTAAAAAATATATTTGATTTATAATATATTTGATTTGTTAATCCAACTGTTCTCGCTTGTCGGGAGACCTAGCCATTTAACATATACAAAGTTTCCTTTTCTTTTTAAAACTCTTTCAACTAAATAAACATCATGATGTCTGGTTTTTTGAAGTTCCTGTGGATAAAATGCTCCAAGTATCGGTCGACATTTAGAATCTTCTAATAAATAGGTTATAGGGTTAGTTTCTTGTACTTTATTAATCTTGAATATTTCTGTGGACCAATTAGGTGTATAACCCTTATCAAAACAAGCTTTGTGTTTGCTTATTCTCACATAATCGCCGACTTGAAACTTTTTATTTTTTTTTATTTCTTTAGAATGAGCCAGTTTTATGTACCTTTTCATTACTCTTGCTTTATTATTATGACAAATCGTTGCCGGAGGCTGACCGACAGTTCTATGCATGGTGTTATTGTACTCATTTATTTTTTTATTGAGTACTCCATTATTCCATTTGTAATTCCCATTGATATAAAATTCTTTATACAATTTACTCTTTAAAGTTCTGATGAATCTTTCAACAATGGAAGCTTTTTTAGTGGAGTATGAAGAGTAATGATTAATATTAAACTTATTCATAATTTTTTTGAATTGGTCATTATAAAATTCTTTTCCAAGATCGGTTTGCAGATTTTTTGGAATACGTCCGGTTTTTAGTATTGTTTTGAAAGCTTGACATACATGATCTTTATTCTTTTGCTTTAGTCCAATAGCCCACGAAAATTTTGTGAAACAATCAATAACTGCCAATATGTATTTATTACCGTTATTAACTTTTGACATTGATTGCATATCTATTAAATCTGCTTGCCAAAGATCGTCTATATCTTTAAGTAGTACACTTCTTCTTGGATAATTAGTTCTAGCATTTTTACAGATTTCATTTACAACATCTGCTTTGCTCATAATGCTTATTTAATTTTCCTGCGAGATCTTTGATATCAACACTTTTTTCAAGTTTTTGTATTCTGTTTGTTAAAGTTACAATTAACTTATTAACATTCACAATTTCTTTTAAAATATTAACTTTAAATTGATCTATGTAGTCTTTGTCGAAGCTAGAGCAGGATATGAATTCACTCGACGATGCCACAATCTTATCCTCTAGATTTATGTGATTAATTTGCTTTTGAGTAGCTTTAAACTCACTATTGAGTTTATCAACATTCATGATCTATGTTCCTTATGTTACTAATCACTAATAAGCGGTGCTAAGCTTTTTATTCTTTTATAATGCCAGCTTCTGTTAGTTCTTCAATTATAGATAAAATTTCGTTATCATGATTAGTATTACCAGCATTTTTTGACGCAATCAATAGTTTAAGCCTTTCTATCAGTTCGTTGGGATCGTCCCAGAAAATATAATCTGTATTACTTTTATATTTCTTATATTTTGGTATGTGACTACCACCACTCTTTGTTTTATTCGAATTTTTGTTTTCAACCATATTTTGCTGAGAAAACAATGGTTTGATGATTTGTCGATATTTTAAACCTTTGTCACCCTTCATTTGACCGTTCGGATCAAAGTTTCTTTTATGAGCATTTGTGTAATGAAGTATATCTTTATAGGTTATTTTATCTTTTTCATTAACAATTTTGAGATTAGGTTTGTTGCGCATAAGAAGTTCCTTTAAGCCCGGTGTTAATTCATAATGTTTATTACCAACGCTCACAACATAATTTCTATTTGTCAGCGAAGCATTACTGGTAGAAGAAAATGATACTTTAGAGTTGCCTATCATCAATTTTTTGTTTTCACTGCGTACCCCAAACGGTACATTTATATTATTATCATGAATGCCAATTACTTCATCCCTTTCTAGCGACTTGAGCGTATTGTTTAAATTTTTATAAGGACTTCTGTCATCGTCAGTATAATCGTAGTATTCAGAGCTTTCATTTGAATCTACCCGTGCGTTCTTACTAAAGTCTTCATAATCTAAAGAAGAGTTTTGATCATCATCTTTATCACGATTACTCATATCAATAGACACATTTAGGGAGGGCTTATATTTGTCATTAGCTTTTATCATTGTCTCCAAATTATCTGTGATTGGTTTAAATACCTTTCTAAATTTCAAATTAGCAGCATCTTCATCATTTTGAATTTCCTTTATTTTATTTTTTATATTATCTACAGATTTTATCAGTTGTTTTTTAATTTCCGTGTCCATTATTTGAAACTATACCCAACCGCTTTTTGCTAATTTTCAAACACTAATAACTTATTTTCAAGAATATATATTATTATATACGTAGTTATTCTATAAATAAATGTAGGTATCAAGGCTTTGTCTATATCTTCCTTTATTAAGAGCACAATCTTTATTTATGGTTAAAAAGCTAAATCGATCTTGCCATATCATCATGCAAAGCTTTTTAAATTCCAGCCAGCCAAAATCTGTAGTTACATGTTCATTATAGATGTGTTTTAAATTAATATCATCTTGTTTGAATATAATCAGGAGATTGACATTATCACGTATTAATTGTTTAGGTATTTTGGTATAGGTTTGTGACAGATAAAAACAATCGATCTGTCTATGCCTGCCCATAGCAAAATAATTACGAATATTTATCTGATTTTCACATGCGACATCATCAAAAATCATTATTGAATTTTTCAAAGCATCTTTAGGCGAAATCACATCTTTGTTTTCATTAAAAACAAATAACTTCGCGTGAGGAACGTGTTTTATAACTTGGCGTAAGACACAATATTTCGGTTGAAAAGCTGTTTTTGAGTACAGATAAATGTGTTTAAATTTAAGACCGTTTTCATGTAACAGTAAATTTAGCATTACATTAGTTTTCCCGCAATTCGAAGGACCACATATTACACATCGGATCGTGTCAGGCAAGAGTATACTATGTTTAGCTTTGTGTGCAATATTTTCTATTTTTATGTTGTTCACTTCTAAAGTGTCAGATTGTTTAATGAACTTCATTGTAAATGAGACTAAAATATGCTACATGCCTTTATATAGGTGGGCATGGGCAGGTAGTTCAGCATTGGTATATAAAAAATTAACAACTTATGCATCATTATATAATTTATTAAAATTAGAGTACAATATTTTATTAACAACTTATAAATAATAATAATAATACATATAATATTTAGGGTTATGGTTTCACAAAAAAAATAAACATAGTGTAATATTATTGATCTTCACAATTTCATGGTACTTACTTATATTACTATTTAATGATATCGTAATACAAATTTACTTAGACACTATAACTATGTGTATATTAAGAAATTAAACTTTTAAAACAATGTTTTACAGTGACCCCAAGGTAACGTTTCTGTTTGGTTTGGAAGTATCTGTCTCTTATCATCACTTTTATTCAATGCTACTTTCCGAATTTCTTGAGAGTATAGTACATGTTTGCTGGATTTAATTATGTTCATTTTACATTTAAAATTTGTTTCACTTGTTAAAGCTTTGTTGTAATGAGATAACTTTAAACGACTAGTTACAGCTTTAGATATTCCTTTTGCTTTTGTAATGTGAGTTTTTAAACTGTTTATACAATAAAGCTTCGCTCTCAGACCTACAAATTCACATATAACATCACCTCCAAGTTCATCTTTAAACAGACCTGGAATTTTAGCATTTACTCTCGTGATGTTATAGCAATTGTTATCCTCGAAATTACTGGTATCGAATTTTGCAACGTCACTTTTTATGTCTTCATAAAAATCCTCAGTGTTTATGAAATACAAAAGGCTATCTGTGTCTGTATAACATAATCTTGCCCGATTTTTATATTTATTTTTAATGAAATTGTAATGAAACTTGTATAAATGTGTTTTTGCATATTCTAGAACTGTAAATCCTATATAGATAGGTCTGTCTAAGACAATTTTTTCAGGACTCAATTGCAGAGCAACAAAGTTTTCAGAAAAAATAGCAATACTTTTTAGATTTGGCTTGGCAATCAACTTTTCCGCGCCGAGGTGCTTGTTTGTTGTGTTATTAACATCGTCCCACATAGTCACTAATTTAACATTGACTTGTTTGCGTCTATTTTCAATCGTTTTTCCAAATATAGCATTATTAAGAAGTTTAAAAAAATCTTTTTCAAATGCAGACGTTGAAGCTTGCCGTAACCTTGTATTCAAGTCAATATATTTTTGTAAAAAAAATTCTTGTCTAAAAGTTAGGACACGGTGAATTTTTTTTAATATAAGTCCATTTTGTAAACATTCTTTCAAGTGGACGTAGTGAATAACATAGTTGAATTTGTCATATAAATTAGCAATTAATTTAGATGTTTTTCCACCAGGAGGTATGAACTTCTCCGCAGCAAATGGTAAATCACTATGCATATTATGTAAATTCTCGGGATAAGCCAAATCTACTTCTAAAATGTATCCATATTCAGAATCATCAGATATCGTAACTATATTTATGGTGTTAATTTCATCGATTGTCAGAAAGCGGAATTCTGAAATTGGCATTTTCATTGTCATCGCATAACCGTATAAATTATTACAGTCAAGGTAAACTAAATAAGTTGATTTTTGTGAAGCATCATAGTCCGGTAAATATTTATTATTGGCTTTAGCGCGACGTAGAGAACATTGTGCCAAGCCCCCACGAATTCCTTTTTCCAATAATTCATACATTTGTAAATCATTTATTAATTCTAATTTAACGTCTGTATACAGTAACATCGCATCCCAGCTTAAGCTAGGTGCTGTAATATAGTAGGCTGGATCGAGTTGATAATGATGCAAACAAGTCTGTCTAAATTTTTCAAATACATCAGAAAGAAGTAACACGTCGGTCTTTAAATATAAATCTGTATATTCTCCAAGCGTTTTAATATTAAATGAGTGCCAAATATTTTGAGCATGGGTATACTCATCATTGCTAATATGTTCGCATTTCAAACTATTGTAAAAACAATGTTTAGGTGGAAGTCGAGTCTCATTATATTTTGAGTTCGCATTAATATAATCATAGGGATAAATTCCTTTTTGTCTTAGTAGCTTCAACTGATTATAATTAATATATGGAAATTCTTTTGATAAGTTAACAAAGTCAATTTCAGTCAAATTCTCGGCTAATACATTTAAACTTGAATTAAGGAATTGAAAAGAATCTATAAACTTAACTTGAATAGGCCTTGGAGTATTCCTTGTTTGAAATATTTTCGTGAAAGACATATATTTTTCTTTGGTTTTTGGTATTATTTTAAAAGCTCCTTTATACTTCGCTAATTCTTTAATAAATAGGTGAGAGTCATAACCAGCTAAGTTATGAAAAATAACGGGGACAAACGGACATACTCGATACATTAAATTACAATGAGAGTGAGCTGCGCCTCGGTACTGAGATGTAATATGATCGTGATCCATTACTTTGTCATCAAAGAGCAAATGGTTACAGATGTGACATTTTGTAGCATTTTTGTAATCATTTTCTTGTTCTATTGTTAAAGACGTCATTGGCATTTTATTTGATAACATACTGTAAATGTTTTCTAAATCATCAATCAATTTTTTTATAAATACTTCTACACAATCAGGTCCTCTATATGTAACATACTTATTTAAGTCCTGATCATGCGAACAGCAAATATAGTAACCAAAACATGAAGGTTCGTGAACCTTATATGTTCGAGTGTTTTCAGTTTTACTTACGCTGCAATCTAGCAAAATACTTTCGAAGTCTGCATAAATAACGAAATTAATTTTTTGTTTTCTTTCAAAGTTTTTAAACTGAAGAATACTATTTTTTTCAGGCAACACTGTCAATACATTAGGACACGTAGTATGCTCACAAAATTTTTTTTCACTCGTGAATACTTGTAAGCATGTCTCACACAGATACATTTTACCTTTATGTTTACTTATTTGACGTCTGACTAATCTCAATAGATTTTTTATTAAGCAATAATGACCACAACCTTTTCGTTCAAAGTATAGTAAATTCACATGGTGTTTTTTTCTTAAACTTGTCACGTATAAAGGACCAGTGATCATGTTTTTATCATCTAGTCCATATATGTTAACACTTATATTAGGATTAATCTTTTCGAACATTTTAATATCATAATTCGATGGTGGAAACGATAGACCATCTATATTAAACAGTGTTGTAAAATATGGGTATGAATCTGTTCTGCAAACATTAGATTTTGCTGGATATAATGCTGCTGCAATACTCCATAAAAAGCAATAGTTATCATTGTTTTGTACATTTAAGCAACTCCTCGTTTTTTTTATATCATATGGTAAATCAATGTAAGAACCCCCTTTCAAAGGGGAATATTTATTAATATTAACTTCTAGGTGGCTTATAGAAAAACAAGACCAGCCAGATTCACGGTGCTGGAATTCCGACAGTTTTCTCTCAAATATATTTATTGTTTTCAAATATAATTCATTTATATCAGTACTATTATATATGATTTCGTATTTTGTGTTGAAAGACTTAAGCTCTTGCTCACCAGATCGTGATAGAATAAAGTAAGCAAAGAGCTCAAAGTTTAACTTAACACAATTATGTTTAATCAGACAATCATTAATTAACTTTAATAGTTGATGCTGATTATCCATTAGGAAATCCTCAGGTGTAAGGTATTCCATCGATGGATTCAGTTTGTAAGTTATTATTCTGTTTTTAAAAGCCGTAGCTATAATATCAATATTTTCATAATCAGTTTTTAATATGCAATTAGATTTGTGTAAATTCGTTCTCAAATGATACAGATATTCATTTTTTGGTATTTCAGTGTGACAATTTTCACAAATAATTATATCATTGTAATTTGTTCTTTCTGGTATCGGTGAAACTGTAAGAAAAGAAAAATAAGAAATATGAAATTGTTATAAAACTTCTTTAATATATAAGTAAAATTATATCAATGATAACATGATTTATTTAAATGTCTAGCGTAAGTTTAACCTATGTTACTTTTGTCTTCTAATCTGTAAGTATCGGTATTGATTGAATACAATAGGTAAGATAGTTTTCAATAAGTAAGGTAAATTATAATTAAGTAGTAAGTTTGAATATATCATTGTAATAGTGATTAAATATCCTAGTAGTAACGTATATTGAAATAGAATAATAAAGTATGTTATTAAGTGTATCGTTATATTTTTATAATATGTAGTTATAGTATAGTTATATTATAGTAATACCTATCTATCTATTTATTTTTTACCATAAAGCACTATTATAGTTACTAACAAATGTCTGGGGGCAATTCATAAATTCTTTTCTGGTTGCCATAATAAAATTAGCTAGGTGTTGCCATGCATCCGTGTTATCATACGTTTGATTTTTGACGGTCACTATAGCTTGCCGCCACCTATGTATCGGCTGAACTTTATCAATTTCATCGCACCGGTATATTTTCAAATCTATATAGTGCGATCCGGGCTTACGATCGAATGTTTGACGTGACTGACCGTTTGCAAGGCGTCGTGTTAGATAAGAAGTTAACGGGGCTGGTGCTTTACCGGTAATAGGGATATCTCCCTTCCCCTCGTCTTCACTGTCAGTTCCGAAGAGATCGTACGCCGTCGTGGGCTTCTTTGGAGGAATCGGCTTGAAATATGGTTTCTTTGAAGCTGATGACCGCGACGGTGGCAGCGGCGCCGGACTCGCTCTCGACGACGAACAAGATGCCCGAGCCGGCGCCGGCTCTGTGCGTGGAGATGGCGCCTGCTTGTTTTTCTTGGCTTTTTTCAGAGGTGGTGGTGGTTGAACCTCGTCGTCGGATGGAAAGAGGGTCTCTGCGTTTTCTTGAGACCTAAAAAGAAACAATAATTAAGTTGGCATTGTAACTTTAACAATAAAATATTCTTAATATAATATTAAGCCTCCATTATTTTTTATTGATAACGTGAACATTGTAGATAATTCATTGTTATATAATGATATGTTCTAATAATTACATTTCATAATCTGTCGCCTACAATTGTCATAAAGAGGCCCTTCAATACCATTTAATGAAAAATCCTTAGATATGAATACGATCTTATATAATTATGAATGATATACTACTTACATGTTTCCTTAGTGGTGAACAGAGGTTAATATTTTGTTGTTGATGTTTATTCCGTGCTCCTGGAAGCTGAATTAAGGTCCCTGATTTTCTCTCGCGTTTAAATAGCATGAAATCCACGTGAGTTTTTCCATATAAGTAACGTACGCGTGATCCTAAAATCCTGAATCAGGACTTATCCATAAAAGAATGCCTAGCAATAGTAAACAAAAACTTCAAATCTCAACCTTAAATACTCATAACTAAATCATATATTTATTTAGGCAGTGATCAAATAGCACCCGTTCCGGCATACTACTAAAATACTACGGCTTTACACATATAATTATTGTTCAGTAAACATATCAAAGAAATTGTAACAAACAGAAAATATATGTAAATTATTTTATTAGTAGATTATAATGTACAATCGACACCACCTCAAATGCAACACCAAACAATACTAACTATCCTTACTAATATTATAAATGCGAAAGTCCGTTTGTTTGTTTGTTACGACATGAAGCGATCATCGTGAAATTTGCATGTGAACGCAGGCAAGGATCTTTCATCCGAAAAAAAAAAAAAAAAATATTTTTTCCCAAGGGATAGCAAAAAAAAACTTTCCACGTAGACGAAGTCGCGGGCGGTTGCTAGTTGATAATAATACCAGAAAAAGTTAAACCATGCTATAAAGCAAACTTCATACACAGTGAGACCTACTTAAATTGGTACTTAAACTTTGTCCCGATATTCGTGGCTTTTACGGTTCTAAGTATAAGTTGCGTTCTATCTCACGGAATCCATCGTCGACACTCTTATCTCCTTGCTATACAGTTGAAACTCGTTTAATTCATCGGTCTTCGTAAGATAAAACAACATCCAACATCATTGCGGCAGCCGGCGCGCGGCGGCGGCGCCGCGCCGCTACCTACCGCATTCAATAATAGTGTCATATGAGTCGCGTTTACTTTTATGGTATTGATATAAACACATAATAATTGCATCAATTTTGAACTCTATGATCGAATATTAATTTAATATATAAAGGGATTTTCAAAAGAAAATAATATTAGTTATTTTTTATAAGCGACGCTGTTCATAATATTTCTAAATGTCGGTGAGTGTTTTTAATTTATAATAACAAAAATAATAATATAAAAATTAAATACTTGTTTATATTTAAATATATATATATATATATAGTTTACTTACCATTAAATAAAACTGTAATTTTGATAAAATATATAGAAGTATTTCAGTTTCAATCAATATATCTTACGAAAACTACTCGTAGATACTATTTAAATTAACTTCCTTATTACAGTGTTAATATACTATTAAGTACCTACCTATTTATTTTTCAGGACTCCGAAAACGAGCTGTTTAACTTTGTTCCTATGAACACCGTGCACCAGCCGAGAACTGAAAAACGATTAAATCTCGAGCCTCCCAGCAAGAAGCTGAAAAATAACTCTTCCGTCTTTACCTATGCAAAAAAACGAACGTGTGGTGGTGGAAAAGTAATAAGAATAGAAATATATGATGTTGATCATTTTTCTAATAGCACAGATTCACTGTGCAAATGTGATGCAGAAATTTGTGTCCAACATATAGTGAAAAATGTATACGTGGACGATATTTATAAATCGATTAAGGAACTTATTACTAAAGTTACAGACAATGTAAATATTTCTTAATAAATGTTATACTATAATATGGTACATATTCTTTTATTTACTCACACAAACATCGGCACCTCTAAGTATTGGAATAAAATAAATATTAGGCTCTACTAATTAGGGATTTATGAAATTGTATGAATGCATTTAACAAACAGAACATTAGTTCTGAAACGTTTATGCACAAATGTCTTAACACTACATGTGATAAGTGAAAAAAAATATCGGCTAAGTTACAACGAATTAAGTGGTCATTTCTACTGATAAAAAGCAACCTAATAAAAACGTGTTAAAAGAACCTAGATTTAGTCGCATTTTTATTTATTCTCTTAAACAACGTTGTTATTTTTATATGGAAAGATTAGTAGGAATAATTATATTGAATTCCAAAACAATGACGTAATCTCATCTTTCTAAGTACCTATATTAAGCGTCATTTGATAGTGAGTATCATTCCGCCTTCGGCGACACTGCAACAACATGCTGAATGACATAGTATTCGATTGCAAACATTTGCATCCGTCGAATCGACGAATATAACAGTGGTTTATTAAAAATGAATATATCGAAAGATCAACAATTCGGTACCATACGAGTGTATTATAAGGTACTTTTTAAAGTTCATATTCGGTTATTGATTAGATGAATAGTGAAACATTATAAAAATATAAAAAATGGTGAAAATTGGAGGTTTCCATATCTCTGATCTGGAAACCCCAATTTTCACCTACTCCTTCCGTAGCACGGAGGAGATTGAGATGATCAATTTTGGTCACCCCTCAGAAGACCGGTTCTTCCAACGCTGCTTAATTTCAGCAATCGCAGACCGAGCGTTTACCACTGCGCCATCGAGCTCCTCCGTGCAATAAAAGTAATATTCTTTTCAAAACAGCGGACTCTGCAATAACTCCAGTGGAGATTCAAAAGATGTTGGAAGCGGGGCTGAACGTGGTCAAGTTTCGATTGTCCCACACGACTAAGGGGGACAAAATGCGTATGCTCGGCAAAGTGGACCGGGCGTCCATATTTTGCTGCCAGAAGTATAACGTCACTAACTGGCCTATAGCCACTTGTATTGACTTGAAGACTTGTATTGTGAGAACTGGATTGTTGCCAGACGTATGTACCTGTGTTGTTTTTGTTATCTGTGTGTAAACGTTTAAGGACAATGACCTTTTATATATAGACTAGTGAATGAATTGCATTTCAAAATGGCGAAATTGTTGCTCTGACGTAATACACGTCAAAAGGGAAAGAAAATAAACAAAGTCATATCGAACCTATTGTTAAAAAGAGATAAAAACTATTTAGGGTAATTAATTCTCGGCCAACTCTCTTTCACTCTTACAGAAAACATAGTACACGCTTCTTACTCATGCATATCGATTTGGCAACATCGCAAATGTCATAACTAAATGAAAAATTTTCTATTTTAAATTCATAATTACAATACTTACGAATGAAACGAAACAGTTTTTTTGTCTCTTACGGTTGCAGTATAGTTTTTACAATTTCTGTATACACAGGAAGGTATTTTATCTAATAAACAACAAAAAACTTATAGAAGGCACAAACGTATTGACGCCTGAATACACTGCCTGACGTGTGACTGAGTGAATTTCAGGCAATTACCTTAATTTGTCCTAGCCACTACGGAGGCCAGGCAACGTATCTAAACATAAAATATCATTGTTTAGAGAATGTATTTTTTATCTGCGTGTTATATGTTTCTCTGTATTGTTAAGCTGTCTTTGTATTAATGTACACTCAGTGTCTGAACACGTCTATACGTGTCTGAGTGTAGCAAGGCGAGTGCTGGTGTACTGTGATCCAGGCTATTCGTGACTTTTTGCTTAAACTTGTACCTAAGATTGAGGAAAAATTGTTGATATTTATCATTGTTATAATTATGTTATTAGAAAATTAAATATAAATACTAGCTGACCCGGCGGACTTCGTACCGCTTTGACAGTTTCTAATGACAACAAAACAAACAAATCGTTAAATAGTTTACGCGTGAAAGGGTATCACACAAACAAACAAACAAACTCACTTTTTTAATAATAAGTCTTTGATTATACTCTTGGGAATATATGTACTCGTACAAAATTTCATGATGATCGGTTGAATACGAGTAGTATACGCGTGAAACAAATAACAAACAAACAAACAAACAAACAAACAAACTCACTTTCACATATTAAGTTAGTTAGGATCTATTAGTTAGGATAGTTAGGGTATGAACTCTGATTTAGACACACATCTGCTTGTAACATATACTACTATTGTAACCCTGTAAAGGCTATCCCAATTCTTTCCAAACTACTCGGAGAATCTAGTAGAGTGCGAGAGCACGCTTGCGTGATGCCATTCCCTCTTTCTACCTTCTGACGTTGTATTGATCGTGATCAAGCAGTGTGGCTTGAGGAACCCTTTAAGTTTCTCGCCGCCCCCAAAAAGTCCAGTGACGCTGTGAAGGCTGTTTACAGGCAACCCTTTAAGTTTCTCGCCGCCCCCAAAAAAGTCCGGTGACGCTGTGAAGGCTGTTTACAGATAACAGCAAACTCTCTCCTAAAAATTTTTGAGCTTGTCAGCGAAATCAATCTTTTTTATATACTCGTATATTGATTCAACCTTTTTTGAATAAAATCGGATTGAGTTTTCAAACATATGTCACAATACAATATAATTTAAATCAAAAGCACTAAGGAGATTGATATCAACTTCGAGGCAAATCACCGCCAAAATAACTTTCTACCCCTTTTTAACCCCGTTCGGGGATGAATTTCAATAAAATACAAAACACGTCTTCCATCAATTCTGTTAAAAAAGTTTATATATGCAAAATTTGAAGTAGATTGGACCAAGGAATCACATTGTTCCATACAAACTTTGTCCCCTTTTTCACCCCCTTAGGGGTAGAATTTCGGAAAATCCTTTCTTATCGGACGCCTACGTCATACAAAGAACACACCCTCCAAATTTCTTGTCTCTACAATCAGCGGTTTAGGCTTTGCGTTGATCCGTCAGTTAGTCATTCAGGACAAAGAATTTTAATAGATACTAGGAGTGTTCAATAAAAAGTGATAATGAGTATGAAGCAGTTATATATTATTGATTACTATTTTATTTTTTGACATAATCACCTTTGAGGTTTATACACTTGGTATATCGTTTTTCTAATCCTAAGATTCCCTTCTTGAAAAATCTTCATCTTAATCGCTTAAAAAATCATGTGCGGCGGCAATCACTTCCTCATCATTGCCATATTTGTGACCTCTCAGTTGTTCTTTTAACCGCGGGAACAGGTAGAAATCACTAGGCGCAAGGTCAGGTGAGTATGAAGGATGTTCCATCAATTCAAATCCAGCATCTTGGATAGCAGTCATCGCAACTCGGGACTTGTGTGCGGGAGCGTTATCTTGGTGAAACAACACAATTTTAGCAAGTTTGCCGCGACGATTTTCGCGTATTTCCTGACGTATTTTTTTTATTTGTTTTGCATATAAGGCCCCCGTAACAGTGGCTCCATAATTGAGGTTTTCAATCATTATCACCCTGGCTGTCCTAGAAAAGAGAGCCCATAATCTTACCGGCGGATGGAATTGCCTTAAACTTCTTGGGCGTTGGAGATGACAGCCTCTTCCAAGTCATGGACTGTTGTTTCGTTTCAGAATCATAATGGTGGAGCCATATTTTATCCATAGTTACGAAGCGAGCCAAAAATCGGTCAGGATCTTGTTGTAACAATTCCAAATCGATTCGAGAAATCCTCAGTCTAGTTTGTTTATGCTCGTCTGTAAGCATTCTAGGCACCCAGCGCGCTGATACGTTTTTCATGCCCAAATGTTCATGTATACTACTATGGACACTTCCTATCGAAATCTTTAGTTCTTCAGCTAACAGTAACTCAGCGAACAGTAACACGACGATCTGCCAATTTTTTCAACTTATCCGTTGGTCTTTAACTGCCGTCGTAGTGCGTTCCGAGCGCGGGTCGTCTTTAGTTGAAGTTCTTCCTTTCTTAAACTCGGCACACCACCGCGCAACCGTAGAACACGGAGGAGCATTAACCCCTAATGTTCCTTTCAAGTCTAGATTTACTTGCTCAGTAGTACGTTTTTTCAGGCAGAGATATTTTATTACGGCGCGAATTTAAATTTTATCCATTTGCGTACCACGCTCCGACACGACGAAAACAAATGACTTCTATTTTTAAAATAAGAAAAGAAAATCAATAATTTTAATTTCTTTAATCAAATGTCTGGGCTTTACCTGCCAGTATTTACTTTTTTTTTTGTTCAAGGAGTTTATATGCCATTATTACTTTTCATTGAACACCCGTCGAACATAAATTATTACAAAATGTAAATACCTATGCAGGTATCACTGGGAGGACCCTATGCGATAGATAAATGAATAGATAAATGTTTACGGTATGTGCTGTCTTTATTAGGGACGCGGGACGACTGCCGCTAAAAGTCCGGTTTTACATAATTATGCTTACGCTACGGGAAAACGACACCTCAAGTGTACCCACATCATTCCTTATGTGAGAAAAAAAAATACAAAAAGAAAAAATGTAAATTACAGTAATTTAACGATAATTATGTTAACTGCTTAAATTACTTACGTACCATTCACTTGGCTAGAATGATGCACAATTCACTCAAACAGTAGGCTAACATTGTCAGCAGAATTTGAAACCGCACAGATATGATACGCTACAAAGATTTTACGCTGTCGTGCCTATATACAACTGAATCCAAATATACACTTTACACAAATATTTGAAATTTTTTTACAAGTACATTTTGGTATAATTTTTATTCACGTTTTAAAGGATTACAATGTATGAAAATCGTATATAAATATAACGAAAAGCATTAGAAGTTACAAACTATGTAAATGTGGGCTTATCGCTAAAAGGGATCTCCTCTAGATGACCTAGTAAAGAAATATTATTACGATTATTTGAAAAGTGGATTTCATTACACCAAAAATATTTTTATGAATATCAGTAAAAAAGCGTGACTAAGTAACAGTTATAGTCATGATTTTGTACTAAATAACTAACGACACCTCAAATGTCCCCACACAAAACGTAATCAGTTCCTTCCCGCGACTTAAATCAGGTCGTCGGTCCTCTTTGATCGAGAATTTTTTTTTCAGTGTTTTTACTTAATGTTTATAAATCAACCTTACACTCTTTTTTTAAGACCTACGGGTAAGCACTAGGTCTTCATCTCACCTAATTAACATCAACGTCACTAACAGTGACAATAAGGACGGAGATAGAAGCGCACTTTACCCGAAATTCTCAAATACTGATAACTGTATTGTTGTTTTATAGAAAGTAAAATCCGTAAACATTAAGGAAGGATCGTACGTCACACTAACGAGCAACGTTAAAGAGTACAACAATTGTAATGAGCACAGGATATACGTTGACAACGCTTACTTGACTTCCGAGGTGAAAATCGGCACAGAAATAAGTATCGGCCAGGAGGAGATTGTGTTGCACTGCACCGAAATTATTGATAAGAAGGCAATCAAATGTATAGTAACGAAAGGAGGGGAGCTGTTTGATCTACACTGTGTGTCAATGAGAGGTACACAACGTAAGAGACCTACGCTGGGAAAACTCGATTACGATACGATAACATTTGCTTTGGAATATCAAGTAAGTATTGAAGATATTGTCAATTAGTGCTGGAAAAAGATTTTCTTACCAGCGCATAAAATCTGAAATGGTATTTTTAATTTTTTATCTGCTTTTTTATACCACAATCATGTCTAAATGTAGCGACAATGTAACATTTTTAATTTTAGTCCATTATCGAAATTAGGCCACAGAGACACGATAACGGACGTTTAAAAATAACGAAATTGAGACCCAGAATGTTTTAAATTTACGTATATAAGGTCACTTTTTATCAACTGCAAATATTTTGACAAAACATCTAATAATATCAGAGAAATAAGGCCCTAGCATTAAAAAAAATTCGAGGTAGTTTTTTTTACTTTTCCTGACACAAAATTGTAATACGAGTATTTTTAAGAGCAGCCTCTCTGTCGGCGTATGAAACTAGGGGCACGTGTAAGCGGTGAAGGCATTGTGGCCTCTCTGTTTCGGCTCCTTTGAATTGAAACTACCGAAAGTGCTTTATTTTTCTATTTAAGGTTAAGGTTTTTTCATAAAAATAGTTTATATATGTTGTTGAAGTTATCCTTGAAACATTTGCAATTGATAAAATATGACCTTATAGAAGTAAACATACTTATATTTTTATAAGTTATCGTCGCATCTGGATTCCATATTTACTTAACATCAGGTGAATTGGAGTCATTTGCCGTGCTACGTATAAAAAAAAAAAAAAAAAAAAAAAAAATAATGTTCGCTTATATTTTTTAGGTGGACATGCTTATTGTAAATTATGTTCAACACGCAGATACGCTAAGGAAAATAAAAAAGTTTATGGGTCGTAAAGTTAGGAGACCATTCCTTATTAGCGGCATATGTACGCAACAGGCCTTGGATAATATAGACGATATTGCAAAGGTAAGTCTTATGTGGCCTCCAGTTGACAATATTAGATTTTTTTATTAAAAATTATGTTTATTAAAATGTCCTAGTAATAAATAATACTTACATAATATTTCCTTCTAATGTAAGTGTCTGTTAGGATACATTTTGTCCTGGTAGCTAACTGTTTGAAAATAATTCAATGATAATACTTTTAGGATCGGAAGCCGAGGATTTAAAAAAAAACGTTTAGACACAATAATACGTTGTTCAAAATAATCACAAATCAGCTTTTAACTTGAGACAATTAGCACAATTATATTTAAACAATAAAATCACAACGAAATAACAATTCTAACGACTTACTGCAAATTGCGCCGATCACCTAACAACCTCTCCACTCAATAGCCAGCCGACAAATGAGCGCGCACTCTGACGGCGGCCACTTTTATAGCTGCTGTCACGTGACGTCACAAATAATTAAAAATATCCTAATTATCCTAATACGGCCTATCCTGAAGGTGTCGGTACACCGAGGACGGCGGACACAGGCGGGCGCTGTCGTGCTGCGGAGCGCGGGAGCGGGGCCTGGGTGCGGCGGTGGCGCGGTCGGGCGCGGGGCGCGACGTCACGGGCCACTTTTATAGGTGATGTCACGTGACGTCACAAATAATTTAAAAATATCCTAATTATCCTAATAATACAATTAATAAAAAATTGTAAATTTTGCTTCTACGACTTATACTACAACACATACGAGTACTCATACGTCGCGTGGCTCTACATATACGTACTACATATACATCTCTGAAAAAGTCATTAATTTTATTTTTATTATTGACAGAAATGAATTCACATTTATTTTTATCGCCTACGTGGACCGAGAATCAAACCCACCTTATGTGAAATAAAAACTTGTATTTATTATTACAATTGAAAAGATAAATCACAAGATCTAACATTACAAGCACTTTAGTATGTTGAGTCAAAGCGAGACCATAGAAGAGAGAAAGCAAATAAAACAAAATAGTGCATGGTCACTTTTAAAATTCTCCCAAAAAGTCTGTGTGAGGTTTCAGCAAAGTCGCACACCTTTACTGAATTTCAAAAGGATCGAGGGAATATACATAATTTATTATTCTAATAATTCATGTAGGATCAGAAGTCAGTAAAAACACAATACAACCAAAATCCATTTATTTTCTACGCTTTAAATTATTTCCAATCTTAGGGTAACCGTCTCCATTAAAATCTTCCGTAATGACATTACGTAGAAACATCTAGCTCTCTATTTATCTCTCGCTCACACATTCATACGTCACACGCTCCGATCCTTTACATTTCCTCTCGCACTGTTCCATTCCCACATTCATATTACTAGCAACATCTCATTATCATCTAAAAAAACTAATACATTTCCCCAACTTTGAAGTTGGCTAGTCACACTAAGTTTTTTTTTTTTTTTTTTCATTTTGTTGATGGCTTTGTGCGACTAGCACATTTAGCCAGTGTCAAAGTAATTTTTCTAACAAGTAATACATAAATAAACAATATTTCTTTTCTGTATGATGATGATGATGAATGATAATAGAAATGAGAAATGATATACCCTCCAACCCCTCGAGTATCTCAGTAAAGATGTGGGGCTTTACTAAGTCCTCGGGCGGACTTCTTGAGAGAATTTGAAAAGTGACGTTGCACTGTTTTGTTTCATTTGCCAACACTCATGCACACTCACGAACACTTAACGGTTAATAATCCACCATTATTTCACATTAATATTCGACATAACACAAATTTTAGAAAATAAAACGAAACCGCAGACATGACTCTTCACTTTCCCGCCAAGAACTCCACACACTAAGTTATATGAAATTTCGCATTCATTAGACAACAAAAGTGACATTTAAATCAAAATAAATAAAAGCCTGAACTCCGTAATACCCAAATCTCAAAACTTTAAAAGCCTCTTAATCATTTGAGCTCGTTGTGTCTCGTCTAAATAAAGTTGCCCTTACATGCACCTGTAACTCTTGTTCGACTAAGTGTTCCGATTTTCTGACCCTTGTAAGACACCTAAGTGAATCATGTTAGAACTTTCCCCTCTATGTTCCTGCTATTGTTCACGAGAACGCGACTAGATGGGAGCTGCTGGTTGAAATAGTTCTTCGGAAATAACAAAATTAAAACCTAAACAAAACATTCAAAGACTGGTTACTGTAAATTTTTTGTTTTCATTATTGTTAAACAGACAGATAGTTGAGACAACGGGTGTAGTTAGTACGAGTAGCTTGTTTTCTATTCTTAAGGGGGTGCAGCGCGGACGCAAAACTGCGAGTTTCAAGTTTCTTTATGATAGCGAGCGAGCGTCGCGTGGCAGTGTGATGTGACAACGGCGCACGACTACGAATACGCACGCACACTAATATCTGTACAGAGTAGGCTGGTGATTTAATTAGAGCAATGTTTACTTTCGTAAATCATAGGCGTTTGGGTATAAAATAATAAAAATCTTAATATTTTCATATTTATATTTTTTTTATTGAAAAATAAGACAACAGTGGCCTGCGGAATATTAATACAAACATTTTGATGTCGGGTCGTTGTTTCATTTGTACTATATTTACAAAGTTACAAAGAAATAAGTTTTATATATCATTACTTTTACGTATTGTTTATGCAGTTTCTGGGTATTTGTTTCAAATTCCAAGACAACCATGGCCTTGTGAAAGGATCAAGCTAACTTACACTAGTTCTTTTCAGCGCCTACCACCAGTGACTTAAAAACATGTAAATTTTCGAAATTTCGAATTTCGAATTTCCGCGCGGCACCCCCTTAACATCTTTGCCATTTTTTTTATTACAATGTTTATTTAATCTGTTTTAAATTGATGCATGTTTTGATGCCTTTCTAAAAATAGAAATATAAGTAATTGAAGAGAGCTTCATTTACTTAAATTTCTTTGCTAACAAAAAGTGTTTACATAACGATCGAGGATATATATCGAGTCGCCTAATTTTTTGTACTTCTAATTGGCAATGGCACACAAACGGTTAGCCTACATTTTTTTCGCATAATTTTTTTTTTTTTTTTTTTTTATTTATTTATAGGCTTACCAACATTTGCTAACATAAATATTCTTATATATTCTTACAATCTAAGTAACATAATGTTGCAAACACTTAAAGGTAAACACCTCATGCAATAGAAACATTTAAGTACTTATAGACTAGTAATATTTATTAAAATATAAAAAAAACTAGGTATTAATGGGGTTAAATGAAACACAAATAAAAAATCACTAATAATTGTGCAGCCACTTCTGCGACAACAATGATTTAAGCTTGGCAAATGAATCCGAGTGACTATCTATAAGATGACTATGCTCGTTTAGGAGCCTACACAACCTCGGTACCGGCGAGTTCATTCCTAATGTTGATTTCCTATGGGGGGGATAATTTCACTCTTCATAATCGTGTTTGTTCTAATTTCACAATTCGTAATCTCTAAAGTTTGCAATTACTAAATATTAATTCGCACAAAATTAAAAATCACAAAGTATAAAACGCCTACTCATTTTAATAAGGCAAAGTAACTTGAATTTAATTATTAATATTTATTAATACTAACGTAGCATGCAGGTAAGCATGCAGCATGCAAGCAGGTATGCCATGCAAACAAGCATGCAGCATGCAAGCAGGCATGCAGCATGCAAGCAGTCATGCAGCATGCAAGCAGGCATGCAGCATGCAAGCAGCCATGCAGCATGCAAGCAGCCATGCAGCATGCAAGCTGCCATGCAGCAGCCATGCAGCATGCAAGCAGCCATGCAGCAGCCATGCAGCATGCAAGTAGGCATGCAGCTGCAAGCAAGCATGCAAGTTGTTTTTGTCACGGCTCCGGCGCTGCGGGGCACCGGCGGTCCCACGCGAGCTTATCGTCGCAGATGGTTTTCGCTCACCACCGCAGCATCGGCTTGCGGGCCGCCTCGCCCTTCCGCGCCTACGCGGGCTTAAATTACACTCTAGGGTAGGGCAGACAAGACTACGTGGAGTCGGATTTGCAGCGATTCGCTTCTGTCAATTTATTTTTTCAATAAAATTGTTTTTGTCTTATAGAAGAATTGAAATTCCATGCTTTCATTCGGCGATTCGTTTGGCACATTTAATATTAGATATGCTAAAATTAGAGCTTTTATATATTAAGCGAAATCGTCGTAATGCCAAAACAACGTTATGCCAATATATTTTAGGGTATTTCACACTATAGATCCTAAAATTAGGGCTTTCAATTCTTAGACCAAATTTTAAAGGTGGCAAAACAATTGTTAGGCGAAACAATAATTGTTCGTTTTAAGTTTACGCCAATACGGTTTGGCCATGTACTATTAGGACTAAAATTTTTAGGCGACCCGAATTGCACCCAACGATAGAGTAGTAGAAGTAGGTAGGTAGAAGAGTTAGTAATTTTTTATTGTTTTATTGAACTAAGACTACAACATGGAAGGTTTTTTAAAATGTCGTTTATCTTATACTACCTTCACCAGGAATCTGATGCCATTTTGTTATCAAGAGAGTTTTTACCATTTGAATTAGAAGTATCGAAAAAGTTAAGGCTCAGTCGCATACAAAAGTGGCTTGGAGCTAAATGCCAAAAGGTAATTTTATTTACCATTAAGTATCTCAAATCATTGTACGGTAACCTACATAATTTTTCTAGTTATACAAAATAATCAGTTTTATATTTGACGTTCATTGCATTATGAACCTTTTATATAAGCGTTGACAGTGAATATTTTTCTGTTCAGTTTGGAAAACCATATTACATATCTGGTGCCGTATTCCAAGATACTCTCATGAATGGTGAATTCAGCGATCGCGAAGTGTCTGATGTGACGAATGCTTTATTAGATGGTGCCAGTGGTTTCATTCTCAGAGATTGCCCGAATGTAGACTTCCTTCTAGAAGCTATCATCTCGATGAACGAACTTTGCCGAAGCGTGGAACCTTATATTAAAATTAATTCTAATCAAGTGTTTTGGCGGGTGATTGATGAGGTAAGTTAGATATCGTATCAACATAGAACCTAGTTAGTGTATTTAGGTAGGAATTGAAATGGCTTTAACACAATAACGGTATTTTGCCGAAACATTATCTGAACTAAACGTTGATTATTATTATTACCTTTAAACTTCTAGCGAGAAATCACTAGTTACATGTAAATTATACAACTATACAATTAATTGACGTATCTATCTGCAGCAGTAAGGGTTCAGCAAGATGAGATTTTTCACGAAAAAACCTCTCGTCTCAATATCCACAGGTCAAGGGTTCAATTCCAAGGTCGGGTAGAGTTTCGATTATTTCGATGCTTACCCCGAGTTTGTGATTATAAACCCGCACCTCTAAAGCGCGGTGATTAAGCCAATCCCCATCAATTATAGCGATGACTTGATTACAATAATTGAAGCTTTTACCCAGCAGTAGGAGTTATTTAGGCTATTACTTCTTTTCAAGTTAAAGCTTCCATTGAACGCTGCGGAAGGCTGCATGCTCGCGTGCGTATCTGTCGCCAACCAGAGCCGAGCGCCCGTGATCGTCATACCGACGGTGACAGGTGGAACAGCATGGGCACTCTTGCGCATGAACCCAGCCTGCCTCATTCTTACCGTCAGCTCGCAGATCAGAGTCACACGGTTACTCAACACATGTAAATCTGTGGTGCCGCTCATGTATGTCGGTAGGTAATATTCAGAAATTAATTGTTTTATTTTCGTATATGTATATGTAAGTAGCAGTCGTTAACAACCACCAATCCGCACTGCGCCCGCCTGGTGGTTTATGAGTCCATAACCTCCTTGGTCGAGTGGCTTGCACACCGGTTTTCATGGTGTCGCCATCTCTTAGGTCCCGGGTTCGATCCTCGGTCGGATCAATTTAGAAATACCTGTTTTTCTAAATTGTTTCGGGTCTGGGTGTTTCCTATGTATAATAAGTATGTATTTAAGTATATTATGTATGTTTATCCGTTGTCTAGTTAACCATATAACGAGTTTCTTAAGGAAGCTTTTCTTGGGGCTAGATAATTGGTGTGAGTGTAGGAAACATTTATTATTATTTATTACATTTATTAAACCACCAGGCGGGCGCAGTGCGGATATGGATGGATAGGGCGAACAGTCGTTCGCTCTATCCATCCCTAGGAAAGGCTCGTGCCCCAGTAGTGGGGAAATAAAATGAGCTGATAATGATGATGATATGTCAGTATGGGAGGTATCTGCGGCTTGCGTTATCTGATTATAAACAAATTTTAAAAAAAAGCTGTCGAGTTACAGCTCATGACAGGGTTTTATTTCATTTTTTGACAAATAAGTTATTGAGTTATTATTAACAGTTACATAATAATATATGAGATTTGCAATATTAATTTACGCATAAACCCTATATTACAAGTTATGAAAAATAACTTTGTGTAAATCCTACATAATATTATCTAACTGCATTAATATTATTATTATTTATTTATTTATATTAGGTGTGAACACCAATCCGCATTTGGCATGCGAGGTAATTAAGCTCATACCCAAAAAATGTATTGATGACTTGATTTCAGTGATGGAGGCCTGGAACAGTAAAAAGGTTATTGAATTATTTTTTCTTTTTCAAATTTGTCTCCAGGTACTCACCATAAGAAATGGTCAAACAGTGTAGAAGCTAAAGTTCTCTATGCCGTCGAATACGCCGTGAGACGAGGCTGGCTCAAGTACGGAGATCCGTATGTCACCCTGCAGAGGGGCAGTGCGCACAGCTCGTACTGTGACACCGTGCGAATGTGGAATGTGACAATCTCGAAGAAGGTTTTAGTGGAGTTAGTAACAATGTCATCATACCTTTACATGTACTTCTTCATTTGGTTGTGTGTGCCCTCCTCAAATCTATAACTAATACGCATATTTTACGTCGGAGGTTGTGTAGCTGGACGCTTATTGATGTACATTATCTTTATCTTTATGGACCTGGGCGCTTCTCCCTCCCCCACGACCCGGTCAAACCGAGTCAAGGTTGCCCTAGCGTTTAGAGGCGCCAACGTGTTGTTCAGCTCCTTATCCGGTCCCTCGGATAATCTAGTAGGGAACGGGGACAGGCACTAACTAGTACGTGATGAAATTCCCTCTGATGGTGTTTCGTTTCACACGGCTTGAGGAACCCTTTAAGTTTCTCACCGCCCCCAATAAAGTCCAGTGACGCTGAAAATGCCGACAGAGACAATCAGCAAACTCTCTCCAAAAAAAGCTTCATTTCGCGCTTCAAAAACCAAAGTTACACGCGCTTATAACGACGTGTTCGCTCGAACCAGTAGGTCAGTCAGTAGCAATATCGCACAGCTCGTGCTTATACGAGTTCGTACGAGTTGCGCGTGTGTCCCCCCGCCCGAACCTCTAAATGATACTACACATTTACAGAATACACTAAACATGCACACTAGTTTAGGTCCAAGACACCGTACTCGTAGAACAAGGGTACGAAGAACCGGTTCACACGCGCTCTATACCAGGTACAGACATGTACCTGGGCGCTTCTCTCCTCCTCCACGGCCCGATCTACCCGAGCCGAGATCCGAGCCTTTAGAGGCGCCCTCAGGTGGTTCCGCTCCCCGATCCGATCTGAACCCTTCGGAGAATCTAGTAGGGCACGGGGACGCGCACTAGAGCGCGATACCGTTTCCTCTAGAAAACGTCCGAAGGTGATTCGTTTCACACGGCTTGAGGAACCCTTTAAGTTTCTCGCCGCCCCCAAACAAGCCCGGTGAAGCTGAAAATGCCGTCTAAAGCAATCAGCAATCTCTCTCCAAAAAAAAATAAAGAAATGCGCGTGTGGCAAAAAGCGTGCCTATACGTGCATACACGCGCTTCTAAAAAAGTTTACGCGCCGAAAAAACACTATTCTGAAACCGCCCTTGGGCTTTTTGGGACCACTACCGGCTACCAATACCGGATTACCGGACAAAATTACCGGATTGTAATTTTTTTTATACAACACTGCAGAATGGTGTTATAAAATCACAAAAAATACATAATAAGAGAATATTGTTATTCAATATTGTGGTGTGTGCACTAAACCAAATAATTAATATTTTATTTACAGATGTCTAGACGCCGAGGAAGAAGAAGCAGCAAAAAATGCTTAGCTTTAGCATTATATTTAGATTTATTATTATAATGATAAAACTTTTTATTTTGGAACTACTCTTGTTTTATTTACCATAGTAAAGTAAAGTAGTAAGTAGCCTACAACTTTTCTACGCCTGGGCAAAGGCCTCCATCATTGAAATCAAGCCATCGCTACAATTGATGGGTAATGGCATAAACACCACATCATCTCAGCCAAAAGACGTCCACTGCTGGACAAAGGACTCCCCCAAGGATCTCCATAACCACCGGTTTTGTGCTGGTCGCATCAAGCGGCTTCCC
This sequence comes from Eudonia mercurella, assembly GCA_963082485.1. NCBI lineage: Eukaryota > Metazoa > Arthropoda > Insecta > Lepidoptera > Crambidae > Eudonia > Eudonia mercurella. Next base: position 16,007,999 of record OY720028.1, read on the forward strand.
GCAACCTTCACCAGATCGTGAAGCACCTTGTTGCAGGCCTGCCCACACTGCGCTTTCGGTACGCGGTCGCCACTCAAGGACTTTTCCCCCCAGCGGCCATCAACACCGCGCTTCTTGCCAAATGCGTGTTGGTAATCATATACCCAGGATATGCTTCGAACAATCCGAAACATACGAACGACCAATATTGAGTACCGAACTTCCTTAAGAAATCTTTTTAAGGAAATTGGTGTCCTGACAGTTGCATCTCAAAATATATATAAGTGTATAGTTTTTGTACGTTGCAATATCAACTCCTTTACTAAACATGGTGACGTACACAATTTCAATACTAAAAATAAGACAAAACTTGTAATGCCACTGTTCAGGTTACAGAAGGTTCTTGGTTCCTTCTTGGGGCAAGGTATACATTATTACAATAAAATACCAAGTACTGTACTAGATTTACCTTTAGATAAGTTTAAAAAACATGTAAAGTCTTTATTACTTAAAAAAGGTTATTATACAGTCAAAGAATATTTAGATGATAAAACAGCCTGGTTATAATAAAAAACACATTATACTTTATTTGAATCATCATAATAAAATTATTTTTTGTAATTTTTATACTGATATGATAGCCTTTATCAGCAGTGTCCTACAGATAAACAGCGTTGCGTTAAATAGATCACTAAGTTTTTATTTAGAGTATCTTGAGTGTGTCATGCTCTCTTTACTGTCTCTGCGGTGGTGGCGTGTGCGTCGGGTCGTTACGTTCCCTAAAATATGGTTGAGCGAAGCGATGGCTGATTCATATGTCATACTCGTGAACGGGCGCCGCCTGTGGAGGCTGGTCTGCTCACGCATACTTATCTTATTTTTAGTATTATTCACTATAGTTTGACTTTTACGAGAGTACTGTAGTGGCACTGTATGACATTGTGGAAATTGAAACTTTTACCTGATGTAAATTTGTTAACGTATATTTTTTTGTTTTTTTTTACATGTTGTGGTTGTCTTCTATATTTTTGTGTTTATTGTAATGGAAAGTATCCTTTTTAAAGGCATTTTCCAATATTTTTGACGATGTAAGGGAGAAAAGAGCTAGACACTTGCTGAGTTTCATGCCGGTTCTTCTCAGTACAAGATCTCCGGCCCAGAGTAAACTTACGAACCGATGGCATAGTGACATTCACAAGAGCTACTTGTAGCCTAAACTGAATAAATTATTTTGAATATTGAATACTTTGCCTGAACTGGGAATTACTCCCGGGACCTTCGTGTATGGAGCCAAGCGCTCTGCCACTTGGTCACCGAGGTGATCTTTTAAGAGTAACATAATTATAAAGCTTTTCTAACGTAGCCGAGGACTTCTTGGCGGGAAAGTGAAGAGTCATGTCTGCGGTTTTGTTTTATTTTCGAAAATTTGTGTTATATCGAATATTAATGTGACTTTTAAAATTCTCTTAAGAAGTCCGCCCGAAGACTTAGTAAAGTCCCACATCTTTACTGAGATACTCGAGGGGTTGGGGGGTATATTATTTCTCACTTCTCATTTCTATTATCATCATCATCATCATACACAAAAGAAATATTGTTTATTTATGTATTACTTGTTAGAAAAATTACTTTGACACTGGCTAAATGTGCTAATCGCACGAAGCCATCAACAAAAAGAAACGAAAAAACGTAGCCGAAGATTGATAAACAAAAATGTTATCCACGCTTTCAGTTTGAGTAAGATATATAACGGACAGCTCGGCATCAGTAATGGGAGATCTCTTAGGTTCGTCTACACAAGTGCATCCCTCAGTGATTCAGCTATACCTACTTATGCATTCTTGTGACCAGATATCTTTTATTTTGAAAGATATAATTTTTTCTTTAAATAAATTACTAATCTATACTTATATTATAAAAAGGAAAGCTTTGTATTTTTGTATGTATGTTTGCAACGAATAAACTCAAAAACCGATTTAAAAAATTCTTTCACCATTAGAATGCTACATTAGTGCTGAGTAACATAGGCTATATTTTGAAAAAAAATTCGGTACGAAGTCCGCTGGGTCAAAATTTGCGTTAAATTTGATTAAATACTAGTTTTTTTAATAAAATTTAACGCAAATTTTGCTGCGAAAAGATTACAATTCAAAAAAGTTTTGAAAAAATTGTTGTTATTTGCTTTGCTTGTCTCTTCTTTATTTCAAGAATATGCCTAAGTTTTTTAATAAAGTCCTTTTATAACATGTTATTAAAAAATCAAATGTCCCGCTTACATTATAAAATGTCTGGTCACGTCTACATCAATTTTGTTAGCACAAAGGGTTAACGCATCGGACCGACAAAGATTTTATAGATTGTGCCTTGCCCCGAGAGAACTCCCCGGGTTGAACTACGAATATTGACGTTAAGAATTTGTATTGTGAAAACTCTTGAGCTAGAACTTGGAAGTAATATTGCAAAACTTTGGTCTAGCAATCGCAACTTATGCAAGACGTTTACAAACGACTACATTTTTACATCTGTCCGAGTTGAGCTCTCTGAAAGTTGGAATAGCGTGATATTTTTACATTTCAATGTGACCTGGATGATCTTTGTTTGTTTTTTGTATTCCACAACTGGGAAATGTTTTGTCTTCATCTCACCTACTGATGAATAGAAGTAGGTGTCATCATCAGCTCATTTTATGCCCCCACTGCTGGGGCACGAGCCTTTCCTACGGATTGATAGGGAGAACAGGTCATAAACCGACACGCGGGCCCAGTGCAGATTGGTGGTTGTAAACGACTGCTAATGCAGCCGGGACTAACGGCTTTACGTGCCTTCCGAAGCACGGAGGAGCTCGAGATGATACATTTTTGGTCACCCATCCAATGACCGGCCTTTGCGAAAGTTGCTTAAACTCAGCACTCGCAGACCGGGCGCATTAACCACTGCGCCATCGAGCTCCTCCCGCAGGAGGACTGCCCTCCTCCCGAAGTAGGTGTAGAATGTCGAAACTCTACAAATCTACTTACATTTAACAACAATAGGAAAAACCCTTGATAAGATGGAAACTAATCAGACGCACTTACAACAAGCCCTACTACTAACTAAACCGAGTACCTTACAGGGACCTTACACCTACATTGTCACATTTAAACATCTTAACTTCAACCATTCAAAAAATACGACAATTTGTTCTAAATTACCTAACCATCAAACTGTCAAAACTAGGTATATATTGGTTTCACATTAATATAAACGAAACAACATTAGTTATAACTTCCAATGTATTTTAAAGTATCCATGACAATTTCTACATATAAGATGTATACAAATTATACATGTAATAGAAAAATTGTCATGGATACATTCAAATGACATTGGACGTATATATTTTCTACGTTTTTATGATTTGCAATGTTTAAAAAAAAAAATTTTTCCGTAGGAATCTAATAGCACGATTAAATAGTTTTGGGACGGTATACGGAAATAAAAAGTCAACGGGAGAGCCGTTGCCGCTCGCTGATGGCTACTTACCTCCCTCACTTTAAATATTAATCGTATTTGTTTGTAACATATGTAATAATAGCGCAATGTAATACTTGTGTACTTTTTTCGGGTTTTTGTCGGTCGAAGGTCAGTAATTTAGTCTAAACGAATTTTTTAGTTCTATGATTTATAGTTTTGACGTCGATAAGTGCCTGTGAAGGCTTATGTTTAATAAATTAATTTGACTTTGACTTTGACTTTTTGTAAATACAAACAATATTATATTTAGAAAACACCAAGACAAAACAAAAGGCCGTCGTTGTATGTATGTATATCTAATTTTAATGCGCACAACATACTTCCGAGCTAAAGCTGTTTGAAATTGCTGCTTTGTAATTGTTTACATGATTTCGAAACTGTACTATGTACTTACATGCTTTTGAAGTTTACTTGGTGTACCTAATTATCTAACTGACAATTTATATCATTTTTTGGTAATATATTGTTAACAATAATTTTATATTAATGTATAGTTAATTTTGACACAAATTTACGTTTAATAATTGGTCACAGCTTAGCATACTTATTTTTGCGATTTGATGTTATTAAATGAATTTGAATTTAAAAGATGTTTCCATGTTATTGCTCGTGGCTGTACAACCTAGCAATATAATGCGCCAAGTAAATCGATCGGCCGGCTACCGACTCTTACATAAACCACTCATATTACTATCCCTACCGTTCAAGCAGTGTCTAGTGTCTAGCAATACCAAGTTTACTGTTACAAAGCACTTTTTAAATACAGGGAATTATGATTAATGTCACACTTGATTTCAAAGTAACCCCTTTAGACTGTACCTCAGAACAATAACTAAATCAGTTCAGAGAGCACTACAAACAAGTTCAAAACACTAACAACGCAATAATACATAAGAACAACAATGACAGTTACAAAAAGGAGTGACCGTAAAAAGCGTTTATCAAATAAAGCCACGTCAAGAGAATTCACATTATCCTTACGAACGTCCAAATTTTTCTGTGTTTTTCATTTATCTCATCCGCAAACCTCGTTTTGATCCCCTAATGGTATTCCCACAGATAAAACTTGGCTTTGTTTATTTTCGTAGGCTTTATTTATTTTTGTCGGTGTTGTTAGCGACAGCTGCGCCGCTTGTTTATCATTCCGCTTACCCTGATCGGGATTCTTGCCTCCATTTTGTAATTCACCTGACTCCGATTAGTGAATAAGGGAATAGTGTAGCGGAAACAGTATGTTGATGAAAGTTCTTTGTGACCGAGATGATGAAGGTAAAAGTCCAAAAAGCGTTCAGACCCTGGTCTGACGTCAGCGTTACTACAATGGGGTGTGTCACTCAAAACTTTTGTACATGGCGCTCTCGGCAATGGTACCTTATTAACAAGTTGTGTAACAATCAGTCACTCAATTAAAAAGCGAATTATGTAAGCGGAAAGCATATTTAAAAGGAAAAAAGGCTGATTTAATATAGAGGTGAGTAAGAGATAGTCGTAAATAATGACTTGCCGAATTCAGATTTTTCGACAATCATACGTGCTTTATGGTGATTTCTATTTAATATTGTGTTTCTTTGTCGCAGACTGGAATCGTACGACCGAAATTATAACTTTGGTGCTGTTTACAATTCTTAAGATGCTTAAAACTACTTAACCTAATTGAATGTCTGACACTTACGTGCACTCCCGTGTACTCACTGGCCGAAGCGGCGGGCGACCCTCCCTGGGTCAGATCCGACCGCCTGTGCGATGTGGTGGCAATGTCACTAACCCTAAGCGACCCCCTTGGAGCTCCAAACCCTGAACGACCACGCACTCACGCACTCACACGCGCCTACACGGTTACCAGTAGGCGAATTGTCATTCCGCACGCATAGAAGTACAGTTCCTTGGTACTTATTTGTCACGTTTAACACGGCACTCCCATAGGACACGTGAACAAACGCGAATCGACCGATTTCACCAGTTATATTTTACAAAACAAGGGCGCGTTCCAAACGCGTGGTTTCCGTGTGTCTAACACGAAGGAAGCCGAGACACTAAGATGGCGGCCATCGCTCGCGTGCGCGCAGACCGGGCGGCGCCGCACTCTTTTTCATAAGGCGTCAACAGACGGCCAGCGCCATCTGTGATGCCGTATCAAAACTACATTGTATTTGGAACATTCCCCCGTCCCGGGCTGAAGGCTCAGACCGTTAGCTCATTCAACCGGGAGACGAGAGAGTGTTGCCATGGCTCGTCTCAGAATCGAACCACCGACCAACACCTCCGCGACGCGTGGAGTCCCATCGGGACCCATTAATAACCTTAAGATGCGGCCCCGGCGCCAAACCAAGGAAGGCAAGTTGGCCTCCTTCAATAATACTAAATCCCCTTCCCGAGGGGGCTCAGTCCTGTCTGTCCACTTCACCCTTTGCTGCAGCAAATGCAAGTATTCAACGGACCAGCGGTACCAGAAATTCTGGCCCATCTGCTGCAGCATTTGATAACGCGACAACCGGGTGGTACGTTCTTCCCTCCAAGGGTATTCCGGCAGAGCAGTGAGCGGCTGCCCGATCAAAAAATGTCCAGGAGTCAAGACCTCCAGATCGTTTGGATCAGGGGACAGGGGACAGAGAGGACGAGAGTTGAGGACCGCTTCCACCTTACAAAGCACAGTGGCAAGCTCCTCAAAGGTTAAAACCGTTTCTCCAATGACGCGGCGGAGGTGGGTCTTTGCGGACTTAACAGCCGCCTCAAAGATTCCTCCCCAGTGTGGGCAATTTGGTGGACTGAACCGCCAAGTTACCCCCTTCCGGGCGAGCGTCTGACTTAAACTATCTACGTTATTTTCTAAAAATTTGTGGACATCATTTAGATAGTTAGCGGTACCCCTATAGTTTGTGCCATTGTCGGAACGGATAAGTGAGGGCAGACCCCTACGCGACACGAAGCGATCCAACGCGGCGACGAAAGCCTCCGTAGACAACGCGGAGACCACCTCCAGGTGGACGGCCTTCGTGGCCAAGCACACAAATACGCACAAGTATGCCTTTACGACCCGTGCGTTGCGAAGAGTGGTCGTCTTCACAGAAAACGGTCCGGCAAAGTCCGTGGCTACCCCCGAAAATGGACGAGACTGGGTGACTCGGTCCGATGGCAGATCCCCCATCTGCGGCTGCATGAGTGAAGCCCGAAGCCGGTAACACGGCAGACACCGGAACAGCACTCCTCGAACGGCTCTTCGAGCCGACAAAATCTAAAATTCCCTCTGCAGGATGGCCAGTAACGCGCCGCACCCCGCATGCGCATTACGAATGTGGCGATCGGACACCAGGAGCTTAACCAGCGGTCCATCCTTCGGCAGGAGTAGGGGGTGTCGAGTCCCGTAAGGCAGGTCGGCTTTCCGTAATCGGCCTCCACTCGCGCATAAACGCAATGTATTTGTCCCGAAGGACTGGGTCACGCCGCATGCGCCGTTCCATGGCCAGCAGCCTCTTCTCCGCCAAAGCCCTGGACTGCCCTAGAACAGGAGGGGAGGCAATAAAAGGAAGCCTGGTCACAAACCTCCCGGACCTAGATCGTGACGTGTTAGCCTGATAGAAGGCCTCACACTCCACATGGTCGGGATCCACCCTAGGGACCAGGGGGAGTTCCTCAATCTCCCAAAACCTCTGCATCGTCTTGGCCAAGGATGCAGACAAGATGATCTTGGACTCATCCGGAGTCGGGTCGTCAACGACCGGTCCCATAATTGAAAATCCAAAAAGCGTGGACACTGCCACCAATGAAGAGGGACCCAAAGCCCTTTGGGATCCTAGCAGGATCCATCCAAGGACATCCGACCCTAAGAGGAGATCCACCGGAGCCGGATGATCAAATAGTGGGTCGGCCAGATTTAGGCCCTTTGTAACTGCGCGTGTACTAGAGGGCAGATCGGTAGAAGGCTGCCAGCCCACAATGGTGTCCATCACCGTGGCTGCTACCGAAATCCTCAAAGTAGAGGAATGTACCGCGGAGAAGGTGACTTGGGTTTGGCCCATCAAACCTCTAACCTCCATGCCACCAACCCCGAGTAGCGGCATCGAGGGGGCCTCCATGCCCAGACCCAGTTTTTGTGTGTCGAGTGGACAACAGGCAGCCTTGGGCCCCTGAGTCCAACAAGGCTCTGAGGGTGACCGAGTCTCCCTGAGGGCCCCAAACGCGGACAGCCGCAGTAGGGAGCAGAACCGTCCGCGGGTCTGCTCTCGAAGGGGGGCAGGCTAGCTATGCCCCTTGGGCTTCCCTCCCCTCTTGGGCCCCCACATAAAAGTATGGCCGGCGGGTGCACATGGCCATCCTCGGAAGGGCGTAGTCCGCCGCCCTACCATATCTGGAATAGGTCGGGTGGTACTCCAGCCGGGGGTACTCGTGGAGCGGCGGAGAGAACCGCCTTGGCCCCGGCGGGTCGCGCTGCTCCACGCTAGCGCGCACAGGTGCCCATGCAGGAGGGGATCCCGGGTCAGCTGTCGGGCCCCCGCCCGTAGGGCCCCAGCTCACACTTGGGCCGGCCGCCTGGTAGCCTGCAGACGCGTGGCCCTCCATGGGTGCACGCGCCTGTCCACGGCTCACCTCCCGCGGTGGGGGCGCGTCACGCGCCGGATTGCGCCTCTGAGTGGGTGGGGATGTGCTCCGCCCTGGAGCACCCCCGCCCGTGGGGCGCCGCTGCTGGGGGGTCGGTGGGGCTGCGCCCGACCGGTTCGCGCAGAGCAGCAGGTGATGCGACCCGTCGCAAGCGCTGCATCTCTAGGCCCTGGTACAGTCTCGGGCGAAGTGGTCGCCCAGGCAACCAAAACATAGGCCATTGCGCTTCACCATTCGCCGCCTATCCGCCACCGGCATCCCCCGCCATTCCTGACACCGTAGTAGGGGGTGGCCCATTTGGCCACACTGCAAACAGGCCGGCTCCCTGCCGGCCGCTATCGTCAGCGCCGCCAACCGCGCCGTCGTGCGTCCTGGTGGCCGCTGCTGTTGAGCAGCCTGGGGCGTCCTGCGCCCCTGTGTGGTGCCCAGGACCTACACGGGAGCGCTCTTAGTGGCGGCAGGTCCGGAGGCGAGGTCTCCACGACCCTTGCCTCGTACTCGAGGAACCTCATCAGGTCCTCCAATGTGGGCAAAGCACTCCCTTCCTTTTCTGCCGCCTCGCGCTCAAAGCGGGAGCGGACGTCCGTGGGCAGCTTGGTCAGGATGATGTGGACCAGTAGGAAGGACCACTGGTCCACCGGCAACCCCAACATCCTCAAGGCGTTGCATGCAACGGTGACCGGCGTCAACAGTTGCAGCCTTATGTCCGCCCGACTGTGCACCCCGGGCAACGCCAACAGCTGGCGGGCATGTGCATCTGCCAACAGCCGGACGTTGTGGTAGCGGTTGGTGAGGAGCTTCCATGCCGTCCCATATTGGGCATCCTCAACCTTTAGATGCTGGACGAGTGCCCTTGCCTCGCCCTGCAGTGTGGACAGCAAGTACGCCATCTTCTGACCCCGGGTCAAGTCGTCCCGGCTGTCCACCAGCGACACAAACATGTTTTGGTAGGCGACCCACTCCTCCACGCAGCCGTCAAAACTGCCCAGCTGTATCGTGGGAAGCCTACCCATAATCGCCGCTCCTCCCGCTGGCGATGGTGCTGGAGGTACGGGCTCGCCCGCCCTGCGGCGTCTGATGTCGCAGGCCACCTGCGTGACCTCGTCGCAGATCTCCATGATCTGGGCGAAATCCGCTTCACAGGACGCCCAAACTTCCTCGCTTGGTGGCGGGGTGGACTCTGACACCGCCATCATAGCCGATTCCGCCGAGGTCACCCGCGACCCCAACTGTTCCGCCCGCGCCAACACGGCATCTTCCATATCCTTTCGGGTCAATAACCCCCGTACTGCCAGGAACCAACGCAACTCTTTCGCAAGGACCGCCTTCGCCATCGCGTTGAGGGAGATGTAAAATAAATAAACAACTACCTAGTTGATATTAGCGGGAGCGGGAAAACCGCCGACAATAGCACAGACGACAGTGGTAGTACCTAACACAAGTTATGGCTACGATAACAATTTCCCAAATTGTGAGGTGCACAATGCAACAACAAGTAACGTGCCACACTCGTAAAAACAAAACAAAAGGTAATACCTAAAATTAACTTAAACTAGGCCGCTAGAATAAACTTTATAACAAAATGTTATTACAACGTTACAACAAAAAATAACAATATCAAATAACCAAAATACAATAACCAATTTGGATAGGCCTATGTCCAGCAGTGGACGTGTATAGGCTGATAAAGTTAAGTCGTTAACGTTAACGACGTCACTATAAAGTGCTTAGCTAACAACAAGTTGAGATACCTACCTACATTAACTAATAAAAAATAAAAAGGTGTTGAATTTAACAATGTTGAGGCGAGATTAACCACGCTTGCTACCAGAAAATGTTTACAATTCTTAAGATGCTTAAAACTACTTAACCTAATTGAATGTCTGACACTTACGTGCACTCCCGTGTACTCACTGGCCGAAGCGGCGGGCGACCCTCCCTGGGTCAGATCCGACCGCCTGTGCGATGTGGTGGCAATGTCACTAACCCTAAGCGACCCCCTTGGAGCTCCAAACCCTGAACGACCACGCACTCACGCACTCACACGCGCCTACACGGTTACCAGTAGGCGAATTGTCATTCCGCACGCATAGAAGTACAGTTCCTTGGTACTTATTTGTCACGTTTAACACGGCACTCCCATAGGACACGTGAACAAACGCGAATCGACCGATTTCACCAGTTATATTTTACAAAACAAGGGCGCGTTCCAAACGCGTGGTTTCCGTGTGTCTAACACGAAGGAAGCCGAGACACTAAGATGGCGGCCATCGCTCGCGTGCGCGCAGACCGGGCGGCGCCGCACTCTTTTTCATAAGGCGTCAACAGACGGCCAGCGCCATCTGTGATGCCGTATCAAAACTACATTGTATTTGGAACAGGTGCTATAGAAGAAGACTGTCTAGATGATGACAAATATGCAATCTTCCACCTGCTGAGACTTTCAAGGATATAAATGCTAGCACAGCTTTGCCACCTCTGTCTAAACATAATATACAGGAATTTATAGAAAGATAATAAAAGTACATGTTTTGGCAACTTATACTTCACATATCTACTGATGCAAGGATCACAAAACTCATACTTACCTACTTTGATACTTACCTTAATTCTTGTCTTTCAGAAAACGATGGACACCTCGATTTTTTGCAATTAAAAGCCACACACTGAGGCATTATCGCAGTATTTATGAAAATGATAACAACTTTTGATAACAACAAAGAGAAAAAGGCAGTGATACACCCCATTTGAGGTGCTGTTGAATGCAGCGATCCACCTGGTTAAAGATCGCAGTAGCTGGAATTTGGCTATTATTGACAGTTTTATTAGGGTCCCTCAACATTATAGGAACGATTGAAAAGAAAGAGGTTTGTATGATAGCCCACTCTTTACCAGTTATATGGAAGTTCACATTTAACCAAGAATCGTCAATTTTATTAAGATTATGGTGGGATAGCTACCATCATAATGATCAAGATAACATGATGGCGTTACAACTTCCATCTTATTATTTTATCTAGGTCTATTACCATAAAAATTATGCTAGTAAAATAATTTCTGCTGTGATAAGAGATTCGAATCTTACTGTCAGGACGTGGTCAGGACACAAAATATTCTGGAGCCCGAGCCTGGTCCCCCTGGGTCTGAGATCGTTGCTCACACCAATAAACCACAGAGGCTGGAGAGGTGCTTTGTCTTTATAGTATATAAAAATCTTCTGTGCGTGTGTATGTTATTGAACTCCTTCTAAACGGCTGGACCGATTTGGATGAAATTTTCTGTGTGCATTGTATGTGCAATGTGTGCAGACTTACAAATGGACCCGGTAGCTGACGCTGCTATAGGGGTCCATCATGGGATACGGGTGTTCTTAAGCGGACGAATGATTTGTTTGTTTTGTTGTCATGGAAACGTTAACTGTCAAAGCGGTACGAAGTCCGCCCGCGCCGGTCAGCTAGTGTTAATATAAATATGAACTACTGCTATAGTTTCACTGTGGCAAGAGTAATCCGTTGTTGATCCGGTTCACGCGGGAATTGGGGAATCGTAACAGGCTTCATTTGACAAATGCTGGAAGGCAGTCGCCCGGAGGCGCCGCTGTTGTTACAAAACCGTTTTATTTAATAACAGTTACTTTCCTTCGTGCTATCCACTTTGTTGTATGATGTAGATTTTTATATTTGGTACTACAGAACGGCTGCAGTGATCAAAACAATAGTTTAATATCTGTATCAGCTACAGAAAAAAAACATATAATATCTTGGTTTATTTTTCTTCAGTCAAAGTAAATCAAGAATATAGGCACGTAGATATGCAGGTAGATACGCAACTATTTTCAATTCCATTCAAATAAATAGTTAAACCTTAACTTTTTGCTGAAATTGACGCTGAAGTAATTATCTTCTAATAGCCTAATGTCAGGTAATTTTGAAAGAAGATGACATATTATTATTGCTAGGTACCAAGGTATTCTTTTAATCAATTCAAGGAGTTAAATCATATTTTTGAGACAGCACATATTTTATTATTACGATAATTAGACATTTTCTACTCCTATTCTCTTATTTTTTATATTGTCACTTTAAGCATTCATAATGGTGTGGCCAACAGAAAACGATGAAAAGTTGAGTGAAGTAAGTAAATATATAAATGAGATTTCAAAGAATAATAAGAATCTACCTAATTATTAAGGTATTACGATGGCTTTTGGCTTTTGGCTTTCGATTTATCAAGCGGTTATTTAAATTATTATTTTTCAAATTAACATGACATAAGCATAACACAACATTCCCCATATAAAAAATTAATATGACCGCGCGGCATCATATAAATATGGACGAAGACATTTCAAATAAAGTATATGATACTTGTCACTTACGGACGGCGCACCCTTAATTATGGACGGTCTATGCCTTACTCCTTACCTCCGTGCAGAATTTGTTTGTCCATGTGTTTTTTCTGGGCGTTGATAAGGACCAGTGAGTCGGTCAGGTTTACTTCTAAACGAATTAATTCTCATCAACTTACGATCTGTACCGTTTCTCTGGCCGTACGTCGGACTAAATTTCGCAACGCCTAGCAGTATACAGTTGACATCTTACGACTAACAATAGAGGCCTAGTCTATCGTATCTTCCAAAGGTATCACGATTGCAGCACACGTGCTAGCCACTACGCCACATTAAGCCTCTTGTTCCCAATTTGGTAACTCTGCATTCGAGTTCAGGACACTTCAATCTAAGGAAATATTAGGACCCCCGTATGGATAAACAGTGTACCTATAAGCTTCAAAAAGTTATTCCGTTTGTTGTCTGTTTTACTCATAATTGAAACGAAGTTTACATGACTGGTACAAAACACGTAATATAAGCTTTTGTTCTATTTATTAGTGAAGCCCGGAAAGTGTGGTCTTTGAACAAACCGCCTGACCAAATTATTCTTTTTAATTCCTTTGTTGGTTGAATTGTCATGAGTTTCAATGATTTACACCAACGGACTTTTTTTGTAGGTATTAAACAGTTCATCTATTAGCTAAACATGGGGTTCAGTAATCAGTAGTAATTCTTGTAAAACAGCCCAATATCCAATGTCCAATATTGATGTAAAAAATAACAATTCTTTGATTCTGTTTCAGTATGACGCTATGGAGCTGCCAGGTCAACAGCTATCTGCTACAAATGCTTACACACCGTTCGACCATGTACTCAACTTGGATATTAAAGCCGCCCCGGGCTGCCAAAGATTGACTTCCATTATAGCGACCATGGGTATTATATTAAATATTTGCCATAACCATACAGTACAGGATTTTGAAAATATCATCTTCTTAAATGAAACTTAATAGGATTTAGAAAGGTGCTTTAATGATAGACCATTGATTTACGCGTTGAAAGTACTCATAGTTCTCTTATCATAGTGAATACGCTAGCGTTACTTTTAAATATTCAAATGGTGGGATACAATTTGGATAAAGTATGTTCTAATAGATTACAAAAATTATGTTGTGCTTCGTATGGGGTTATGAGAGGATGGGAGAAGATCGCGTGGTGAAGTGAGCGTGTGTGGGACGGCCTAGTGGTCGACGGCCAGTTGGTCGACCTAGGTACCACTGGGGAATGAAGTGGGGAAGGACTTGCGCGGGCTCCACTTGGACGACTGGCAGGAGGTGGCACAAAACAGACCCAGATAGAAGCATTTTTTTTTTTAAAGAGAGAAAGTTTACTGATTGCTTCAGACGGCATTTTAAGTTTCACCGGGCGAGAAACAGAAAGGGTTTCTGAAACCGTGTGAAATGAATCACCTTCGGAGATTTTCTAGAGGAACGGCATCACGCACTAGAGCGTGTCCCTGTGCCTTACTAGATTCTCTGAGGGGTTCGGATCGGATCGGATAGAGGCTCTTATGGTCGGAGTGCAAGACTCACTTTGAGTCGCTGAGCCAACTTAGTAAGTAGTAAGTATTGTGGTGAACATACTTTGGACTTTTTCTTTCTGCTTCTATAGGTAAGTCCACCAACGACATGGAGATAATGGAAAAGATGATTGCCACCGGAATGAATGTTGCCCTTCTTAACTTGTCCTACGGTTCAAGAGAGGATCATATTGAAACTATCAAGATGTTACGCCAAGCCGCCAAAAACTTCAGCGTAAACATGGGACGAAACTACCCGTTGGCTATTGCTTGCCAACTGCCAGGACGAAAGATAAGGACTGGAAAAGTAGCAGATGTATGCATTTTATGTTATGGTAGTTCACTTCGCTCGTCCTTTAATGAAGCGCAGTTAATGATATAAACAACTTCAAAGGACACTTTAAAGCTATGGCCCCAAACAAATTTAAATAATTATTGTTAAAGTGGGTGAGCTATCAGCTATTTGTAAGCTAACTGTTGTTCACACAAGAGTAATTTTCATTTCAGAGTTATGGAGAGTCCGTCGAATTGAAAACTGGTGATGTTATTAGACTTACTACCGATGAATCTTATAAAGAAAGGTGTTCCACTTACACTGTCTATGTTGACTTTATGTATTTTGCCGACCAAATGAACAAGGGCAACCATGTGTTTCTGGACAATGAAACGATCCAGCTGAAAGTGGAAATGATTTCAGCCACCACGTTGACTTGCAAGATTGAGAGAGGCGGATTCTTGGGTTCATACAAAGATGTATTTGTGCCCAATGTTGTATTCCATATGCCTAACTATACAGATAGAGATAAGTTAGATATAGAAATGGCAATAAAGAATCAGGTAAGCAGTATTTTTTTGCGTATGTAAAATACCATGCTGCTTATTCAGTGATCACGTAATGGCGCTACAGATATCGAATTATTTACATAAACAAAATCCCTACAGTAGCAAAAGATAATGTTTAGCAACTATACATTAGAAGGATGTTCATTAACCAATAACACTTTATACGTTATGTTTTTAGGTTGATATACTTATCGCCCAATTTGTGAATGGACCATCAGCGATTCATGAACTCAAAGAGTTATTGGGAGAGAAAGGCAAAAAAATTGCTATTGTTGCCAACATTCAATCAATCGAAGGGTTCAGGAATTTTGATCAGATAATTGCCGTAAGTTCCCTTTTGTTATTCGTTCAAACATGTTTTTAATTTATTTCAATTCGGTATAATAATAAAATTAATTTAAAGGTGGCTAATGGTGTGATTATTACAAGACAAGAGTTAGGTTCAGATATTACTCCAAAGAAATTAGTAATCGCTCAGAAAAATATGATAGCTCGTGCAAATAAGGTAAGCGTTCATTTCAACACAATTTGTAACAGTAATGGTGTGTAAACGGCTTTTTGACGGACCACGGCAATTTATCTTCCAGGTTAATGTTCCAGTCCTTATCAGTGCTCACCTTCTAAGCAGTATGAGGTTTAAAAAGATTCCGCTACGAGCTGAACTCTTAGACATTGGTAACTGCATCCTTGACGGAGCTGATGGTCTCATACTAACGGCTGAAACCTCCATAGGACTGTATCCGGTGGAAACTGTAGCCTATTTGGCAAGCGCAAGCAAGGAAGCCGAAGCTTGCGTGTGGACTAAACAACTGTTCCATGATCTAATAGAAAAGGTACATTTTGTCACGTTATTCCATTAAGTTTTGTACAGTAGTACATTAACCGACCGGAAACATATCTGTCACTTGAAAAAAGATAGTGTTGAAAAAATTCCAGGAGCGGGATTCGAACCCGCACCGCTATCGTGGCTCGTGGAAATTTTTGGAACGTGGAATTTTGAACACTTTGTCTTTTTCAAATTGTAATTAGTTCGCAACAAATTTGCGTATTATATGTACATAATCATATCTGTCATTATCATCACCACCTCATTATATGTCCCCACTGCTGGTGCACGAGCCTTCCCTATGGATGGATAGGGAGAAGGGGCCAATAACCACCACGCGAGCCCAGTGCAGAATGGTGGTTGTTAACGACTACTAATGCAACTGGGACCAACGGCTTTACGTGCCCTCTGAAGCACGAGTGAGCTCAAGATGATACATTTTTGGTCACCCATCCGATGACCGACCTTAGTAGACGAAAGCTGCTTAACCTTAGCAATCGCAGACCGAGCGCGTTCAACCTAACAACCTAACAACAACCACGTTGTATTTCGGCTCAGACTTCATTGCCCTGTGATCAAGCGACTGGTGCGGCGCTAGCAGCTGTGCTGGCAGCCCAGAGAGTCATTGCAGCGGCCATTGTGGTGGTGACCACTACAGGGAAGTCTGCGCAGCTGGTTGCGAAGTACCGCCCCAGGTGTCCCATCATAGCGGTCACCAGATACGCACCAATAGCGAGGCAGCTGCATATGTGGAGGGGAATCATGCCGATTGTCTACGAAGGTATACCATTTTGTATTTAGAGTAATTCTTTTTTTTACACTAGAATTTTCAAATGCATGGCTTTCATCTTTTCCGATTTTAAGTGACGGTAAGACCGAAAGGTGGAAAAGCACTTACCCTTGGAGTTCTAAGAGTCAATGGGATGTACTGACCGCTTAACGTCAAACAAAGATGTACTTAGTAGATGTAGCACGATATTTTTAAAGCAAAGTAAAGAGTAAGTACAGTACTTTCCCATTAATGCGCTAACAACTCCGCTACCAAAGAGAAATTTTGAAAGTCGGCTTTAGAGTCGACGACCCAAACAGTGAAAACTGCGAGTTGTGCTCTTCGTACAATAAGAAGTGAGCGCGCTTGACAGCTCCGATCACCTATCTGGAAAAAAGAGAATGGACTATACGTGTCCACGAGGCATTTCTCTTGAGACACTAGTCCTATGAGTTCTGGATGATGAACGCGCTTCGTCGGGTCCTTATCTGACGTTATGACCTAACGCAGATGGTCCCTTGTGCGAAATGGTTTACTTGCGCAAGGTCGTCTGGGGCTTTTCGTATATCCTTTTAATCAGTTGGCAGAAGGAAGGTGCCAGTTAAACTTCAAAACAGCATTTAAAAGGGTGGCCAACAGCTGGGCAAACATCATTGATTGAAGTCAAGTCATCGCTACTAATAAAAGGTATTGGCTTTTCCTAAATGCGGTAAATTGGTGATCACAAATGCGCGATATGTATCGAAATATTCGAAACGATGTATTACTTAGAAATTGAACCCTATTCATAGGGTACATTGGTACAATTAAGACTGTAAATAAAACTACTATTTTTCTTTAAAGATTCACCTGACATTGACTGGCAGTCTGACCTCGAGAAAAGAGTCAACTTCTGTTCAAAGTGGGCAATGGCCATGGGTTTCATCAGGGTTGGTGACCCTCTCGTCATCGTCTCGGGCTGGAGACAAGGTTCTGGGTTCACAAACACCATGAGAATTGTATACGCTGCTGCCGATACTACGGTTGCTTAATCGACCTTTTTTGTTATTTATTTATTTAGTTACTGAGCTTGTTTGTAGATGATGTAGTTGTGATAAATATGATTTTGGACGTGTTTTACTGGATTCATTCATAAAGTGAGTTTTAATATTTTTGTACAATAAAACAAAATGATGAATAATTGCAAAGTAACAAAAAATAATTTTGTTCGAAATATTATACAGAATACTTCTTTCAGTATTATATTTTTGCTGTAGAATTACACACATTACATACTTACACACATTTTTATCATTATTTTTACATTACTATTGATATGCGCGCTAGCCCAATTTAAATTGGTGTGTTTAACAACTGCTTTTTTACAAGCACAACCGGCACCAATAGCTTAGAGAACTCTAGCTATATCTATTCGGTCACCCATCCAGTGGCAAAACATGACGAAAGTTGCTTAACTTGAAAGATCGCAACCGAAACTTAATACTTGCCATTGAACTTTCTTTTGTAGTGTAAAAACATTCTGAAATTATGTAGAGTATTTTATTAGACAACATCATATACAATGTTCTGATCCTAAGGTAAGTAGCTAAAGCACTCGTTTTAAGGAAAAGTTCGTATTCGACATTGGCCCGACCGGGAATAGAACCCGGGACCTCAGAGATAGCGCCGCCCAAAGTCCGACGTGCCAGCCACTCGGCTACCGAGCTCGCTCCTATTATAATAATAAGTTCGGATACCAATAAATTATTTCAAAAAATAAAGGCTCTCTATAAAAAAAACACTTCCTTAAAACTTCCGATCAGTGTCGGACTAGACAGCCAGATTCACGTCCTACGGTAATCAATTTCAATAAAGAGCAGGAACACTCCCGTTTCCGATGAAAATTTCAAATGAATTTGTCCCAGATATTAACCGCGCCCGTCGCAATGTCTCATTAGGCAAAAATTTACTTTAATTTACTACTGCTGGGGCACGAACCTTTCCTATGGATGGATAAAGAGAATGGACCATAAACAACCACGCGGACCCAGTGCAGATTTGTGGTTGTTAACGACTGCTTATGCAGCAGGGACCGGGACCAACGGCTTTACGTGCCTTCCGAAGCAGATTCACGTCCTACAATAATCAATATCAATAAAGGACAGAAACACTTCCGTTTCCGATGAAAATTTCAAAATGAAACTGCCCCAGTTATTAACCGCGCCCGCCCCAACGTCTCATTAGGCAAAAATTTACCTTTAAGCAATCGCAATTATTTCTAATTCCGTCATCCCCCAACGAGAATCAAATTAAGTATACAAATAGGTTGGCGCGCGGTCGCCTTGTCGCAAGAGCCGGGAATCCGGCAGGACAAATTGCACGTAATCTCCCAGTCTCCCGCAAAAAGGTGAGCCGCCTCCATTATGAATAACTTCCACCGCCCTCATCTAATTTAACTTGTAAACATTACAATTTAGACTCCCACTTCGACTTGATGCCTCCAAGTGCTATGCTACCTTTATTCCCGAAATTTTTACTTTCACTTCTTTCCTTTCGTTTGTTCTTTTGCACAAGAATGCTTTTGGAGTTGTCTCGTGTGCCTCTTTTTGTAAGTCATAACTTTTGTGACTTGGGAATGTTGTATCTAGTGTTTACTCGTAGTCGGCAATAAACTAGCAGAGATGTCCTAAATATGTACAAATTTCTATACAGGTGAAATTAATATAAGTATGACGAACACATTGAGTTTTTGTTAGATGATGGTAGCTAGCCAACACTAACCAAACTGAAAACATTAAAATCTAATTAACTGGATATTTAATCTGGTACCTCTGGATTTAAGACCGGTGGTTAAGACCACTGGTCACTGGTAAGCCACTCGACTACAGAGATTGATAAATTTTAATGCCCCAACGTGTCTACCCCTTTTTATACTTGGTAAAAAGTTTTGTGCATACACTTGCGCTAAGAGCGACCACGAGTTATGTGGGACTCTTCGTCTTCCTTCTCCCAGCCACTAAAGCTCGAAGAAAGGAGGGGAGGTATACCCACTAAAAAACCTAGAACAATCCCTCCTCTACCACAAGGATGGCTCGGGATCAAGAATGGCAAGCACTGAGTAACTTGTCTACGCCTTATAAACAATAAACAAATGAGAATGACTTACTTTCCGAGAGGTGCACGATTTAAACAAATGAACGTACAAACGTGCAGAACCATTTCCTCACGAATTGTCGTCGTTAAACAGCAACCTGGTGCATATTTACCTGAAGCCGAACCATTAAATTGGATTCGGTAGAAGGCATACTGCGCGCAAATTGCCTTGTTCCTGTAGCTTTGACAATGCGGGCATTCGTCCAGCAAAAGGACTGTTGTTGCCAAATGTCCTGGATTAGGGGAATGTTCCAAGTTTTGATTTGTTGAGAAGTAAAGTGTACACCTTTACCGTTTACACTTGCGTGATTTTGGTATAGAAATATTGTCACGGTTGATGTAAAATCTCATCTAAATCATCAACATCTAAAGGTATGTTATGTATTTGTATAAGACATAATAGAGTGAAGTATTCACTGTGCACCGATCGTGGTGAAGTTAGTTGCACGTAAGCACCACTGGACTTAGGACGCCTTTGTTGTATCAAACATTAAATTATTTAACCTGAATACAGTCTACTACAAATACATGTGGGGTTTTATTACAAGACACCAGCGAGCCCTACAAAATGGTCCTTCGAGCCGGATGTATTTATGGGGTCAGCCGTCATATACATGTCTATATAGATTAGTTTTTATAGCTGGTCTGAATTGGAGTCAGCTTTTCAATTATCCATCACTGAATATTTTTTAGTAAGTTTTTGCTTTGTTCGATGCCTTACAAGATACATTTTACTTGAACAAATCAACCAGCTTCGAAGGAAGGAAGCTCGAGTAGAAATCGATTCCCTAGGTATAGCAAAAATTAAAACAATAAAAACTTTAAAGCCCATTTTCACCATTGACCCCTAAGGTATAGGTGGCCCCTAAGCCATTTTAGGTGACAGTTTTGCTCCAACAACTGTCACCTAACATGGCTTAGGGGTTATCGTAAACTTAGGGGTCAATGGTGAAAATGGGCATTAATCCTAGGAATAGTATGCTTACAGTATAAGTTTTTATTTCTTATTTTATATAAAATTTTTCAATGATCATACCAATCGGAACATAAACATAGGAGTTATGAACGAACTATCAAAAAAACAATTCCGACGAATTGAGAACCTCCTCCTTCTGGAAGTCTGTTAAAATGTCTTGTACTTTGAATGCTAAATACTAACGACATTTTTTATTCCATCACTATGATAAAGCCATAAGGTTGACATTAGCATGTCGCGAGTCCTGACAATTGCGACGAGCTGGCGACACTAGCGGCGACGGAGAGTAATTGCATCCGTTACAGACGATATGGCCCGGAGTGACCTTTGTTAAAAGTTACATTCGCAGGTGGAGCTACGGCTGTCGTTACTGCCTTAATCTGCTGAGCGTTGCTTGCTGTGCTCACTTCGCTTGTTTTATAGTTAGATACATTTGCTTTGCTTGTAATTTTGCTTTTATATGCACTGTGTAACTGCATGCAGCACTACTATGTTCTAGTATCTACTCACTCCGAGCTGTCTGCCTGATGGTAAATGGTCACCATAGACGTTGTCCTGTCTAAGCTTCAATAAATATGTGCCACGAACGCCATCTACTTAGAGTAATCCAAAAAGTAGCAATTCCCATACAAAATTAATAGTTTTTAATTTTTCGATTTCTCAGCTGTTTTTATGAGTTTTCCTATTTTTTCATTATTTTAAACTATCCTTGTATGAGAGCGAACAAAACAAAATAAAAATTATTGAAATCGGTCAAGCCGTTTTTGAGTTTCAGCGAGACTAACGAACAGCAATTGATTTTTATTTATATAGATTATTTCTGGTGGGGACGTCGCTGGCCGAACGGACGATCCGCCCGCGTTGTCTGCGGGCCATTTCGTCCTTTTCCCCGTTCTCCCTTTCGAGGGGATTAAAAGGTTTATCCAGCCCTCACGGCGCCCCGTCAAATCTTTTTGTCTTTTTGGTGAATCTTGTTATCTGCTCCACCTTCAGATCCTTCAGGTCCTCTATGTCTAGTGTATCCGTCCCCCATAGCTCCCGTCTTATCTGTGAGTATATAGGGCACTCAGCGAGTAGGTGGAGGCTGGTCTCTTCGCTTTCCGTGCACTCCGGGCATATGGGATTGGTTTTCACTCCTATCACTGTCAGATGTCTGTTCAATCGGCAGTGTCCTGTTATGATCTCTATGACTAGCCTCATGTTCTCTCTGGAGAGTCTCATCAGTTTGCTAGTCTTTTTCTTGTCCACTCCCTTGATGAAGATTTTCGACTGTCTCATGCCCGTCGAGGATCTCCATCTTCGGTTGGTTTCTGCTATAATACTATAGCTGATTACTCCCTTGGTGATGTTGTGCGCTATTGGCAACCGGGGTTCCGGTCCCACCAAGCTTTCCTCTGCTCCCTTTCTAGCTAGTTCGTCGGCCTGTTCGTTTCCCGTGTTTCCCTCATGTCCTGGGACCCACGCTATCGTCAAGTCCGTTCTTTCGGTCAACCTTTTCAGTGATTGCTTGCATTCTTTGACGATTGCTGATGTCGTCTCTTCTCTGCCTAGTGCCTTCAGCGCCGCTTGGCTGTCGCTGTAGATGACAAACTTTCCTGTGATATTAAGGTGTTCGGCCATCTCGGCGCTTGCGATTATTGCATATATTTCCGCTTGAAAAACACTGGCGAATCTGCCTAACGGTATAGACTTGTTCACCTCCGTCCCGTCTGCGCATTTAATATACACACCGGATCCAGAGAGCTTTGTTGACTCTTTTCTGGAGCCGTCTGTATAGCAAATAGTGCCTTCAGTTTCTACGCTCCAGTTTTCTCTTGTTCCTATGTGTATTCTATATTTTTTGTCAAATATCCTTTCCTTCCGTATCAGATCATTGTTGGAGAAGACCATTGACAGCTTATCTTCGTAGTTTTTGCTTATACTGGCATGACCCTCGTCCATGAAGTTCCCGGTCCATATGCCAGTGCTTTTTAGCTTGAACCATTGTTCAGTGGCTCTTTTCTTTATTTCTAAGTCCAGGGGATTTAGCCCCAGTAGGATCTCGAACGCGGCTGTGGGCGATGTTCTCATCGCGCCCGTGGTCACTAAGGCCGCTAGCCTTTGGACTTTGTCTAATTCTGCTTTGTTTTTCCCTACTGCGGCTCTGTGCCACCATACGATGGCTCCATGCAAGATCCTTGGCAGGATTATTGCCTTGTATATCCATAGTGCCATCGCTGGTTTCATGCCCCAGGTTCTGCCTATTATACTTTTACACTGCATCATGGCCATCTTGGCCTTTAAGCATGTGTTACTTATATGGGTATTGAAGGTGAGCTTGCTGTCCAGTGTCACACCTAGATACTTGACTTCCTTGACTGTTTCCAGCTCTTGGTTGTCCAGTTTCACTGGTTCAGCATGTCCTCTCTTTCTTTTCTTTGTGAATAGAACTAGCTTGGTCTTATCAGGGTTTAGGTTCAGACCTTTGCTCCTGCACCACTCTAGGGCTACTTTTAGGCCTTTGTTCATGATTTCACACATGACACTGAGAACTTTGCCTGTCACTAGGAGCACGCCATCATCGGAATACACCTGTGTGTATATGTGCATCCTGTTTATCTTGATTACTAGTTCGTCTATTAGCAGACACCACAGTAGTGGCGATAGACATCCTCCCTGGGGGAATCCTCTTTTCGCCACCACCGCATGTGTTATCCCTGCTAGCTCTGTTCGTATCTGCCGGTGTCTTAGCATGTTTTTCACCCAGTCTGATACGTCGCTGTCTATTCCTTCACGGTTTAGGGTGGCCTCTATTGAGTCGGGGGTCGCCCTATCGAATGCGCCCTCCACGTCGAAGAAGCAGCCCATTGCGTACTCTGTATTGCTTAGTGATCTCTGCACTCTCGTTACCAAGCTATGGAGGGCAGTTTCGGTGGATTTGCCCTCCATGTATGCGTGTTGGTTTTGGTGAAGTGGGAGTCCGCTTTTCTCTATTTGCTCTCTAATTAGTCTGTCTAGGATTTTCTCCAGTGTCTTTAATAGGAATGAAGAGAGGCTGATGCATCTAAAGGCTTTGGCTTCCTGGTAGGATGCCCTGCCTGGTTTTGGGATGAATACTGCCCTCACTTCTCTCCATTTCTTCGGTATGTGCTTGGTTCTGATGCTGCCGTTGTACAGTGCCAGCAGATCCCTGCTTATATACTTGATAGCTGTCTGTAGCATTTTTGGGAAGATCTCATCCGGTCCCGCTGCCTTATAGGGCTGGAAGGATCGGACGCTCCACAATAAATGTTCCTCGGTGATGATTGTCTTTGGCTCCCTGTCCACTGTGGGACCTGGGAGGATTGATGTGTCATCCTCTCTGTATTCCTCGCTTTCTGGAAAGTGTGTTTTCAACATAACTTCCATTATCTTTTCCGGGTCGGTTATTAGTTCTTCCCCGTTCTTTATGCTTTCTAGCTTACGCGTATTGGCTTTGGAGAACGTTTTAACTAGTCGCGCCGCTTCAGGGTATTTTTCGACTCCTGCGCAGAATGCCTTCCAGTTGTTCCTGTTCTCCCTCCTGCATTCTTTCTTATATGTATTTCTTTCTTCTCTATATATTTGCCAGCCCTCGTCGTCGTTCTTTTTCAGAGCCTTGTGGAGAGCTCGCCGTGTCTTTTTTCTCTGTTTCCCTAGTGCCTTCGTCCACCAGGGTTGTCCTCTGTCTGTTCTTATCTCTCTAAGGGGACATGCCTTGTGATATGCTCCCCTTAGAGCTTCGTCCAGTCTATTGGCTTCTTTTTCTATCTCTAAGGCGTCTTTTAGCGGGGTGTCTCGTCCTGGGCTCCACTTCTCCATACAGTGTTGGTATGTGTCCCAGTTGGTTTTCCTCGCATTTCTAATCAGAATTTTTTCTGTCTTGGCCTCCAGACTGAAAGTGATTCGTCTGTGGTCTGACATAGAGTCTCTTTCGTCTACTTTCCAGTCCCTTATGTGTTGGCTTATTCTATCTGTTGCAATAGTGATGTCCAACACCTCTCGTCTTGCCCTGGTGACGAATGTGGGTGTGTTGCCTACATTCAGTATTTCCAGGCCTGTTTCACTTATAAATTCTATAAGTAAGTCACCTTTTTTATTACAGTTTGTGCTGCCCCATACCATATGGTGTGCGTTGGCGTCACACCCTATAATAATAGGAGTATTCTTACCTTGATATTTTCTTACAATTTCTTCCATTTCTCGGGATGGCGGCTCGAAGTTCCCCTCGCTAGGCAGGTATGCGGAGACTAGGAGTACCCTTTCTTCTGTTTCTGCGCCTGTCTGTATTGTTACTACAACGCTGGCTAGGTCGCTGTAACAATCTGCTTTTATTAGTCCTAATGTTCTTGCTCTGCTGCTGGCGTATATGCATGCTCTTGGGATTGACTCACCATCTTCGTGGTATATGATGTCTCTACCCATAGAGCCGAGCCCTGTCACGCGTCCATTCAAGACGTATGGCTCTTGCAGCAGAGCGATGTCTATTGTCTCTTCCATCACGTATCTGTGAAGCTCTGTCATGGCTTCTATACAGTGATGAAGATTCACTTGAACTATCTTTATTTTTTGTGTGTGTTTTTGTGGTGTGTTGCTGTGTGTGTTCATTTGTTAGTGTGTGTGTGTGTGTGTGTGTTTGTGTCTGTGTCCCCTCCCTATTTGGACTCCGCACCAGGCCCACACCAGTGCGGCTGTAATTGTGCTACACTTGGTGGTGGTGTACGGTCCTTCAGCGTCGTCGTCGTAGGGAGAGGGTGTGGTGTGCAGTGCTGTGCGGGAGAGTCCAATAGGCAGGGCCTCCGAGTCTCAGCGGCGCCCACCTTCGGGGTACCTGGCTGTTTGTCGCCTCCCCCGCCTATGGTCTGCTCCCTTGTGTTCCGTGCCTGTTGTGTGCTGCTGGGGTTTGAGCTTCCTTGCACCGTCTTACTCCCTTCCGCCTGTGCACCCTTATAGGCCTCAGGCAGGTTGGTGGACTGGTTTTCGGTATACTCCTTACCCCGTGTCTTTGGGTCGTGTTTGGGGCACACATAACATGCGCACTTCTCTTCAGTCTGGGCTGGGTTTTTCCCGATGGTGCGGGCGTATGCTCTGGTAGCTTGATAGTGGAGTGCCACCCCTCCTTCCGCGGCTACCTCCTTGGGGACTCCCACTATGAGTCTCACTCCAAGTGGTAGTACCTCCCTACGGATTAGGGTCCACTCAGGCATTCTCAGCTCTTCCCTATACTCGTTTTGGACCTTGATGAATTCTAGGGGGTCCACTGGTAGGTCTGCTGTGCTGCCCGGAAGCCAAACTGCCATGCGGTATTTGTCTAACTTTTTGACTTTTAAGGGAATGCCCTCCCGGTCGCCTAGGCCACAGTTCAGCAACCATGTCATCGCCTCCTCGGTGGTTGCTGTTACAAGGAAGTATCCTTCAGCAACCAAACCCGAGGCGTCGAATGCCAGGTTGCGGCCCCGTACGCCGCTCTTGATGGCGTTCCCTATTTCTGTTGTCAGCCTTTTTCTGATTTCGGCAGCCGCAGCCTCGTCCACCGCTACCCCATCCACCCGTTCTATTATGACCGCGTAATCTGGGTTCTGGTTTGTAGCCAGCTTCCACTCGTTACGGGTGCCCAGGTTTTGGCGTTTCGGTGGGCGTTGCTGCGTCTGTTCCTCCGGATCAGTGCCTTGCCTCTTTAGTTTCTGAGCCCTCGGACCTGTCCTTCCCTCTGGTATCCTCGCCATGTGGATTGAGGTGCCTTTGGGTTGGGTCTGGTTCGTGGCTTGGTCTTGTTGCTCCTTGCGCTTTCGAGCTTTGATCCTCCTCCATCGGGATCGAGGAATCCACTCGCCATCGCTGTCTATCTTATCGTCTATCTTCATTTGGTTCAGGTCGTCCCCGAGGGTCTCCGAGAGAGACCTTCCTGGACGCTCCTGTCCGCCTAGGTTCTTGGTTGTTCGCGCTGAAGTGCCCCCCCCAGAATACGAGGGGCAGCCTGGGCCACTAGATGGCCCAGGGAGGGATTCTCCGGTGTAACCGGTACCCTCCTGGGGTAGTTCTGTTTTTTCCGCGCTATTCATAATTAAGTTTTTTTTTTTCCGGGGCTGCCGGGTCGCTGGGTAAGGAATTTGGGTGGTGGGTTGGGATGGGAGGGAGAAGAGATGTAGGAAATATGGGAGTGGGGGGGAGGGTGCTTTGGATAGGGAGGGTAGGGTTTGGATAGGGATAGAGTTTTCAGCTAGAGGTTTTGGTTACGTCTGTTTCTTAGGGAATCAGACCAATAACAGGCGGCAACCACTTGAAGGATAACTCTCTAGCCCTGCCTTGGGGATCTACACGACTTGCGCTCTCCCCCAAGACCGATCACCAGACTCAGCACTGGACAGATGCTGAGAATAGGGGTTCTTCAATCTCGGATTCAGTTTCCCTAGATTGGATCCCCCCCGCCCAAAATAATAATAATAATAATTTATATAGATAGATAGACAGGTCTGGACGAATGAAGATCTTTTTGAGATAAATGGTAAATAACCAAGTGTAATATATCTCTATTTACTATAGTTTATGTGGGAAGCGCTAAGCCCAACAGTGGTACATTTAAAGACTGATAGTGACGATGATGACGATACAGAACACATTACGCTATACAATTTAATACAGTATTGCTTCAGTATTCGTCACGGACATACATTCAGGGCCTCAACTCTAAGTGTAGCAGGGATGGGTTTTTGCGTCCGCGCACTGGGTTTATACTTAGTCGTATATCTCGTTGAGGTTGGAAACAATGCTGCAAAGGCTTTTTACTAGGCAGAGGAATAGAGAGAGAGAGAGAGAGAGAGGGACAAAGAGAGCTATATATCTTTCACACGAAAGCACTATTACAAATAAACAGATAATAAGCTCCGAATAGTTATTTCGTGTTTTGTCTCTTTTACTCTAATCTCGAATGAAGTTTAAATGACAAGAACAAAACACGGAATAAGTATTCGGAGCTTATTATCTGTTTATTTGTAAAGGGGTTAGTTACCAACAGACTCATTTATTTTAAAATGTCTTTACACTTTTTCAGTGGCTTAATTTTGACATTTGAAGTACCTATGGGATAAATGTTAGAATCTGGCCTCCGATTCTGATGTACACGGTAGACGATATCAAATAGCAGAATCGAAACTCTGGCTCCGTCAAGGAAGTGCATCTATTTTGCCGCGTACGTTTTCCACTCGCATGATGTTTGGCCATGAAATATTCCAATGCAATCCCCCAAACTTCCATCAATGGAGTGCAATAGGTATTCCAAAAACAAAGTCCACTTTGCGCTCTAGAGGGAATTTAAAAACAAAGCAAAGGGAATTTCGTAGTGACGCTTCGTAACCCCATCGAGCGGCAATACCTTTTGGCGTCGTCTAGCGGTCGCTATCGCGCCGATCTATTGGCCATCTTTGATAAAAGCTCGTGGCTATCCATAAACAATATACTGCATTGGAGTTTGCTAAACTGTTCTACTAAACTGCTAAAGTTTTTTGTTTGATCACAAGCTTTAGGCTTCTGATCAGTTCTTCACGGAGGTTTTCCCAAGTTGCTATAGCGACACACTGTAACAAAATAGTTGAAGCTAGCTTGGTAGACTCAAAACATGCACTACCACCACGTTATACCACAGTTCCTAGTATGACAGGATTCATTATATATTTTGTGGCTTCAACAACAATCTACTCTATTTAAAAAATAAAGAAAACTCTACTACTACAACGACTACTCTATTTAGTACCTAAATGACACGTAAAAGCTTCTCGGAAATAAATATCAAATCAATTTACACATTAATAATTATATAATAGATATTTTTTTTTAAAAGAACTTAAATGTTGAAAATAATTTAAACCAGATACCTAATAAGAACATTTTTATTTATAAATAAAAGCGTGTTACATTTTGATGGAAGATTAAAGAACATTTAGCATATTACACCTGCATAATTTTTCTTTTGCAATCACAATGTAACACGCTGAATTTATAAAAAAAATTGGGTCTGTGATAAAAATGCATTTTTTTTCTTATTATCAGGTTTAAATTATTTTTAACTTTTTAGTTCTTTTAAAAAAAATATATCTATAATATAATTATTAATGTGTAAATTGATTTTGGATTTTTTCTTTTAATTTTATTTTTAACTTTTTAGTATTTTTGGGGGATAAGGGCTTCAGTACAAAAGGGTTTGCCCTGGTACCCTGAGGCGCAACGTTAGCGATATGACATGTTTATACACCCTCATACGATTCAGCCTTCGATCGGCACGTGCTCACCTTAGCATCGGGTCATCCTCTAATCAAAGACAGAATCCACATTCATAACAAACGGAACGAACGAACTTATTTCTCGAGTTCCTAAGGCCATCTTCCAGCTCCATCATTAGACCCTGGTTATCATCTAGCACCAAAGTACTCGTCAAGACGAATCATACGAGCCCAAACTCGATGGGGTTGTGTCGTTTAATTACCGAGTTCCTATGGCCATCTTCCAGTTCCATCATGAGACCCTAGTTACCATCTAGCACCGAAGTACTCGTCAAGACGAATTATACGAGCCCAAACTCGATGGGGTTGTGTCTATACCTATTATTCTATTATATTCATTAACTGTAAATGTAACTTTGTAATCCTATACATTTATATAGGAATACAAAGTTATGTATGCAGTTCGTGTATCTAGCAAACTGGACCGAAATTCCATTTTTTTTTTAGTTTTTTCTTGATTTGTACACTAAACACTAATTGTATTGTAAATTTGAAGCTTCTATGTCTATTTTGATGATCGGTCAGTCAGTGAGTGAGTGACAAAATTAGAAACTTTGACTAGTTATAATTCTTAAACTACTGGTTCAAATTTAATGAAATTTGAAATATACCGTGTTTATATAATGTCTGCTTGTTTACTAAAAATTTAGGCTTCTAGTTTATTAAAATGGCCTGAACTGCTTCGAGAAAAGAATGATACGGGCCGTGTTGCTTTTTTGCTCGACTTACTTAACTATATAGTATATATCTGCAGGCAGATATATACTATATAGTTTTTTTTTATTTCTTACGGTTAAACATTTGACTTTAATCTCACCTAATGTTAAGTGATAATAAGGCAGTTTACCCGGAATCCTCAATTACTGAGGCACTGGCTATCTTATCCTTAGCTACCAAAACACAACAATGCAACAATCATTGATGTTATGGTGACATATTTAGATAAGATGGTGGTAGCTAGCCAGGCGGACAAACAAGTTCTTCCGCCAACCAAACCAAATACACAAACATATACCCCTCGCTGGGAATCGAACCCAGCACTTCTAGGTCTGAGACCGGTTTCTTAACCACTAGACTACAGAGGCAGTAAAGAACATAAATATTAGGTTATAGATGGTTGACTAAATATAGTTTTGCTACTAACGTTATAGTGCAATGTCGTCTAGCAAGTACCCACCGTTGTCTAATCATAACTTGTTAGTTGCGGTAATAACTCCGTGCAAGTTACACGAACTTGTGAGCTGTGTGTTCCGAGTGGCGGTACGAAGGTGAGGTTACATAAATTCAATTTGGGCACCTCTGAGCTGCAAATTGCCTGAGCGACCAACGAGTGGAGTTAACCCTTTGATGCCGATCAGCGTTGCCATTTCGTCACCCGAAACGGTCCGTGACGCTATTCTGAATCGCTACAGTTGAAATCACGTCCGAGCTGCATTCGTAATGAATTCTTACAGCTCGTGAAAGTTGTTTTTTTTACTTTGCTGTAGGTGATTTTAAAGGCTTGTTCGTAACTTTGCATAGATGTAACTTAATGATGTTTAAATTAACTAGAGGATGGCGTGAACTAGATGCTCAATCGTCCTCTTTTCAGCAAAAAACCAGATCAGAAATCAGTTAAGTTAAGCGGGTTTTTTCTCGAACTGTCAAAAGCTTTGTAAATTTAATTCAGTTTTAAACTTTTACAAAGTTTTTAACGAGTTTAAAGGTATGCCTAGGATACATTAAGTTTATACATGCTGTACATTATTTAAAAATTCGTCATTAAAATTTCTTGCTGACAAACAATGAACAATAATCGTACGGCACCACAAAAATAGACAACAATGTCAAGCATTGGATAACATAGTAACTGCATCTAAAATTACAAAAACCTACTGACAAATTAATCCAAGTACCAGGAGAGCAGAACATCCCTGGAGTGGTTTAGCAATAAAATAGTTATGCGCGTATCGAAGCGACTTCGAGACGTCCCATTATATGCCTAGGTAACCTAGTTAGTCGCGCGCCGCCTCCGCTGACGCATCAAAGGAGGCCTAATCATTGCATCGCCAATGCAATCAACATGTTGTACGCGTGTCTGTAATATTATCAAGTGCATGTGCGGTCGATCGTTCAAGAATCCCTATGGGGTTGCGTGAATGCTCGTTATTACCGAGAAAAATACGTCGCCGAGGGACCTGAAGTCAGCAACGTCTCAACAGTGTGGCGGTAGCCTGATTTTGACAATAGATTTAACTTGATTTTTTATTTTTCTAATTGTCCTATAAAAACGCAAAAAAATTATAAAATCTAGTGCTAATTGCACCGTTGTTAGCGCCTAGCAAATTTTCCAATGAAAATTGTCAAAAAAAGGCAACCAACACGCGATTGTAAACGTTTTCAAATAGAAAAATTGAGTCTCAGATCAAACGAAACGATCTTGTAAAACATTTGAATAAGTAAATAAACAAGTTTTAGAGAAATAAATTAAACTAAACTAAAGTGTATTAATTGGTTATATCAAGAATATAAGTTATATAAGTTATATCAAGAAACAAAATAGCTGCTAATAGATAGAAGAAACAGTATTTAACGCCTAACGAACTTTCCAATAACTTGTCCTTTATAAAATGTATAAATAATTTTTAAAGCAAATTTTGTTGCGAACAAATTACAAAAACACAAATGTTGAAAAAAATATGATTAGATAGAAACTGGGAAGAATAAAAACTAAAAAATAAAACAGTTACTACTGATAGAGAAACAAATGAAAGACGTTGAGTTTACAAAGCGTATTTTCTTCAAACGTTTCTACAGCTCACAAGATAGCAAACAAGTAAGGCAAGTAAATATAAAATCAGAGAAATATTACTATTCTCAGGTTTCTTAATAAAATAAAACTCGGCAAACATCAGTACATTTTGTTTACGAAAAAACCATGAGTTAATCAATCGCTTTAAAGGAATCAATTCTGTATACTTTCGTTCCAATTGTTTTCGTAACAGCCAAAATACAAGTTACGTGAAAATTTTATAAACTTGCTGTAAACCGGCTGAAGTTTCTCTCTCGATTTATCATTGTATATACTCGCTATTTAAACAAAAAATACATATCATTTTTTTAACAAATTCACAAACAACCTTTAAAATTTCGAGCACTAGTAAAATGTCTTCGTAGCCAAAATGGCCGCTGAACGGCCGTCTGAGTCCCGCGATGCCTCGGAGACTCTTTCAGTCGTCTAGTGGTGCTCGACGCAGACGCAAGGATGATAGAGCACATTTCCTCTGTGTCCGCCACCGTACCACTTGATACCCCCTTATTACTGGCTTTTGTCCTATCCTTTTACACCTGACTTGACAACAGCGATGCGTACATCTTATATCAAGTTAAGTTGTACGCCGAAACAAAATTTCAAATCGCTTAAATTTAGTCTCATGCGTACTTTAAAGTCCTACATATTTTTTAATTTTGATGACCTCCGTAGCCAAATAGCTTGCAAGCCGGACTTTGGGCAGTGCTAACTCTGAGGTTCCTGATATGATTCCCGGTCGGGTCAATGTCGAAAACGAACATTTCGATATTGTGTCGGGTTTGGGTGGTTGTGGTACTGTCGTTGATCCTGATTCCCAAAATACGAGTGCTTTAGCTACTTACCTGGGGATCAGAAGAATGTATGTGATGTTGTCTAATATTTATTTATTTATTTATTTCAAACTAATTTTGACTGAAATTTTTTTTTATATTAAACATCTGCAGACGGGTACGATCGCTTGATGGTGAACGGTCACCGCCGCACGTGGACATCAGCAACACCAATTTGCTATGCCGACCTGAGAAATAATTTATATTGATTTTCTGCAACTCGTCCTAAATTGGCCGTAGGTATGTAGGACGAGTTGATGAATTACTTAAAACCTCTTTATACTAACTTTTTATGCTTAAGAGCTTTAGAGAAATACAGAGATCTTGACAGTTTTTTTAGAACTTTGAAATTTGTATTAGATATCGAATTTATAATAAATAGCTCATCGCAACACTCATCATTAGACTCATGATTAATTGGTTTTAATTAGATTAATTAATAAATCAGGAAGTTTCGTTAAGGTTTTTAATAGGATAACTTCACGACTGAATTGAGAGTTCAACCAACTTTTCGATGTGATGAAACTTTTAAGCTTTAATGAGTTATCTTTTTCAATAATTTGATGACAACCCAAAATTATTAGATTTTTAAGGTTACTGATAGTATTTGCTATTGGTACCTATTAAAATAGACACATATCACGTAATTTAATGAAATCGCAAAAAATATTTTTACTAACACAACTATTAATTAAACTATTTTAAAAATGCAGTCGTCTGAAACATGACATGTTTCCAATGTGAAACGTGCTAATGTGGCGTCAACAGAATATGGTGTAACTACACTTCCAGCTACGCTTTTATTGCAAATACTCGATATCTTGTTTTACGGAAACATCCTGGGACCTTATCATGAGCTCTTAAATCAAATCTCTCAAATCAGTATTATTGCAGTTGTCACCCGTCTTGTTTTTACAACTGATTACCAGACCAAGAACAATAAATTACCAGACCAACTGAAAACACACACTGAAAATCTATGTAAAAGAGTCAATCGCTCGTTTATGTTCTGTACAAATAGAGACGGTATCTTAATCACAAACTTAGTAAGGATGGTTGTATTATAATATGTAAGTTATATAGGGCAATTCTGTGGCTAAGATTTGATTATTTATGTACCAAAAAAGAGACATAAGAATAATTAATAGCCTTAAATCAGATTCATTCGATTCTGATCCTACTTTTAAACTCAATGGACCACATTGGTCATTAATAAAAAATCATTCAAATTGCCCTTGGTGACGCGCCCATCGGGAATGCCATAATGCTCGTTCACCTGCTCGGTAAAATAAAAATAAAAGTAAATTAAAAAGGCCAGTAGTCCCACGATTACTGTCTTTGTCGCACCTCCAAAAGATAGAACAGTCTTCCATGACACGTTTTCTCTCCTTCCTATGATATAGGGTTCTTCAAACGAGACGTGAAAAGCACCTTGCGAACCGACAGGAAGTGCGACTGATTATTTACATAAAATTTTACTTTATTATTATTTTACGCAAATATTGTTGCGAACACATTACAAATTGAAATAGACAAAGTGTTGAAAAAATTCCACGAGCGGGATTCGAACCCGCACCCCAAGACATGCCGGGTCAGGTGCACTACCAACTATGCTATCGTGGCCCAATCCAACTCGCTGAAAGTAGGTGTGACTGATGTTACGTATTTGCACGCTGCACCAATTTGTCTTCGCGTCTGGACTCCATTTCCACTTAACATCAGATGGAATTCAGTCATTTGCCGAGCTAACATTATGAAAAACAATACTCGAAAGACTAAAACTCTCATGCAGTGTACATTAAGGCTGGGGCCAGATTCCATACACATTTTTTGTGGAGCACGCGTCAATCGGCCAACGCGACGACGGCCTAATGAGGCACGTTACAATATATTCATTCCATCTCGCGTCTGTGCCTGTGCGCGGCTTCGTTAGTCAGCGATATTTAGACTAGGCGTAATGATACGAGGCCGCTTTGCACAAAGAAAAATAGCGGATACAATGTAAAATAATATTCCACGCGCTCCAAACTTGCGAACGGAATTTTTGATACGACAGAATTTTCAATAAGTACGACGAATTTTTCGTTGCGTTTTTGCTAGTGCAGGCGAGTTGTAGCCCGCAGATACTGTTGCTTGACACTTACCTGCAACGTTATGTCCATGATATTTGGTATAAGAATAAAGAAAGAAACAGAGAAATAGTAAAACCACCTCTTATTTCAGACAACTTTTTTTTTTATTTCATTGCCCGTAACACTTGGCCTTCAACTTTATGTAAAGTGATGATACGGGCGAAAGTGGAAGCGCACTTTACCCGGCATCCACAACTACTGAGAATTCCGTCCACCAACCAGGTGGGTTACTTTTGAAACACAAATGTATTAATCAATTTCCAATCACAAATCTTTAAAATTCAAATGGCACTCTTAAAAGCGATAATAGCGCTACATTGGAATTCAATTGCGTGGAAATTAAGTGAACAAATCATTATCGAGATGGGGCGTTCCGAAATTGTGAAACTTATCCCCATATCGATACATATTAATCGCATTGGAATTGTATTGAGATTGAGTTTGCGTCAAGAGTAGCTTACCTGAATTGAGCCAGAATGTGGGAAGACCCAATCTCTCAATATAAGAAGGCTTGACCCCAGCAGTATATTTACTGACTGATCAAGATAATTTAAAAAAAACGTAATAGATAATAATAACATTAGACTTGACTATTATTACTATTATTATTTATTAGATTAGACTATTTTGTCATCAGTACCATGTCTCCGTAACTTTAACGCTCAGTATTCGAGAAGATACACTCGTCTCAATAACATAACTTTCTCCTAAAGCAAAACATCAAACCAGCCATACTCAGAAACGCACACATACGAACTAAGCGAACCTAAACAAGTTTTCAGTTTACTTTATCAGTATTAAAAGTATCTTGTTTGCCTTCAGATCTTCCGGTGCTGCGACGTCTAGAATTTATTTGAATTTCCCTGTGATATCCTGTATAGGAAATAGCATGTGCGCAAAACAAATAAAATTGTCATCTCCGGTTCAGTTGCAGAACAAATATTTGGTGGCATGTACGGTTTCACGAATAGAGTAGGTACCTGTAAGGTATTTGTTGCCTTTAACGTTTACTTAGAATCCTAGGGTATACATACACGGGCTGTTTGAGCAGTTAGTCAGTGATCAAAATACAGGGACCGCTTAAGCAGTCGCAGTGAAGCTGCCATTTCACCGAGCTGCTGACCGCCCGGAGCAGTCGCAACTGCTTGAGCCGTTCCATGTTTGTAAATAGAAGACTGTAGTTCACTATGCATTTGCAGCTTGCAGCAGTCGATCTTGACTGACTCATATTGTCCGTGTGCGGCCGCCCATTTCATGTTACTAGTACTTTTTTTACTATTAAAAACACGTTCAACACATGTTCGAAGTCATCGTCATTGCATGCGAGCCGCAGGAGGTCTACTGATGGACAAGAGCTATTGTAAGAGGTGACAAACGAGCAATCGTAGATAGGTTGCGGGAAATTTGGGAGATTTCCGAAATTTTAGATTTTCACAAAGAACATGCTCTGCTTTCACCCAACGGCTTGTGGCGAGCTTTACCATGTCGTCAGTTCATCTTGATGCCTTTTTTTCTGCCCCAACGCGCAACGGTCGTTAGTTCTACAAGCAATGAAACCCGCCCACTATCACAAAATTTAGCAATTCTTCACTTTGGATTTTCTGCGGATCACCAAATTTTTTGGGTGCCCTTCGGTTCGCCTAAAATTGTTTGTCCTAATATGGTTTGGCCAAACCGTTTTGGCCTAAACTTAAAACGTACAATTATTGTTTCGCCTAAAAATTGTTTTGCCACCATTATAGTTTGGCCTAAGAATTGAAAGGCCTAATTTTAGAATGTCTAATGTAAAATAGCCTAAACTATATTGGCATAACTTTATTTTGGCATAACGATTATTTCGCAAAATTTATAAAAGCTCTAATTTTAGCATATCTAAAATGAAATTTGCCAATAATGTATTGGAATAAAAGCATAGAATTTTATTGAGAAAATAAATTGACAGAAGCGAATCGCTGCAAACCCGACTCCACGTAGTCTTGTCTGCCCTACGCTAGAGTGCAATATAAAAGCGCGTAGGCGCGGAGGGGCGAGGCGGCCCGCGAGCTAAGGAGCAGGTGGGTTGAGCTCGCCGCCGGGGCTGAGGCTGGCCGGCTATGCCGGCCAGCAAGCCGAAGCCTCGGTGGTGAGCGAAAACCATCTGCGACGAAAAGCTCGCGTGGGACCGCCGGAGCCCCGCAGCGCCGAAGCCGTGACGGAAACTATGCATGCTGCATGCCTGCATGCATGCTGCATGCCTGCTTGCATGCTGCATGCCTGCTTGCATGATGCATGCCTGCTTGCACGCTTACATGCTGCATGCCTGCACGCATGCTGCATATCTGCATGCATGCTGCACGCATGCTGTGTTTCTGCTTGCATGCTGCATGTCTGCATGCATGCTGCATGTTATGCTGCATGTCTGCATGCATGTTGCATGTTTTATTTTTAATTTTGTGCGAATTAATATTTAGGAATTGTAAACTTTAGGAATTACGAATTGTTCTGCCAAATGACGCATTTGGTAAATGACAATGTGGCGATAAAAAGTTAGGCGAAGTGAAATTAGGGCAAACACGATTCTGAAGAGTGAAATTAGGCGAAAAAATTTTAGGCTTTTCGTTTGGGTGCCATTGCAAATTAGGCGTACAAAAATTAGGCGATCCGATAGAGACCCAAATTTTTTATTTGGTCTGTCACAAACATATCCAACTCGCCCTTTTATAATAATCGATCTATGTAGTTTAAATTATTATTTATTATCCTAACTGCACAACACAGAAAAAGTCGGTCAATCCTTACAGCTTTGGTTTAATGCTCTAAGGGTCAATCGCACAAAGTTTACTTTTCTTTTAATGTAATAAATACTCCTTTAAGAAATTCGATCTTTACCTGCTAATGATGAGTTCAGATGGCAGGCACTTGAAGGTATTTCTTATCATAGCACTTCAAAATTACCTACCACCACAGAAATGTTGTGAAAAACACCGTAGTCTAGTAATAAACATAAAGACAATGGGCACACTTGCACGCTTCCGCCGTTAAATACCCCACAAATGAGCATAGTGCAAAAGTCAATAGAAAAAAACGCCACTAATGAGGCCATCTACTTTAACTTTCATCCTCCACAAAAAGCTACCACCGCCACAAAAAAAATACTCAATTAGTGTT
The DNA here is from genome assembly GCA_963082485.1 of Eudonia mercurella. NCBI lineage: Eukaryota > Metazoa > Arthropoda > Insecta > Lepidoptera > Crambidae > Eudonia > Eudonia mercurella. The sequence goes on from OY720028.1 coordinate 16,045,715, forward strand.
CTACAAAACGTCCTTACTAATTAACTTGATCAAGCTCCTTTATTTCAGAGTCCGCTTGCATTTCTGTCGCGTCTTCGAACCTTTGTTGAGCTTAAACTTTAAGTCGTCTTAGTAACTGTATGAGTCTGCTATAAATGGACAAGTAATCATTTATTTATTTATCACGAAAACATAAAACGCTTTACGTAGCGTTGTACGCGTAAAGGAATAGAATAATAACACTTTGGGTTATTTTAATATGGCGCAGTGGTTAACGCGCCCGGTCTTCATTGCTTAAGCAACTTTCGCAATGGCCGGGCGTCGGATGGATGACCAAAAATGTATCATCACGAGCTTCTCCGACCTTCGGAAGGCACGTAAAGCCGTTGGTTGCGGATACATTAACAACCACCAATTCGCACTGGGCCCGCGTGGTGGTTTTTGGCCTGTTCTCCTTATGCATTCATAGGGAAGGCTCGTGCCCCAGCAGTGAGGACATCATAATAATGAGCTGCGATTGCTTATTTTATTCTTATATAATTAATATAACATACTTTAAATATAGTTAATAACAAAATCACCAGCATCATTACTATTATATTTAGTCTATAGCTGGATTTAGACCTGGAAGCCTTAAGGGGCCCAATGCATGCTTGCTACTGAGATCTTCGGCTTTTCTTATCCAACTGTGATGCCAACCACTCTTTGTATATCGTCACTCCATCTCGAGAGCAGTGTAATATACCACCACGTGGGCCCAGTGCGGATTGGTGGTTGTTGACGACTGCTAATGCAGCCGGGACCAACGGCTTTGCGTGCCTTCCAAAGCGCGGAGGAGCTCGAGATGATAATTTTTAGTCACCCATCCGATGACCAGCCTTTCCGAAAGTTGCTTGAAAACCATTGCGCTATCAAGCTCCTCTCGGATATAACGATCGATGGACATAACAATAACATTTCTCCGTGTTCATAACTATGTTCTTCAAATCGGACGCGGCCCATATCGCGGCCAGTGTAACAACAAAACAAAACTAAACATTTCGGCGAACTAATCCGAGATGGTGTTGCAAAATGAATGGAGGCTCGATCGTTCGGGGCCGATCCGTTCTGCAAAACAAGATTGGAAAATGGGAGGTTTGTTTTTGGGTCGGATTCCGACACTGCAATCCGGGATGTGGACAAATTCAATTTTCCCCCAGCCGATAAAGGGAACAATAACCCGACAGCTACAAATAAGGAATCGCGCCGTTTTATAAACCACTCACGATTGGCTACGTAAACGGGGCGCGATTAAAACTTCGCGTTTTTCGGATACATTTCAATATATTCATAGAAAACTTTTATATTTCAGACCATGTTCCATTATAACTAATTATTCAATATTAAAAATGTTTATAGCATATCTTTGTCCGTACGTACGCTGTCCTATACCTACCATTTATCCGATTGCAATTGGATGAATGCTATAAAACTTTGGTAAGTTGTTGTACGCATGCCTGCGAATGTTTAAAACCATTATAATGTAAATATTATAAACTGTTTCACGTGTAAAAAAATTAAGTAATTTTTTTTAGATATACAGATTTTAATCTTTGTCAAGTATTATATCTATATATTAATACGTGAAGCAAAAACTTTGTACCCGTTTTTATGAAACTTGCGCGGGACGGAGGAGTATGAAATTTTGCACACTTATAGTTTATATAGAGAAGGTTATCCGAATGTTAATATTTGTTTTTTGTTATGCATAAAAAAATACATTAAATCAACAAAAACAACACTACACACTACCACGAATTTGACACACACGCATATGTATTTGCTAACACGTATTGTTTGTCTTTAATTCAGCTGACATCTGTCAATGCCAATCCAAACTCACATTCTATCTTTTTAAAATTTTCAATGCTTAGGATACAATCCATGCAGCCTTAATAAAATTACGGTCGAATTTCGATCACTGGGCGACCACTAGTTATTATAATTCTTTCACTTTACTTTTTTCTACATGTTTGATTTCGTCATCGGTCGTCGTCGTCCTGACCAGACAGACGTATGACCAATTCTGTCTATATTATATTTTATTTCATAATTTCTTTTGAAACAATAATTGATGAAATCTTTGTGACGCAAACACACATATCTGTAAATTTACTAATATGTGGGTGTGTTTCTCCACAATTTAGTTTGGTATTTTCGAGACGTGGACACTCAGTAACACTTACCAAGTTTTAATTACTTTAAGTCTGGCGCCATCTCAGCAAATAGCTTCTCACCTAACTTTGCACTTAAGTAATTTTATTGTATCAAAATAAATCCGGACTCTAATAGCAAAGCTTTTTGTACAAACCTCCAAATACTTATATAAAATACTGATAGAAATTTAATCTATGCTAATATTATAAAGAGGAAACCTTTGTATTTTTGTATGTATGTATGTGTGCAACGAATAAAATCAAAACCTACTGGACAGATTTTTAAAAAAAATTCACCATTAAATGCTACATTAGCGCTGAATAACATAGGCTATACTTAAATAAAAATGCGATACGGAGTCAACCGGGTTAGCTAGTAGTTTATAAATTGGACATCATTCTTTTATGACTACAGAGACAATCAAAGGTGTTACAAACAATTTTAAAATACTTCATCATCAACATCACCAGATCAATTTATGTCCCCACTGCTGGAGCACGAGCCTTCCCTACTGATGGATAGGAGGAACGGGCCATTAACCACCAAGTATCACCACCATCTATACTAATACTGTAAAGAGGAAACCTTTGTATTTTTGCATGTGTGTATATATGTATGTATGTTTGCAACGAATAAACTCAAAAACTACTGGACCGATTTAAAAAATTCTTTCACCATTAGAATACTACATTAGCGCTAAGTAACATAGGCTATATTAAAAAAAATGTCTACCCGTGTGAAGCAGGGACGGGCCGCTAGTACTTAATAAAAGTTCCTTCACTATCAGTCTTGGCATATCTGGATCTGGACTACGAGAGCGGAGTCTTTTACTTACTCTCCAATAAAAAAAATGAAATAAATTTATCGAATCTTTATAAGGTTGCTTATAAAATAAGACTTAACAATTATACCTTCAACTAATCTATATACATATAATGACTTGTCCTGACTGATTCATCATCGCCGAGCTTAAACCGCTGAAGCTAATTAGATGAAATTTGTACTGTAGGTTAATTAAGTGACGTAACCAGCCACTAAGATAGGATTTTACGGCAATGACACCCTAAAGGAGTCAAATAGGGGGTGAAAGTTTGTATGAAAGTCCGTCAGTTTTTAAGTAAAATACACGAAAATTGGTATTTAGCTTTTTGAAAAGAAATAAAGAATGACGTGTCTCAGAAATTTTGTTTACTTTCCTTAAGGGGGTGCAGCGCGGACGCAAAACTGCAAGTTTCAAGTTTCTTTATGATAGCGAGCAAGCGGCGCGTGGCAGTGGTGTGACAACGGCGCACGACTACGAATACGCACGCACACTAATTTCTGTACAGAGTTGGCTGGTGATTTAATTAGAGCAATGTTTACTTTCGTAAAATCATAGGCGTTTGGGTAAAAAATAATAAAAGGCTTAATATTTTCATATTCATGTTTTTAAATGGAAAAATGAGACAACAGTGACCTGCGGAATATCAATACAAACATTTTGATGTCGGATCATTGTTTCATTTGTGCTATATTTACAAAGTTTCTGAAGAAATAAGTTTTTAGATATCATTATTTTACGTATTGTTTATGCAGTTTCGGGGTATTTGTTTCAAATTCCAAGACAACCATGACCTTGTGAAAGGATCAAGCTAACCTACACTAGTCCTTTTAATGTATAAGACCTATTCAGCGCCTAGCACCAGTGACTTAAAAACACGTAAATTTTCAAATTCCGCGCTGCACCCTCTTAAAGAAGTAAAAAAGGGAAGAAGGTTTTTTTTGAGGAAATTGTTATTTTTAAAGTAATATCTATAAAAATGAATAATTTAATCGGTCTATAGAGTTTCAATAAAAATAAAGATATACGTGTCTTTGCATATTTTTTTTAAAATCTCCCCTAGAGGGGTGAAATAAGGGTAGAAAGTTTGTATGGAAATTTATCATTCCTTAAATTTCGGTATTTGGCCTGAATAGTTAAAGTTCATATTGAGAAGTAGTGCAGAAAGATAAAATTTACGAAAATATCATGTGTAACATTACAATGTATGAACATTGTACATTTAGTTTCTTGCGCCCATTCTTCTGCACAGCTAAAAGACGTCCTGAATTGGTGATACGCAATTAAGACGATTTAAAAGCGCTTAATGAATAAGTTTACTTAAATACAGATTCATTTAGTTTCATTCAATGAATTATGATCGAATTTCGACCACTGGACGACCACTAGCAATAACTAAAAGACAGTCACCATAAATCCATTGTATCCAAGAAAGGATTTTTTTTATCGGGCGTCATTCACTCAACTTATTTGTCCGGTGCGGCTGAGAAAACTTCAGATAAAACAATTTCGGGAAAGCCCAATGTGTACCTATCTGGATTAGGATGGAGGCTGAGTACTTCATTTCCTGGTAAAGTAGACTGCTTTATCGTAACATATTGTGCGAACTTTTATTCGGCTCCAACATTCATTGATCGCAAAATTGAATTATCCTAGCGTTTTGATATAACAACGCGAAGTTTTAGCGAGTACGCGTTAAGATATTTCTAGGAGTTGATAGAGATGATGTTGCATTTTATAGTAAACATAATTAGCCTTGTACATCCCACTACTGGGCTCTCGCCTTACTATAAGAACAATAGCTAGAAATGTTTATAGGTAGCATAGACTGATCCAAAAACTGACTGACTGTAACGATCTAATTAAGGTCCTGATTAGTTTAATTCATCTCTCTGTTTAACTAATCTATACTAATATTATAAAGAGGAAACCTTTGTATTTTTGTATGTATGTATGTTTGCAACGAATAAACTCTAAAACTACTGGACTGATTTAAAATAGTAGTTTATGCAACTGTCATATAATGAAGGGTATTAAAACACGAGTGTGAGTTTATGAAACGAGCGCAGCGAGTTTCATAATAGTAACGAGTGTTTTAATACCCGTGTTATATGCAGTTGCATACACTACTTTATCTTCACTAATGCAATTAGTCAAACAACAAGAGTAAAAGCTGACAATAGTTTATTTATAATAATTGTTCAAATTTTGGATGGTACAATTTTGAAAGTTAATGTTAATTACCAACCAAACCAATCCATCCACCATCCAATAACCAATGAGAGCGCAGCTGCGCGCGCAGGGCCAATCAGGAGCGAGCGCGCGCTGTTCTTTTTTTATTCAATTGGCACAAGATCTTACCAAAGAGTTTTGTGTATGTAAGTTTAGTAGTTTCGACGAAGTTTTCACGTATAGTGCGTAGTGCGTGACCTGGGCGTTTTATTTGACTCCAAACTTTCTTTTAGAGCCCACTACGATTCGATCATTTTAAGAGCTAGGAGAACCTTAGGTTTTGTTTATCGAGTCACTAAGCCATTTAGAAAAAAGGAAAGCTTAATTATTCTGTATACTTCCCTTGTGAGAAGCGTTCTTGAATATTGTTGCACCATATGGTCACCCTGTTATGATAATCACATAAACAGGATTGAGTCTGTACAGGAACGGTTTGTCCGTGGTCTCAGTTATAAGCTCGGTCTGGGTAAATTGCTGACAGCGTACGATGATAGACTCGGAAAGTTTAAGCTGGATTCCCTTCTCATGCGACGGCAACTTTGTGACCTTTCAACTTTGCATAAATTACTTAATTCTAAACTTGATTCTGATGTCTTGTGCCATGTTTCATTGAGATTCTCAGCCAAATCCAACCGCAGACAACTACTTTTTCATGTACCTTTAGCTAGAAACAATGTATCACATCATAGCCCATTGATACGGATGTGTCGAAAATTTAACGTTTTATGTAAGGACCTTGATATATTTCATCAAAAATTAAATTCATTCATAAATAGTATTAAATGTTCGGAAAGTGTTGGCTTGCTTCTTACTATGAAATAAGACTGTAAATTGAGAATGGAGCTTATATATGGATATATGTATTTCTTTTTTTATTTTTTTTATTTTAATATATCTAAATTGAATGTTGTGCTCGGTTGTTACTGAAATGCAAATTTAGATTTATCATTGCATGTAAACAAAAATTTATGTTTTGATTTGTATTTTGTTACCGTGCCAAAAATAAATAAATAAATAAATAAATAAGTATAACCCAACTGTTTTCAAAAGCCAGCCTAATATCAAAATTTTATACAACTTGTATGAGGATTTTGACATAAGGCTCGCCAGGTTAATTGGTCGCGTTTTATTGATGTTATAATGAGATTTTACGATATCGATGTGGATATTATACCATCATGTGAAATTGCTTAAATTGAGTGTTTTGTTGTCTGCGCTATAACAGTAGTAATTATAAGTCAAGTATTGGAAACATAAGTAGAATGTTACAACATTAGTGTAGATAAAAAATCTTTCACCATTACAATGCTACATTAGCACTGGAGTAACATAGGCTATATTTAAAAAAAGAATATTAAATAAAATACTAAAAACGACAATTTAACTTTCCAATACAAAATGATTTGATTGTTTTGTTGTCATGGAAACCATTGATATATATATTAACTAAATGATGGTAACTGTCACAGCGGTACGAAGTCCGCGCCGCCGGGTCAGCTATTTTAAAATAAATCCAACATATATTTTTATAAGTAGATCCTTAACTTATGCTACAAATTCTTACAAATATACTAACATGGCAACATTTACAAGATTCGTAACGCGCCCGGGCCGTTTACATAAGTAGAGCGACTGTGTTGATTAAAATTATACTTATATTCATCACAGTAACTAAAGTTACAACCCACTACATCAGAATAGTTGCATTGTTCGATCGCTCCCACAACCTTTGTATGTAGAAATCGTACCAGTAACTATTACTTAATCTGTGGTCATACAAAAACTCACTACAAACTGGCGCCCAACGTGTGACCAAACGTATTAAAATACTAATTTTAAAACCGAAATCCAAACAGAAATACAATACTATTCAACAAAGTATGAGGGCTATGCTATCCACCATCTGCCAAAGCTAACTGTGAGGCACTAATGAGGAGTTGTTCCCCAACAAAAGCCTTTTCGGTTAATTGAAACTGATGCTATGCTTTGTCCAATATCTAGTGAGGCGTAAAACGGTGTCCTTACATGTGAACATCAAGCAACACGATGAAAGCCAGCTAATAAAGCGAACACGCCAAGTTCAGGTAATTGCTTCCAACGTTTCGTCAGCGGTCCGCGATGGCCGCCCTACTTGCCGGGCGTAGATACGAGTATTCTATAGTTGGCTAAGTTAGTAAGAGCTTTTAGTGGCCACTGGTTCTTTGTTTTACCTTATTAAGATTTTTATTGACTAGTTTTGGCATCTGTGTTTCACTAAGTTATGTCAAAATTATGATGATGTTCTATTTACATGCGATTTTTATTTTATTGATAACAACCTAACTGCCGCACTTAGAAACGTCAATTAACATTAATGATTACTTATATTATTTTTAAAGATTATTATTTATGTAGGAATATCACATTTATTCAATTAATAATAGTACTGTCAATCAAAGTGTGCTTTTAAATAGGTTCCATAGAAAGCAGTCTGGAACTTAAAACTTCTTTGTTAGACAAACAACAGAATACATTATAAACACTTGACGAACTCAAGAGCGCCTCAAAGTTGAGGATCTCTTTTGTGTTTTTGATATGAGTAAAGATGTTTAAGATGCATGTAAGCATAGTATAATAAAATACTGCGCCAGGTATAGCACTCCCAGTGACAATAGTCACGTGGGGTCACAAGCCTACGTCATCGCCGGTATCGAAAATCTAAAAAAATAAAAATAAATCGATGAGAACCATCGCTGGCGCAGTATTTTATTATACTATGCATGTACGTAGTTTGAGTACAAAACCGTAAAAAATCCAGCACTATACGAGTACAGTCACGAGCATTAACATGTATACACACTTGACTCTTATTTCATTGTATTAAGAGTTACATTGTTTACATGTTCATACCCGCGACTGTACAGCTATACTAATATTATAAAGCTGAAGAGTTTGTTTGTTTGTTTGGTTAAATGCGCTAATCTCAGGAACTACTGGTTCGAATTGAACAATTATTTTAGTGTTGAATAGTCCATTTATTGAGGAAGGCTATAGGCTATATTACATTACGCTATGACTAATAGGAGTGGAGCAGCAATGAAAAATGTTGCAAAAACGGGAAAATATTTTTGAACGCGGGTGAAACCGCGGGGCACAGCTAGTTAAAGACATTGCAGTTACCTTTTAAGCTGATGTTAGTTGTAAAAAGGTTTCGCCGGGGCTATAATGTAGCTTTGGCATTTTTGACAAATATGTATTCTCTCCCGAGTGCCTGACAAAATCAATCACACGGGAAATAACAAACTCGACAACGCAATCAAACAATCTCCCCCCCACTTCATAGAATCTTTTCACATGTGTAAGTTACTACATCTCGGACTCTCGGGCTATCGGTGTTTAGATAGATCCCCTAACATAAACTAGTTGCGTCGGTGCTCTCAGAGAGTTAGTGGAACTTTTAATAGTGTTCCTGTCCCTGGAGTGCTGCGACGCCGAAGTAGGTACTGTGGCAGTTATCTACCAAGTTATTACACAAATACTTGCCAACTCTACTGAGAGGTATAAAATGTTTGACCGACAATTTTCTTTGTGAACACTTGTCTTGCAAACTGGAATAGTTTCACTGTAAAGTTGTCATTATACGCAAGTTAAATGCAACTACAAGAACTAGGGTACTTGCAACAGTGTTCAACGAGAACACACGATCGACAACATTAGGTCAGCAACTGATTTTTGCTGCTGTCATCTAGTAAAATTTCAATGGATTTCTTTTTTATTGTTTGGCGAACTGATGTTGAAAACTCGTGTTAATACGATATACGTACAAATTTCTTATTTTATATACTTACCTAGTAGTTTAATTAGTTTTACAAGTTGATGTATTCAAGCTTTCGACTTTCCGAACAGCTTTCCAAATACAATTTTTTTTTTAAATAATAAAACCAAAGCTATGTAAATAAAAAAAGAGTATACAGGGTTTACACCCTAAGAAAACTAAAACTTTTCTATTAATCTCATACTAAATGTATGGGAGTGTTTAATGTCAAAATTTTGGATACTTCTCGTTTGATTTAAAAATAGTTATTTGTGCAACAAGAGAGCAAAGTCGTTTTTTGCTGCGAGTGCTGATTTTGAATCCTGAGTGTGGCGAAGGATTCAAAGGCACGAGATCCAAAAAACTTTGCTCTCGTGTAACACACATAACTTTTCACTTCAGCAGCGAGAACACTTTAGGTGATAAAATATATTACGTAACATTATTGAAACTAGAAATAAATATTTACAGGTTAAATATCAGTTTTATCTGCAGTATATACTTATTTTCGTTTAAATACAACAATAAGTTAAACATTCAATAAATTACATTAAAAGACATAATTATCTTTTTGCAAAATTTCTTTAGTTAGTACGAGATTCCGAACGTGTTTGTCTTTGAGGTCGAATTCAAAATTGGAACTTCGAAAGGGCTGGTCTTTGTCTCTCTCTCTCTCTTTCTAATGGCGGGAAAGAGATAGAGTGTGAGTGTTTTGAATTGTATGATTAACCCAAGGCTGAATAAGATATTCGCGGCTATGTGAAAAAAAAATTAAAAAGTTCCTTGGTCTCACTCAGTGAGAAAAATCGCATTTTACTCACTGGTTTCAGGCAGCAAAACCTACATGTTTGAGCTACTGAAGTGAAAAAGTTATTGATGTCATTTTAATCATTAGGTAACGTACTTTCGATATCAGTTCAAAGTTTTTTGATATCTGTAATAGTTACGGAATAATCGCCTAGCCTTAACGATTACACCCGGTATAGAAGTTGCAGCCATTTCCTTTCCATAATAAAGTCTCCCAAGCAGTTTTACACACACAATTCAACGTAAGTAGTGGAGAATTCTGAAGAAAAGAGACTTAACCATATTCAGACTACTGAACACTGTAAAAGGTCTGCTTTGAAAGGTGAATAAATAGACACGTATCCGTCATGCACTACGCCGAGGGCCGACGAAAAGGGCGCTAAGACGAGGTAAACCTTCTCAAGGGTGCACTACATAGCTCACGTTCTAAGTAACGCAGACAGGACGAGAGCGCGCCCATGTACCCTCATAAGCCAGACATGTTAATTGTGAATTCAGTGAAGGTGTCTATAGATTTGCAAAATTTTTCTCGTTTGTCGTTTGATGGATTCAGGACTGTGCCTCGTTGATCAAGATCTTGTGAGACTTCTTTTATTGCAACTCTATAGCATTAACAATGAACATAATATATTAAAACAGTTACAATTTGGCGGTGTTATTGCTTTACAGCGATCTCTGTCAGACAACTGGATCAAAATCACCATTATAATATAAGCTAATTTTATATCCCCACTGCTGGAGCACGAGCTATCCCTATGGATGGATAGGGAGAACGGGCCATAAACCACCACGCGGGCCCAGTGCGGATCATAATAATAACAAATCTTTATTAGAACAATACAATATAACATTTAAAATATGGAAACGCCGAAGCCTGAGGTAGTGTTAACTGAGCTTCGGATCTCCCAAGCAATGGTACAGGGTAGATCTACTATGTCTATTTAACATTTATTTTTATTTTTATTTTTACAAAGTAACAAAATGAAAGAAATATGTATAAGTGTATGTGAGAGTGTGTGTGGGGGTGTGTTTGTTTTAAGTACCATACGAGGACGTAGGCCTGAATACACAAGGCACATCCGAGGACGTTTTCAATCCGAGGACTTTTTTGTGAGTCCTCGGTTTGACTTGATTACTGCATCGTACTCTACGTGCGATTTTGAACCTTTCTATATACTTAATAAAGAAAAGTCAACAAATCCTCGGATTGGTCTTGGAAATTTCTGTACACACCCCGACAGAGTGTGAACACCAGGCGGCGCCACTATCGATTTATACACACTTGCTATACATATGAGTCATGTTTGTTGTACTGTCTGAGGACTAATGTGTAAATTTTACACTCAAGACCTCGGATTAGTATCAGTATCTGACAAAGTGTATTTAGGTCCTCATATGGATAGATTTTCACGTCGTTATCAAAGAGTGTTGTTTTTCCGTCCTCGTTTTGTAAGAACAAGGAATGTAAGCAAAGTAAGTATTTTTTAAATAGATGATCATTAGTTTTAATGCAACCTTCGTTATCAAAGACCTCCCTATTCGAGTGGCTCGCACGCCGTTCTCTGATGTCACCATCTCCGAGGTCATCATATAGAAAAACGAACTTTTTCTATATTGTCCCGGATCTAGGTTGTTGTGGTACCGTCGTTGTTCCTCATTTTCATAACACAATTTAGGAGGTTATCAATTCGGTTGTACCTATATGTTTTTTTTATGTGTTTGTTCGCGCATATCTCCGTCATTTATGCACCGATTCGGATGATTTTTTTTTGATCTATAGCTATTTTTCCCGAGATGGTTCCATTTTTACAAGCTTTTATTTAGTTTCATTCACCTGCATGTCGATTCCTGTTACATGTTGTTGTCGACTTCACGATTTGACAGAGTTAGGGATGTTTTTGCGGGGCCAGTACGAATCGATAACATCGATTATACTTCGTTTAGGCTTTAAACAAGAAACTATATTAAACAGAGGTTTGGCATTGATACATATATCAATAAAATAGTTAATTCAGCATTAGTCGTTGCTTAAATGTGGACTACAGCATAGTATTCTGTAAAACTAAAAAACGCCGAGGGCGCCTCACCAATCAATGTGGTAGTTAAATGAACTAACCACAATTGAGTTTTTGACATTAACGTGTCAAAAACTCGTATTTTTATGTCAAATAAAAAGTAGCTATGTAGCTTGAATTTAAAAACGCTGCGAGCGCCCCAACTATCGAGGTGGTAATAAAATGTAAACGATACAGACTTGACAGTACCGTGTCAAAATCTTGAATTTTCCTCTCAAATAATAAGTAACTATAGAGCTATCTTTTTCACAGTCTATTGACAAAAGAGGTAGGTATTCTCATAGAGGATTTTTTAATGTTATTTTGGCTTATGCATTTTTAAAGTGTTACAAAAAGTAACTTTGCTTTAAGTCGGGCTGCGAATAATTACGACTTAGAATATAGTTATACATGTACATAAATAATGTAGATAATTTTAAGATGTAGATGTGTTTAGGATGATTGCACTCATGGTCTAAGCACTCAGCAGATACTCCTTCTTGTATTGTCGTTTTATGTTGCCTAGCAACTTGCTTGTTATTTTTCGCAGAACATTTACTGTCAATATACTTTTACACACATTAAAATAATTTATTTCTTAAAGTGGTAGCAGATTATAGTTTTCTATTTGAAAACTTGAAAATAGCGATGGTTGCCGCGTTGGCAAAGGTCATGTTGGGAATTTTGACTCGCAAAATTATAAAACTTGGAATACCTACTAAATTCTAATAGCGCATAAGGCAATGCTGGGATTCATGGACAATATGCACAGCAAAAAAACCAGACCATTCGTGGCGCCGACAGCGACAGCCGAAATGAAGCAAAATTTGAAAGAGATTTCCAAAAATATAAGAGTTTTAGTATTGCCATAAATGCAATAGAAAGCTGAAGTACATGTCAACCAGTTACTAATGCTGTCCGCAATAATAGCGTCTAAAGTAAAAAGAAAGGAATTGTTTAGTAACAACGGCGGCGAGTTTAATAATGGCAAAGTAAAAACTATAACTACTCTGCAAATAAGGCATTCAGAAGTGACTATAGTGATGCCCTATACTCCACAAGTCCACAGTACAGTAAGGGATAATCGGACAGTCGTTGCATCATGGCACGAAGTCTAATGAATGCTCATGCCAACATCCCCACGGGATTATGCGCTGAAATGGTTTTAACAGTGGTGTATCATCATCATCTCAGCCAAAAGACGTCACTGTTGGACAAAGGCTTGCCTCAAGAACGACCGGTTTTGTGCTGCTCGCATCCAGCAGCTTCCCGCGATCATTACCAGATCGTCGGTCCACCTTGTTAGGTCTGCCCAAAATGGTGTATATTCTAATTAAATCAGGTTCCACTTGTATGAATGGAAAATTACCGTACAAGTTAAGGCACCATAAGAAGCTGAGATTAAACCATTCAGGAACTTTTAAATTAGTAGGAGCCGCTGTATAAGGCAGATTGCAGCAGTTGCTGCAAGAGGAGAGCGGATGTTAAGAAGATGATTGCACTCAGCAAAATTCTCCTTGTATTGTCGTTTAATGGTGCTTAGCAGTTTGCCCTTACTGTCAATATACTTTTACGCACTAAATCGTTTATTTTTTAAAGGTTTTTTGAAGTTGAGAAAACGTAAGTACCTACTCGTAGTTGAGGCACCTGTTATAGCTATCTCTCTATAGTTAGGTCCAACTCTTTTTTACGAACAGGGTTGGAACAGATACTGTTAGACGTACTGTTGAGCTGTTGAACGTTACTTACCATAGTTTTTTTCTTTTTTATGAGTAAGCACTTGACTTTTATCTCACCTGTGATAATAAGGCCGAAGGCGCTCGTCATCCGGAATCCTTATCTCTAAATGTAGGAACATAACAATTTTACTAACATTTAAATAAGATGGTGGTAGCTAGCCAGGCGGAGTAGAAACAAGCCTTTCCACCGACCTCTGGGAATCGAACCCGGAGTCTCTGGGTCTGAGACCGATGGGTGGTCTTAGCCGCTAGACCAAAAGGGTGATATGGCAATAGTGAAGATTAAATATCAAAAACGCAAATGAGTATAACAAATTAATCAAAAATCATTTATTAGGGAAAAATAAGTAGAATTCAATATAATACAGACGAAGAAAACTAAAAAAAGTACTCAAGTCAAAATCAATCTATTTCACTGTAAATCTTAGTAAAACTTAACATAACTTGATGACCTTTGATGACCTTAGAGCTTAGAGCATTAAACCAAATGGAGAGGCCATGCGCACTAATTTCTATGAAAAAAAGTCTGTCATTTTCTGCGTGGGACGAGGTAACGCACACAAATACAGTTTCACACTGATGCATTTTTCAATGACGTCGCTACGCACGCAATCGACAAAATTATTAAACACTAGCATAAACTAGACGCACACATAAATTCACACACAGGGATAACCTGTCCGTGCACGAGTCTGACGGCAACTTTATGTCAACGTCGATAGTGTTTGACACTATCGATTTAATTTGTCGATGCCAATAATAATGACATAGCCCGAAAAGTTGCTAAGCTCAAGTGCCCCACATCGCTCGCAGGACTGATGGCCACTGGGGCGGAACAGTCCTCGAGTGGTGACCGCGTACCGTAAAGCGCAGTGTCAGCAGGCCTCCAACAAGGTAGACCGACGATCTGGTACTTAAAGGTCGCGGGAAGCCGCTGGATGCGGGCTGCACAAAACCGGTCGTATTGGAGATCCTTGGGAGAGGCCTTTGTCCAGCAGTGGACGCTTATTGGCTGAGATGATGATGATGAATATTAATGTGAATTATTTTTTTTGTTTTAATCAGGCTCTTCAGTATGGTTAATTACGGTAGACACTTTGCTTTTCTTTATCGTTAAAATCGACAGTTATTAATTAGGATAAGTCAAAATCTGCAAAATATACCTATATAATTTTATTCCATTCCAAGGAGAACTGTTGTTTTTAAGAAAAGCTGCAATCTTATTCTTTCATTATGGAAAAATAATTTGCTACCTAGATAGGATAGGATACCGAGACTCTCAAACAGGAGAAACCGAAAAACTGAACAACATATATAGTACTTTTATGGTTCCATAACGCAGATCAATTCTTTTTTGTAGGTACGTAGGGTCTTAATTTTTCAGATTTCCAAATGCAATTATTCGAGAGATTTTTTCTATTTCTATATACGTTTCCAAATAAGGCTGAATTTAAAAGCAACAGACTTAAATTAAAACAAACATATCAATATACAGATATGTACCGAACTCCAGAATGATATCATACAAACGAACAGCGAAATATACCTAATGCTGTCAAGGTTTAAACTGCTTTCTGAGGTTAAATTTTTGAATGATGCAAAGTTCTTTAATGCATTAAAGCTACTCGAAGTGTTCATATAGTTTAAAAAAAAATTTGGAATAGAAAAAGTAATGTTATAGTTTTAAGTAAATTCTATGGTGTAGGTGTTGTTATTTCTGTCAGTAATTAACTATTATTTTGCTGCTTATAATGTTGTATTAATTTAATAGGTTTTATAGGTTATCAGTTATAGGTTTCTTTTTTTATAGGTTTTTTATTTTTATTTTTTTGTCATTAGTTAAGTGTTTGCGGATTTTTAATTCACAAAGGAGACATATATCAATAACTTCTTTTGATGCATACAATAGGCCACCACGACTTTTTTGGTATGTTAAACTTTTGTCATTTGGCTCCCCACATAAACCATTTATGCATGTACTGCGTTTAATTTTTTAGTAGAAAATACTACGAAGCCCGCTTTATATTCCACTACCTTTTTTTCCAAATGGAGATAAGTATATTATTATTTTCCTTTTATAGCCAGAATAAACATTCTGATTAAGTCGATATCAATATTTTGTTTTTGTACTGTCGCAGCTCTAACTTTGTTGCAGTGTGGCCAATGTAATTAAATTAAAATTTCCTATTTTCGGGATAAGTGACGGGACGTAAATATAATATATTAATGAAGTAGACCGATCATAAACATACAGTTTCATAGTATTGAGAATTTTTAATGCAATTAAGTTGAAAAAAAATCTGGAAAAACAAAATAAGTTACACTTTATAAGTGATCTATCATTAATAAAATAAGCATTTATAGTAAAAATACAGTTTTAACTTTAAAGAACGTGAAATATAAATTGTAATTCAATGTTGGCTCATTCAACTTTAAAAGTTACGCAAAGTTGCAACTTGACGTTTTAGTGGCAACACTTTTTGATTAACAATATTTTTTCAGTTTTTTGCAAATTTTGTGCATTATTCAATAATATTAAGATAAAAATAGTTACAGATGAAAAGTAACGTTATCCTTTTGTACAATCGACGTTTCTGATCGCTTTTTACGTGAAAACACGCTGCAATTTGGCATTTTTTGCTCAGGTCTTATCGCGTGCACCGTGATTTGCAAATGACGCTGGAACACGCTGGAACTAGTTTTATATAACGGATATGATCGGCGGTCATATACTTTTGGCAGAGGGGAACGCCTGACAGTGGCGTCTCCAGTTGGTTTAATGCTCTAAGTTGATGACCGACAAAATCTGGGTCATCTGTCAGTGACATTTTATTTCACATCCTCCTGGGTACCATGTACTCCCAAAACCTACACACTTATGTACGATTTTTCTTGATGCCTACCAATAACTAGTGTAGGTCTATTACAAAATTATCAATACGTCGCCCAGCTTAGAGCATTAAACCAACCGGAGACGCCACTGACAGGCGTGCCCCTTTGCCAAAAGTATATGCCCGCCGATCATATAGGTTATAAAAAACTAGTTCCGATCTTTGTTGTCTGAGAAATAAAAACATTTAATTTAATTTAGTTAATTTAATTTAATTTACACAGTATAAAATTGAAATTGAAAAAAATTAAATTACATGTGCCCTGAAAAAGAGTAGGTACATATTTTAAGTATATAAGTTTAGTGAGGATACATCTCATAGGTTGGTATGCTAACCAGGGAATAAACAGTAATGTTAAACCATTCATTCATTATCTGGAATAAAACAATTTTGTTTTATGGAGGTCATATTACTGATTAGACTAATATTATTTTAAACTTGAAATAAAACGTTTTTGAAAGTTGATGGTAGGCCTAGGTACTGGAGTATTTTCTTCAGTATTACCAATACGAGTCAAAGGTAGGCGCGCTGAGCGTATCCGGAATCACCTTAAAAAAATATTAGTTTACTATCAAAATACATAGTTACGGTTTGATTTTAACTTGTGTTCTTCTTTTAACAAATAATAAATGTTTCCCACACTCACACCAATTATCTAGCCCCAAGAAAAGCTTCCTTAAGAAACTTGTTATAAGGTTAACTAGACAACGGATAAACATACTTAATATACTTAAATACATACTTATTATACATAGGAAACACCCAGACCCGAAACAATTTAGAAAAACAGGTATTTCTAAATTGATCCGACCGGGGATCGAACCCGGGACCTCAGAGATGGCGACACCATGAAAACCGGTGTGCAAGCCACTCGACCAAGGAGGTCGTCATATATGTTAATAATATGTTAATATAATTTGTTAGTAATAGGCCGATGCTTGTACAGACTTGACGACGATAGTTCTACTAATTTTGCTTGGGATCCGTCCGTCCCGTCCTTCAATAGATATTTTATGTAAGTAATATCTTAAGGATATATATAAAATGTAGCAACTAGTTTTAACTTCAAAATTAACGGCTTTTAAAAGTGAAAAAATTTGGGTTCTCTTAAATAGTTTTTTTCTATTTCACTACAAAAATGATATTTCATTTATTAAGCTCTGCCGTTGGATTAAAATCAGTGTTATGCCTTAAGTACCATCACACAAACGGTATTTCCCAGAGAACTCTGCATTTTTGAGAGATGTTGGCATAGTAAAACTTTATCAACTTACTGAGATGTTGTGACTCAGATATAAATTTCAAATCTGTTGGTTTAGGGGGACGTTTTGCTGTTATGGTAGGTAATATCAATTTGAAAAGGATTTTGAACCCAATACTTACAAAGCAGAACCACTACTTTACCAGCATTAGTCAATGCCTCTAAGTGATCCCTTATAACACTGTAATTGAAGATAAAACTGTCATAGGTTGCACCACCATAATGTTTGTTCAGCATGTAACGTGTTAAGAATCGCATCCGAAATCAGTAATCTAAAAAATAAAATTAAGAAGTAGAAAGCTTGTATAATAAGTAGCTTGCATAATAAGTATTTTTTTGCACAATTTTAGTTAATTTTACCAATTTGACATTTGTTGCATGGTAGACTTAGTGACAGTAAAACCGCTCTTCGTGTTCTGCTAGTCTCAGCATGGCTACAAGAGTGCAATCTATGCAACTAACTACTGCAGAAATCTGAAACTTTTCATAAAACCTGTAATTTAACATTTATTGCACAGTGATTAACGCGCCCGGCGAGAGCTGAGGTTAAGCAACTTTCGCAAAGGCCGGTCATCGGATGGGTGACCAAAAATGTCTGGACCTGCATGGTTGTTCATGGCCCGTTCTCCCTATCCGGATGGATAGGGAAGACTCGTACCCCAGCAGAGGGGACATAAAATGAGCTAATGATGGTGATGATATTATTTACTAAATTTTATGCGAACACTTCACATTTAAAAATAAAACAACTTTTACGCATCTTTGCGTTTATTTTACACATTGACTTTATATTTTTTACCCTGCCGTTACGAACCCTTTGCAGGGTCGTGGTTATTGAGAGACTGCTGTGCAGATTTGCCAATATTTTTGCTTTTGAAAGTGTTTTATTTTTTGAAATTCACACTTTTGTCTAATAAGATTCCTGAAAACTCCTAAAGTTTCGGAAAGTTACGGGAATTTTCATTGTACCTAAAAACTGGTCTTTGTCGATACTTGAAGCCAGGAAAAGTACTCCTTCACTACCCTTGACACTTAGATACTCGATTTTCATGATTTTTTACCAGACTCACTCAAAATCAAATAAACTACCAATGCAATAGAAAGGTACAAAATGGGAATGCTTGCTCACCTTTATACGAGTTGAAAGCCCTTTACCCCGTCGATGGATATGAGTAGCCTTTAAAAGAGGCAGCAGTTCAAGCTCTAGTTGGTTAAATAGCTCCTCAGATAACCTGTAGACTCGTACATAGTCGTCATCTCTGGTTTACAGAGATGACGATAAAGTCCGAATTTGGTTGGCTTGTTCACGTTTTTAATTTTTGTCTAAAGCATGAGCTTCTTCCAATAAAGACAGTAACAAAACCGATCGAGACATCTTCGAAAGTAATATTGAAATTTTATTAAATATGCGTCACTTTATAATTGACTGGTGCAATGACAAAACGTCAACACAGCAACAGCATCGGCGTAAAGACTATTTGGCTACAAATCTTTAATTTTAATTTTAAATACTGTAATTAACGTTTAAACTTAAAGAATAATGTTTAATTCACTATTTTTTTTATGTATATCTCAATGCCAAACCTCTGTTTAATGTAGTTTCTTGGTTAAAAGCAAAACGAAATATAATCAATTTTATTGATTCATATTTGTCTTAAAAAAACATCCTTGACTCGAAACGTTTTCGCACTCGAATGTGCCATGTCTCCGGAATCCCACTGCTGTCCCGGTGTCTGTAATCAAATCTGCAAGTTAAATATGATCCACTTCCCGGTTACCGATTGAGCTAAAATTTTGCATGCATGTGTAAATCGGATGACAATGCAAAATTATTAATACATGAAGCTGATCTGATGATGAAACCGGAAAGTGGCCATAGGAACTTGGTTGTTAAATGACACAACCCCATCGAGTTTGGACTCGTTTGATTCGTCTTGACGAGAACTTTGGTGCTAAATGGTAACTAGGGTCTGATGATGGAGCTGGAAGATGGCCATAGGAACTCGGTAATTAAACGACACAACCCCATCGAGTTTGGGCTCGTATGGTTCGTCTTGACGAATACTTTGGTGATAGATGGTAACCAGGGTCTGATGATGGAGCTAGAAGATGGCCACAGGAAGTCGGTAATTAAACGACACAACCCCATCGAGTTTGGGCTCGTATGATTCGTCTTGACGAGTATTTTGGTGCAAGATGGTAACCAGGGTTTGATGATGGAACCGAAAGGTAGCCATAAGAACTCGGTAGTTAAACGACACAACCCATCGAGTTTGGACTCGTTTGATCCGTCTTGACGAATACTTTGGTGCTAGATGGTAACCAGGGTATGATGATGGAGCTGGAAGATGGCCAAAGGAACTCGGTAATTAAACGACACAACCCCATCGAGTTTGGGCTCGTATGGTTCGTCTTGACGAGTACTTTGGTGCTAGATTATAACCAGGGTCTAATGATGGAGCTAGAAGATGGACACAGGAACTCGGTAATTAAACGACACAACCCCATCGAGTTTGGGCTCGTATGGTTCGTCTTGGCGAGTACTTTGGTGCTAGATTATAACCAGGGTCTAATGATGGAGCTAGAAGATGGACACAGGAACTCGGTAATTAAACGACACAACCCCATCGAGTTTGGGCTCATATGGTTCATCTTGACGAGTACTTTGGTGCTAGATTGTAACCAGGGTCTGATGATGGAGCTAGAAGATGGACACAGGATCTCGGTAATTAAACGACACAACCCCATCGAGTTTGGGCTCGTATGATTCGTCTTAACGAGTACTTTGGTGCTAGATGGTAACTAGGGTATGATGATGGAGCTGGAAGATGACCATAGGAACTCGGGAAAATAAGTTTGTTCGTTTGTTCGTTCCGTTTGTTATGAATGTGGATTCTGTCTTTGTTAAATGCTCCTTCGCTCCTTTCAGAGTAAAAATCTCCGGTCCTCAAATAATCATCTCCATTTTTGTCCCTCTCATACATATGGTTTTGTTCATTCTTTTTTTCAATCCATTCTCCTGTAGAACGCGCTGCCTCTCGAAATCAGGATGGCTACATAAAGAAAGTACGCGAGCTCTTGTTTGATATAATCATGGCAGAATCATCTTAATAACGTCCTATTAGAACTACTTATGTATTTTATGTATGTGTATTTATTGTAGTTTACGTATTTACAATACACATAATTATATGTTTATGTATATACAATATTTATGCATGTGTTATATACTTACATTTAAATTATTTATAATATATCTTATTGAATAAAATGTTATCTTTGCACCACCCTAAGGTTGTCTGGTAGAGAATGCCAGGCATTAAGTCCGCCATGTAATATTTGCTGTGGCTTTATATGTTGCAAAAGTTTAAATCAATAAAAATAAATAAATTTGATGGATTAGATGGATGACCCAATGCTTAGGTGAGCACGTGCCGAGGGCTGAATGGTATGAGGGTGTATAAACATGTCATATTGCTAACGTTGCGCCTCAGGGTACCAGGTGGAACCCTGTTGTACTGAAGCCCTTATACCCCTACAAAGGACCTCTGGGGATGGACCGTTTTTGTCCTATACTCGAGGGAATAACATGAACAAAAAAGATACTACTACACAAAGAAAGAGACGTTTAGAAAAGGCGAAATTGAAGCGACAGGATTTCCTGCAATCATAGCAATCATTTGATTGCTATGAAAGCGATATCCACAAGCGACATTGCTTCTTAGAAAAAAATAGTTTAGCACTAGCTAAACATAGAGAAAACGAAAATATTAAAAAAGTAAAAATAAAATTAAAAAAAAACATTTTTAAAAACAAGCGTTTTAATATGCAATACGAAATAAACTAGCTGGTTAGGTACCCATCAATAAACAAACATCTCAGACTTCGGAGATATCCTATGGATCTCCTGAATGACGAACAGTACACATATTGTGATTAGTTAATGTATTGAATACAAATGAAAGTAGTTGGTTAGGTACCTATCAGTAGACAAAAGATCGTGAACTACAGAGGTACTCTATGGAACTCCTCAATAAAGAACAGTACACATATTATGATTAGTTATTGTATTGAATACGAAGAATAGTAGTTGGTTAGGAACCAATCAGTGGACAAAGGGTCGTGGATTACTGAAATACCTCATAAAACTCCTCAGTGACAAACAGTACAAATATTGTGATTGGTTATTGTGTTGAATACGAAGAATAGTAACTGGTTAGGTACCTATCAGTGGACGAAGAGTCGTGGATTACTGAGATACCACATAGAACTCTTTACTTATCAACAGTACACATATTGTGGATAGTTATTGTATTGAATACAAAAGAAAATAGCTGGTTAGGTACCTATCAGTAGACAAAAGATTGTGAACTACAGAGATATTCTATGGAACTCCTCAATAAAGAACAGTACACATATTATGATTAGTTATTGTATTGAATACAAAAAACAATAGTTGGTTGGGTACCAATCAGTGGACAAAGGGTCGTGGATTACTGAAATACCCCATAGAACTCCTCAGTGACAAACAGTACAAACATTGTGATTGGTTATTGTGTTGAATAAGAAGAATAGTAACTGGTTAGGTACCTAGCAGTGGACAAAGGGTCGTGGACTACTGAGATACCACATAGAACTCCTCAGTGACAAACAGTACACATATTGTGATTGGTTATTGTGTTGAATACGAATAAAAGTAGCTGGTTAGGGATCTATTAATGGACAAAAGATCTAGCCGTAGTCAACTAACAATCTCTTCGAAGACACTGACACCCCATGTAAGTTCGCATTGTAGAAGAAACAAAAATATGTGATCAAACATTATCATAACAAAAACAAAAATGTATAAGTATTTGAAGAAAAAAAACGTGTTGAAAAAAATCCACGAGCGGGATTCAAATCCGCTCCATGACATGACGAGTCAGGTGCACTACCAACTACGCTATCGTGGCTCAATCCAACTCGCCGAAATTAATCAACACTATCTACTTTTACTTTATAAGCCAAAGGAGCTCTATTCAATGTCGACAACTACGTCATCAACATCCGATCTTAATATTTTTACAAATATTGAAAGATCAGTTAAGAATTAGGCAAGCTATATTTATGATAATTTACATATTATTTTACTCATATTTGCGAAATATTGTTGTGATTGAGCCACGATAGCATAGTTGGCAGTGCACCTGACCGGGCATGGGTGCGGGTTCGAATCCCGCTCGTGGATTGTTTTTCAACACTTCGTATTTTTCAAATTCTAGTTTGTTCGCTCGTTGCTTATTGCGTAAAATTATATGTAAAGAATCATAAATATAGCTTGCCCAATTCTTAACTGATCTTTTGTAAAAATATTAAGATCGGATGTTGATGACGTAGTTGTCGACATTGAATAGAGCTCATTGAACAGAGAGTCATGGGGTACGGGTTCGAATCCCACTCGTGGAAATTTTTCAACTCTTTGTCTTTCTTCTTACCATATTTACTTTTTATTTATTTAAATGTAAGTGCATATAAAAGATGATATAAAGTATATAAGTTGCGAACCCCCCCGCCCGATCCTCTAAATGCCACTAAACATTTACAGAATACACTAAACATGCACACTAGCCTAGGCCCAAGACACCGTACTCGTAGAACAAGGGTACGACGAGCCGGTTCACACGCGCTCTATACCAGGTACAGACATGTACCTGGTATAGAGCGCACGACACTAGGGCACGGGGACACGCACTAGTGCGTGATGCCTCTAGAAAACCTCAGAAGGTGATAAGTTTCACATGGCTTGAGGAACCCTTTACGTTTCTCGCCGCCCCCGAAAAAAAGCCAGGTGAAGCTGAAAATGCCATCGGCAAACTCTCCAAAAAAAACATACCCTGAATATATATTTTTTTAAATCTTAGAATTTTTGTTTGTCCGTCTGTCTATTTGTTAGGTACTCTATCACACACAAACCGCTCAACAGATTTTGATTAAATTTTCTTTGTTAGAAAGCAGAATTATCTAAAAAAGTACGGTGTTACATCTAAATCAGTTGGGTCAGATCATAGACACAGCTTGACTTCTCTGTGGTACACCACCACCATTCATAGTGCTGTATACGAACTTCTTATGGTAAAAAAAATATTTAATATCCTTTATAATCATTTTTATAGCTCTTACGAACGGAGTCACGGGCAAATTTTAATTATCCATAACTAACTTTTTTTTAGAAGTAGCCGTTACTTAGAGTCACTACTAACTAACTACCTTTACCTTTAGGTTTACCAGAACTTCTAACTGCCGGAACACAACAATGTTGATAACATGGTTGTTATGGCGACATATTTAGATAAGATGGTGGTAGCTAGCCAGGCGGAATTAGAAGAAGCCCTACCACCGACCAAACCGAGCACAATCTGTACCCCCGCTGGGAATCGAACCAGGGACCTCTGGGTTTGAGTTCTTACCACTAGACCACAGGTGCGGTAAAATTTCTTAAATATGTTAATATTTTTTATGACAATTCTACCACCAGTTTTACCGCCTCTGTGGTCTAGTGATAAGACCACCGGTCTCAGACCCAGCAGTCTTGGTTTGATTCCCAGCGGGGGTTTAATTTATCGCGGTGGCGCATTCTTAATTTAATACCATAAATATAAATAGGATAATTTATAATAAAGCTTCCCCGTAATATTAAAAAAAAAATACGATCACTGATTGTGCATTTCGCCTCTTTAACACAATCAAAAATGTTGGTCTCAATACGAAAATAGCAGTTCACATATACCCCAACGCGAGTTATTGTAAACTTCGCCGCGCCAAGTCGGAACTACTTAATCCTTACAATTACAACATTACAATTACAAGACTAGGTATGACTAATCCCTACTTCCATAAATAGATCAGAGAAAATAAATCTAAGCTTTTTACTATTAAATGTTACATTGTTATTACAATGTTAACTAAACCTTTAAGATTTAAATGTATTATAATATTTTACGTTTAAGAGGGCGTATAAACCTAGAAAAAAAACAGATTCCACCCGCGCCCCTTTCACGCCCCGCTTTCGCCCGTGCGTACGGCGTGGCGGCCAACGCAACAAATTGGCAGGTCGCTCCCTCGTGTGTACTCGTGTTTAGTGCGATCGCGCACAGTATACCTAAAATAATCAGATAAAAACCGGCTAAGTGCGAGTCGGATCACCTAGCTGTACTTCGAAACAATAAAATACTCTTTGCTGGTGGTAAATAATACGCAAAGGTAAGTAATGATATCATATATTTTTATTATATATTGCTAATTTAAATATTTAATATTGTTTTATTTTATAAAGGCGTAGGTGCCATGAAATCTTTAAGCATTTTTGTATTATGTAGATTATTTTTTGTATCATGTAGATTATATTATCCCTTTCAGTCGCACTTTGCTATCGACAGAAGTAACTGCAACAGTCAGCGGTTGCTGTCGACACGTTAAAGGTCAAAGGCCTACCATCCGACGCTACAGTTACCTCTATTGATACCAAAGTGCTGCTCGTGTGTAAGTGCTCTTACTGTTATATCTCTTCTTCAAAGAGTGTCGACAATGTAAAAAAAAGAAGTCTAATTTTATTACAAAAATATCGCTTTATTTACATAGATTCATAGGTTTACATTTTTTTTTTCAGAATTCGTTCCCTGGCTTGTACCTGTACTGCAAAGAACAGACAGAAAGAAGGTAAGTTAAAACATTTTTGCATTAAATTATGTATTTAGGTTTAAAAAACTTTATTTCTCATAAAAACTACAGAAATTCACTTAAAATGAGATATAAGAAATTACACACTTAAGTTTAGTCAGGTTAGGTTAGGTTCAGTTAGGTCTGTTCATTCTAACTTGTCTTAAAATGTAACAATCTTTATAGAACTTACTATTGAAATTTAATGAAAAATTTTATTGTTTTTTTAATGGTAAAAAAAACTAAAATATTGTTTACACTTAAGATAAACAGACTTTCTGTAATCAAATTCAAAGTCAAAGTGTCAAATATTTTGTATTCAAATAAACTTTAGAAAAGTACTTTTGAATCGTCCAAACATTTTTTTTACCTACTACCCATTCAGGACGTCTATTTTTTAGTTGTGGAGAAGAATGGGCGCAAGAAACTCCACAGTTTTAACATAAGTAACGACATTTACAAAATTATATGCCGTTATCAAGTTATACAAGTTTAAAATTACTTAACAATATTTTAAATTAGAAATACCTGTTGGGGTGATTGAAGCATTTTTAACCCATGCTGTTTTGTCTTGAATGTAATCAGACACTTTATAATAAGCTTTTTTACAAAGCTTTTCTTTAATGACGATTTTAAATTAAATCATAAGACAAAAGAGGAATTCTCTTGCAAAATGTTTGGTAATATTTTAAATAAATGTGTAATTAATTCTAAGAAAAGCCCGTCTCAACCTACAATTATTAAAAATGTTCAGTCAATCAGTATGGTTCACCAGAACATTCAAGGAATGATGGGCAAAGATCCAGAGATTGCATTGTTCATGAACGATAATAAAGTTGATATTCTGTGTATTACTGAACACTGGCTTAAAGATCATCAGTTCATGTTCAATTTTAATAATCATTTGGTAGGTAGTTCGTTCAGTCGAGTAAATTCAATTCATGGTGGCTCCTTAATTATAGTCGATAAGAAGTTAAAATTAAAGGAAAGAAAAGACATAATGAGCCTCTCGGTTGAGCAAACAATAGAAATAGCTTGTGTGGAGCGGGAGCGACTTGTTGTATTAAGTGTATACAGGCCTCCGTCAGCATTGTATGATTATTTTGAAAAAGTAATGGATGAAGCATTATATAAAATCCGCAATGTAGGTAAAAAGATAGTTGTTTGCGGTGATTTTAATATTAATTTGTTAGAAAAGTCTACAGGTTCTATCAAAATAAAAATTTATTTCAATCATATAATTTGAATAATTTATTTTTGGAGCCGACTAGAATAACTGCCACTTCGGCCACTTGTATCGATAATATATACACTGATCTAGTACCTCTGTCTAAACTCATTATTAATAAACTAGACTCTGATCATTGTGGCCAAATGGTCAGCCTTCCACATCAGTGTCAGCAAGTGAAGAAACAGATTATCACTGTTGTACCAAAAACTGCAGGTCGTCTGGAACGCTTCAAAACAATCTCTATGATAATATATGTTATGTAGAATATAATGATAACCCACATAAATTTTATAATGATTACTTTTATAAATATTGTTTAGAATTTAATAAAACTTTTATTCCAAAGATGGTCTCGGTTAGTGGTACTGTTACTTTTAGTGAATGGGTTACATTTGGTATCCACAAAAGTAGAAAGCGACTTTATGAGCTATATGATGAACGCAACTATAACACCAGTGAACATTTCAAATTGTATGTCAAAAAATATTCTAAGTTATTTAAAACAGTATGTCGATTAGCAAAGGCAAAATTCCTGAGTTCAAAGATTAAGCTAAGTGATAACAAAATAAAAATGACATGGAATATTATAAATAGTGAAACTGGAAATGTCAAAAGTCGTAACAATGAGTACAAATTGAGCTTCGAAAATCAAATCTTAACTTCTGATGCTGATGTTGCTGCGGCATTTGAGAAGTTTTTTACTGATATTCCAGTTTCAACTACAAAGACTTTGGACTCGTCCCCCACTGTAGCTGAAGCGGTTCTAAAGGAAAATGTCAAACCTAGTGAAAACCATTTTAGTTTTCAAAAAATTGATTTTAGAGATATAATTAAAACTTTTAACACTCTTAATAAAAAAAAGACTGCTGATTTGTGGGGTAATTCCGTTGACGTCACTAAATCCGTTATTGAGACAATAGCTTCAGTTTTAGCTTGCATATTTAACGAATGTATTGACTGTGGTGTTTTTCCTGACCTAATGAAGCACAGTAAAGTAATTCCATTATACAAATCAGGTAGCACATCTGACCCCACTAACTTTAGACCAATTTCTGTGCTACCCACATTTAGTAAAATATTTGAAAAGATAATTCTGGACCAAATTCAAGTTCATTTTTATAGAAATAAGCTTTTACATTCATTTTTCAGGTATCGCGAGGCATTTCATCTGCGAGCTCTTCGAGATCTACGAGATCTTCGAGCTGGATTGTACAGTCAGCAACGACAGACTTTTCATGTGTTAACATATAAAAAAATCAATATTATGTTTACATTCTATGGTTTTTATAAAAATAAATATACGAATAGCTTTAAATTAAACAACTGTAACGAACTAACAGAGTTGATGAGAGATTTTTGCGTACGAGTTTGACCGGATAGCATTCATCGGCTTGTGAGATATTACGACATTTACGAGCTGCAGCAGTTCTGAAATACAAAATAATTGTAAATCACAAGTTTGTACGGTAATATACGAAGTATGATACAATACTTCCAGAATAGCTAATTCAACTTAATTATGTATGTACTGTGAAAAAAAATTACTATACATACTGCCACCAATACGAGTGGTCAAAAGCATCGTTCTGTTTTGCATATACTATACCCGGTACCCGCGTCGCCGTCATTGCTTCAGCGCTTCTAATACATTGTATAGTGAGCTCTAAAGTTAATGCGTAAGGGTCGATATTTCAAGGTGAGACTACTCATCACCAATGAAAAGAAATAATAACAATATTATGATAATAATATCCTATTTTAACGAAATATTTTCTCGGCGCCCTGAGCACAGAAACACAGTCCTCTCGTCTCAACAGAGTGATCGCGACTAATCGATGAAACAAAACATGCCTGTTACCTCGGGTCAGGTGCGACAGACTGGAGCGTTCTGCACGGAATAAGAATGTCGTAAGCGCCGAATTAGTTTTAGTTTATTTACTCGTAAAATATACATTTTTTTTTCAAATCGCTAATACAGTCGCTCGGTAATATAATTTGATATTATGTGTTAAAATATTGGCTCAGTAATATGCGTCAAATTGAAAATAAATTGATTCTAGTTGAAAAGTAGACGTAAGTTTGTGATTTTATTTTATCGATAAAATTTTAATATATTATGTTTTCGCTTAAGCCAGTCCCTTTCAAGTATGCTGTAGTATCTATGATATTTTTTTCGGGTAAATCGTGGTTTATCTTCTAGTGTTAAAATCAAATCTACGATTGGTGATTTACCTTTATACCCCCTCTTAAGTTTGGTCATTCAAAGAGGCAACGCCGCCAGCGTCCTGGGCACTCTCCCGCTTGGCAGCGATTTGGAGTCCCTTTTTTATTTGTAAAAATTATGTGTATATTTTTATTTCTATTTCCTTTTTTTTTAATTATGTTGTAAATAAATATAATTGTAATGTAAATAAATAAATATATAAAATCATATATTACGTAAGTGAAATAGGAATCATAATAAATTATCACAAGAAGTTACCCGTAGACTGCTGTAATACGTCCGCACCGTATTGGAGTCTTGTGTGCAATCTGCGGCTACTGCAATGCGTGCGACTCTAGTCACAAGCATCGCTAGGTTTCTTTGATAAACAAACGCCTACACTTCCACGCAACAAATTATTCGCGATTGGTCATTTTGTCAGCCAATAGTGAAAATACTGTGTTGGAGCATTAAAAAATAAATGTTCTCAGATGGTACTTCAAACATGTTATTTTTACACATTAGTGGTCCTCGTATTGTATACGCGGGACTCGGGAAAACGTCCTCACATAGTTTGTGTAAAGTCTAACACAAGGTCCTCGCATTGTACTGGGCTCAAGAAAAAGTGTGTGAAAGCGAGTCCTCGGATTGTCATGTCTAGTCCGGCCATTGGGTCCTCGAAAGGTTAACACAAACGTCCTCGGAAGGATGTCTCCATAAGCGTTGGCAGTGTATTTTAAGTCCCCGCATTGGTCAACGAAAGTTAATAAACAAAATGCTGCGATAACGCCACAAGAATAGACCTGTCAATTAGCAATGTATGTTCTGTTTCTTTCCATCGTATTAAAAAAGCAATACAACGTCATTAACATAGTTTTTGAGAGAGTCCTCGGTTGGGTGATATAAAACCATAGTCCTCGAAAGGCCGTCTGTACAAACAGGGGTGTGTGTGTGTGTGTGTGTGTGTGTGTGTGTGAGTGGGTGTGTGTGTGTGTGTGTGAGGGTGAGGGAGGGGGTGTGTGTGTGAGTGTGAGGGTGTGTGTGTGTACCTATTGACAAAACAGTAACCCCTTACAAATACACAAAGAATAAGGTCCGAATACTTATTCCGTGTTTTGTTCCTGTCATGTAAACGTCGATTCAAATTAGAGTGAAAGAGGAGTCAATTGGAAGTCAATTGGGAGAGTACCTGACCCGGTATGTCAGAAGGGTGCAGGTTGAAATCCTGCTCGTGGAATTTTTTTTAACATTTGTGTTTTTGTAATTTGTTCGCAACAAAATTTGCGTAAAAAATTTAATAAACAAAACATTTTATAAATACTTAGCTTGCCTATTTCTTAACTGATCTTAAAAATATTATGATTGGATGTTAATGACGGTAGTTGTTGACATTAAATGGGCGCCTTTGGCTTTCAAAGTAAAAGTAAATACTTAGTGTTATACTACTACCTTAAATACCAATAACCAACCACACATTAACAATAAAATTTGATTTGCACTTTGTTTTAACAATTAACACCATCAGATTTCTAAGATTTTACTTGTACTTGTGATTTCACTTTGAAATATAAACATGCGTCACCATTTTATTCTTTTACGAAATGTTTCTCGTTTATTTTCATAGTTTTTTAATTCACTTCAAACTCATATTAAAAACTTTTATCATTATAAAATATTATTTGGAGTGTAGTTGCTTTTCCTGACACCGATTAACAGCTCTTAACCAGGTAATAAACAGCTTCTGCTCTGTTCTACAGCTAATATACAGCTATACTGACGCTAAAAGTTTTATAATGTGGGCCCTTTTTAACTTATAAGGGCTGTATATCCGGATATACAGCCTTTATACAGCCTCGATATGCAGCTATAAGTATAAAAATAAGTTGAAATACAGCTTTTATACAGCTTGTGATGCTACTTGGGTGTAGACGGTAGATAAGCTTCATACAAACGCCTTGGAGCACCGCACACATAGACTATACTCCTCATAGACACGGAATCTCGCATATCGAGTATAGTTTCCTATTTAAACAAGTTAAGTTAATTACAATTTGTTTAACTCTAGTATTGAGTCTGTAGAAACAGTAAGGTAAGAAAGTAATAGAATTACTTACTAAAAATCGAATCTCTTATCGTGTTATTTTAAGAAAAGTACCTGGATGACCGAACTTTGCTCGTTATTTATAATGTTTTCTAAAAATGAAACCTAGCTAGATCGATTTATCGCCCCCGAAACCCCTGCATACTAAATTTCATGAAAATCGTTGGAGCCGTTTCCGAATTCAGATTACATATATATACATACAAGAATGTGATATGTTTCAAACATTGACTATTTCCGTATTTCCACTCGAGCCTGTTGGACATCAACCTTCTTATTTTACCTTATTTTTTACTAAAGGTTTGTGTTCCAAATGCATAGTGTGGGTTTTCTCTTTTTTTAATTAATTCATCATTATTAGGTATTTTTATTTAAAATCTTCGGTAAAATAGTGGTTTTTCAAACATTTACCTACTAGGTATAACAAAACTTTTATCACCAAATCAAAGACAAAGAAACGTCCCAAAAAAAAACACAAAATCTTTATTTATCTCTACCCACATCCATAAGAATTGGTAACTTTTTTTCCACGAAAAGTTCCACATCCCAACGTATCGGAGCACCCGCGAGACTTCGTATCCTTAAATTCCCGATGAAAACAAAGAATCGGTGAATATAGGATCGCGAAAGCGGGCGAATGGAAATTTACATCCTAATTTCCCTAGCGGTTTGCACTGAGTCTATTCGTCAGTGATATCAAAATCGGAACGCTGCCGGCGTCTTCCTTTCGCGTACTACCAGTACCTACGTCTGTGCATTACAAACTGGGGTACGAGCGGATGAACTAGATTTTATATTGTTACCTATTAATGTTGTACAGGAAGGCCGTTGGTTGAGACAACAGTGTTATTGCAGTTGTGAAGGCGAGACGCGTGAAGCGACGTATTTGGACACGTTTCGCTTTCACAATTCTGCAATAATATTGCTTCGAGAGATCATGGGCACAATACTTCTTCCTTGTACCACAGTTTATGCACGGTAATGTTATCTACAGTATTGTAACTCGGCCTATCTTTGAAAGAAATGCCTACAGCCGCGCGGTAGGTACGTACGCGCGATAGGGCTGCCCGCTGCCCACCTACAGTATTTTAATTACATCTGCCTACTTTGAGTTTCTATCTAGTTTTGTGAATGTATTTTGCGATTATAAATATTATATTTTTTATTTAAACAAAATACGTTGTGAATGAAATAGGAAATGTTTAATAAAAATGCATGTTGTTTTTTGATTAGTTTCAAATATTAAAATCAATCAGTCGTTTAATTCAATAATAAAAAATTCACAGATTATGAATACAACAATTTATGAAAAAAAAAAAAATTTTAAATAACACAATTCTAACTTGAATGCACTTCTCGCCTGCATCCATATCTTTTAACACCATTACCATGACGATCGGTCAATAATCAAAGAAGCTACGCCCGTTTTTCTACAATACCAAATCTAAAGGGACCACCTACAGGTCACAATCATTAACCGATTTTTAAAATTTTTTTCGCCATTTTGTAGCTAAACTAATACCGTAGGACCCTTTTTTCTTTTTGAAATATTTACAATTTAGTAAACAAACACCCCCCAAAAAACCCGATTTTTTTCACATTTTTCAAAATTCAAATAAAAGTTTCCAGCCGATTTTCAAAATTCAAACGCTTGTACACGTGTTTCGATAAATTCCTCAACTCTTGGTATTATTTCCATTTCGATTCTCCCAAAATCCTCGGAGCTATGGCCAAAAATACGTCTCAGGCGATTTGCATCTGATAACCATTTTCAATGGTAAAACAACACGCCGCAACGTCCGTACGTCACTGCGGCACATTCGCGACCGACGCTCTGGTGCATGCCGAGCGCATGCCGAGATCCGAGCGCGTAGGTATAGCTCGCGCTTCGTCCGTTTAAATGAAGTTACAATACTACCGTCACGGTAATAATATCTACAGTAGTGTAACTCGGCCCTATCTTTGAAATAAGTGCCTACAGCCGCGCGGTACGTAAACACGCGATAGGGCTGGGCGTAGGTATATTTTCTTAGGTGGGCACTTACAGTATTTTAATTACATCTGCCTACTTTGAGTTTCTATCTAGTTTTGTAAATGTATTTTGTGATTGTAAATATGATTTCTCTTATTCCTAAAAACTATTTAAGCATTATTACGTTAAATATTGTTTTGTCAACGTCACACAAACGTCATTTTGAATTTGAGAAAAAGAGACAAAACAATGATGATTAACTAAATAAATGAATAAGGGGTATGTATATGTATTTTTTATTTAAACAAATAAAATACGCTGTGAATGAAATAGGAAGTTTTCTATAAATAAAATGTTGTTTTTTGATTAGTTTAAAAAATTAAAATCAATCAATCGTTTAACTCAATAATGTTTCCAAAAACCTACAACCCGGAGGTTTTAACACGAGCGTATCTACTGTGTAATAAACGAACCGCCTATAACTAGCTGTTCACTCGTGTATCATTTTCCTGTTCACTTTATTTATTAATCCAGGCACTTTTTCGGAGCAAAAAACGAAATACCTATCCATTAAAAAGATTCAAATTACGTACCTACTAGTAAGTACATAAATAAATAGTTGTTTGTGCAACAAGAGAGCAAAGTCGTTTTTTGGTGCGAGTGCTGATTTTGAATCCTGAGCAAGCGAAGGATTCAAAGATTGAATCACGAGCGTAGCGAGTGATTCTAAAGTTGAATCCTGAGTGTGGCGAGGGATTTAAAGGCACGAGATGCAAAAAACTTTGCTCTCATGTAACACACATAACTTTTCACTTCAGCAGCGAGAACACTTTAGTAGATAAAATATATTACGTAACATTATTGAAACTAGAAATAAATATTTACAGGTTAAATATCAGTTTTATTTGCAGTATATACTTATTTTCATTTAAATACAACAATAAGTTAAACATTCAATAAATTACATTAAAAGACATAATTATCTTTTTGCAAAATTTCTTTAGTTAGTACGAGATTTCGAACGTGTTTGTTTTTGAGGTCGAATTCAAAATTGGAACTTCGAAAGGGCTGGTCTTTGTCTCTCTCTCTCTTTCTAATGGCGGGAAAGAGATAGAGTGTGAATGTTTCGAATTGTATGATTAACCCAAGGCTGAATAAGATATTCGCGGCTTTCTTAAAAAAAAAAAAAAAAGTTACTTTGTCTCACTCAGTGAGCAAAATCGCATTTTGCTCACTGATTTCAGGCAGCAAAACCTACATGTTTGAGCTACTGAAGTGAAAAACATTTTATAGTCTTACTTAAGTACCTTTCGGAGTTTCCAGGTAGTCTAAAAAATATTATATCTAGGTGCGTTATTGACGAATTCATGCAACCAAAAACAGCACAATATATTCTACTATTGATCTTTGCCAACCTTGCCATAACTTATTTTAATCAAAACAATCGCACGCTTACTGTTTAAAAAACAACACACCGTCTGTTCGTCACTGCGGCACATTCGCGACCTGTTGCATGCCGAGCGCATGCCGAGATTCGAGCGCGTAGGTATAGCTCGCGCTTCGTCCGTTTGTATGAAGTTACACTACTGTAGATATTATTACCGTGCTACCGTGGTATATTATTCCACCGCCACTCAAGTACATTATTGCATAAGCAGTCTTGGGGCCCTGGTTAGTCATGGTCTAGTCTGTCCTGTCTATCCTGTTTTGTTAACAGATGCTCGGTACTTTCCCGTCATGTAGACTTCATTTCAAATAAGAGTAAAAAAGACAAAACTATGGAATAACTATTCGAAGTCGTACTAATCAACAGAGTACACTCTGGGCCTCATGTGCTCTGGGTGCCTAGTGCGATTTTCATTTGTATCATGTTAATGAAAACGAAAATGTATATAGCAGCTCCTCCTGGTAGAAAATCAGGAGTGTTTAAATTTTGCCATACAAATTCTCGTTTTAGTTTACGTGATCGAACAGCAAATGAAACTCACACTAGGCACCCTGTTGATTAGTAGGACTACAGAGGATAAAGTCTAAATGCCGCACTCAGAGACGTTACTCAGCATCTATATTTTTTTATTACATAAAAAGTATTTTTAATGACATCCAACTAGTGCTCAACTACGGGTCTCATAGAATTCAAGGTCGCTCAAAGAGCAATGGAGAGGTCAATGCTTGGGGTTTCTCTGCGTGATCGGATCAGAAATGAGGAGATCCGCAGAAGAACAAAGGTTACCGACATAGCCCGAAGAGTTGCTAAGCTCAAGCGGCAGTGGGCAGGGTACATCGCTCGCAGGACTGATGGCCGATCACCTAAAATTTTTTACCCGAAATTGTTATTCCTACCGATTTGTTCAAAATTCAAAATTCAAAATAATTTATTTAGTTTAGGCTACAAGTAGCTCTTATGAATGTCACTATGCCATCGGTTCGTAAGTCTACTCTGGGCGGGAGATCTTGTACTGAAAAGAACCGGCAAGAAACTCAGCAAGTGTCCAGCTCTTCTCTCAGTCAAAAATATTGGAAAATGCCCTATCATAGCAGGACACTTTCCATTACAATAAATACAAAAAATATAGAAGACAACCACAACATGTAAAAAAAAACACAAAATAAAAAATGTTATCCAAATGATCACTGTTCCTAAAATTTCTCGTTGATCAAGATCTTGTAAGACTTCTTTTATTGCAACTCTATAGCATCAACAATGAACATAATATATTAAAACAGTTACAATTTTGCGGTGTCATTGCTTTACAGCGATCTCTTTCAGACATCTGGATCATCATCACCATTATAATCAGCTAATTTTATATCCCCACTGCTGGAGCACGAGCTATCCCTATGGATGGATAGGGAGAACGGGCCATGAACCACCACGGGGGCCCAGTGCGGATTGGTGGTTGTTAACGACTGCTAATGCAGCCGGGACCAACGCCTTAACGTGCCTTCCGAAGCACGGAGGAGCTCGAGATGATACATTTTTGGTCACCCATCCGATGACCGGCCTTTGCGAAAGTTGCTTAACCTCAGCACTCGCAGACCGGGCGCGTTAACCACTGCGCCATCGAGAAATAGTCGGTATGGTGGAACGTAAAAGTTCTTGGAGGGAACCAGATCACGTGGCAGGTCACCTATGCGCTGGATTGATCAAGTGAAATCCGCAATAGGGAACCGCGTATCTGACTGTGACTGACAGTCTACCAACAGGGAGAGATAGCGGAGGTGCGAAGAGCTGTGACCGCCTCAACCACTAAATTTGACGACTCAACGTGACCACTGGTCAGGTTCTGCTCTTGGCAGAGCGAATCGATAGAGAAGAAGAAAAGTTCTTAGTAAATTATCTATATAATACGTGTGGATAAGAAACCCTGAATAGCCGGCATATCAGTCTCTCATTATTTGAGTATGCTATAGAAGCGTCCATCTTCGATCCTATCGACACCTAGGTGCCTAGTTTTATCCGGTAAGCGCGTTTAGTTTTATTGTCATCTTATTACGTACATACCTACATTACTTTATTTTATTAATTTATTTATCTATTATTTGGGAAACAACATTTACATAACCCAATTGTATTTTTTTTTATTGTATTGACACGTCATAGTGACCACATCCTGCCTGATGGTAAGCAGCCGATGCAGTCCAAAATAATGAGAGCGGTCCTCACCGTGGAACAAGCACGGTAACAAGCGCACCCATTCAAGACGGCCTACATAAATGCCGTTTCACGCCCCGCTTAAAAGACCCGGGACTATAGGAGCTGGGAAACACATGCGCCGGCAAAGAATTCCAAAGCCGAATGGTCTTACAGAGGAACGACTTGCCAAATTTTTTGGTACGAGTACTGATTGCCTGTACAGTATGATGGTGGTTCCTAAGACCAGCACGTGTAGTCCGGGAGAGGAAAGGAGAAGGCGGGATTAGATCGAAAAGTTCTTTAGAACACTCACCGTAGTAATTCCGGTAGAAGACACTGAGAGAAGCAATGTCTCTTCGCAACTGGAGGTCCTCTAGAGAGTCTGTAACCTCAGCATCTCCAATAATGCGTACCGCTCGCCTTTGCAGTCTATCGAGTGCATCGAGGAGGTATTTAGCGGAGCCGTCCCATAGATGGGAACAATACTCCATACTCGATCGCACCTGAGTCTTGTACAGCAAACAGCGCTGCTCGGGAGTGAAAAACCGCCTCACCGTATTGAGAATAGCCAACTTACGGGAGGCAGTTAAAATAACACTCACGATGTAGCATTTTGGATTCAGCGGCCGATGTCCATGCCAAGAATGCTGAGGTCCATCGAAATGGATAACGGAGAGTTCTGAAGAGAGGGAGGAGTAAGGATGGGAGTTACCTTGGACGAAAATGCACAAACCTGAGTTTTGCTGGCATTAAACTTGACCAGGTTTTCAGATGAGTTAAAAATATACATACGTAGAATACAAATCAGAAAAGTTTCCACAAAAAGTTGAAGTTACGTTTGCTGGATTTAAAGGTTATTAACAATATCATTAAAATTAATGACAGTCTGCAATACTAGGTTGATTCCATGCGTAAGTAGTAGGTAAAAATAATGACTTCCATTTCCAAACAAAAAGCTGGAGAGCAATTGCGATCTGTCTGGTAGACGCGAGTACAGAGCCGACTCCACCGAAATACATTAGTAGTGGAGTTTATAAAAACCCACTAATTGCGGCAGACGGCTAAACTGAGCCTTCGGCATACAGCCGTCTCGCCGTTAGTGGTGCTCGAGCCGCTGAATTCGTCACCTGTTGAAAATAATTAGGCAAAAAAAATCAGCGCTAAAACAAAAATCCAGGTGCGGCAACGTTCAGCAGCATAGCTTCTGTGTTACCCACTCGACGGGAAATTCGAATTTCCCCAGACTGAATTTTCGGTGGAATTTTTCGCTGACGCTAAACTATTCCGAGAGAGTGTTTAGCTCGCTGACTAAATGATGAAAGAACAAGATATCTCTGATGGAATCTATGATTTATTGAACTTTAGTTGTATTGGTAGGAAAATAGTAATTTGCAGCTCTATTTGGTTATTATGAGTGTGATACTTTGATTGCTTGAGTTAAAGTTGTTAAAGTTTACACTAGCTTTCCATAGTGCTTTGGTGCCTAACATAATATGTTCACCTTTGTATAGATGGCACTAATGTCGCTCTAAAGCATTTCAAAAAATCAAAAAGCAGTGACAAAATTCAGCGCTTACGTCAGCCTTCCCGGTAGCATAACGGTCAGTGCAGCCGCCCGGATTGCGGAAGACTCAGGTTTGATTCCCAGCTGGGTCGGGTGGACGTTTAATTTTTTCACTGTATTTTATATAAACATTTAATTCAGCTTAAGTGTAGCAATTAACACTTAAAAATAAAAAAAATTATAATATGTTATACTTATAAAAGTATATTATTCTTTATAAGTATTTAATAATTTATTGACGACCTCCTTGGTCGAGTGGTATGTACACCAGTTTTCATGGTGTCGCCATCTCTGAGGTCCCCGGGTTCAATCCCCGGTCAAAAAAATTATTTAGAAATTATTGTTTTTCTAAATTGTCTCGGGTCTGGGTGTTTTCTATGTATAATAAGTATGTATTTAAGTATTTTAAGTATGTTTATCTGTTGTCTAGTAACCATTTAACGAGTTTCATAACGAAGCTTCTCTTGGGCTAGATAATTGGTGTGAGTGTAGGAAAGTTTATTATTTATTTTTTTATTAAATTCATTTTTGTTTACATAATTACGAGTATACCTATGATATAAATGTTACGTATACGTTAAAAAGTTATTTTATAGTACGGACGCCTGCATATCAACCTATCCAAAACTGTCAATATTCTTCAATACATATTCAACCATATGCCATACACGTAAAGTTGAATGTCTATTGAGGAAATTTGACAGTTTGTGGTAGGTTGATGTGCTGGTGTGTGTACCTACTAGTTATAATCTCTAGCACGCTAGGACGGCACTCTGTAGGGTTCTGGGTTACTTATCTTTTTCCTTGTGGTAGGAGGGTTACGCCACACTGTAGGCTGAAAATCGAGCTACATAGACATTTAAAAAAAATTGTAGAGTAACCATCTGTAAGGATATAACGATTAAGACTGCGGTTTTGGAGATATTTGGATTTTTTACTTCGGCGCCATACAGAATTTTCGGTTTATATTTTTTATAATATAGTTTCACTATGAAATGAACTTTCTTATACATAGTCATGACTGCTGAAGTTATTAGAATCCTATCACAAGAAAAATAAAAATATAAAAGAACAAAGTTTTGAATGTCTATGAAGCTCGATTTTCAGCCTACAGTGCGCCATCCGCCTGTCATGTGTCCGTCCGTTGGCCATCCTTCTCGTTGATAATTCTGATTTGATGTTGCGCCAGGGTGGATTCGCGTATTGGATTTTTTCTGATTTATTTTGAAGCCTTTTTGTAAATTAATCTGAAATACGCGCAAAGTTTCAAAAATCGAAAGAAGTACTATTAAGTAAGATCTGCTTAACAAAGGCACTCTTTTTTAATCAAAAATTTAGATAATATTTGATCTCAAAAAATAATAAGAGAAATGGTAATGACGTTAGGCTAATGGCAATGATTTTTTGAGGATGGTAATGATTAGGAATGCTTGGTAATGACGAGCTTTTACGGCAAAAATAATAATTAAGTACCTGATACCTATTTTAGAAGACATACCTATGTATTTTTTTCATATTGTTTATAAAACAAACAAGTAGTTGCTAACTTGTAAATAAAACACTTACTTATAAATCTGTAAAGTTTAATAACACAAAAATTAAAATTCAACAAATCTCGTAACAAACACAATCTCGGTCTTTAATTTAACTATGCTATCATGGCTCAATCCAACTCGCCGAAATTAATCTACTCTTATGGCACGTATTAAGTTGTTAAGTAGGTAACTAAATTTTAACTTAACTTTAAGTGATTAATTGCATGTAAACACAGAATTTAGTAGCAAGTTGCAAGTTAAAATTTAGCTAACAACTAAACAAGATATTTAGAATTTTGTCTATTTTTCGGTTAAGTTGGTGGGCGGGGCTTGTCACTTGACACGTTTGGACTGGCACAATATTAGTTAAATGCAGAAGTGTAGTGAGCGACGCGCTCGGGTTCAATTTTATTGTTCGTATTAAATTATTGATTATTGTATTAAACATATTTACTCGATTTAGAAACTCTACAAAAATGAGATAGACTGCAAAAACTATTGCCAGTATTGAGAAAATATATTGTAATATGTAATTTTAATTTTGCATCTAATGCACATCGCATACAGTATCTTTTTTCTGTATTTCGTTTTCTACTTTAGATAACAAGTAAATAAAAGAGTCTTCTGCCATGCGTGACGCATTAAAATATACTTGTTATTAAATCTTCATTCGCTAGCTCCTCGAACAAAGTGGCACTTGATCCTTGGCCATACTGATTTCTTCTATTTATTCAATTTCTCACCCAGTTTTTTGGGTATGGTTATTTCCCTAATGATTTCATCTTTGACTTCATAACAAATTTAGCACAGAATTTACGACTTCATTACGTGGTTGATCGTCCATCTTGAGTGAACTAAGCAAACTAATTACTTAAATACGTATGGACATATACTTAAATATAAGCCACATAAAATTAAGTTTAAATTTAGTTACCTACTTAACAACTTAAAACGTGTAAATCAGCCATTACTCTGTAAGCCCTATTCAATATCGACAACTACGTCATCAACATCCGATCTAAATATTTTTACAAATATTGAAAGATCAGTTAAGAATTAGGCAAGCTATATTTATGATTACATATACATATAATTTTACGCAAATAGTGTGGTAGTGCACCTGACCCGGCATGTCATGGGGTGCGAATTCCCTTCGTGGAAATTTTTTCAGCACTGTCTTTTTTCACATATCTAATAGTTTCAATAGTAAGTAGGTGGAGCTCGATGGCGCAGTGGTTAACGCGCCCGGTCTGCGAGTGCTGAGGTTAAGCAACATTCGTAAAGGCCGGTCATCGGATGGGTGACCAAAAATTATTATCTCCGTGCTTCGTAAGGCACGTTAAGCCGTTGGTCCCGGCTGCATTAGCAGTCGTTAACAACCACCAATCCGCACTGGGCCCGCGTGGTGGTTTATGGCCCGTTCTCCCTATCCATCCATAGGGAAGGCTCGTGCCCCAGCAGTGGGGACGTAAATGAGCTGATGATGAATAGTTTCAATATGTAGTACTATGTAATATTGAAGTTTCATTTTTGAAAACGGCAACTACCTGAAATAAAATATTATTTTGTATGATGTATTTTTAAAGTTAAAATATGTTAAGAGTATGTATGCATAAACCCACGACCATTATTCCCCAAAAGGTGGTTAGAGATCATCATATCCTATCCAAGCCATGGTTTGGATCAATGTCCACTTTTAGCAAATAGAGTGACCTTGTTGTTAATTATGCAAAGGAAGTGTCAGGATGCTGGCCAATCGCCTTTTTTGATGCACTGGCGCATAATCTCGATTCACCACTTACGAATGCTGACAAGAAAAGCTGGCTATTATAATACTATAATCCAGACAAGCACGGATAATTTAATATTTTTAGCAAATTAAAAGATAACGCACAAAAAAACCCATTCAACTTCTAGCTGGTATTTCGGTTATTTTAAAGCATGAAAGCAAACAACGTTTTAAGTAAAATTTATTTTTATTTTATTTATTAAGGACAACCAACAAAACATACACCAACAAAAATTACATAAAAATACTCATTGGAAAAAAGTCTTAATCTAAGTGCTGTCTTACTTAAAGGCTGCCACGGCATGCAAATGTGGGCTTACAATATTTTTATATTAATTAAATAATTTTAATAATTTTAAAACCTTAACTTAATACATCTATAAAATTTAAAACAAACTGAGAAGAAACTAAGAAGACCCAGTTGTGAGACACTTCGATACTTCGTGTTTAAATTTGTGTACGGTGTCAGCAAAAATATCCCCGGAATATTCCTTGTTCTTACAAAGAATATTATATTGTCTAGGAAGCCTATTCATGGTGGCGTGGTGACCCAAATTGCTTCTGCTACCCTTTATTGAGAAAGGAACATATCTACTAGGGCGTGGGACCTTATATGGCAAATTAAAGTTTATCTTGCGTAAAAGAAGCGGACAATCTACCTTCCCATTTCAAAATTTCCTTCCTTCCTTTCCTTCCTTTTCCTTCCCATTTCCAAAATAGAACAAATTGCTACTAATAAGAAATTTTAAAACTTTGAATTCATCATTCCCATTAACATAACGTCATTACCATCAACACAAATTAAACGGTAATGATGATGATGGTAATGACAAACGTAGTGTTTTTTTTTGAACAAATCGTGAATTCTTAGCGCTACTATTTTGTGACCGCCTTTTTGAGAATTTGTCCTGGGAGTCACAATAAGTTCTAATGCTAACAATTATACTTAATTTATAATTACCTAGAAAACGTATTTACCGGTAATGATGGAAATACGTGACAACCATTTCCTGGACATATGATTTGTAACAAAAAAAGTATTTAAAGAGCACTCACCGTGACGTGCGCTGTGGTACATTTCGTGCAAGCGACTGAGGAGAGTGGTGTGCACGGGGACAGTAAGATACATCACGTAGATCTTTCAAGAAAGTAAATTTGACGTTAGCGCGATGGTAATGACGAATTTCTGTTACAAACTTTTGAAATTTCGTTTTGACTATTATGCTGTTCTGAATTATAAACGCTATTTATTATGTTGTTTACGGTAAAATACAGATTACTAAACGTTTGAAAAAATCGGGTTTGGCGATCATAATTATTGAAATATATATTTTGAAAGTTTTGTGCACATATATTTTCTTTAGATGGTAATGATGTTTTACTCAGTTTTAATTAAATTAGAAATTGAGTTTTTAGAACACAAGGTTCGTAACTGTGTCACCTTACGTTAAATTATGTTTAAAACCTCGCTTAAACAAAAAAAGTAACTGAAAAATGAGATAGAATTTCTAATCAACTAGAAATAGTTTTTTTCCATGTTTCGCGAAATGACCCGCCAACAATACAGATACTAGTATAGATAACTAGTCGAGTCGATCAGTGAGATGCAAGTTTCCTATTGGGAGGAAACTCCGAGAAACCGTCAAAGTACCTGAATAGTGGTGAATAGTGTGTGCGGTTTACAACAACTGCAGTGACGGTGGTGACTGACCCTGGTTAATCGACAGCGTCTTTTGTTTGTTATCTGCGAGCACGCTACCACCGGCACCGCCCGATGGGGTAACTAACTCAGAATTATAGGTATTATGTAAGTTATTGTTCTTAGATATGAGTAGGTAGGTAGTCACAAAACAACAAAGATATAACTCGTATATATGTATATATACTCCCCGTTATAATAATTATGCCGGTTAAAGTCACATTGAAAAGTGCAAAGGAATTAAAATTATCAAAAGAAACTCAAAACTAGCGAGTGCAACAGTTGAAAGAACCTACATACGAACTAGGGAATATACGA
This sequence comes from Eudonia mercurella, assembly GCA_963082485.1. Taxonomy (NCBI): domain Eukaryota; kingdom Metazoa; phylum Arthropoda; class Insecta; order Lepidoptera; family Crambidae; genus Eudonia; species Eudonia mercurella. The sequence goes on from OY720028.1 coordinate 16,089,231, forward strand.
ATAGAATATAGAACTTTAAGAACGTAACCTTAAATTAACAATGTTTTTAAATTTATGAACGCATCTGAAGAAACGTCAGTGTCAGATAGACAAAACTGATCTGTTCTTTCCTCCCGTAAAATCGTAAATATTAGCTGTAACGTCTGCATGACACGGCTTCTTCGAGTAATTTATTAAACTTTCAACCGTAGTAAAGAAAAACATGAATAAAGGAGTAAGTAATTCTAGCTTCTCTTTACGCACTAACTACGCCAGTTTCTAATAAACACAAAACACTGTTGTATAAACACAAAACAGTTTTGTGTTATAGTTCGAAAATAAATAAATGCATCACAGATAATTTTTCGAAATGGACGAAGACATAGCTAAGAAGCTCTTTATTGAAGGAGGCACATTCGTTTTCCTCGGTGTGCCTGAGGAAACCCAATTTGGTATTGATATGCAATGTTGGAACACCGAAGAGGATTTTCGTGGAATTAAGATGATACCGCCTGGACTGCACTACATACACTACTCGGCGGTGAGCAAAGGCACCGGGGATGTGTCCCCCAGGTATGTAATTTGTAACTTTGTTTTGTTAGAAATAAAAGTACTTAACTGATAGGTTTAGATTATATACACTAATCTAAGTTAGTAGGTGTCTTAAAAGGCGACACTGACCAAAGCACCTGTATTAATATAATTTGTAAGTGTATAACAAAAGCGCTATGCCCCTTTCTATTTATTTTTATGCACAAGCGATAAGCAATAGAAAAGGCAAAACTTTCATTAAATTTCTTTGTTATTTAAGTACTTATAAATGTTTTACACTGTGAAGCTTACATATTTTCAATCACATAACCCCTTGAGTGACGAATACAGACAATAGAATTTTAATTGTTATCGGCTATCTGGTGGTCTATACACACTCAAGGGTATATTACACAAAAACACTCAACTTGCTCTTGTTACTTGCAAATTGTTCATTCATAAAGGGTCCAAACTCACATGTTAGTTAAGCATAGAAAGTTTGCTCTTTTCTCATTTTACTAAGATTATTTCTGTGTCATCATGACCTATGCAAATCTAGTTTTTCTGCCAAAGACTAGTTGTTTAAAGTGTTTGATTTGCTGTTAACAACTGGTGCATACTACATTAGGTAGCACAGCTTAAAAGCAACATAATACAGATGTAGTTTATTTTTTTATTTAATTATTCACAGATCAGGATTTATGCATACGTTCCACCACAAAGAATTCCTTGTGAAAATTTGGGACGAGAAAACTGAGGATATAAGCAAAGATGAGATATGTGATGAGAGTCTACAACGTCTGAAAGACAATCTGTTCAACCTTGATAAACATCTTGCACCTTACCCTTATGAGATCTGGGAGAAATGGAAGGTTCTCACTTCCCAGATAACAAGTAAGTAGCTACTAATTAATTAAATAGATTTCTTTTTTTTTAATAATTTTATCTATCTGCAATCAGCCCTGGAGCTATAATCAGATTTGATTGTTCATTTCAGTATTAGTTTGAGCTTATCCACATCCTATGATGTGTCATATCTGCATTAATTAATTGAATAATAATATTAATAAAATTCACTGTGCTTTAATCAAATTGAGACTATTCCTTTTCTTTTTAGCCGGTTTGTAAACATTCTACTGTCTAATAGTGTCAGAGCGAGTTGGATTTTCTGCCGCTGTAACCTTTGTAGGCCGTATAAGACCTTTCTACATCCTCCATAATTGTTGTGGTTTGTAGGTACTCCTGAACTTCAGTGTTCCTTGTCATCTTTAAAGCTTTATTTTGGAATCGTTTTAGTATATCTATATTTTAGTGGAGTGCTGACCCCCAGAGCTCTATACCATATGTCCATATTGGTTTGAGTACATGCATTTGTATATGATGAGTTTATTCTCCAATTAACCGGTGGACAGCAACTCTTCGAAGGGTGAAGGTAATGTGGATTGATTAAGTAGCACTTGCCCTGATTCTCCACTTTTTTAATCATAGCTCTTTCGGTAAGTTGTTTTTGGAGTTTAAAGGGATGCGGTGATATGGCATTTATTGCATGATAGGACTGCGGTATCGTCTGCGTAAGTTGCAGGGATAACTTGGTCAGAAGCAGGTAGGTCACCAGTATATTATATAGTATACAGAACAGTTCCGAGGACAGAGCCCTGAGGTACTCCAGCTTCTATTTGGTACCTAACCTGGAATAACCGGTGTTGCAGATAAGACCTGAGGAGCGTGTATGCAGATTTTCAGTTTACATAATAGGCCCTTGTGCCACACTCGGTCGAATGTCTGCTGCACATCAAGGAAGACAGCTGAACAGTATTCTTTCCAAAGATTATGGGATTGTGTGGGCTACTCTGTGTATTTGTTCCGTCGTTCCATGATGAGCCCGAAATCCAAAGCAATTTGGACATGGAAGGCTATGGGTTATAAGAAGTAGCTTCTTCAGAATGCTTTCCCAGCTTGGTGATCATGTTTATGAATGAAATTTTTATATAAGGGGAAAATAGTGTAGTCTTAAGTATAGCATTGAAAACAACAGTTATTTGGACGTTTTCTTTTTTTGGCAGATGGTTCAAGGACCTCAGATGTGATTAGGTCAATCCTGGCGCTTTTTTCTTCTTAAGATTTTTGATGTATATTCTTACTTCTAAAGGAGTACACAGTCGTAAGGTATTGTGAATAGTGACATCTGCTCGTCACTATTGACAATATCGTAGAATTCCTTTTCTGGGAACATGACTTCAGGCTCATTTGGTTTATTTGTAAATGGATTTAAATTATGTTATTTTACTCAAATTGTATTTCAATTGTAGATTAAATAAGTAATAGAAACATTAAATTAATTTTTAAGTATACATTATCATTGTTAAAAAAGGGAAGTCAACCCCAAAAATGGTCAAAAAGATTGCTGGCCCACTATGGACAAGGCTGGCAACAAATAGGAGGAGGCCTTTGTGTCCAAAGACACAAAGGCCTCCTCCTATTTGTACCTACATGGGGAACTGTTTTAATATAAATTTGTTTAGTTAAATAAAAAATATATAATTAGTTAATTAAAATTACATTTCTCTGTCAGCTTTTAAAAGGCTTTAAAATTGAAATTGAATACATTGTCAACGGATTTTAGAAAGAAACTAAATTATTATGCCACCCTATTCACTCACCCTCTCTACAAAACCATTGACAAATTATATTTGTCATACATTTAATCTTACAAATAATTTACTACATTTCAGGTGACCTTGTCGAGAAGCTATCACCAGAAACTGGTGTTATCAGAGCTGCAGTGGAACTTATGTCAATGACAGATGCTGAGAGGCCAAGAGGGGTCAAATTGCAGGAGTCCACTGAAAGCCAAGGGGACGGTGAAGAAACACCCCTTGCAGAACCTATAGCAGGTGGCCCCACACCGGGTTCATCCGATGCTAAAAGGGTTAAAAGAATCACTCAGAAGGATAAAGAGGATGCTATGCTTCCAAACTTAAAACCAGCCCCAGGTACTATGAGTGATGGATGGGTTATTCTTATTGCTACTTTATGGTTTTACCTAGACCATAGATTACCCTTTGGTATGCACGAGCGCTGATCGCCAAACAATTAAAAATTCATCGCCTAAAATTCTATTGTGCCTGTATTCACGACAGACAATGGATTATGCAATATTTACTACATCCTATACAAAGAACATAAAACGTTTTGAAACTATTTGGCAGATAATTAAATATATTACTTGACCAAGGCTAGTGTTGGATTAATCCAAATACGCCAGATAGTGATGAAACAGCTAAAGCAATATAACTAAATTTTACCAGCCTAAATTAATTAATAAATAAAAATTAATTAATAGTAACAAAAGTTTGTTATATTTTAGGAACAGCCCTTAGATTTACTGAGATACCTACTGACAAATACCCACCTGGATCAACACCAGAAGAAATTACCAAACATTATCTGGACCAGTCATACTCATTAGAATTAATGATATCACAACAAGTGGAGTAAGCTATTTCATTATAAAGTTTTTATGTAGAGTTAAGCCCCTTTTAATTCATCTTATTAGATATGCTTATCAATAGTCTAACATAGCTATGGTATAATAAATATAATAATAAATGTTTATTTTCTGTAACAATATTTCGTTTTACATTCTTTAGGGACAGGAGTCTCCTTTTAAGCTGTTAAGCCTGTTCCATGAGATACTGCTCTTCCATAGCAATGGCTATCTTATTTAATAATTATATTTATACATTTTATTTAATAAAAATTAGTAATTAAAATTAAAATTAGTAATTATGTGTGTGGTTCTGTCTTTACGTGCGCGTGTGTATATATATATGTGTGTGTGAGGGTGGATGTGTATGTGTGTGTTGGAACAGCATCTTCACTATCATCGATTTATAAATATATCTCACAACTAGGCTTAGGCCTCCCCACAAATGATTAGAATATAAACTGAGACCAACAGCTTAATTTACCTTTTGTAATATTTAACCTTTTGAACGCCACGGTCGGCACTGGACGACAAATGAAAAAGTGCCCAACACGCCACCGTCGTGTATAGCCGACGAGAAAACGAATTTTTTAAAATACAAAATAAATATACTAAATTAACTTTTTTGTGTTTCTTTTTCCTATTATTTAAAAGTACAGTAATGATATATTGTAAAATGGCACGAAGATATATCCATTAGTTACATTTCACTAGCAAAAATTATCATTAAATATTGCTAATCGAAATCCTTAAGCATCACTTGTGACCTGGCATTGAGTCTACTTGCAAGATGGAAACTCGAACACCCTAGCCGCTGCGCCGTATTTCACAGTAGTGTAGAGGCTGTGATTATTTAATTATTTGTCTATATTTATACAGTACCACCGTTCTAATTCTTATTATTCAGAAAAACCTATTTTTATAAATACACTAAAGCATCTGGACTCTGCTTCTGCTTAACATCAGGTAGTGGGAGTCATTTGCCAACATCTCTATAAAAGAATACTGAAATTAAAAAAATATTAAATAATATTCTTTCTGTTATTTTTAGGCCACTTCACATCATAGGAGAACTCCAATTCGCATATTTATGCTTCCTTATCGGACATTCCCTAGATGCCTTTGAGCATTGGAAGAATCTAGTCATACTTTTCTGCTCATGCGATGATGCCATACAAAAGCATAAGAAAATATTCTTTCATTTTGTTAAAACATTGGAAATGCAAATAGATGAAATGCCTGAGGAGTTTTTAGCTGATATTGTTATGAATAAGAATCTTGTGTACAAGAAACTAAGGGAATTCTTTCGCACTGCTTACGTGAGCCAAGTGGATGGTCGTCTCGCGACACTAATTGAGAGTTTTAGACAACACTTGACAGAAAAACTACAGTGGGACTTCACAGAATTGGATGCAGACGAAGAAGATGAACTACCAGTTATAGTCAATCTTAATGCAAATGAAATGTAAAATTTGTAATCCTAAATTTAGTACCATCGTATTTTCTGTAGTTACAACTTAACTTTCAATTAATTATGTTTGTAGGGTTTTAAATTCAAAAGTTTTAAAGTGGTTGTTACTTAATGTTTTTATATAGCTATTCACCTTTTTAAAGCATTACTGACCCTACCTGCATGTTAAAGTGATAGTGTTTATCAACACAAAGCAACATAATATAAGGATTATACTTACATTTTCACATGTAGCAATTTTTTGAATTTAGTAATAGGTAGGTGTTTTACCTTTCTTTGTTATGCCTTGACGCCAAACAATTAAAATTCATAGAGAATAGGTTAATAATCATTCTAACTCACATTTATGAATTGAAGACAGATCATAGGAAAATAAAAGATGAAATATTACAAATATTGTTTTATTATACTTAGAAATAAAGCAATAATTATACAGTTTTATTTTCTCTTCTTGAACTGTTTCTTGACCAGCTTTTGGGTACTGCGGTTCTCAAACTTTGACTTTTTCGGCGGAACTGGAGGCTCTGAAAATATTAAATTTTATCAAATAGGTGCATTAATTTATCTGCAGCATATGCAAATTGCATTGCATTAATACGCATTAACCCGTCGAGCGATAAGTGTTCTGGTGGTAGAACACAATTTATTAATGTCACGTGCGCTTAGTGTTCTAAACGTAGAACAAACTTACCGCTCGCGAGGAACGGTACAAGTTACTATTTACTCGTTCGTTCAAGACGTGATTTTTGTGTATGACTTGTTCATTTGGTTAATTATCTGTGTTTTGGCTAAGTTGCATTATCCTACGGCCGTGAAAATAAGTGAAAATAGGTCGTCGTCATTCATTCTGTCAACATTGTTATTAGAGTGCGTGTGAAATTGTTGATTATTTAAAATGTCCTACAATAAAAGCCGGTGAGTATTGTTATGACATACTTATATAGAATTACTGAGAAATAAGTGTAGTTTATTCTAAAGTATTATTCTTTTAGAATTATGTAAAAGTCTTTGAGGAGGACGTTGAAAACTTATATTGTTCGATAATTTTTGTTTTCGTCTTTCGCCGTTAACGTCGTATTTTTATGATATTTCTTTTGAACATGATTGGAAATACACAAAGTTGTTCGATTATTTAACCACGAACATAATGATATGCAATAGTTACTTATTCTAATGCAAATTTACATCGCTATCATGTTTCAAAGATGAGAAAATCGCGTCGCCATGTTGTCAAAGTACTAGTGTAAACAAAAGTGTGTAGTTTTTTTTTCATGTCATACGTATTTCAATCCTACACTCCATAGTAGGTATTGTCAAAATGTATACAGCAGTTTTATTCGGAACAATATATAACGAACTAATGTTGTAACGTTTTAGAATTTATTTTAGTAGTAGGCAGTAATATTAAATTTATATATATTTTTTTTAAAGTTGTTTCGACTTCGCCGTTCAGTTAGCACTGACCGTACCACCGACCGTTCGCGGTCTGTGACGCCGGAACATATATCTCACTGTTACTGCGTCCAGGTTTTTTATTATTAGATAGTCATTCAATTTTATTTTAGTTTCTTTTCCAGAAGCGTCACACTAGGAGTCGAACGCACACCAGGAGGTACCGTCAATGTCAAAAGTTCAAAAGTTCGGGGTGCAGCGGACTCCTAGTGGAAATGTACGGGTCGCTGCCGAACCCTTTAGGCGAGTTAGTTTTTTTATGTTAGGCCTAAAAGCTATGTCCATTCTAAATATGTATTTTTACAATTTTTTTTATTTAGCCAGGAGCTACTTGAGCGCCTAGAGGCTGCAGATTTCTCCGAGGAGGATGTTGAGGATGGGATGGTCGACCACGTGCGGCGATGGGTGAATGACTGTGGGCTCTATCAGTCAGGAATATGTTTTCGCAAGACCCCTTACTCCTAGCGCTCCTGCAGACGTGAATCTTGGGTATGCTAAACGTGGTCTCGTTCACACGCAGGACGCTACGACTAGCATGTCTATGTAAGTAAGTCCTATGATGCTTATGTCGATATCTTCGATAACGACATAATGGAGCTGATGGCTCGTGAAACTAATCGATTTGCCAAGCAGAAGATCGATGAGATGAAAGAAAGTGAGACCATGAAACCACATTTACGTTTGCATCATCATCATCATCATCTCAGCCAAAAGACGTCCACTGCTGGACAAAGACCTCCCCCAAGGATCTCCACAACTACCGGATTTGTGCAGCTCGCATCCAGCGACTTCTCGCGATCTTTACCAGATCGTCGGTCCACCTTGTTGGAGGCCTGCCCACACTGCGCTTTCCGGTACGCGGTTGCCACTCGAGGACTGTTCCGCCCCAGCGGCCATCAGTCCTGCGAGCAATGTGCCTTGCCCACTGCCACTTGAGCTTAGCGACTCTTCGGGCTATGTCGGTTACCTTTGTTCTTCTGCAGATCTCCTCATTTCTGATTCGATCACGCAGAGAAACCCCGAGCATAGCCCTCTCCATTGCTCTTTAAGTGACCTTGAGCAACCACGTCTCAGTCCCATATGTCATCACTGGCAACACACACTAGTCAAAGACTTTCGTCTGGAGACACTGCGGTATATCGGACGAAAAGATATTTCGTTATTACCGAACGCTGCCCAGCCTAATTGGATTCGACGATTGACCTCTTTGCTGAAGTTGGACCTACGAGTACCTAGCTGGACCGTTTGTCCCAGGTAAACATAATCGTCCACAACTTCAAGGGCAGAGTCCCCAACCTTCAGAGGAGTGGGTACGATTCGTGAATTCGACATAACTTTCGTCTTCTTTATGTTCATTTTAAGACCCACTTGTTGAGAGACTCTGTTAAGGTCACCGAGCATTGTGCCGAGGTCTTCCAAAACAAATCGAAGCAAATCGATGGTGACTGATGTATACGCCGTTGACGTTGATGCCGAGTCCTTTCCAGTCCAGAAGCTTAAAAACATCTTCCAGTGCAGCAGTGAACAGTTTCGGAGATATCACATCTCCCTGTCTCACTCCACGCTGCAACTGGATAGGTTTCGACCTCTGGTCCTGAAGACGGACTGACATAGTGGCGCTTTCATACAAACACTTCAACACTTCGATGTACCGATAGTCAATTTGGCACCGCTGGAGAGACTAGCACGGCTCATGTTTCAATCGAATCAAAGGCTTTTTCATAGTCCACATACGCTAAGCAAAGGTCTTCTGTATATCCTGCCGCAGCGTATGTATGTGGTCTATGGTGCTGAAGCCTTTTCGGAAACCGGCTTGTTCGATAGGCTGGAAGTCATCAAACCTGCGTGCGAGACGATCGTTATGACTCGAAAACAGCTTGTAGACGTGGCTTAGAAATAAGATAGGTCTGTAGTTCTTCAGAAGGGTTTTGTCGCTCTTTTTAAAAAACAGTACCACCATACCTTCGTGCCACGTCGTTCGTGGCACTCTCAATCGTTTATATTATATTACTTAATTGGATGTTTCAAATGGCAGCCTCCATTAGGACAAAATCATAGTTATGAGTATTTCAACTTACTTTGAGAAGCCTTCCTCTTGACTTGCAGTGGACTTTCCTGTTTATTTGTTTTTGTAGGTGCAGGTTTTTTTGTTCCTTTCTTTTTTGGTGGAGCAACATCCTCCTCACTGAAACCAAGAGAATTAGACGATAAATAACAAAACATGAGTACAAAGCCCTTACAAAATTTAAAAGTTTATTCTATGATTCATTTACCTGCTGTCTGTATCTTCTTCACTGTCTGACTTATCATCACCAGATTCTTCAGAATCTGTTTCTTTTGCTAACATTTTGTCAAACTCATCAGAATCAAATTCAAATGCACTATCACTGTCATCATCGGAGTCTTCTTTGATTTTAATGAAGTTTTCCACATGTTTTACACCTGCATCCTTCAATTTCGTATCCTTAGATTTCTGTTGTGGTGTTTCAGTAGGTTCTTTTTTATATTTTTTGTTTATTGTAGATTTGTCTTCAACTATTTTAGTCTCTTTTTTAACCTTTTTCTTTGTATCAGGAACTTTATCTGTCTCTTTTTTTAGCTTTTTCTTTGTTTCAGGAGCTTTGTCTGCCTCTTTTTTTAGCTTTTTTTGCACCTCTTTATTTTTATCAAGCTCTTTTTTAATTTGTTGTTTAATACCACTATCATCTTTTTTAGTTTTATCAAGACTTTTTGTTTCTGCTTTTGCCTGTACTGTTTTCTCGCTTTTCTTTGCTTTGGCACTTACAACATTAGTATCATTGTTTACAACTGGTTTTTTTAAGGATTCTGATAAGGCTTCAGGCACATCTACTGGTGCAAAAAAGTCATAATTTATGCCCAAGTCATTAATTCTTTTCTTGTTTTTCCGGAAACTAAAAACATGAAAATATATTTAAATACCATATGCATTATGCTCTTTTCGCTCTTCAGCTGCTCTCTTACGCACTTGTTATTACCATTTTTATTTTATTTTTCTATTTTTCGTATTCTTTTGTTTTAGAAGACTCCTTATCAGGTTTCTTTAATTAAAGTGTTTAACTTTCAACTACTTTAACTTTATAGGTTAACTTTTTTCTACTTTCTGTTCATTACCGAGGTGGTGGGGGCCTGATGACCTGTACTACTGATATATTAATATCAATCACAGGCGTCAGTCTCACACAAACTATTCTATAATGTACATTGTTTAAAAGTTATCATGAACTATATACATGTGTTTGTGGAGAGAAAATAAAGTTATTATTATTATTATTATTCTCTTTATTTATTTTCTTTTAGACAATGGGCTTAATTATGATAATAAGAAAATTTTCTGTTAACCTTCTAGAATAAACCTGTCTTAAAGCCCTCCATCTATCTCATTTCATTGATGTTTGTGTTCATGTAACATTCGATAGTAATAATAGTAATAATAGGATAGAAACTTAAGTATAAGCATTTTCTTTAAGTAGAGTACATATCAGTCTATAACAAATAATAATTGTGAAATTGCTTTACATACCTAGCCAGCAATTTTCTAGCTTTTTTTAATTCACCTTGTTCATCCACATTGGCATTGTAGGTCTAAAAAAAGAGGTAAAATAATTTACACAGTTCAGTCATACATGTCTGGAATGTTGTTTTTGTCCATTTTTTAATACTTTACATGAGTTACTGTAAGTATATCGCACATCCGGAGTAACAACGACGGAATTGCAAAAAATTCAATTTTGAGTTTTTTACGTCACAAGTCCTCTAATAGGTAGTACTATACGGAGAAACAAATACAGATTGTAATTTCACGAATAGAGTAGAGATAGCGCCTATGTCATTTTGAGAGAAAATGCATTTTGATTGGGCACGACGGTGATACAACGGCCGATTGGTTAGTTGCGCGGCGGGTCATGCGGAGTGAGAACGTAATGCGGAACTACAACGACGTTTTAGCTAATTATGACATTTGTTTGCATCACTCTCGCGCCAACTTCAAAAGGGACTAGAAGTTTGGCACGACCTATACCATTTGTTAAGTTTTTCTATTTTATGTTAAAATTTACTCTGATTTAATTAGTAGACTGAAAGTACTGAGAGTACTACAATGTCAAGGCTGTTTTATCTTATAAAATTGTTAATATTATTTAAGACTTTTATTTTTATCTAGAAATAAGCATGAATAAAAAATATATAATCAATTAATGAGTTTTATTGCTGAAAGTGATTAAAAAATATTTTCATACATACAGTAAATAGCTTTTTAAAAGAATAAAAAAACATTTATTTTGTAGGTATTTCTCTTTTTTAAGTGCTTCGGTTTCTAAGTAGTATTTTGACTGTTGAAGACAGTGTTTAATCCCAAACAAATTTATTTAATCAATATTTCGTTTTCATGTGTCACAATTGACACAAAATTTATATGGATCTAAAAATAGCAAATGCTGTCTTAGTGGAACAATGACGTAATTGTAAGGACTATTACAGTTACTAACAAAATGTGTAAGTATTTCTTGTAAATAATCATAAAACTGTAGCATATCTAAAAACTAGACACTTCTAGCTCTCATTAAAGATAATTAAATCATCTCTAAATGAGGTAACAAATATTTAGACAGCGATTGATTTTTTAAAATGTTTAAACCACTCTACTATAAAAAAGCAAAAACTACAGTTCCGTCGATATTCTTCCGGATGATGTGCAATATGTAAAATGAAATAGTTATAGTTATTTTAGTAAACATAGGAGATACACATTCACTCTACTATTCTTTACATACTTACTTACTCTTTGGAACTGCAATAAATATCACCTTTGTAATGAATTATTTTTGTTGTGTTAAGATTATGATCAAATCAATAATTAAAATACCAAAAAATAATTTATTACCTTTTTAGCTTGAACTTTGATATCCTTTAATGGATTGTGCACTGCACTCCAGTGTTTCCTTAGTGCAAAACGTTTTTGTTTTTCAGGTGGAATATAGGAAGCTAAAATTATATTTAAATATTTTATTATTACATCTGGCATGTAAGAAGTAAGATGTAAATGGAAGGGGTAATGAACTGAAATTGCTCTCAAAAGGCAGTGCTAGGAAGGATGATGGTCTAACTAGCTGACTGGCGGACTTCATACCGCTTTGACAGTTTCCATGACAACAAAACAAACAAATCATTAGTCCGCTTGAACATCTGTATCCCATGATGAAACTTTATAGTAACGCCATCTACCGGGTCCAATTGTAAATCTAAACCATTATCGAATTCACTTGAACAATAACAAAAAATTTCATCCAAATCAGTCCAGCCATTTAGAAGGAGTTCAATTTCATACACTTGCATAGAAGATTTATATAATGAAGATAATCATATTACTTAATGTGATATAGACAAAAAAAAAGTTGTCAGAAAAACATGGCGGGTGTACTGGAAGGGCGAAAAAATGCATTGTAGGATTAGAAATTAATTATTTTCATAAATATTTCATAAGGTAACAATAAATACCTTTGATTAATCTTTTTCCCATCAAATAGTTATTCATGGTGTCTGCTACAATTTCAGCAACTGCTGTATCTTTAAACTCTACAAATGCATATCCCTTGGAGCGACCAGTGTTCTTAGACCTGATTACTCTAACATTTGTTACCACTCCAAACTGCTTAAAATATTGAGTCATCTCATGCTGCAAAAAACATAGGTTGAAAATAAAATAAAATATAAACTGAACTTAAAATTACTAGAAAACAGGGTCATAGTCAGTTGTATTAGTCTATCAAAACAATAACCAGTGCATGAAATTTTATTAAAGATTTTACATCTCGAATATTGGCTAATTTGGCTACTGTCTCATAATAATAAAAATAACAATGAATTAACTTAAATTTAACTAACCTCATAAAACCCATGTGGGACATGTCCCAAGTAAACAAGACCTCTAGGCTTACGTTTACGTTTTACAACAGCCCCATCTTTAGCCTTCGCTTTGAGAATTCTCTCAGTGACTCCTTCAGTGTCATTTTTCTGTGAAAAACAAAGTACTTAAATGTAAAAATTCAAATTATTGATTTCATCTTCTACCTATAACCTCAAATTATTTCAGACACTGACTTTAATCAACTTTTTTATTCCTTGGATTGATTTAACAAACTGTTTTTGTTTACTTGTGTCTAATGCAACCGTTTCTTCCATTTTGCAACTCAAAATTAATAACTTTTCAATAAAAAGTTAATTGCTTAGCAAGTCTCACACAGACCACAAACAATAACAAAGTTGTCGTTTTTTTTTTATGGCTTTGTGCGATTAGCACATTTAGCCAGTGTCAAAGTAATTTTTCTTACAAGTAATACTTGATAAATAATATTTCTTTCCTGTATGATGATGATGAATGATAATAGAAATGAGAAGTAAGAAATGATATACCCCCCAACCCTTCGAGTATCTCAGTAAAGATGTGGGGCTTTACTAAGTCCTCGGGCGGACTAGACTTCTTGAAAGAATTTAAGAATTACGGTTGATTTTCATGAAAGTTACTGATTACCCTAAATACAAACAGTGCTTTTTGCCGAAGAGTTTAGTCTGAATGATTTCACATTCAACATTTTGTTCATTCATCAAGAACGCATTACCATTCGTTCTTACGTGTTTACCTCGCCTCCCGCTATAAAGTGGCAGAAAATATTATTCAGTCATTTACCGCTTTGGCATGTCCATTGGTTATATGGTCTAAGTAGATTATAAGTCGTTTTGGAAACCGGTCATGGGTACGCCAGCGTACCCACTAAAAAGGTCTTTATTTCTTAAACTAAAGAGGCACTAATAATTTTATGTTATTTGTAATTAAGCACTAGTTACGCTGTAAAAGAGGGTATAACAACAAACGTGATTTAGACCATGTGTACGCCACCTTATTGGACACGCAAAATGGAGCTAAGGCTTTTAAGATGTCAAGACCGTGTTACATAATACAATCGAAATCTTAATACTTCCAAGTCCAATTTCCTAAAAATCATGGCTAGAAGTATGGTCAATATAATTTTGCTGCACTCCATAATTATACATGAGTTGTTACAATATTGCATTGAATGCACTCGACTCGCATAGCACTCTTAGAGCATTAAACCAATAGCACTTGAAGCAATTAAATTTTATTTTATTTTTATTTTGTTTTATTTTATTTTATAAATCCAAAATATATATTGTTTTTCATACACATTTTTATTTACTGCTGAGTTAAATATTCTTTGTCTTTTAAACTCTTACTACTCTTAGCACTCGCTAATAGGTATTTAATTGATTAATTTTGTACTGAACATTCAAGAGCGCGAGTCTTAGAATACACACGCACTATTTTGTACAACAACAAAAACATTTTATACATTATCGAAATAACTATTACATCTCTAGTGACAGGCAATATTGTTTGATTTTGATTGACGTTTCGTTTGAGTTTTTTTTTTTTTTTTTTAATCTTAATTAATGGCTTCGCGTTTAGCATTTAGCCAATTTCAAGTATTTTTTATTATTAGTAATACATAAATAAACAATATTTCTTTTCTGTATGATGATGATGAATGATAATAGAAATGAGAAGTGAGAAATGATATACCCCCAACCCCTCGAGTATCTCAGTAAAGATGTGGGGCTTTACTAAGTCCTCGGGCGGACGTCTTGAGAGAATTTGAAAAGTGACGTTGCACTGTTTTGTTTTATTTGCCAACACTCGTGCACACTCACGAACACTTAACGGTTAATAATCCACCATTATTTCACATTAATATTCGATATAACACAAATTTTCGAAAATAAAACAAAACCGCAGACATGACTCTTCACTTTCCCGCCAAGAAGTCTTCGTTTGAGTTTGATTGACTTGACGTTTAGTGTGGTGAGATTTAGGGGTGTCCACTTAGAAAATACATCGATGTTTCTTTTCGATGCAATACATCGAGACTATGCACCGATGTTATGCGATGCATCGGTTAAAAACATCGATGTTTTCTCAACATCGAGTACTTTTTAACTGTAACTAATAAAATTAACTTTTAATGCAAACATTTGCTGTTCCAGTTGTTGTTTATAAAAAAAGCAATGTGAGAATATTTTTTGAAATGAAATGAAATGAAATGAAATGAAATGAAATGAAATGAAATGAAATGAAATAATTTATTCACTGAAAACAGAGTATGGTAGATGGTAAATCATAATATTATTGTTCATCTATTTTGCCAACGCAGGGCGTGTGAGTGAAAATAATTAAAAAACACAAAATTAATTAACTAATTAATAATTACACATTTAGTTTATAAAGAAAAAAATATATATATAATCATTATTGTTATTATCATATTCAGCCACGCCACACATAATTAATTAGATTTATTATTTATTATTATATTCCAGAATGAGTATTATATTAATTGTTGAATTATGTTACAATACATTACATTACATTAGAATCCATGTCAATTTTACAATTTAGATATTCCTTAACAGAGTAAAAGCATTTCATTATAAGCCAGTTAGATAGTTTTCTTCTAAAATTATTATAATTCATTTCAGTTAATGAGCGAGGTAACTTATTATATAGTTTTACACAACTGGGATAACAATTTCTCTTATATAATTCCGTGTTCATTTTGGGTAACAACAGCTTTCCAGGATGTCTTATACTTCTGGTAGTGTTCATATCTCTATCAATAAACAAATACTGATTATTTTTTACAAAAACGCAACACTCCAGTATATATAACGAAGGAAGGGTTAGTAGGTTTAATTTAGGAAATAACTGTTTGCATGATGTCATTGGTGACACGTCACATATGGCGCGCACGCATTGCTTTTGTGATATGAACGCTCTGTTTAAGTCGACTGAATTTCCCCACAAAATTAAACCGTATCTAAGATTTGAGGCCACGTATCCATGGTAAGCCATCAGTGCGGTTCTTTGGTTTATTTGAGTCGTGAGTCGCCACAACGCGTAAGCAAATCTATTTATTTTAGTACATACTCTTTTAATATGCTTTTTCCATGTGCACTGGTTGTCAACTATTATGCCTAAAAAAACGACTTCATCTGATTCCGATATTGGTTGGTTATTAAGACGTACAGATAAATTTAGATATTTAGGTTTTCTATTATAAAACTGTAAGTATTTAGTTTTGTTTGTATTAACTTTCAGGTTATTTGCTGACAACCATTTTGTAATATCATGAATAGTACTGTTTATCTCCTCATTGAAATCTCTGCCTGGGATCTTAGGTATTACAACAGATATATCATCGGCGAATAAATTGCACTGATAATTAGTAACACGAGGCAGATCATTAATGTAGATTATGAATAGTAGGGGTCCCAAGATAGTCCCTTGTGGGACACCTACATTATTTCTAACAATTAAAGATTTCGCAGAGGTTTCTTCCTTATTTTCATTGACATATTTAAGTTCGACATATTGTGTACGATTTCTAAGGTAAGTTTGTAACCACTTTAGAGCATTTCCTCTTAAACCATATTTCTCACATTTCGACAAAAGTATGTCATGTGAGACAAAGTCAAAAGCTTTGCTCATATCGAAGAATACTGCTGTAGTATCAATATTCTTGTCTATATTTTCGGTAACATTTTTTATCATATTGAAAGCTGCCAATGTGGTTGATTTACCCTTACGGAAACCATTTTGTTCTTTGGCTAATACTATAAACTTTTCTAAGAACTCATAAATTCTAGTGTGCATTACCTTTTCAAAGACTTTAGACAGTACTGGTATTAATGCAATGGGCCTGTAGTTATCCATTTTATCAATATCACCTTTTTTATGTATTGGTTTTACGATTGATAGTTTGAGAGCTTCAGGGAATGTGCCTTCAGTCATTGAAAGATTTGTTAAATAACAAAGTACTTCTGAGAGAATTAGAGCGCAGTACTTAAGAATCTTTGTGGGTAGTTCATCGTAGCCCACCGATGTTGTGTTATTGAGTGATCTTATAATTTTAAATATTTCGTCATGTGTTGTTGGGTATAAAAATATGCTCGGGTCTAAATGTTGTATAATATTAGCAGGTGATATATTAGAATTATTATTAAGATTAGGTGATTGATAAGTAATGTCAGAATAAAAATTATTGAAATGATTACAAATGTCAATAGGATTTGTAATATTTATATTGTTATGTCTGATTTTATTAATGTAATTATTATTATTAAATTCTGGTTGATCATACGATTTAATTAGGTTCCATGTAGCTTTACAAATGTTTTTACTATTATGAATGCGTGCTTCGTTGTTTAGTTTTTTAGATTTATTAATACACATCTTTAGAATGGAGGAATACTTTCGATACTTGCACTTATTACGCTTATTTTTTTTAATATAATATTTGAAACGCAGTTTTCTTTTTGACACACATGACCTTTTAATTCCTCTTGTTATCCAATTGCAGGATTTATATTTATTTTTTAATTTAATTTTACACAAAGGGAAGCATAATTTAAAAAAAAGGATAAAAGTATCACTGAATAAGTTGAATGATGTGTTTAAATCATTAGTTTCATAGACATCCGACCAGGACAAACCAGATAAAATAACCGCAAATTTTATCATATTTTCAGTGCTGAAGTCCCTCCTGTAAACATATTGTGCGGTATTAAGCTTTTCTTTATTCTGTATAGGGACGCATAGGGTTTGACAAGTGTCGTGATCCGATAATCCTACTGGGCAAGTATTTCCAATAGCTGTAGGGATATTACTTACTATCTGGTCTAAGCAAGATTCCCCACGAGTCGGCACCTTAATGTGTATTACGTTCCCATAGTTTTGATTTATTCTAATATACTCTTCCTGGGCATTACTGTCTTTTAATATGTTTATATTAAAGAAAATATTTATAACGAAATATTTATAACGAAAGTAATAACAAACTTAAATCAGAAATTCCAGTACTAAATATTAAATAATTCCATTTCTCTATTTCCAGTGTTCTCTTGGAAGACTTTGCAAAATCAAAAGTTTATTTAGGGGTTTCC
Organism: Eudonia mercurella; assembly: GCA_963082485.1. Lineage (NCBI taxonomy): Eukaryota > Metazoa > Arthropoda > Insecta > Lepidoptera > Crambidae > Eudonia > Eudonia mercurella. Next base: position 16,107,182 of record OY720028.1, read on the forward strand.
ATTTCAGTCTATTTCGTTGCAAATTGACGATTTGTGCCGCTATAGAAAATAAACATTCTGATGGAATGGAGGTGCCTACCATACAGCCTACCTAGTCAAATCAAAATGTAATTAATATTCTTCTCTGTGTCAACTAACCAATAACCATGATGAACGAAGAACGAACACAACCTTTCTTTTCATGACTTGGAACCAAGTCCTTGAGCGGATTTTTAATTTTCTAATGCGCAGTGCTACCAGTGTTAATTTCTAGATTCCGTTACCACCGAACTCAATGAAAAGTTACTTACACCACTTGAAATTAGCTAAGTAACATTAATTCGATGTTTTATTAAAATACATCGATACATCGAGTAAATCAATAGCTTTTCAAAACATTGGATGATACGATGTATCGTATTGTAAACATCGAATGATTTCGATTCATCGATGTATATCGAATATCCCTAGTGAGATTCTCCAGAAGCAATAACACAAGAAAATAATAACAGTTTCTAATTCTTCTAATTCTTGCATTGTTTTGTGTTTCTAACATATGTACGATTAATATAATATTTTTAACTGTTTTTAAAACAGTAAAATTAAAATGTCTAACCTATCGACGGGAACACTAAATCAGTACATTCAATTCGTTGAACGAGCATTCAGGACTTGCCAGGGTGGTATCCTGGCGCGCTTGCTCTCGCTGAGAGATGATCATGTTACAAATAGAAATCTGCGGTCCAGCGACATCGCCACCCTCGTTCTGGGCAACTGTGTCGAACCTCTTGATGAAATAATAATAACTCACTTGCTATGCGTAAAGGTAAATATGTTTTTATTATGCTGTTTTCAGGCCTCCTACAAGGTAGACTGACAATCTGGTGTAGGCCGCAGGTAGATGGATGCAAACAGCAAAAAAATGGTTGTTGTGGAGATCCTTAGTGGAGGACTTTGTCCAGCAGTGGATCCCTTTCTAAGATAAAAGCTAAGATAATGATGAGTTGGTTGCAAGTGAAGCAACTTTCGCAATACCGGGTATACCTCAAACATTTTGCTGCTGTTGGTTCTTGATTGTTGTCATAGGATTACCCTATGTTAATTTTTTCATGTATCATTGTCATCATATGTATCATTTCATGAAAGCAATAAATTGTAATAAGATTTTGTAACAATTTAAGTTATTAATTGAAAAATTACAGATTAAAAATATTTTATCCATATTATTATTATCTTTTAGGCTTTATGGACGAAGCAGTACCAGGAAGCGTATGAACGTCAGAATGCATGTGTGGCTTGCGTCGTAAAATTGGTGCAAAGCCAGCAAGGGGACAACTGGAACCTGCCACTTCTGTACACTGTTAGTTTGGACTTGAGGCTTGTCGCACAAACAGCAGAAGTTATGTACTGTAAGTATATAAAAACAATAACAAAAAGTTATGTATTAAGCTGTGAACAAATCATTTTTTTAATTACAGCTACTGTGACTTCTTAACCTGTGACGGACCAATGGCAATGTCAATTGATGCCTAATATAATATAATTCATGTTACTGTCAAAATAGGTGTGCGAGAAATAATGCATTTATTGATGTCACGGTTGGTTGCAGGTTAAGCCCTAGAGTAAAGACAGTGTATTTACAATGATTCATAGAATACTGCAAGGGCTTTTTTCTCTCTGTAATAAGTAAAAATAGCATTCAATAAACATAATAGAGACCGATAAAGTTATCAGTAGTCTTTATTCTTAATGGCATCCTGTGTTTTTTTCTATTTCATTTTATTAATTAATACTTGAAAGTTTGAATGCACTAATATTTAATTTAATTAAATGCCAAATTAAATAATGTTCCATAAAAGAGCAACCCTCTAGTGGGTGTAGCTTTTTTCATTAATCTCTATCGCTCATTTCATGTTGCGAATTTATTTTCAATGTATGGAGCTTTTAAAAACGTGGCGAGTTAACTTTTACGGCGAGTTTACAATAACCCAACTAATTAATTAATTAATTAAGAAGAATCTTACTAAATAGTAATTTTCATTATTTCCAGCAACCAATGGCAAAATTTTGGAGAAGGCTGCCGAGAGTCTACTGGCTGGCTTTCGAGTGTGCGTAGGTGACAACAGATCAGCTGAGCCATACTCAAAGAAAATTGGGATGTTGACCATTGTCAATCAATTACTTAAGGTCTACTTTCGCATAAACAAAATACATCTGTGCAAACCGCTTATAAGAGCTATTGATTCCACTTCATTGAAGGAACCATTTCCATTAGCTCAGCGTATTACATACAGATACTTTGTGGGTCGCAAAGCAATGTTTGATTCAGATTACCATGCAGCAGATGAGTTTTTAACATTTGCATTCCAAAATTGTCACATGAAAAGTTTGAAAAATAAGAAGCAAATCTTGACATATTTGGTGCCAGTTAAAATGTTACTTGGTTTTATGCCTACAGAAACTGTGTTGTATAAATATGATCTGGCTGTGTTCTGGGACTTAGCATGTGCTGTGAAGAATGGTAACTTGCGAGGCATCGATAAAGTGATGGAAGAGCATGAAAGCTTCTTTATACAAGCTGGAATATACTTGATTGTGGAGAAGCTCAAAATCTTGGCTTACAGAAACTTATTTAGAAGGGTATATATTGCAGAAAACTCACATCAGATAGATATAGTCAACTTCCAAGCAGCTCTACAGATTATGGGTCATGATGACGTTGATGCTGCGGAGACGCAGTGCATTGTTGCCAACCTCATTTATGATGGCAAAATAAAGGGTTACATCTCATACCAACACCAGAAAGTTGTTGTCAGTAAACAAAATGCATTCCCACCTTTGTCGAGTCTAATCTAATAATTCAAACTAAGTCATTTTTTAAATGTTTTATTATATTAAAGTATTTTTAAGTGTCAACAATTTAACATCTTTGGGTTCAACAATAAAACGCCAATGACATTCAAATTTTTTATTAAATCCACAATATATTTCAAAGAATAATATAAATATAATAAATTTTGCCAATTACTAACATAGCATTATATTCAACAATGCCGCATATAGTTATTTTAAGGCTTACGGGAAAAGGATCTGTGATTCTAATAGAAAGACATGATCTACTCTATTTTTACAGCAATGCCTCTTATAAAATACACAGGATAAATGTAGGGTATGAAGTCGAATATTTGAAAGATACATGTGATGTACATTTTCGTTACTTCTTGTAGACTTACATTTTTTTATTCCTAGTGATGGTGACAGTGCTTTTATAAAGAACCTCATTTTTTTCGGATATGTTTTGCATAAAACATTTGATATGCATTTTTAAAATAGGTACTTATTATACTTATCAATCGAGGATATTTCCGATATAATGTAACCTTGAACTTATTTTCGCAAGGAAGACATAGTTAACTTTTTTTATTAATACAAAATATATTATTTGGGTTTGAAAATGTACATCACCACATTTGAAAAGTTTCTGGTAGAAAAATATTAAGAAATATTTGACTAGCTATACATAAATACTTCAGTATGTCTTATATATTATTGTAATAATTATCACTTATCCACTAAACCACCATAAAAGTAATTCATCTACTTCAATATATCAATAAAATTTTAGTTTATAAATACTGTTTTGGATGACATTATAATTTTGTTTACTTTTTACCACAAATGCTTTTAGTATCTTCACTTATTCGCAAGTGAAAATATTTGTACTACATTATGTCATATTTTAATATTAAGTATATACTCTTTTATATATAAAGAAATAATATCTATAAATTCAAGAAATAAGCACTAAATCTATCTTAATTGGTCAAAAAATAAAAACAAACTAGGAATCTACTGTTTTGTTTTACATTTTGAATGCGGGAGAACTTAAAATAGCTATAAACATTTTCTGATTCATCAGATTTATTTAGACATTCTTTGACTAAAAGTGGCTTAAAAATATGTTTATTTGCCTTTGCTACTGTGTTTTCGTTGATATTTATTTACATACGGTTATAGGACAGTTTTAAAATACTCATGCAAGTTTTATCTAACTTATATCTTGTTCCATACAATTACACTTAAGAAGATATATTCTTAACATGAAATCCATTAATTAATAAACACATTGTTTTCATGAAACAGTATAAATATTGTTAGCTGCATTAATACCATTGGTTAGATTTATTATAGTCTGATATATATTAGACTAGACTTATTCAGGCTTATGTAGATAGAATTTGCGTTTTGTTTATTCAAGTACTATTAGATGTTTTCATTCCTTTTTTCTTGCACTTTGAGTTGGTAAATTTAAAAATTTAATTTTTTTTTTACATTGATAATTAAGAAATAAGATTTTTTATTTATTAGCTTTGTAATACGACATTAAGAAAGGTACCCTTTTTGAGTACTGGCTACAGGATGTATATAATTAATCACATTTATACTGCAATAACTATTTTATCAAGGGAAATGCATAAGAAATACCTACGTATTTCTTATAAGCTATTATACTATATACCAAGAATACAAAATGGCATGAAGACCGCACACATAATACATGCATAACACATATAATTATGACGACCGACGTAAGAAAATAAAATAATACCTAATATCTATTGATTTACAGACTGATGTGATGTGAACATAGAATTATAGTAAACATTTTAATTACTTATTTACTTATATTTTTTATTTTACACAGATATCAACTGTGTTAGATGTCTATGCTTTGATATCTATGCAGTACCTCTACTAATAGTTATGAAATACAAAAGCTAGGGAGTTTCGTATAAACATGACATTGCATTGCATATGCAGTATCTCCACCATTGTCATTAATTCTTCCCAACCAACTCTTATAACGTATCCAGCCTTTGGCATCCCTATCTCTAAGAGTAGCAAATGCCATGTCTATATCGAATTCGGAATGTTAGTACCTACTGGACTGAAACACTACAAGAAGTAGATATTATACGCAGTTAACACGGACCCTGAAAAACGTTCGAATCGTAAAGCTAAAATAATATGGAAGATACACACAAGTACGTCCGTAGTGTTTCAAAGATAATGTGAGTACCTAATTGTAGTGAACGAAGAAATAAAAGCTACCAGGTAGGCTACTCTTGACGCAAACTCAATCTCAATACAATTCCAATGCGATTAATATGTATCGATATTGGGATAAGTTTCGCAATTTCGGAACGCCCCATCTCGATAATAATTTGTTCACTCAATTTCCACGAAATTTAATTGCAATGTAGCGCTATTATCGCTTTTAATAGTGCCATTTGAATTTTTTAGATTTGGGATTGGAATTGTATTGAGATTAAGTTTGCGTCAAGAGTAGCCTACCAGACCGTAGCTGGAAGCATATTTGATTTCCCGTATAACCCGTCACTACTGCACTAAAAGATATCGATAAAACGTGAGCTCATCACTAGTATGTGTATATTTATTCTCTTTCTTAAATCTTCATGGAGCTCCATATCTTTTTCAATTCCGATACATTTCTTAAATCATGTACGAAAAGTATTACATAGTGTCAATCAATAGATTATGTATACAAAGAGATGACATTCGTTTTTAAGACTACATAATAACTGGCAAAATAATTAAAAGTTGTACTACTGTAAAATCACGTGGAATGTTTGATAAAGTAGATAAAAAATATACAACAACATCAGCGCCGTTGACAGATTTTTTTAGGTGTCCAAAATGATTCTGTTTTAGCAGGAGCAAGGGTACATTGTGTGATTATGTTATCCATATCTTTTCGGAAACTTTCTTCAATCAATGCAAAAAAGCAATCATATTTTATAATATTTATTGAAGTTGTTTCAATAGAACCGTTGTTCACGTATAACTTAGCAATGCTGAGCGAAAAAGATGCTTCAAACTTAAATTTTTTCATTAAGGACAAGGACGCCTTGTGTGTCTTAATATGTTATTAATACAAATTATAATAGACAAGTTATCAACGCAATTATTTTTATGTATAATTTTTTTTTTAATTTATCCGGGCCCATAACGTTCTGTCTAACTAATATTGTAACAACTCATGTATACTTATGGAGAGCAATAAATGATTGAATTGAATTGAATTGAATTGAATATGTTCTATTTAACTCTCTAACAGGCAATCACTATCTCAATATCGGCCTTAACTCGAGCTAACTTTTCTGGCGTCTGGCCAACAGCGTCTTCTTCGTCCATGACAAAGCTTTGATGTTTTGACGCAAGTTGTTACGTGTAGATTTTTTGCTGTTGGCGGCTGTGTGGTGCTTAGTTCCTCTCCTGGAAGGAGAGCTTGTGCAGCGGCGGGCCTTTGAGCAGCTCGTCCTTGAAGGCGGCGAGGATGGCGCGCGACATGCTCGGGTCTGCTGATGAGGCGTCCAGGAATTGGCGCATTATTCTGTGGAATATTAATTCAGGTTTAAACAACTGCCTCTAGTAATTTGTTAAGAGCCAGGAGACATTATTTTGCTGATAAGTGGCATTTCACATTTGGGTATTCCATTAATCTTTCTATGCTTCAGATACTTCGGGGAAATAGGAAAGATAAGGAATAAAGATATTGATTGAAGAAGATTTTAAAAGGAACGTTTGTTCAACTGATTTTATTTGCAAGGAAAGGCGCTCGTCACAATTTTGAATGGGTTTTTAATATCGTCACGAAACTGAAACTATGTAAAAAAAAACTGTAAACCTTGTATATTAAACCATGTCAAGGGAGAACATATACATTACCTGTTTGCTGAAGTGCCTCCAAGTCCTTCGCGCGTTTGCAACAGTTCAGGGTGATCTCCAATAGTGTCAGTCAAAGCCGCAATCATCACGTCTGAAATTTATTAAAATATTAAGTTTTAGTAGGTACTTACTCTAATTATACGATTTAATATTTGTGTCTGTGAGAAATTCTATTGGTATTTGACCCGAATTGACCTTTCCTAATCGTGTAGCGTAATTGTAACACCTTGTCATTTTTTTATTGTATCGCTTTATGAATTCTCTAAATCTAAGTATACCCTCTGCTACAAGCGACTGTTTAGTCTTTACTAAGTGCGCCCTTAGCAAACCTATGTGAGTGCCTAATGTGAGTTTAATTTGACATTCGCTCACGTTAACGAAAACGAGAATTATTCGATTACGTTTACGATAACGAAAACTAGTATGGCATTGAAGCAGCGCCTCCTGGCGGCATACGAGAAGAGTTAATAATTTGTCATACAAATTCTCGTTTTCGTTAACGTGATCGAATTGCGAATGAAACTCGCACTTGGCACCCTGCGTGCCTAGTGTGAGTTTCGTTTACTATCCGTATTCATTCGATTACGAAAACGAAAAGAAAAAATTGTAAGTATGGCAAAGTTTTAACTCTTCTCGTACGTGGGACGCGCTGCTTCAATTCCATACAATTTTTTTGTTTTCGCTAACGTAATCGTATGGTGAATAAACACTTATTTGGAGAATTACAGATTGACTCAGGCGGCATTTTCAGTGTCACTTTTTTGGGATTTGAGAAACTTAAAGGGTTCCCCTAGCCGTGTGAAACGAAACACCGTCAGAGGTTTTCTAGACGGAACGGTATCACTCCCCAGTGCGTGTTCCCGTTCTCTACTAGATTCTCCGACGGGTTCGGATAGCTCAGTAATGTGTAGTGGCATTTTGAGGATCGGGCGGGAACGCTGGTGTAACGCATATTTACCAAGCACTTTCTTCTGGATGGTGCGCGAGAGCTGGCCCCGCTCGGCCTCCAGCTCCAGGAAGGCCATGAGCCGCTGCGTGGCCGCGCGCGCCGACGCCGGCGACGCCGAAAGCGACTGCGAGAACATCATCTGCAAAAAGTTACAATTAGGCACTGATGACGCTCATTCTTAGCCGCGATTCAATTATACACTTCTAAAAAAAACTCTACCATCAGTTCAGATAATACCTATATGGGATAATGGGACAGTCTTCAAGCGAAAAGAGCTAGCAAGAAATATTGAAGGCATTAGTTTTTTATCTTTTCAACCAATTCACATGTAATTTATAATACAACTTAAATATAATTCTGTACCTAGGTATACATATTATTACTACGCATATCAATGCAATTTATATTTATAATTAACAATCTTTTATTTCAAAAAATGTCGTAAGTAGTCGTTATCAATGGCATGGAAATTATTATTAGTAGGTACAAATAAGAAATATTCTTCGTCATGAATGATATGATAGGTACATATAAATACTTATCATGGTTTAAATAAATACTTATCATGGTCACGTCGGTCTATTAGCCCACCAAGAAAAATATTTAACATATTTTTAGAGAAAAAGTTAGGTGGTAACTCTACCTTGGCCAGTTGGTATATGATTTCCTCCAGGGTGTACTCGGTGTAGAGAGTGTCGGCAGCCTTCAGTTTGTCCATCATCTCTTCGTATTCCTCCTCGCTGATGATTGGCCCGTCCCGGTCATAGTCTGATGTACCTGATAATTAATATATTTATGCTTTAATTTTTTTATATTATTTGTGCACTTTCACCTTTACCTTGTAGTACATACATAGGTTGATTTTGTCAAATATTCTGATATTATGGTATGGTAGGTTTGAAAGCTCGATTTGAGCGTTTGAAGCTGACTAGTACGTATCCTAAGATAAAGGTTATTTAACAATGCTCGGATATTCTACTCTTTATTAGATCATCATCATCGTAAGGAGAAAATGTATCCCGAGGAGATGTAGCTGGTTACGTAGGACTCTTTATCCGACCCGCTCAGAGGTTATATCTACAGTGCAGGAGGTTTAATGGGATATTTATAGGTACTCTTAAATAATGTATAAAATAAAGTAAAAAAAAATTAATGCCTACCCGACCCAGCCTGGAATTCCTTCCAGGTAGCATAATGCTCAGTGCAGCCGGCCGGATTGTGGGAGGCCCAGGTTTGGTTCCTGGCTGGGTCGGGTCGGCATTTAATTTTTTCACTATATTTTATAATTATTTAATTCAGCCTTAGTTCCGCCGTTAGCACATAAAAATAAAAAATTATACTCTTTATTAGATCCCATTCTAGTCTTTCTATTTAGTGAGGAGAAAATGCATCCCGTTAAAAAAAAATCCCGTAGCTGGTTATGTGGGACTCTCCCTCTGACCCGCTCAAAGGGGAAGGAATATCCATAGTGAGTACATGAAGTTAAGTGGGAAAGATACCCCCAAAACCTCATGCACTTATCCTCATGTGCCGACAGGATGATCTAGGGACCACAACACAATCACCAGAGTAAGGCAGATAAACCGTTTTTTTATAAACTTGGTCAAATGCTTTGTGCATCCACCGGGGCTAGGGCGACCACGGGTTATGTGGGACTATCCTCATTTTTTTTCTTCCAGTCACTAAAAGCTCGATGAGGGGAGGAGAGGTCCTATCCACTAAAACCTAGTACCCTTCTCAGCCACGAAGGTGGCTTGGGATCACGGACAGCAAGCACTGAGTTCCTCATGCATGGCAGATAAAGTCCTACCTATTCTCATCGCTGGTTATAACAGATTCTGTCTGATGATGACGGTACTCACTGATGATGTTGGTCTGCAGCATAGGGTCGTATCTCTTGGAGGGCTCCGGGCGCATTTCCGAGGAGATGGGCAGCACTGGCACGGGTGAGAGGCTGTTGCTCAGCTCCCAGTTCTTGTTGGCGATGGACCTGATGATGTCAGGGCTGTTTCCAAACGGGAACGACTGGAGGTTCGATGGGTTGCGGTACTGGTAATCCTGGATTATGAAAGATTTTTTTTTCTTAGGTTGATGAAAGTGTGCTAGGTCTAAGAAGAGTATTTCATAAATGACGAATGAATTTTAATTAAAATGCGAAAAGAAGTTATTGTTGAGTTTCTTAGCGGTTCTTCTCAGTGAAAGGTCTCCTTGCTTCCGCCCTCTAGACTTACAAAACAATATAATGGCGCATTCATAAATGAGCTCAAAAGTTTTAGTCATAATTTGAAATAAAAACAATTTGAACTTTGGTTATTAGAAATATTAAAAAATCGTTTTGAAAAATAGAATGTCGTTTCTAGTTTATGCTAAATATAAAAATTGTATTCAATCTGAAAGACAAAGTATTTCTCGAACGTCAATATCTGTCATGGCTTCGTTACTTATGTGCCACAGCTCAAACCGAAAAAAGTAGCAGGTCAAAATATATAAAAACTAAGTAAAAAAAGGAGCTTACACATGAGCAATCATGTACTTAAGTCAATCAACCGTTGAGTATCGTTAACTTCACTTATCTAGTAAAGAAGTTTCATCGAAGAATAAGTAAGTATTGGGTACCTACTTACGTAAGAAGGATCGCATTAACTTTTAGATACTCTAAGCATTAACTACTTACTCCTCATTCGACTGGAAGTTTATAGACTTATCTTTACGACGAACGCCGTCACGGCGAATTAAGGTCCCAAGCTGGCGTTCGTGAGAGGCAATAAAATATTATAATCATTCATTCTATTAAGTGATGATTTAGTAACGCTGTTTTCCATATTACTTGCTCTTGGTTTATATTATTTACAAACTAGTTCGTTATAATATTTATAATTGATATTTAAAATTAAATTAATATTGTTTGAAATGTAGTTATAATTTTGATTTTATTAATAAGCATAGATTTATATTTTAATTTATATCTTAATTTGTACACCGTTTTTATGGTATGGCATGTTGAATCTAATATTAATTATAATTTCTTTTTATGCAAGCAAATAAAGTATCTTTATCTTTAACTTTATCTTTAACTAGCTGACCCGGCGGACTTCGTACCGCATTTCTTTTTTTTCTTTTCTTAATATAGCCTATGTTACTCAGCGCTAATGTAGCATTCTAATGGTGAAAGAATTTTTAAAGCGGTCCTGTAGTTTTTGAGTTTATTCGTTGCAAACATACCTACATACAAAATACAAAGCTTTCCTCTTTATAATATTAGTAGGTACCTATTATTACGTGCGTAGATAAAGTAGGTAATGAGATTACTTCAGTGTCAGAATACAATTAATATAAAATATACCGAGTTCAATAACATATCATTATTATTATGTAGTTACCTCCGTTAGAAATCGAACCTTGGACCTGATACCGGGGGTTAACCAACCAACCAACTAGTAAAAGTAAGTAGGGTAAACATGTACCACCTGCAAACACCACACCCAATTATAGGCCCGCAACAATTTTATGTGTATTGTGTCAACTTTTGGTACGCACATGGTACACGTAGTATTAAATACATACAATAAATAACTTTACAAAAAAATATTTTTTATTAAATCCATAAATTTACCTACTACTGACTCTGGTATCTCTTATAAGCTGTTGATACATTGCTAACATTTTATATTATTTAATATTTTCTACAGAAGTCTAGGTTAGGTATAAATATTACTAACAACTCTTCAGATAATATACCTTATTCCATTAAGGCCCGATTTTTCAATCCGCAGATAAGTTTATTCATTGAATAATATTCATTGAATAATTTTGACATGACAGATTCTCTTTAGAAAATATGTCACAATGACAATATTATTCGTTGGATAAAACTTATCTGAGGACTGAAAAATCGGGCCTAAATTGCCTATAGTAATAAATTTTGTTTTACTTTTTATTTAAGTGTTAATTGCTACTAAATATTTATATTAAAAAATCTGCAAAGATGAATCTGCATGTCCATTGGTTGCAATCACCTTTGGATAGATGGCACTAATGTCGCTCTAAAGCATTTCAAAAATCAAAAAGCAGTGACAAAATTCAGCGCTTACGTCAGCCTTCCCGGTAGCATAACGGTCAGTGCAGCCGCCCGGATTGCGGAAGACCCAGGTTCGATTCCTGGCTGGGTAGGGTGGGCGTTTAATTTTTTCACTGTATTTTATATAAATGCCTATAGTAATCCTTAAAGTGTCAGTAACTGGGTATTTTTCCCTAAATGAATATGAATCAATGTGTCCAAGTAATGAAAACACCGAAGGACCCCGTTACCCGTCTTACGCAAGTATTTGTTAACACCCTTAACGTGTTTACTAAGGTGCGAAGGTTATGGATCACACTCAGGATTAACTTCGTGCCAATATGCGATAGGCTTTGACCTACTTATGAACCTTGACGAAACCGTCACAATAAGATGAAAGGTCGTTCCGGAGTAATTACAAGGATACGTTGGTATCTATGTAGTGTTAGGTGTATAAGGTCACATTTTATCAACTGCAAATATTTTGAGGATAAATTCAACAACATATAGTTATAAACTTTTTTTATGAAAAACCTTAAATTTAAGAAAAATAAAGCACTTTCGGTAGTTTCAATTCAAAGGAGCCGAAACAGAGAGGCCACAATGCCTTCACCTCTTACACGTGCCCCTAGTTTCATTCAAAAAAACCGACAGAGAGGCCGCTCTTAAAAATATTACAATTTTTGTGTCAGGAAATGTCTGTTTCTACCACGTTCATTTTTGCTAAGAATATGGCAGAGTATCCGGCCGCCTCGCATAGGGGTATTTTGCATTCTTAGCCGGGTGAAATTATTTGTGCTGTTTTTTTGTTGTAAAGTAGATAGGACTTAGGTTCTAAAATGTACAGACGATCTGTCCAGAGCACTGCGTGGGACGCAGAAAGCTAAGAAAAGTTAATTGTGATATTCAGGGAGGCCTTTGTAGGGGACATCCTCTACAGTTAGATTAGAAATAAGTGGAAGTAATTAAATGAATGTCCCTAAAGACCATTTTGATTTGAAGAGGATCGCAGGACCTAATAGGCACAGAACTGTTCGTTGTAAAAACCATTGCGTCTGCCTGACACCAACCCTCCTTAGTAATACTAGTGGTGATTTACGCACCACCGCGCAGGTGACCCAGGGTGCTTTTCGATATGCACGGGGTCTTAAACTCCCTAAGTCACCTTTTTTTTTTTTAAGCAAACTGTCTAATCATTTGGCCACCAACCTGCCTTTTGGTGAGCGGGATGTGGCCTAAGGTGGTACATGCTTAGACAGGAAATGCCTATTCACTCTTGCTTTGAAGAGACCCAGGTCGTATTGAACAGGGAACACGTGACCATTCCACTCTTTGGCGGTTCGCAAAAGAAAAGAGTTAGCAAACCGCTTGGTACGGACAGGTGGTATGTCTACAACATACGGATGGTAGGCTAACCTGCGTCTAGTACCCCGATGGTGGAAGGGGGCTGGTTTTACGACATCCACGCCCATGCCCACGGGCAGAGATGGGTTGGTGCTATTCTTTGCGTCTGACACAACACGTAACGTAAGTTATGTCAAACATTATTATCTAACATAAATTCCAACCAAGTTTTAATATTAACTTTTGATTGGCTGTTTCTGAATCTATGCAGTTTCTGGGTTAGTAATTAAGTACAAAAGTTGCAAAACTACTTTAATTATTTCAGTCCGTGAAAAAGTATTTACTGCACGAAACTTGATTGGCCCACTTTAAACTGTTTAATATAAAACAAGTTTAACACTTCACTGTAAGACTTTGCTGCTCTTGTAGTAAGAAGCTATATACATACATTAAACGGTTTTTGTGAGTACGCTAGGGCATCAAAGAAAATAGGCAGTACTACGACAAGTGTCATATTAAAATTGCATTCAGTATTATGTACTTATGTTGCGCGTGTTAATGATATTTCTGTTGTTACTTGTTGTATCATGTACACACGCCTGCGCATCAAACGGGCCTTTCGTCGATTCATACCACGAGTGCTTCATACCACGGTATGAATCGCACAAGAATGCTTTTTTCCTCAAAAGACTTTGAATTTTATTACCAAGACATACGGTTGAAAATGTATTGAAGAAATTTGACAGTTTTGTATAGGTTGATGTGCATGCGTCTGTACCTGCCCATTTTTGTTTTTATTTTATTTTACCCAATATTGTATTTATTTATTTATAAACACGCACAAAACACATAACGTTTAAAACGAAACAGTAAGTTATACAGAATATTAACATACGTTGATTGTCTCCATATGTATAATCGCGAACTAAAAACGGTTGATCTGCAACTACGACTGCAAAGAACACAACAACGCTACAAACATTGATGTTATGGCGATTTCGTCGTGTCTCGTGCGTTATGTCTTTTAAGGCCAGTACAGACGAGGGACTGTGCTCGGTATACTTTTGTTCGTCAAAAATAGATCTTTACGTCCGACTTTAAGTGCGTCGTGTGCGTTTCGAAATACATTTCTACGTGATCTTCTTTCATGGACAAAAAAGTACCATCCCTCGTCTGCGCACGCCTGAAATTGCTTTTTCTTTCTTACGGGCACATACTTACAAAAACTGCTCTACTGAGACACGACAGGTTGCGTGTATTCGTTGTATCCAGAATTCCAGAAAACCAACATTACACTTGTTACGCACACTGTTTTCCTGTTTTTGTAACACAAAACCGTAGAAATATATAGCCATTAGCATGTTTTTTGAAGCTCTTTTTCGGTACAAGGTTGCCATAGGTTTACCAAACCATACATTAGATATTGACGTTCAATAAATCCTTGATATAAAGTTCATCTACACTTCTCATCAGAAAAATCGAAACACCTTGCAAGTTTATGTTTTGTAAGGATTATCAGAAAAATGTGTATATTTAGGAATATATGTCAAATGTCGTTAAATAGTATATAATATAAGATTTTCAAATCCTAATGTTAATGTTCTAAATTCAAATTAAATTTTCATAGGTTTCGTATTTTGTTCAACAAGTCAAAGGCTGGCAACGCGTCTGCGATTCCTCTGGTTTTGCGGGTGTCCATGGGCGGCGGTGATTACTCTCCATCAGGTGACCCGCCTGCTCGTCTGCCTCCTTCTTATATTTAAAAAAAAAAATTTAACCCTGTATGGAGTATGAAAGAAATTGATAAAACAACACACTCTTATTACTGCTTCCATACGATTCTTCATCGATTAGAATTTTCGCTTGTCATGTAATGGCCAAACTGCCAGCTATACAATCATGTGATTTTTTCATGGAATATAAACTCTTTTGTGTAAAATTAGGACAGAAACCCTAAAAACGGGGAAGTGTTTCGATTTTTCTGATAAGAAGTGTATTATCTAAAGAAGTAAAAAGAGAAGTGACTGACCTGACTGACTGAAGAAGTCGACTGCAACTAAACCGAATTTCTTGATCTAAAATGCTGTAAATTTTGCAGGCAAGTCCTTTTCATGATGACATAATTATGTAATTATCATTAGCTCATTTTATGTCCCAGGCTAGGCCCAGTGCGAATTGGTGGTTTTTAACGATTGCTAATGCAGCCGGGACCAACGGCTTTACGTGCCCTCCGAAGCACGGAGGAGCTCGAGATTATACATATTTAGTCACGCATCCGATGACCGAAACGAAAGCGAATGTTGCTTACCCACTTAGTCCGACAGGGTGCTATAACACCTCTAAAACTATTATATATAGATGTACCCTAATACGATACTTTTAAAGTTTTTTTTACAACAACACACAAACGCCTAGTCGGTCTAAATGGGTTAACCTCGGCACTCGCAGACCAGGCGCGTAAACCACTGAGTCATCGAGCTCCTGATAGTAACTAAATAACGTTATATAAAAAGTTTTTATTATATTTTACCTTAGCGTTGGCCTGTTCCATGAGCATCGTCCTGAGCTTCTCCTGCTGGGCGCTCTCTTCGGCTGCCTTCAGGTTCTGAGAGTAGTGCGCGCGAAGGTAGTCGATGTTGAACTTGATTTCTTGGAGGAAAGCAATCGCTTCTTCCTTTGTCATCTATAGAATATTAAAAGTAGGTTAGCACATTTTTTTTTTTTTCACAGTAATGTGAAAATATAAAATAATGTGCTAACACTTACACCAAAAAGATGTTGTTGATAGTAATATCAACAACATCTTTTTGGTGTAAACTAGTCTAAAGACGGAAGAAGCATTGCACTTTTTGTGGTGCGACAAGTAATGATTACCCAAACTTTATTTGCTATGAAATAGTTGCCACGGTTAATCGGTGAAAACGAAGACAAACACGCGTAGTTCTTTGAAGGAAGGGAAAAAATTTTCCTACAAGATTACCAAAAAGTTCTAACTGATTCACGAAACCTTTGAATAAATACTCGTACCTATTGATATACTACTACTAGATATACTATTGGTACAAACATGCCTCAACTTAAAGTATATAATGTACTGAGGGTATTATAAAGCTCACCATTCCCTCCTGCAGGAAATCTTCGATGGCAGTGGTGACGCCTCGCTCGTCCCCAGTCCAGAACACGTATTCCGCCATATCCAGGGGTGAGTACTGGACTCCAGTGTACGAAGAATAGTGATCCATCTGAAATCATAATATTCAAAGGAACTCCATCCACCCAGGAACTGCTAGCCACGGAATAAATATGTAGTTCATTAAATTTTTCCTTTGGGCCTTCACCTCTCCTGATGTTAGGTGATGATATGGCCGAATGTAGAAGCGCAGTTTACCCGGAATCCTCAACTACTGAGAACCTGGCTATCTTACCTTCTCTCATCTTACTACTGGCGGACTCGAACCGAGTATATTCGTACCCACCGCTGGGAATTAAACCTCAGGGTTTGAGATCGATGGTATTAACCAACCATAGGCTACTGCAGAGGCGTTAAAATCGCCCTGCAACCACCAATATCAAGTCATTATAGAGCTGATGCAACTATTAGTAGAAGTGTTGTTTTATTATTAGATACTACCTATTTAATTTCAATTTAGTTGTAGTTTAGTGTTTTATTAAATAATAATATTACAATAAAATATGAGGCGCCTTTTATTTTCTCAGAGTGGGTGATGAAAAGTATAGTGTATCACTCGGGCGCAAAATATATTTTTGGCTCGGGCGACGTACTTTGAATCCCTCGCTACGTTCAGGATTCTACTCTAGAATCCCTCACTTCGCTCTGGATTCAAAAAAACGCCCTGGCCGTAAAAATATTATTTTGCTCCCTTATAATACAATCTACTATTAAACTGTACATTCTGTAGGTTCTGGAGATTTTGACTATACCATGACGGTCTCAGTATTTTAAATACTCATTATTATGAAACAAATCAAGCTGAAATCTTGTTTCAGAAAACTAGCTGAAACGTAATGGCAATGGAAGCTTTTTATTTTATGTGTAATCAAGAAATACATAATTAGATAAATGGGTACAGGTGGCGGAAATATAATGAAAAATATGAAACTCTATCAATACATTTTTAAAGGAAAAATTATTATAATGTCTGTAATCTGTTCTTCGTAGTTTGTAGCAATCATTTAAGGCAAATCATTAAATACATAAGTATTTTAAGTGTAGTGCATGCTTTATAAAACTTTTAGTGACAATAACGCTAGTATAGTTCTCTTTGGCAGAGTATTAGCGTAGCAATTGACGTGGGACTATTACCAGGTTGCTAGTATGGGGTAGTTCCCATAAGCATACAGCTGGAAGACATATTTAATATATCATAAATTCTTTATAGCACAAAGAAAAAACCTTTGTCATAACGTTGCACAATACGTTTCTTATAAATATTTTAGTGTTAGAGTAAACCGTTTCACTTACGTTATTCTTTGTCTCCTTAGTAATGTCAGCGTTGAAAGCTCGTCGCGCCGCTGTGTGCCCATTCTGAGGGTTGGACGTTAAAGATCCGGGTTGCACCAGCCTCGCAGCTCCATGGAACACCTGCAGTTAAAATGTACTATGACCTTTGACTTCTAAGTCTTGGCTATACCCTTGACCTTGTACATCGTTAAGTACACCATAAATATGATTGATATCAACATCATTATCACACTTCAGAACCGGTTTGGTTACAGCGACTGGTTTCCTCGATATCTAAACCTAAACCTTAACCGCCGTATGCCGTATGCCCATATGCGGCGAGCACTGAACAGTGCACAAAACAATTACAATTCTATTGTGTATGGATTCACAGCAAACGACGGATTAATAGAGCGTTAGATGTTCAGCTGTTTGATAAGTATGCAAGCATACTTCTAACTGTGGTAATCTAGTACTAGCAATAGGAACACTAGTACCTAATCTTTATTGACAGTTAGGACAAGGTATGTAAGTACGGATTCTCGTCACCCACTGCGTCACACAACCTTAGTGGTCTGGTAGGTGTAGATGCCTTCAGTAGGCTTTTTTACAGCTAGGAAGACGCCTGCAGTTCTGGTGTCCAGCCGTCCAACGTTATACCAACCTTAGTAATCTGCTCCTCGCTGGCAGCAGTGGTCGCGGCGGTGGCTTCATGAACGCTGACGTTGGCGCCATCTTCGACCAGAACGCTTTGGATGCCTTCAGCAAGTACGTCTAGCTGGGAAGACGCATACAAATCTGTATGCTCTTCACCCAATGCGTTGTACCAACCTTAGTAGTCTGCTCTTCACTTGCAGCAGTGGTCGCGGCGGTGGCTTCATGAACGCTGACGTGGGCGTCATCTTGGACCAGCACTTTGTGAATGCCTTCAGCAGGCACGTCCAGCTGTGAGGAAGCGTGCAGGTGTGGATTCTCGTCGCCCACTACGTCGGCCGAAGCGTGCTCTTCCAAACGGGATATTAATTCGCCATTTTGTTTTACGGAATCTGTATTTGGAAATTGTATTACGTCAGTTAAGGTAAATATTGAGGAGGTCATTGGCGCACCGGCTTGCGCATTCCGACAGTTTTCGTCATACCAGGTCACTGAATAGGTAACTAAATTAAAATACTTCGAAGTTCTCCGTCAGAAGTCACGTTAAGCCGTTGGTCCCGGTTGGTTGTTATAATAAGATGTCATCATTTGTTGATACCCTCCTTACACACATTGATAATAAATAATACATTTATTTATTTTTAGGCAAGTTTATTCAAGCAGGCCCAATATACACCGTGACTGGTTAGACAACGGACGCGTTAAAGGAGGTGATTAAGAAGCCGATACCTGTTCCATAAAAAAAACACCTGATGATGATGATGATGACTCTTACTTTGTAAGTGTTTTAATATTTTTAGTAGCAAACCGGTAGGTAGGTACGGTTTAAGATTTATATTTCAGTCGTCATCGTCTAGCAGCGTTTATCAATAACGAAGGAAATAAATTAATATTTCCGTTCACCGCGTTGCAATCATAATTTATGTTGGAGCAGGCAGCTTAAACCGACACTCACTATTCTTAACTGCGTCTAGGATGTAAATTCAATTTAAATATTCATAAGGACTGGAATAGCCGTGGTGCTTCAGCAGACTTGAAATTAGTCTTCCGTCCATGCCTTCAAGTGTTTTATATCTACGCACTTCTGAAGAAACCAATTTGCCGTTATAGATTCAAAGCTTTGTGCTCAAGTTTTATTTGAATCGGTCGAAGGAGTTCTTATCTTTTTGAAAGGTCTTTGATGTAGTTAATATGTATAATAAACCTTTTTTTAAAGTCATTTTAACTAAGTATTTTTTGATTTAAAAAAAATTAAGACTACTATAGATAACGATAAAAAAATTACGGCACCATATTAATAATAACTACTGATACCAGCTGAGATGTGATGTGATGCCTAGTGTGAGTTTTGTTTACTATCCGTATTCATTCGATTACGTTTACGAAAACGAAAATTAGTATGGCATTGAAGCAGCGACTCCTCTTGGCGACATACGAGAGGAGTTAACATTTTGCCATACAAATTCTCGTTTTTGTTAACGTGATCGAATAACGAATGAAACTCGCACCTAAAAAAAAAATACCGAACACAGTGCCGGGCCGTAAACCACCACGCGGGCCCAGTGCGGTTTGGTGGTTGTTAACGACTGCTAATGCGTATGGATACAAGCTATGATAATCGAACGAAGATAAAATCATGCCATGAAATCGATTTTTTGATAGCGTCACTCATGTACCTACTGAGCTTTCAATATCAATACTTTATCTTATCGTATGCGCTTCAAGAGTGCCATTTTTTAACCGGTAACAATAATTCTCACGCTGTATTAGTTACGAGTGCTCCTTAACACTAGTATTCAAAATAACTGTGTATGTTTCGACACAATAAAATATCTTGATGCTATCTAAATTAAAAAGGTATTTTTTGTAATTTCTAAGTACAAGTTCACCGATGTTGTTCAAAAATTGCAACCCTATCAAATTATATATCACAATACATTACTTTGTTAAGTTTTCGAATCTATAATATGTATCTTTCCATTGTGTTTCTAAGAAAGAGGTTTTACGTGATTTTTAACGGTATTTTACAAAAGGGAGCTTTAAGGAGGTTCGCATTAGTGATCGTTAGATAAGTTGGTTTTATAAAGCGCCGCAGAAAATTCTCAGTGTATCAGTTTACATTGGATACAGATATAGGCAACTATCAGTTGTCCCAACTGCCTGCCTGAATTAACTATTCTTAATAATAATAATAATAATAGAAGGCAACACTCCTGGACACGGCACGTATTGTCAGGAGGTTCCTCACTGTGCAGCCCTGACCACCGGTAGCTTGGGCTCTGCCCCGCTGCTGGTGGTACTCTAGGATTAGGTTTTTATAATGTTTTATTGTTTTTATATTACAATATTGTAAAAATCTAGTTTCAAGAAAGAAAATAAATAAAGGAGATAATAATAATTTCGGGACGCCACGTAAGATAGTACCATGGAGAACTTATAGAATGTGGACGGTTGGTACTGGCAACTTAACGTAGCTTTCAATTTAAAGAAAAGAGTTCCAGCTTAAAAATCGAAGTTCAATTTTTTTAATTTTAAATTCCACGCTGCTATACGCGTCATACTCGATAGCTAGTGAGGGGCCAAGGTATTCCATATAGAACTGATTCACCTATAACAATTTTTTTTCGAACACAATTATCGTACCACTTACCCAGCCTGTGATACTCGACGTGCTCACTTTTCAGTCCGGATCCCTTGGCCTCCGCTGTAACAAGCGCAACAAGATTGTGTTAGTGCTTGCATACTAACAGATAAGGTAAACGCTGGTATAGTCGTCAGTGTCCCGAAACTCGTCAACTAAACATTTTAAGCATTTTGTGTGTTTCTATTAATAGAAAATTAAATATTGCTTAAGGCGATACATTCTTGATATTATAATGTACGATTGTAAAAGTAACACTTGCCTAAAAGTGTTATGGTGTCGGAAGAACTTAGCAAGAAAAGTGTGCTCCCCGAAAAAAATTGCGATTGCCCGCATTTTGCTACTAAACTGAGTAAACACCACCTCGTATTACTTCACTTGTCAGGCCGCTTCGGATAACAACACGATAAGTGTATTTGTTTATTGGGATAGTTAAATAGATTGTCTAACGTTATAACCTATCATTTGTAATAAGTTTCATATGTATATAGCTTTTTTTGCATGTGACGTTTATTGGTACTCTCTAATTAGTACATGACCCAAAACTCGTCAAAATCGTATGCCTTCTGACGGGTATCGGGACACGCAGCAACAGTTGCACCTAAACTCGTCGTTGTGTTCTTATTACCATGAGTTAAGTTTTATTTTCCTTTGAATCAATAGAGAATCGTATACTTACTTGGCGACGGATATCGGGGCGCGTGTGACTGCTGTACCTAAGCCCGTCATTGAACTTTATTGCCTTCAGTTACGTTTCATTTTTCTTTGACTCGATTAATTATAGAATTAAAATTAAATTACCTACAATTTACGAGTCATTTAATGATTAAATAAGTTGGTTGTGAAATATGTTTCTGGTTTATATTGATAACTTATAAGTTATCATACCGAATACCTACGACCTAGTATTAATGAGAGCTGAGATAGGTGCAGTAGCCTAGTCAATTTATTATTTTACCCAATAAAATCTCAATCTATCTAGATTTATTAATCTCCATCATAAAAGTAGCATAGAGTCTGACTTAATAAATGCATGTTACAGCTTATATTGAATAAAAATATTTCTGTATTATATTTGGAGGAGGTACTTTTGAGCAGATATCTAAAAATAGATTACATAAATATATGGGTTAAATTGCGAACTTTTGCTTTTTGAAGCCGCTTATTAAGTTCAATTTACCGATTTGCACTCTTTTATAGTTTTACTTTTGCAAAAATATATTTCAAATATAACATGATCGAAACGTGCCTTCCTTAACACCCATTTGCAGTACTTGGCGGCAGAGTTAAAGGCTCTCTTCTTTGCGTGGATACTGCCGTCCCTGCGTTTGCAACCGCGAGCCTGGGCCCAGGGTTGGTACGCTGCTTCCTACCGCGCTTCAGCGTGAGCAAGAGCAGTCATTATTGAACCATGGACGGGCCCTAATGCCTATGGGGACGTCAGAGAATGGGATAAAATATTCCATTCCCTGGCGTATCACGTCTGCGATTGCGCCGGCACAGACAGAAGGTTCGCTCGAAGAGAAGCACAGTTGCCGCCAAGGATAAGACGTGAAGAAGTGCCGCATCTCGTCCCAATCTGCCGACCCATTTTTCCATACTCGCCGATCCGCGATCTCCGAATGGTAGTGTCCGGAGGAGAGCATATAGATACGGATTTCACCAGACAGTGGTCAGAAGATCCCAGTGAAGCCGAGATCGATACTAAGTGTCTGCCTAGGTCAGATTTCAGCAGAAGGTTTAGGCAATTGGGTGTGTGGCCATCAACATCAGGTATGCGGGTTGCTTGGTTCACCAGCTGGGAGAGATTTTGCGATAACGCAAACTTGCGCACCTCTCTTCCAGCATGGTCCGTTTTCTGGAAAGGGAATAGCCAATCGCTATAGTGGGCGTTGAAGTCTCCCAGAAAATCAAGCTCCGCAGTTGGATACCTTCGTTGGGCCAGATCAGCTGCCTCAGTGAGGTGGTCAAACAACCGAGTCGCCTCCTGATCTCCGCTTTGCGACCGATAGACATCGACATAGAGAGTTTTCTCTATGCCGGTGTCTACCAGCAACCATAGTGTGGATGACCCTAAAACCTCGTAAGGTAAATGCAGCTATTAACGACCCCCTAAAATCTGCATATATTACCGAGGTTGAATTTATTTTCTTGAATTTAACTATAAACAAAGTGTACTTTTGTAAATGAATGAAAAATTTCATGAAAAAATGAAAACACAGTAATAAAGATTTTGTCCCTCAATCATATCGTCTATACCAAACATTTGTTCCAATCTGGCAACCCCACGAGAAACGGTCAGTTTGTGCGCCGCTCGCGCAGCAAGTGCTCGTGCCATAGGAAGCGTTCTCGCCGAACGTAAATACACTCATGTTTTTCTTAAGAGTTTTTTAAAACATTTTATGATATTTATGCCAACGCCTATTTAATAAGTCGTTGCTAGTATTCTTTCGAATACAAATGAAGCACGTTTCTTGTATTTCAATATGTTTCCTTTTGATAAAATCAATAAATATAATAACACCGTGATAGCTTCCAGGATATGGCAGTTACTGCTTTTTACCGCGGTACCCTCGGTAAAAGCAATCAGTGAAAGCTGAGTTTATTTGATTTTTATTCTAGAATACGGTATTATTTGTCATCAAAAACAGTGCCATAATACTTTCAAATGTCAAAGATAGTTTTGAGACATTTCCGTGGTACAATTTATCAGCTAGAAATCTTAATTTTTGGCAAGAAACATCAAGCATAAAATATAATTTCTTCAAAGTTCCTAAACAAAAAAGACGTCTTGCTTGGCATAAATAATACTTTTTATTTTATTTATTAGCAGATTGTAGAATAGACATTTTTATTTCCACTTTTGGATTTTATATAACACAACTATCGTTAATTTGTGAGTCGGTATAAGATGAAAGCAAAGCCTATTACCGACACTATTTACCGACCGAAAAATTAACAACCCTCGTTATTAGCACGTATGAGAACCTATTACCGAGTGATATGGGTCGGTAAAACATGCTCATAGTTAATGCATTTCAGATGTAAGTATTTATATTTTTTATTTCAATATAGTTACTTCTACACTCTGTAATACCATTTCAGTACAATGTTTTATCAACGAGCGAATAAAATTTTTCGTCACTCGGAAACAGCTTCCTATAGGAAACTATTACCGAGTATAGACGAGTGACTACCCTTGGTAAATACCTCGGTATTAATTGATCGGTATGTGAGGACCCTCGTTATTACCCGCAGTTGTCTTTCTGATTTAAAAAAATATTTTTCAGTTATGCAGATAAGTATATAAAGCAAAATTTAGTAACAATAAATAAAAAAAAAATTAACTTCAGAGAAAAAATATATTTATGGGCTTAGCACATTTACTAATGCGTCTTTCCTGACTGTCAATTTGAAATGTCGTTATCACCTGCAATTACCTTAGCTGGTGAGACGTTGACCGCACACGTCATCGTGGACATACGCACAGACCACGGCTTACTTCTTGAACTTATGCTCAAGCGAG
The DNA here is from genome assembly GCA_963082485.1 of Eudonia mercurella. NCBI lineage: Eukaryota > Metazoa > Arthropoda > Insecta > Lepidoptera > Crambidae > Eudonia > Eudonia mercurella. The sequence goes on from OY720028.1 coordinate 16,131,544, forward strand.
TAGCCGGGATACTTAAGGTAGGCTACGTCCAACGGTTTCACTATCTTCTTCTCAGTAAGAAAGAGTAAGTGTGGCTTTTCGGTCTCGATATGGTAGTGGACCGGTTGGAGGTTTGAGTGCAGACCTCGGATGTTAGTGAGGTGCACTTTGATTGGGAGGAGATGCAGCTGTTGTACAAACGGCTGCACCTCAAATCAAAGTGCACCTTACTTTTTAAAACTTTCTGCTTCATATTAAGGTGAGGTGGTTTTGCTGGGGTTTCAAAAGCCAGCGAGGCGCAGTTTGGTTGCCAAACACGGCACTCGTAATCTTTAATGTACTAATGAAAAAACTCAGGTGGAGACCGCGGGGGCGCCCGTGCCCCCCTGGGAATTGCCACCGGGTCCTTCCTTCCAGTCGCCAACTGGCACGGTGGAGCCATTCCAGGATTTTTCACGGGGCAGCCTGTCGTACGTGGCTGGCGCACTACTTGGGCCCCCTATTGCCTGCAGTCGGCCAACGGCTAAAACCGTGCCATGCATCCCGCTACCCTCCACGATGAGCTTTCCAACACAGATTTGATCAGAGTCCGAGAACGGTCCTTTTGAAGCTACTGCTAGCCATCAAGCTCCCAAAGTCACTGGCATTTCTACTACGCAACGACGGAACACTGCAAGCTGCTTGACGTCAGACTTAAATAGGAAGGTGATAGCAAGCCAGGTGGACCCTTTCGAGCCCTACCACCGCTATTGGGGATTTTCAGCAGCCTCTACTTGACAGGGGAGACGTTGCCCGGGGCGGACTGCTAGGAGGTAAATCACCAACCACCCCAAATCTAAGACAAAAGTGATGGTGTTCGAAAGAGATGAAGAAATAACTGACTGTACGGTAATGATTGGTTGCTCCGTGATCATGGCGTGTGCAACTGCGCCGCAATATCAGGGACTCGACAACAAATCAAAACATGGTAAAAACCCCGCTTTTTGTAATATTTACAGTAAAATGTAAATTGCTAAGTTGAGAAGCGTTTTTCAATTAAGCACATTACATTATTTTGTATTATTTAGTTGTTTTTAAAAAATCGTGTCTAAAAAATGAACTTTAAGTTCAAAGACAAAGAGTTCAAATTGGTGATGAAAATTGACGAGTTTTAGGTCATTTTGACGATTATTGGGACAAAGCCGTCGACTATTGGTACATATGGCACATTTTTTAATTGATTAAATATCTAATTTTTTGCTGTGTTTCACCGATAATAATGCAATATTTTCTAAAAAGATGAATAAATTGTTTACCTCGCCATGCAATCAATTTTTTTCTAAGTCAACTGGTTTTTACGTGGGAGGGCTGCAAAGTCAACTTATTTCAGAACCTGACGAGTAATGGGCCGTTTACCTTATCGAGTTACAAGGTACAATATTGATCAAAAGCACTTTCATTGAAAGAGTGATATATAACATTAACTAGGTATATCTTACTAAGGGGAGTGCGACGTAGTAAGTGTGTTTATTATATTATATGCATATGTTACGGCTAAAAGCCGAAGTGCGGCTACACCTAGTTTTAGCCGGCTACAACTAGGTGCAGCCGGCCACATGCGGTTAAACTTAGATGTATCCTACTCATCTTCGGTTAGAACTTTTAGCCTTCATCATAGCGGCTAGAACTAGGTGCAGCCGCACACCGGTGGTTAAACTTAGGTGTATCCTATTTATCATCGGCTAGAACTAGGTTTTCAGTTCAGCATTTTGGTTTTATTTTGAGATTTTTATCTTGCGTTTCTCGATTGATTCGATTATATTGAAAAAACAAAAGACAGGGATTTTTAAGTGACATTTATAATTGGGTAGGTATTTGACAAATTTTAGAAAAGTATTAGAAAATATTGTACATATTTTCTTATATCTCTTGCAAATATCATATACATATATTATAATACAATATATGTAATTTAATAAAACTCAAAATATTACACATCTTCTTTTCAGAAGTAACAGAACTAAACATCTTATGCAAGATAAAAAATTTAAACATAAAAAAATAAAGTTTTACTTCTTAACTAACAAAAATCAAACAAGTCTTTGTTCTCTTCTCTCGTAGATCTAAGTTTAACCACCGGTGTGCGGCTATACCTAGTTCTAGCCGCTATGATTAAGGCTAAACCTAGTTCTAACCGAAGATAAGTAGGATACATCTAAGTTTAACCGCATACGGCCGGCTGCACCTAGTTGTAGCCGGCTAAAACTAGGTGTAGCCGCACTTCGGCTATTAGCCGTAATACATACAAAACAACTGCAAAAAGCTTCGAAATTTTTTGTTCCAATTTTTTAATGCACAGGCAGCACAGTTCTATATTTTTAATTTCAACTAATAGATATTTCAATATACGTATTAAATTAAGTATTAAACTTATAGCATTAGTAGAACAAAGCGAAAGTATAGTGAGATAGAATTTACCTATGTGATACGAGTTCAAGGGAAATAGACAATTAACACGGCTATAATTAGTGTAAAGAAGAATTAGCGATTCCCCGTTTTGGAATAAAACAAATTAATTTGTTAACTTATAACACATATAGAATACTTTCATCTCGTGAAATCATCTTATTGCCTCGAAAGTTAGCACTTTGTGGCAGACAGAGTTTCGAGCAGCCACGGAAGAAAAGTACAGTAAAGATGTAAATAGCCTAAAACTGTCCCACTGCCTGCTGGGCAAAGGCCACCATCATTGCAATCAAGTCATCACTACAATTGTGTTATGATTTAATCATGGAAGAAAAGTAGTTATTTATTTTATTGTTTCTAATAATACACTAAAATGCTCAAGATTGTGTAAACTAAGGCTGTTTTTATCATCAACAATAGTAAAATAGCGTTCCACTACAGTGTCTCTACGTCTACAGATTTTCCTAAAAAAGCACGTGAAATAATCAGGGCCTAATGAGTAAAATTGTTGTATTACAAAGTTAAAAACTATGTTTAGGACTTAATAGGCTCTCCTGCCTTTTAAAGGTAGGCTTGGCCATTATTATCGTATACCTAGACTACATTTTTATATTTGTTCCGCTCTGTAGATAAATAAGTAATTAGTGAAATTATAAGTATATGTATGATTATATTATTCTATACAAATGTTTGTTTCTAAAAATAATTAAATAGCTCATCACTTATGCGAAATAGTGAGAGTTATTATTCAAGATGGCCGGCTTATGACAACAGCCGGGAAAATCAAAGTCACAGTCAACAGGGTTTCATTAATTTCCAACTGTGGTTAATAAATACGTGTTTGATAAACTTCTGTGTCTATTTATTTTGATTTTGTAATACAATACTGTTACAACATCTTACTAAGTCCCTAAAACAGTTATAAATTCTAATTTTTTTCTTGAATTAACTCATATTAAATAACACGTAATGTTAAGCCAGAATAGAACTTCCAATACAGTATATATCCCATGGGTGCTATTGAATGAAGATGGAAAGACATTTCAGCAAACAGTGTTCTATTTTAGATAGCCAGATACGTTTGGTTCGCTTTATTTGTCTACAGAATCCCCAATGTCCGTTTATAGACGTAGGGATAATATCTACACACTATATACGAGTATTAGCTGACCCGGCGGACTTGATACCGCTTTGACAGTTTCTATGACAACAAAACAAACAAATCTTTAAATAGTTTACGCGTGAAAGGGTATCACACAAACAAACAAACAAACAAACTCACTTTTTTAAATAATAAGTCTTTGAGTACACTCTTGGGAATATATGTACAATATTTCATGATGATCGGTTGCATAGTATACGCGTGAAAGCGTAACAAATAACAAACAAACGAACTCACTTTCGCATATATATTAAGTTAGGTTACTATTCGTTAGGATAGTTAGGGTATAAACTCTGATTTAGACACACATCTGCTTATAAAGTACACCACTATTGTAACTCTGTAAAGGTCATCCCAATCCTATCCAAACTACTCGGAGAATCTAGTAGAGTGCGGGAGCACGCTTGCGTGATGCCATTCCCTCTAGAAACCTTTTGACGTTGTTTTGATCGTGATCAAGCAGTGTGGCTTGAGGAACCCTTTAAGTTTCTCGCCACCCGCACCCCCAAAAAAGTTCGGTGACGCGGTGAAGGCCGTTTAGCATTAGGAACTACTTAAATAACGTTGTCAGGTGTGTGAAACCGGTAGTATCTACATTTAAGTATATGAGCCGTCGTTAAACAAATGTTCATAAAAGCCCTCTTTTCAAAGTCCACATTATTGAGATGGGCTACGGAACCCTACACTGCGCGTGGCCCGATACACACTTAGCCGGTTTTTTTTCATTGTATGGGAATGCCAAACTATGACGTCACTATTTGGGTTCCGTCAATTTATTGAGTTTTTATTAAAAACATTTTAGGTTACAGAAATGCATGCTTAGCTCAATAAAATAGGTTCATGTTTCAAGAACTTATGTCTATACTTATTATAAAGAGGAAACCTTTGTGTTTTTGTATGTATGTATGTATGTATGTATGTATGTATGTATGTATGTATGTATGTATGTATGTATGTATGTATGTATGTATGTATGTATGTATGTATGTATGTATGTATGTATGTATGTATGTATGTATGTATGTATGTTTGCACCGAATAAACTCAAAAACTACTGGACCGATTTAACAAATTCTTTCACCATTAGAATGCTACATTAGCGCTGAGTAACATAGGCTATACTAAAAAAATGTCCATCCGTGCGAAGCAGGGACGGGCCGCTAGTATAATATAAGATAACTGAGTGGTGAAGAATGGTATTGATGCAGCATACGTTAAAATTACGAGTTTACTGACTCTTACACGTGTGTGTGAAAAAACAGATATTTGCCTTTAATAAGTTTGGCTTTTATTACGAACAAACACAAGTTGTGTAGCCCACGTGAGCAAAGCCGCGAGCAAAAGCTAATCATTTTTACGTTTCTATGTTCTGGAGTTAATTATTGTTGGTGTCAACTTCCCTATTGTGGCGATGACTACAATAAGGCACTAATTATTTTATTGATGGCCTTTGTCTAGCAGTAAAAAGACTATTTACTTTTTTATTATTTTGAATTTTGTATTCACAATGCTGTAGGTATACACCGTCACTTTTTGATCATTTTAATCCCGCAGGTGGGTTGATCAGACCATGAAACTGAACAACTTTCCCATACAAAGCCTCTATTGACCGAGCATGGTTTGTATGCGAAAGTTAAAAAAGAATCTCGTTTTTTGACTTATGTTTCTTGGGAAAAGTTGTTTAGTTATGAAACTATAACAGACCATGAGGTCTGATCAACCCACCTACGGGATTAAAACGATCCAAAAGTGACGGTGTATAGTTACAAGATAAAAAATGTTTTACAAAATATATATTTTTTACTAGAAAAATTACTAATTTAATTATTAATTAATGATAAATTATTTACTAATTTTACTTACTTACTGTTTCATTTAAAGCAATATTAAATATTTTTTGAATATTATTTATGTTTTCTGGGGGTCGACCGCCTAACTCTATCGCTGTCGATCGCTTTGAAGGCGAGGCGAGGAGGAGGCGTCATCTTGTCATTTCGAAAGCAATATGAAAGCAATATCGAAAGCTATAGGCTATAGCTTTCGATATTATTCGATTTTATATTTCGATATTATATTAGAAAGCGAGACGAGGGCTCGCTTTCAAAGCGATGGAAAGCGAGAGTGTTAGGCGGTTGGGGGGCTGGTGTTGCATTAAAATATTAACTATCGGTCTATCTAAGATACCGAAATATTATCTTTTAGTTTTGAATACACTCTTACATTAGAAAACCTATGTTCTTATTAAAGTTGAATATAATACCCATAGCTCATTATTAATCTTGCTAATTTTCATTTTCTACCGGTAATACTTTAATGGAAAATCAATTAATAAAACCGCCACGCCCGCCACTAATCACGGGTGGATACCTTATTTTATATAAATTTATTATTCAAATGTATTACCTATAGATACAAGATCAAAGTAGATAGTAAAGAAATAAACCTATAAGTTATCTATACAGGGTGGCTCATTCAAATCGGTCAGTATGGGAATGTCTGAAACTATAAGACATACGAAGATTTGTTCTTAGGAACCATGTCACCGATTTTGATGAAAAGAAAAACTGCATTCATACATTTGAAAAAAAACTGTACCCAGCTCGGGAATCGAACCCGGTTGTTTTGAAAAAATAAACTTACACTTTTTCTATTTAAATATCGATTGTGTAGGTCTTAAGCTGTAAATGTCTCTAAGAAACATGATGTCTAAAATGAATAAAATGCATTGTTTTGACATACTTTAATTTATCATACATAGTAGGTGTTCGAAGTGACCACCGTTTTTTTCAATACAATATTTTAATAATTATTTTTTATTATTTTAATATTTTAAAGATTTAATGCAATGCTAATGCCACATGATAAGGTGTATGTAACAAGTAGAGAGGTACATACAAACAGCCATAGAGACAATTTTACATGCCTGAACTTGTTGAATATTGTAACGGTGGTCACTTCGAACACCTACTATGATAAATTAAAGTATGTCAAAACAATGCATTTTATTCATTTTAGACATCATGTTTCTTAGAGACATTTACAGCTTAAGACCTACACAATCGATATTTAAATAGAAAAAGTGTAAGTTTATTTTTTCAAAACAACCGGGTTTGATTCCCGAGCTGGGTACAGTTTTTTTTCAAATGTATGAATGCAGTTTTTCTTTTTATCAAAATCGGTGACATGGTTCCTAAGAACAAATCTTCGTATGTGTTATAGTTTCAGACATTCCCATACTGACCGATTTGAATGAGCCACCCTGTATATTAATACGTGAAGCATATAGCAAGAACTTTGTACCCGTTTTTACGAAAATTGCGCGGCCGGAGGAGTATGAAATTTCGCACACTTATAGTTTATACAGAAAAGGTTATCCGAATGTTGATATATTTTTTTTAATTTATGCATAAAAAATACATTAAATCAACAAAAACAACATTACACACACTACCATGTATTTGACACACACGTATTGTTTGTCTTTAATGCGGCCGACATCTGTCAATGCCAATCCAAACTCACATTCTATCTGGGGGCACGGCCGTGCCCCCACCAAGTCGAGCAAAAAAGCGTCACGGCCGTACCATCCTTTTCTCGAAGCAATTCAGACCATTTTCGACCCCCTGTAACTTCGTTGTGGATAAAACTAGAAGACTGAAATTTTCAGTAACCATGCAGGCATTGTAAAGACACGTATATTTCAAATTTTATTCAATTTGAACCAGTATTTTAAGAATTATAACGGGTCAAATTTCTTAATTTTGTCACTCACTGACTGACTCACCGATCATCAAAATTCTAAGGCACTTCTAGCAGACCTAGACGCTTCAAATTTGGAATATAAGTATTGTTTAGTGTATGAATCAATGAAAAACTAAAATATTTTGCAATTTCAGTCCAGTTTTCTAGATACACCAACTGCATAAATAGCTTTGTAATCCCATATAAATGTATAGGATTACAAAGTTACATGTGCAGTTAATGAATCCACTGATTCATGTATAATATAATGGAATAATAGGTTCAGTTAAATTTTTCAATAATGGCTTTATTCGTAACGATGTTTTATTTTATTTATTTTACGGCAATTATTATTATTGCGTGCGAAGCCGCGGGTTTAAGCTAGTCCCATATAAATATTAGGCGCATGGTAGTGCCCCTGCCAAATCGAAAGGAAAAAAGTAGAACTGTCTCTACAAAATACAAAAAGAAATGAGATCCCATCAAAAACAATACTTGTCAAAAAAACCAAGTCTCGCAACTCAGTTGTTCTGCGGTAAAAAGTTGTGAGATCCATGTAATACCAAGTCGGTTATTAATTTATTCAGTCTCTACTTAAGCGACTTTCTGTCTTAATACGTCCAGTCTCTAAGACCACGATCGTGGTCCATAACATTCTTTAATGTTTTATATAAATATATTGAGACTTGGCCATCGCACTAAATAATTGAATTTACATGTGTTTTCAGGCGATTGAATTTACACGTGTTTTCAGGCGATGGCCAAGTCTCAATATATTTATATAAAACATTAAAGAATGTTATGGACCACGATCGTGGTCTTAGAGACTGGACGTATTAAGACAGAAAGTCGCTTAAGTAGAGACTGAATAAATTAATAACCGACTTGGTATTACATGGATCTCACAACTTTTTACCGCAGAACAACTGAGTTGCGAGACTTGGTTTTTTTGACAAGTATTGTTTTTGATGGGATCATTTTTAATTTTTCATTGCTTAGGATACAATCCGTGCAGCCTTAATAAAATTACGGTCGAATTTCGACCACTGGGCGACCACTAGTATACTTCATTACACAAGACAGGTTACGGAAAAAATACAAGATTGATATAAATGGCCGTTACCTTAACAAACATAGGTAGGTAGCGGTGTTTACGTAGAGAAAGAATCTCATCATCTTAGCCAAAAGATGTCCACTGCTGGACAAAGGCCTCCCCCAAGGATCATCATGGGGGGTATTTGCCGTAATCACCACGCTTGGCAGGCGGGTTGGCGATCGCAGTAGGTTGAGGGTAACCTCAAAGAGATGCTGCTGCCCATCCTCTGGATTGGTCCCTTAGTCGGCTTTTACGACACCCACGAGAAGAGATGGGATGGTGCTATTCTTTATCCCCGGCACCACACAGGGTACTCCGATACATAGCCCGGATTTGTGATCACCAACCCGCATTTGGCAAGCGTGGTGATTAAGCCTTTCCCCATCAATTGTAGTGATGACTTGATTTCAATGATGGAGGCCGTTGCCCAGCTGTGGGACAGTTATAAGCTGTTTACTTACTTAATTTAATTACTTACATTAATCACAACATTATACTATAGGTATAAATAATTCTTATTTATAATTTTTTTGTACCTATTTAAGTTTGATATATTGTAAATTCTATTCAAATTTATCCTTTTTTTGACGGAAAATACCATAGTAGAATGAAACAAGTATGGCATCTTCATACATACGCACCGAACGCGGCTTGTATGTGAGCGCGGTCGAGCCAACCCGTCCGTACACCATCGTCGCACGTACACACTGACAAAGTTTATTGATGCTAATGATGCGCCAGTCGCGGCTGAGCCATACTTAATGCCGCGCGCGCCTGCGTGTTTCGTCGCTGCGCCGCGCCGGCGCCGCTGCCGCTCGCACGTAGATTATAATTTGTTAAACGTAAGTCAAGGTCAACGATAGTTACAAAAAAAAAAACAAGAGAAATTGCAGTGTTTATGGATAAGAATAAGAATAATAAGAATAAGAATAAATTTATTTGCTGTGTAAAACTTAAGACTAAATACATAAAACTCATAAAATAACATTTGTCTGTATAATAATATAATGCATTACAAGAGTGCCGCTTATATTGTAAAGTTTTAAAATTAGGGTTAGTAGTGCAAAATAAACGAAGTGATACCTAAACTAAGTAAACTAGTTTACCCGTATCTCAGGCATCTAATCGGTGAGTGTGTGTTAGCGCTTGCTTACATAACATTTTATTAAATAGCAATTAATTATAATACTTTTAATAACATTTTGCTTATGCAGCATGTTGCTGCCATTGTATTTTAACTTATGTCTTAATAGCAGCTTGTCCATCCAGAATTTTCTTTCTTTACTTTACCTACCGAACTAGAACGGTGAGTGAGTACCTCCTGCCTAATCTAATTACACAATTTTGTGTCAGTTATTTACTACCGAAAGGGTTAAGTTCAGCTCCAGACTTCGTGGATTAGAGAGGTAAATACATGTACCTACGGATTTGTAAGTTTAATTTATTAGATTACACGGTACACCCTACCGCGAAAACAAGGGACTAATTAGGAACAGTCAGACGAAACACTTTGGACTTTGTACCGCTGTTATGTTGTGGGCATAAGTACTAATATCGAACTGCAAGTGTTTATTGTGATGTGCTGTTGACCGTACCTACTTACCTATTGTAAGTTGTTGTGTTGTACATTTGATAAACAACGTTTAGGTAGATCGGGGGTTCTCTGGAATCCATGAATTCATATTTCTAAGTATGTTCTTATTTTATATGTAGTAGATACCTACCTCATTCTAATTAAAAGCGACAGCCCTACAAGTTTAGGTGATTATCGCTTGCTCGGGGGCCGAGTTGCCTTACTTGTTTCATTCTACTATGAAAATACTGTGTTGACTATAATATTATATTATGAATTATATTATATGTATATTCACCTTAATTCAAATTTCTCGACAAGTTTAAACAGGGTGCTGTTTGTTATTTCAAAAAAAGAAAAGAAAAAATTGGTCTAACATCAAACACAGACATCATTGTTCCTTGCTATGTTATTATATAACTATACAACGTGTAACAGAAAGGTGTGGTCAAAATGAAAAGATCCAAAGCGTATCCGATCTAGAAATTGTATGTGTTGTTACTAAGACATAACTGTAGCTTTAGTTTGACATTCAATTTTAAATTAAATATTTATATTAGTGATACGCGTCAGGCGCGCATAAGCAAGCAGCAGTGATCATAAATGTAAATACACAGAGGTTACTAAACCACTACGGCTGTGACTTGTTTATTTTAATGTGACATCACAATATAACTGTTTAATTAAAAATGAGAAATAATAAATTGATCCACAAAACAATAGCTAGCACCTAAAATGCTAAGTTAGCATCTAAATAGTAGTTTAGGTGCTAACTTTGTATTTTTAGGTGCTAACTTAGTATTTTTATGGGTTACGTTAGGTTAGTTTGGTGGGGGTGCGAGTCAGATGACCTCCACGTGGTGCATCCTGGGCAACGAGTGGTTCCAACATTCTCCGTTCGGAGAAAGTTGGGCCCAATCGGCCAACATCTGGCTAGGCGGGTGCCCCTTCTGGGCCCTGCAACTCCTGTGTGCGTGTCTACTTTAGGCCGCACTACTCGCCGCTCCTTCTGAGCGGCTTTGAGGGGAGATTGGACGGCGTCCCTTCCGGGCGTCGTCAGGGGGGGGGGGGGGGGGAAGAGGAGCTGGCGGCCCCTTAATAGCCGCCAACAAAAATTTGGAATGTTAGTAGAGGGTTTGTTTTTGTCATACGATCCGGCCGGCGCATGGTCCGTATCCAGGGGCCATGTGTGAAATCTGTCATGGAGAACCGCTCGCGATACTACGCTGCTCGCGCCAGCCGCTCACCGATTACCGGGTCGGTGAGTGTTAAATTTGTAACCGAGGCGAGAGAGGGGGAGGCAGGAGGAGTCCTGCGTTTGCGAGGAGGGGGTGGCAACACCCGGAAGAGGTCGCGGAGTGCGGGCAACTCGTCGGATGGGTCCGAGGAGTCGTCCAGGCCCAAAATGGGTACGGGGCGGAGAGGTGGCAGATCTGGGTGTGACACCTTGCCCAGACCGGCGTGGGAGGAGCTCGGTAGCGAGCTGGACGCGGACCTCTCGGAGGAGCTCTCCAGCTATGAGGAGCTCCTCCGCGACGTTCAGGCGTCTTTGATGAAGGCCCTGGCGCACGGTGCTTCAGCGACGACCGTAGAGGCCATCCGAGGCCAGAGAAAGCGGCTCCGGGAGAAGATGCGGGGGGTCCGCGAGGCACAGCGTGTGCGCGATGCCTGCGCGGACTTCTCCCTCACCCAGTTTCAGGCTGAGGCCTGCGCCGCCGAGACGGCCGAAGGGAGGGAGGCCCCAACAGCGCCGGTACCGCAGGAGGCGGCGCCGTGCGCGTGCGGCAGGTCTGCGGAGGTCGCGCAGCTGGCTCTCGCCAACAAGAGGCTGCAGGGCGAGGTGGGGGAGCTGCGGGCGGAGCTAGCGGCCCTCAAGCAGGGCCTCAGTGGGAGGCCGCCCCCGCGTGCGGAGGCCGCACCTGTCCCCCCACCTCAGGCCCAATCCGAGGTGGGAGCGCTCACGGAGCTGAAGACTTTGCTCCTCGGCTCCCTCGGTGCGCTTAACGCGCGCCTAGACGGGCTGGAGGCGAGGTGTTCCGCCGTGCCTGAGGGAGCGCGTCCCCCACTGGCCGCGCGAGGACCTAGAGGGGAGTTCCCGCCCCTTCCCGCGCCGAGCACGAGACGGGCACCGCCGCTTGTGCCCCCACCCCAACGGCCCGTGGGCCGGGCCCCGGCGCCTGTGGGCGAGGAGCCGTGGTCAGTGGTGACCCGCCGTCGGCGAAGGAGAGCGAGAGCGGCCCCGGTCGCGAGCTCTGGTGGCGCACCACCTGCCACCGGAGGAACACCCCTGCCCCAGAGGGTCCCGGCGGCCCCGGCGGCTCGGAGGGAGCCCACGAGGAGGCGGTTGAAGCCCCCCCGCTCGACGGCAGTTTCTTTGAAGTTGACGGCGGAGGCGGTGGAGAGCGGCGTCACATACGCCGCCGTGATACAGCGGGCGAAGGCGGCCATAAATTTGGCCGACGTCGGTTGCTCCAAATACCGGGCGCAAATAGCGGGGATGTCGCCGACCGCCTGGCCGCTCGGCTGCGAGAGGTGGTGGGCGATGTGGCGACGATCGCCAGGCCGGAGAGATGCGCGGACGTGCGCATCACCGCGCGTGTCACCTTGACGAGACCGTCACCGCCGAGGACGTGGTGCAGGCGGTGGCCACGAAGGGGGGATGCCCGCCAGATAGGGTCAGGGTGGGAGCGCTGCGACCCGGCCCTGGCGGCTCAAAATCGGTGCTGGTGCGCTGCCCGGTCAGGGCGGCCCAGGTCATTGTGGCGGCGAGGAGATTACTGGTGGGCTGGCTGTGGGTCCCAGTAATGCTCCTCGACCCGCGCCCTATGCGCTGTTTCAAGTGCATGGGCGTGGGTCACACCAGAGTGTTTTGCCCCTCTGATGTGGACCGCAGCCTTGATTGCTTCCGCTGCGGCCTCCCGGGGCACAAAGCAGCGGAGTGTTCCGCAGAGCCGCGGTGCGCAGTCTGCGTGGACAGAGGGGCCCCTGCGGGCCACATTATGGGGAGTCGGGCGTGCGTCCCCCCTCGAAGGAGGGTGCGGGACAGCTCCCCAGCGCGCACGACAGCGCAGATCCACACGCCGAGACGGACCACGGAGGAGGTCGAGATGCTGGAGGCAGATGCCCCGCTCTCGGACCAAGCCGCCACATCCTCTAACCCCAATGCCTCTCCGTTGAGAGGTACAGGGAGAGTACTGGGGTCGGATAGAGAGGATGCTCCGGAGGTAGAGACGGACGAGGGGTCGGATAGTCCGATCCGTCTGTCTCAAGCGCGCAGGCAGTCCGTGGAGTCAGAGGTGTACGACCTGGACTAGCCTATGGCCATGTAAAAGCCCGAGAGGATAGCCTGAGGGGTATTGGCGCCGCGTAAAAGCCCTTGAGGTAGGGTAGCGGCAGCACTCGGTGGCGTCCCTGTCTGGGACACCACCGACTGCAGAGGGGAAAGGGGGTTCATGCTCTCGCATGGGCTTCCTTTTCAGGGGGGAGACCCTCTTAGTTGGGGTGTGTGTTGGGTGACCTCCTCGTGGTACATCCTGGGCAACGGGCAGCTTCAACATCTTCCTCTTCAAGAGGAGGTTGCTTTGAGACTGGCCGGCTAACAACCCGACACTGGCGGGAGCCCCTTCTGGGTCCTGCACCTCCACGTGCGTGTCCACTCTGGGCCGCACACTCGCCGCTCCTTCTGAGCGGCTTTGAGAGGAGTTTTGACGGCGTCCCTTCTGGACGTCGTTACACGGGGGGAAAAGGGTAGTTCGGCGCCCCTTCTAAGCGCCTGTCAAGCGTGTCACACGCAAATGTCGTTTAAACGAGGGCTTCATGCCAGTCCTCGTCGCTGTCTTCGCAGTGCCGCGGGTTCTGTCCCGACTGTTACAACGACCCCAGCCCTGGCATAAGCTGGGTACGTGGTGGTCTGGGTTCAGTCCCGCAGCCCATCTGGGCGCCGACAAGGAAAAGTCGTTAGAACCCCACGGATACCTCCCGACCTCCGCGTGTATATAGGGTTCCCTTGGCGTGTGGGCGACGCATGGGTGACCGCTACAGCCCCAATAGGGACCGGCAGCCCTTAAAGTGCCAGGGGGATGACAACCTTAAAATTGTCTGGGTGACACCCCATAAGTGTTAAACATGAGCGCGTCTTCTGGAAAACAACTACCCCAGGAGGGTACCCGCCGGGAGGCGGGAGAATCCCTCCCTGGGACCAGTTCACTGGTCCCAGGCTGCCCTACCGTTTCTGGGGGGGGCACAAAGACCTTGTGTTGTGGAGAGGAAGGAGAAGGGGAATGAGGAAGGAGAGGTTGAGCAGGAGATGGAGATCGGTGATGGATCCGAAAGTAATAGGGAGGACTTTCTGTTGTCAGACTACGCTGGGCCTGACCCAGACGAATGGAGGTCCTGGGAGCCGGTCACTGTGTCCTCTTTGAGGGCTGCGAAGGGCAGTATGTATGGTCTCGAGTTAGCGGAATTCGACCTGATGCGATACATGAGCTGTGCCCTGAATATGCTTATGGAAGAGTTGGCGCAGAGATTGCGCGAGGAACGGCAGAGGCCAGACTCGGAGACGAATCGCTTTCGAGATGTGGCAGACAAGCAGATGAGGGAATTGTTGCACCCGGATTGCGAGAATGTGACGCAGAACCGGTTGGTTGACGTTGCGGCAAGCTTGTCCAAGTCGGTGAAGCGACAGATCTCCGCTCTGCCTGAGGAGTGTATGGTCGCCAAAGAGACCATGTCCACTGCAGTTAACTATCTCAGGGACATGATGATCTACCTCGACTACAGGGGAATTGATGCTTGGCGGGGGATGCTCATGGCATACAGAGCAGAGAAGGAAGAGGTGAAGCTCCTGACTGAGGCCAACAAGACCCTCAATGGCCGGGTCTTGGAGCTAAAGGAGAAACTGAGGCTCCTTGAGGGGGAAGCCTCACAAGCTAAAGAGGCTGCGAAGAGGGAGAGGCGCCTTGCGGAGGCAAAGGTCGCGCCTCCTTCCCCGGTGACTGATCCGAGCGATGACGTCATGCATGCACTTGCGGCCATGCGGCAGGCCCTGGATGCCTCTATTGGAGGCATTAACGTGCGGCTGGGTGGGCTAGAGGCCAAGCTCTCGGTGCCTGAGCGCACGAGCTACAGCACAATGGCCTCGCTTAAAAGTGCAGAGGATTTTCCGGCCCTCCCTGCAAACGCTGGGCCCCGAGGACGGCAGAAGCAGCCGAAAGTCGTTTCTGCTGTGGCCCCATTGGTGCCTACTCATGAGCGGGCTTCCGGTGCCCGCAAGCGGAGGGGAAGAAGGGCTAAAGGCTCTTCCCAGATGAGCAGTGGGGCACCGGCAGCGCCCAATACTGGTCCAATGCCACCAAAAGGGAAGGTTACCCTGAGGCAGCCCCAATCAACCGCCATTGTGCTCACGCTCAGGCCGGAGGCGGTTGCCCGAGGGGTAACGTATGCGCAGACGATAACCAGAGCCAGGGAGGCCATTTCTTTGGGGGAGATTGGCATCCCTGGCGTGAGGATAAAAACGGCCCAATCCGGGGCCAAATTAATAGAGGTGCCAGGTGCCGACAGTGGGGATGCCGCAGACAAGCTGGCACGGAAAATGGAGGAAGTTGTCTCGGACGTGGCGATGGTCGTTCGTCCGGAGAAGCGGGCGGCAATCCGCCTCTCCGACTTTGACGACTACGTCACGTCGGAGAATGTGGCCGCCGCAGTGTCGGCTCAAGGGGAGTGCCCTCAAGAGAGGATCAAGGTGGGCACCATCCGGTCGGCCCCCAGTGGATTCTCCTCAGTGCTGGTGCAGTGCCCTTTAAGGGTGGCAACCAGGCTCGCCGAGTTGGGCAGGCTCCAGGTCCTCTGGAACCAAGCCAAGGTGGAGGCCGTCGGACCCAGACCCATGCGCTGTTTCAGGTGCATGGGGATGGGCCACACGCGGCCGATGTGCCCCTCTGTCGAGGACAGGACGGGGTGCTGTTTTCGTTGTGGCATGCTCGGCCACAAGATGTAGACGTGCACCGGGCCGCTGCACTGCCTGGTGTGCGCGGAAGCCGCTTTGCCCCACGGGCACATTATGGGCAGCGGGGGATGTCGCCCCCCTGTCGTTAAAATGAGGGTTCCGGAGGAGAGGGAGAAGAGGCCTCCCGCTGCAGAGCTGGAGGGGATGGAGGCGACTGAGGTGTCGCCATCCGGAGTTGAGGCCCCTTTGGCCTCACTTCCGATGTCTCCCTCCTTATCTCCCCCTGGCCTTGACGCCCCCCTAAATACCGTTTCCCTTGGGAAGGGTGCTGGGAGGGTCCCGGGCGTTGGGACGGTGGTTGAGGTGCTGAGGGATCGGGAGAGCCTGAGGGAGGGCGGGGGGGAGTCCGAGAGCGATGAGGCTGTCGGTCAATCCCCTACTCTGCCCAGAGGAAACAGGCGGTCTGCCAGGTTGGCCGGGCAGCCGCCTGGTAAGAATAGGGAGTGCCGCTAGTGCCGGGTTCTGTCCCGGTACAAGTCGCAGTCTCCCACTGGAGCTGTGCCCTGTCCGCCGCACACCGAGTTTCGGCAGTGGCAGATGGGGCGCTTTAGTCGTAAGTGGTACACTTTTGTGCCACTTTATGTCGTAAGTTTTTAACTTTGAATGCTGTGTTATCAGTACGTGCCCGTATACTGGCGCGCGGCCGTCAAAGCACATGTTTCCCTTTCAAGGGAAGAAGTGTGCGGAGATGGCCGTAGGTTGGTACACGGGCGCAGGGTGGCAGCCGCGGTCTTAATCCCTTCGGGACGTATAACGTGGTGGTCGCCTTATCTAGTACTCGGATTGCCGTCCCCCAGGGGTTTAGTGGGTATCCCCGTCCGTCTCGCCCTCCCAGCCGGGACTTCTTCCTGGCAGCTGACTTGAGGCTTCTCTCGCCTCGTCAGTGGGTGCGGAAAGGCGGACGGGTGAGTCCCACATAACCGGGTGCCTCATCAAGGCTCCGGTAGTCGTAATGACTTCCCCTGGGACAAAAAAAAAAAAAAAAAGGTTAGTTTGGTGATTGATTAAATACAACTACTACTACTACAACTACTTTACTAATTAGTTTGCGTTAATACCCGTTTAAATTCTTTGTTTAATTATGGAACGCGAAAGTTTAAAAGTGTATAAATACAACCCATTAAAAATTGCTTAGCAAGTTAAAGTTTATAATTATGCCTTAGTTACTCTGCATACAAGATCGGATACGCTTTAGATATTTTAATCTTGACCACACCTTTCTGTTACACGTTGTTTAGTGTCAGTTACATACCTACTCGTATATGCTTTCTACTGGAAAACTGTCGAACCCTTCGTTATTTCTGTCGTCTTGTCGGATCGGAGGCGGTTCTTTTATAACATGTGACCGACTTAATGTGAAAAGGAGTATCTCATAAAATAGGTCAAAGTATCGGAGTGAAGAATCTCTTTGGAGCCGTAAATGTAATTTCCGATTGGAGATCATTGGAGTAAATATCACGGTCCGTCTAGTCTAGAGAGTTTACCTTTCAATCTACGAATATTAAATAATTATTTGTTACTAGCGGCCGCCCACAGTTTCACCCGCGTGGTTCTCGTTCCCGTGAGAATATCGGGATAAAAGTATTCTATGTGTAATTCAGGTTATAAACTATCTGTATGCCGAATTTAATCCATCCATCCGTTGTAGCGTGAAGAAGCAACAAATATACACACATACACACAAACTTTCGCATTTATAATAGGTATTATAGTGTGTACTTGATATTGAATATTGGTTACACATGTGACATTGAAGTTATACCATATATAAGTTTGTGACTTTGACGTCGAGGTCACTAACGGCGAGTTTACTCAAATCACCGATTTTGATCGTCACTTGGGCACTCTGATCGTCAGATCATCATCATCATCATGATGATGATCAGAGTATGTATGTATATTTATTATTAACTTATTTACGCTGTAAAAGCCAACATAAATTCTTCCCGAATCTTTATCTGTTGGACAACATGAGGATTCCGTGTGGAGGGCATTTTTAGTTTTATCGTTACTTACAATTATTGACATATGTTTTTTATTTATTTATTTATTCATTGCATATCACATTACATTACACGAGGTGTTAAAATATAAGCAAAGGTATACATGTGACGCCCTGCTAGGGCACAGCCAATAAGAGGGCAAACTTTTTAAAAAATCTAGGTAATAATATATTTTTCATCCCACCATCTCGGAAAGAGTATTTTTGCTCTTCGATATCTGAGTGCAAAAGCCGTTTTTATCCCCTAGAGGATAAAGTAAATTGAATTTAGAACATCGTGTGCACTAAGTTTGTGAATTCAAAACATCATTAAACCTATTTGTTTCTACCTCCATGGTGCCCAATTTATCAGTACTGTAGCAACCGAGACTCCTTGCTCGGGCATACTTACTGGCAGCCACCGTGGCCTGCATTAAAATATAGTAGAAGAGAAAAAAGAAGAACATCGCGGACTCGGTGACGGGTCGCGACGACGAATTGATTGTTATTATTTCATGTTGAAAGTAATATAAATATTTAAAGCTATAAAGCATTATTATTCGATACAACCCCCCGTTCCTTAAGTAACGACCCAGCGGGGTGTTACAGTACACAAGTTACTAACACCAACATTACAGTACCTAACAAAAATATTACACTTAGTAACTGTAGCAACGTTACTTTCAATTTTTCTTAATTATACCTAAGTATTGTTTGTTATAATTTAAAGATTATTCTGTAATACTTACCTTTCATAATGTAGTAGTTTATACCTAAACTGAAATAAAAGTATCTTGTGATTGTAAATGTTTTTTTGCATTTAGTCATTTCCTCGCTGAGGTGGGATGAAAAGTTAGGTGTTGCACTCGAGTGCAAAGATTTTTCACCTGGTGCTCTTTTGATTCCTTCGCTTGCTCGGTCATCAAAATTGAGCACGCGGTTAAAAAACAACTTTGCACTCTTGTATAACAAATAACTAATATATAACGCTAGTTTGACCAGCGTGCAATACAATAATAACAATAGCTGTACAGTACAATACAATCTATATTTATCATTAAAATCTACGAAAATTTAATATTTATAATTTATAGGTTTTATATTAGAGTAAGCAAATAATTCCGCTCTACCTGATGATAAACAGAAGCGGATTCCAGATGCGAAGACACCTAGAGTAGCAGGATTGGATCACTAGCTTTTTGTGATGCATAACAAACAAACATTGTTATTATTTTTTTAACAAAATAAAATAAAATAGATAAAATGAAGGCCAACACCTTTATTTATTCTGTGGCCAAACGCTAACCCGTTGAGGAATAAGAAACCAATCATTAAAAGGATCGGTGAGACTTATGGGTTCAGTCTTAAGGTTAAATTCAGCAGCCTGTTTAAGATTTAGAGCAGGACCGGCGCAAATGAGGCAGAAGCCATTTATCAGGACCGGACCGGGACACCGGGCACAGACAACGTTTTCTATTGCTTTATTTATAGGCGGAATGTAGGGCAGCGTCTCGCGAAATAATACATATTTAATTAACTAGTGTATATGGGGCGGCAGCCTGTATAAGTTTATCGAAAATTTTCTAATTAAGGCTAATGTGTGCAAACTATTATTCTTCATAAATCTAACTACTAGTGGACCCGGCGGACTTGGTACCGCTTTGACAGTTTCATCAAGTGATTAAATTCTCTTTGGTTTCCATGACAACAAAACAAACAAATCATTTTGTATTGGAAAATCAAATTGTCGTTTTTAGTCGTTATTATTCTAAGTTTTTAGTATATTTATAGTGTGATTCCCGTGGGAATATTTTAATCGGAGGAGCTCGATGGCGCGGTGGTTAACGCGCTCGGTCTGCGAGTGCTGAGGTTAAGCAACTTTCGCAAAGCCCGGTCATTGGATGGGTGACCAAAAAGGTATCATCTCGAGCTCCTCCGTGCTTCGGAAGGCACGTTAAGCCGTTGCTTGGTCCCGGCTGCATTAGCAGTCGTTAATAACCATCAATCCGCACTGGGCCCGCGTGTTGGTTTATTTATGCCTTATGGCCCGATCTCCCTATAACCATCCATAGGGAAGGCTCGTGCCCCTGCAGTGGGGACATAAATGAGCTGATGATGATTATTCACAATGCTATAATATGTAGTTTAGTAGTATACTTTCTTTACTAAAAAAAATCAACGAATCTTCTATTGTCTCGGTAACTTAGACGTCAGAGCTTGGATCGGTAATCCAAGGGTTGTGGTCTCCATTCCCATTCGAGCTTTCTGGGACTGGTTAATTTTTAAAAATAAACATTTTGACAAGCATACGTGTATTAGTATTTATGGGTTAATAGGATAGCTATCTGTAGCTATTGCGTAGTGGTACTAAAGTGGTCAGTGACTTCAAACGCTTACTGTAATTAATTATCTTAATTAATGGCTTCGCGTTTAGCATTTAACTAAGGGTACAATTGTACGGTAGGTAGAAATTAAAATGGAGTCTCACAACACGTGTTATTACGGGAAGAACTCGGGTGAAACTCAAGTACTAGGATTTGCTTATCACTAGAGCTGTGAGTGTTGTCATCGATACCCATACAAGTGCCTTTTTGGCTCGCGCCGCTCAGGGTGCCTAATGTGAGTTTTGTTTACTATCCGTATTCATTCGATTACGTTAACGAAAACCAAAATTAGTATGGCATTGATGCAGCGCCTCCTGGCGACATACGAGAAGAGTTAAGGCGAAGGGTAAGGCACACTAGCGCCGCTAATGGATTTAATTTAATAACTGCTGAACTGGTTTTTTTTTCAAACATTGCGGACCTTCCGACACTAGGCAAACATCTATTAATTAATAATTGTGCACTACTTTTAGGTTTGTTTTTGTATTTATTTGCTAACACTAAAAGTGGCCATTGTTTGTGAATAAACCACGCAACAATTATTAAATAAATACTATGGATGCTTTCCTGTTGTCGGACGGTATGCAATGTTTAAAAACAGATCCGGTCCGTTAGTAATTGTCAAATTATCAATTGGTGGCGCTAGTGTGCCTTACCCTTCGCCTTAACATTTTGCCATACAAATTCTCGTTTTCGTTAACTTGAACGAATGGCGAATAAAACTCGCACTAGGCACCCTGTTTACCTGTTTATATTTTGTCTATTTTTTTCTCAGTACCGGTGACCAGTCTTGGGTCACCGGAGAAAAAAATTGTAGCGGTAACTAACGTGTGTAATAAACTAATCTACAGACAAATAAACCTGTCCTATATAACAATTGATTGCAATAAGGATTGTTCGATTAAGTTATCTGGCAATAATAACGGTCCCTGTATTTTGCTTTGTTTTACGAGAGTGTAATAAATTAGATTGCAAATCCGTTATCGGCTGTATAACAATACTAAAGGGTTGTTTGCCTTTGTGATCAAGAATAAATTTTTTCACTGAATTTTATAAATATTTAATTCAGTTTCAGTGCAGCAATTAGCATTTAAAAATAAAAAGTAAAATTTACTATAGCGTTGTGTTATCAAATTTTTGGTATTTCATCTGTAAAGATGAAGCTGCATAGCCATCGGTTGCAATAACCGTTGGATAGATGGCACTCTGCCGCTAAAAAACAGTCAAAAACATAAAGCATTGTAAAAATTCAGTGCTTACGTCAGCCTTCCTGGTAGCATAATGGTCTGTGCAGCCGCCCGGATCGCGGAAGACCCAGGTTAGATTCCTGGCTGGGTCGGGTAGGCATTTAATTTTTTCACTGTATTTTATAAATATTTAATAATAAATAAAATAAACCTGATATACACAAGAAACTGTGTTTAGAGTCTTTAATAATTAAAGTTATAATTTGAAGTCTTTTCAACATATTCTAAAGCATTGTTAATATCTAAACCAAAAGTCGTTTTGCAATACAACGTACAAATCGTAACGACATTTTTATAATAAATATGTTTACTACAGAAAATATTGAATAACAGGCATTTCCAGGTCAAGTGGTTGGAACGATAAATGATTTATAGCCCGCTAATGGACGGTTATAGGCACAGTTAACTCACCAATGATGTTATGATGGCTATAACTAGCCCCTAGCCTGTCGAAACGCCATATCATGGTACGTAACAATTGATTTAACCATTGTTATACGTTATTGACAGACGAGGAATAGTTGATTTAATTCAAAAAAGTTTAAAAAAAGGTACTGTTTCTACTCGTGTTTTTTTTACCCCACCCTGTAAAAGTCCCTATACAAGGGCGTTTCTCCAGCGTAAGCGTTCGATCAACGTGCGCGCAGCGCAGGTGCTACGAGTTTTTTTTTTTGCTGATTGCCACTTGGCATTTTCAACTTCACCGAGCTTTTTTGGGGGAGGGGCGAGAAACATACAGGGTTCCTCAAGCCGTGTAAAACGAAGCACGGAACGGCATCACGCACTAGTGCGTATCCCCGTGCCCTAATAGATTCTTCGAGAGGTTTGGATCGGATCGGGGAGCGGAACAACCCGAGAACGCCTCTAAAGAGTCGGACCTCGGCTCGGGTTGACCGAGTCGTGGGCCGGTCGTGTGTGTGGCGGTACATGTCTGTACCTTGTATAGAGCGCGTGTGAACCGGCTCGTCGTACCCTTGTTCTACGAATATGGTGTCTTGGGCCTAAACTAGTGTGCTTGTTTAGTGTATTCTGTAAATGTGTGGTGTTATTTAGAGGATCAGGCGGAGGCGCTACGAGTGCAACAACCTCAGGCTACGACATGCGACAACGCGACGCACATGCCCACCACTGATTTGTCCACCAGAAAATGTTAACTCTTCTTGTATGTCGCCAGGGGGCGCTACTTCAATGCCATACTAAGTTTCGTTTAGTAAACGTAATCGAATGAATACGGATAGTAAACTAAGCTCATACCAGGCACCCAGAGCTATGGGCTACCATTAGGATAAGTTCATTTTCGTAGCCTCGCGCAGCGCAGCTTTTGCGGAAAAGGTCTAATGAGTTGCGTCGTTATCGCGGCGCGCGGCGGCGCATACATTTATTGAATGGCTGCGCTAGAGTAAGGCTAGTGTGAAGGGCTCTTCCGACGAAAAGTTTTATTATCTACATCGTAAGATTTCCGCTTGTAGACAAGACCAATGAAAGATGAAGTAAAATCAAACTAGTAATATTTTAATTCGTTCATATTTGATTGAAGTTTAAAGTATTTGTATCAGAGAAGTCATTATTATAGATAATTCTAAGTATACCTAATAATTACAAATTACTTTTTTATACCGCGCACGGATAAGGAAAAACTACGTACTTACATGAAACAACTGTTTTTTATTCACCATTTCGAAGTTGGCCCCCGAATAAAAGTACTTATATGGATGAGTTGTTTTATCCCCTTTCGGGATGTCCCTTTTCCAAACAACCTGTGTAATACTTACCTACTCCCACTCGGTACCAACAAAAACAAGTTGGGAACTTTATAATCTCGGCTAGATTATGCTAACATTAGTTTCCATCAAAAGATTATGGCGGTTGTTCTACTTAAGTGGTTACAAAATTAGAAGTTCGTAACTGAAACTTGCACAAGAAAAGGTATATATCTATCTATCAACCTACCTACCTATAGGTATAGTCAATGAATCTTTTGATATGCCTACCTTTTTTCTCGAGGAGCCCAGTGGTTAACGCGCTCGGCAGGCGAGTGCTAAGGTTAAGCAACTTTCGCAAAGGCTGCTCATCGGATGGTTGACCAAATTTTATCATCTCGAGCTCCTCCTTGCTTCGTAAGGCACGTAAAGCCATTGGTCCCGGCTGCATTAGCAGTCGTTTACAACCACCAAACCGCACTGGGGCCCGCGTTTATGGCCCATTCTCCCTATCCATCCTTAGGGAAGGCCAAACCTATTTTACAAGAGACAAGCTGTTGAAGTTTGTAAGTTTTTTTTTGTTTGCTTATCAAGCAGCGTCTGCCAATCGTTCAAGCTCGAATTATGACCTTTAGACACGTGTTGCGGCAAGGCGACTCTTATGTAGGGCGGCCTCTGGTTCAGGGCAAGGTTATGGAATAAGGACACGTGCCTGGATGTACGCTTCAAGCATGCTCTGCACTTGATATTTGTAAAACTTACCAAGTTTAAGGTTTTCAAGTTGCTCCACAGGAACGTCCTGAAAAGAATAGTACAATTTAAAATTGTTATAAATACCTCTTTGGTTACTCTACCGGTCGAAGACTTGGAGGTCTCGGGTTCGATCCCAGTTATATATTATCATACTCGATTCAGTTGGTAGTATTCTAAGCTTAGTCAAAGTCTGTGTCTTAGGTGTTATAATAAAAAAATAGAAAAATTAATTGTGGAAATATCTAAGCTACAAAATTAACATTACCTATGCTTCATGAATGAACTGTTGAAACGAAAGATAACTGTTATTTTTAATTGAGCGCACACACTACTTATACATCATTATAGGGGTAGTATGTCTAAAACAACGTTATGTATTAAAAAAGTTACGCACTTACTACCTATAATACCTACGTACTTTTATAGGTAGTACTTCTAAACCTTTTACCTTGACGTATTTGATTAGCAACTTGACCTTCGAGCGAGGGTTCAGTAGACTCAATGGAGACGAGAGCCAATCGGAGCGCTTGCCGCCGTTAAGCTCAATATCATGAATGAACAAAATGGCGCCCATCATACTTTAGTCACTTTAGTATATAAAAACCATCTAAGTGCTGAGTGCGAGTATTATTCGCTATTCGATGATGTTCGACCATGTAAACAAAAACGAGAATCTGTATTGCATTGTTTGCATTGAAGCGTCTCCTGCAAACGAGGAGAGTTAATATTTTGCTATACAAATTCTCATTTAGCTAACGTGATCTTATGGCAAATAAAACTTTTAAGGTAATTTAAACACTAAAAAGGTTAGATAAACATTTCGAAATTCATTGTGTTTGGTTTATTATGGCACTCTATCGGTTCAATAGTCGACTATTAATGTAAATAATGTAAAATATTCAAATACTTACTGATTTTGCCTCCCGTACGTCGGAAAATCCTGAAACAATAAACAAGTTGGTTTCAGTTTATATCGTCAATAACATAGAGAGTAATATAGTATATTATGCAACTAGTGAATAAAAGACGGATTTAATGCGAGGGCCATAGATGAATCACAAGCAAGTAAAGGATTCTAACGAGTGAATCACGACCGTAGGGAGTGGTTCATGATGATTGAATTGATGATTCAAGTCTTAGAATCCTGAGCGAAGCGAGTGATTCATGGCCTTCGATATAAATCCGTCCTTTATTCAAGAGTTACATACTATACTTTATACCATGACTACGAGAAAAAGAAAGATTTAAGCGAAAATAGACATTTAATGAAGAAAAAAGAAGAATTAAATTAATTAAAATGCACATTAAAATTAGAACAATTATTAAAATTAAGAGTAATTTTCTTATTATTGTTATTGGGATGGTCAACTTGTGAAGTGATAATTATTTCCTGTCGATCGCGATGGTCAGAAATTTCTGCTGGAGGAAACTCTGGGGCGTCTTTGGACGTTGAAGGGCGTGGAGTCCATGGGTCTTCAGGTTTCTTCAGGTTTATGCTGCTTGCAATTTGAAGGCTGCGTTTCGATTTATTTTCCATCGAATCTTCGATATAACCTTCAGCCACGGTAGTAGACTTCCATCCGCCATGTCGCTTTAATTCCGTCATATTTGCACCAGTATTCGCTAATAACGTTGCAGAGGTCCTTCGGAAACAATTTCCTGTATACATCTGCAATGCAATATGCATGCAATATCTTTTGGCATGGAACCAATTTTATTTATTCCAATCGGGTTTTTTGTACATTTATTTTTAGAATAGAACAAAAAGAATCTATTGTTGTTTGCATTCGGAGGACGCAAACTTTGATACTTTTCTACGATTTTCATGTAATCATCTCGGATTACGAATGTTCGGTCGATTTTCGTTTTCGTTTCCTTTAAAGTAACCAGTAAAGCGGTGTCAGAGATCGTTTGTACATCATCCACTGTCAGTTTAACAAGCTCATTTGAACGACAGGCTCCACTAATGCCCAAAATCAACGCAACCTGTAAACAAAAATAGAAAATTTATTACAAAATTTTTGTTGATAGGTTTACATTTAAATACTTAGTTTTAAACTATTTTTATTAGATAACATTTGTTGAAGATTACTTACTTTTACTGCCAGAAATTGCGAGTCTGGCGCTTCATTCAAAAAGCGTTCAACATTTTGAGCGGTAAAAACCAGGGATTTTTTCGGTTTGTAGCCTTCTGATAGTCTTTTAAGGTAGGCTTGCAAGTTCGAGTATGTTTTTATGTCAATGTTATGCCTTGTTTTTATTGTACACCGTAGCATAGAATAGATACTCCATAATGTCGATGACTTCTTTCTCTTCGACAGCTCATTAAAACAAGTCAGGAAAACAGACTCTGAAAATGAGCCAGAAGCTTGATTTTCATTTTTCCATTTGCAAAACTCATCGTAGGCTTTGATGTAAACCACCCGTGACTTGTTGGGTAGCAAGTTTTCTACTATATCAGCCGCCCTCTCTTTCATAAACTCAGGTGTTAACACTTCTTCTTCATCACTTGAATGCATTTTCAATAGATTTATTAAAATAACTCTAAACTTTGTGTTCGTTCGTACAACTTACAGTATTCAAAATAGCGCCAATTTATATTAATGACAGCTTTTTTTAAATAATATTTTCATGGCTCTGGATACTAATGACAGCAAAGAAAAACACAAAACTGTTCTAAACTCAAGCAAGGAGTTTGTATGTCGAACAGTTTTTGCATGTTATCGAGTATATTTTGCGCAAGGAGGTTATGCATATAGTATTGAGATGAAGGTCGAGTATATTGGTGTGTTCTAAATTCAAACACCAAAACAGTGATTAAAATTTTTTAGAGTGGGAATGGTATAAAATATGCTTTCTCACTATTAGTTACTTAAAACGGGTCTACGAGTATATTAGAAACCATAATGTTAAAATGTATAAATTTAAATAGTGTATACTTAATATGACTAACGTAAATATACATAACGTTTAAAAGACATAACATTATAACACAAAATTTTAAAACTTTCAAACCATAATTCATAAAGCAAAATGCCCTAAAAACTTTAATTTGGGTCTGGCACTTTGCCGGCCGACCCCTGCCGCGGAACGCTCGCTTCGCTCGCTCGGCTCGTGCGGTTTTTTTCTTGTCCACCTAATATTAGTATTATTTTTATATTATACATTTTAATTGTTATGCAAATTATATTTATGGCAGTTTTTAATGTTATGCATTTTAGGAGACACCCTCTTAAAACGTTTTTACAGTAACCGCAAAACCACCGGTCTCAAAAAAGATGCCGAGTTCGATTCCTATCTGAATCAGTTTTTTTTTATTTATTATTTTTAGTAAAACTTAGTAATTAAAAACGAAACCTGTCCACTACCGAGCACTTGCAAGCAGTTGTTCATTATAAAACACGTGTAAAACTCATTGTCTTCAAATCAAAACTTTATAACTCGCAAATATATTCGTCAGCATAACTCAATTTTCGATATTGTGTTCAGAATATATAACGGAGTAGCAGCACAAGTGGCAAAATATGAAATGTGACACATAGCAGTACTCAGGAGAATCGTTCTATTACTCAGAATGAGCAGATCACGTATTACATAGAATTGTTTGAAGTTGTGTGGAAACAGGATAATAGGGATGACAGTATCACGGCAACACCGACTTTAATAGGTAGCTAATAGAGTATAAATTAAAGTAAATAGCCTATAACTGTCCCACTGAATTCAGTCATCACTACAATTGATGGGTAATGGCTTAATCACCACGCTTGCCAAGTGCGGGTAGGTGATCACAAACCCGGGCTATGCATCGAAACACACTTTGCCCGACCTGAGTATTGAAACCAGGACCTTCGGACCAAGGTCAAACTATTGTAGCCTAAACTAAAATAAAATATTCAAAACTAAGATTTTTTTCAATTTTGTATGTACTTTGATTAAAGGCTCTGCAGGGCGGGAGGTAAGTACGTCTGCTGAGGTGAATCCAGGACATCTCCTACGGTCCCATTTACCCTGGCAGCACTCGAATGTACTTGGGTTTTGGAGGATATCCACTTCTCCCTTCTTCCTATTGAGACTTTCGCACATGCCCAAGGTGATGAGAACATTAAATAATCCGCCGCTAATCCCCGGCTAAAACTTAACAAGTATTAAAAAGAGCGGAGAAGGCGGTAAGGATATCCACTAAAACCCAAAACCCTCACTTACCACCGTGATCTGGGAGCGATTAAAAAATAACCCCTAACTTGTCACAACCCTATTCGTCCGCCAAGCGACGTGATTGCTGCCAAAGGTTGTCATGTCACGTCATGTAACGTTGTTTTGACGTTTCAAGGTGATGTCCTCACTCCAATATCAAAAACGTGACATACGATAACCTTATATTACCTATTCGGAGTTGTTATTGACGATAAATTGGCGGGAAAATTTATTGAAGACATATGCCTATCATAGAAATGGCAAACGTATATCATATCATACTTACTTTAGTTAAATGTGTTATATTATAACTTTGTTAGTGTTCTAAGGTAGGAAACCACAACTAAGTGCACTATTTTCATATTTTTAAATAGATTTTTATTTATTTATTAAATTAAAACGGTTACATAACCAATTACAATAATAAAATATATTTAAATTCAAATGAAATAAAAGAGGTACTTTAAGAATTACATTAACATACAATGCATTTCTCTCAAAACCGCAAGCACTCAAGTAACCTTACAGGTTCGTAATTCGTTACCTTTTCACATTTCTATGAAAAAGTTGAGTATACAGAATTAGTTTATTAACTTTTTAACTTCGTCATATATACAACTACCGTGAATTTTTTCACGTATCCAAAAACAACCATTTGGCTGGCAGGGGGAGGGACACTTGACTCTAACAAAATTTTGCACTTTAAAGCTTAATAGTTCACAAACGGATGCCTCAAACAAAAAACTGTTTCCACAAACCCGCAATATTTTTGAAATTGCTATCCAACGACACCCCACACAATGGGGTAGACAAGAAAAAAAAATTACCACTTCACGTTTAGGGGAGGTAACCTAAAAAAAAATTTTTC
The DNA here is from genome assembly GCA_963082485.1 of Eudonia mercurella. Taxonomy (NCBI): domain Eukaryota; kingdom Metazoa; phylum Arthropoda; class Insecta; order Lepidoptera; family Crambidae; genus Eudonia; species Eudonia mercurella. Next base: position 16,160,671 of record OY720028.1, read on the forward strand.
AAAATTTTACTTTACCACTTTGTAGGCGTGATTAATATGTATAACCATGCCAAATTACTGCTTTCTAGTACTAAAAGTCTATGGGCAAGGGGACGGACAGACAGACAGACAGACATGGCGAGACTATAAGGGTTATATCTGTGTATATACCTTGGTGTACAAACGTAAATTTAAGTAGAAAGTATATTGTACTATTGCACCGACTTCGTTCCAGTCACTTTCCGTCTAACAACTTTGCTTATTTAATGAAAAAATCGAACTTTGAGGTATGAGATAAACTGAAGGATGTGAAACACCTGTTGATGGAATGTACCAACAATCATAGAGAGCGACAATTATTGACGAATCAGCTAAACCTCACAACTTCTGATGTAGGTATATCAATCTATTTTAGCAAACCCTACTTCAGAAGCTGTCAGACTTGTCTGCAATAATATAGTCTATGTTACTCAGCGCTAAAGTAGCATTCAAATGGTGAAAGAATTTTTTAAATAGGTCCAGTAGTTTTTGAGTTTATTCGTTGCAAACATACATACATACAAAAATACAAAGGTTTCCTCTTTATAATATTAGTATAGAATGGTGTTGGTGAGCCGTCAATGATTGATATTACTTTACTATTATTTTTAAACATAATTTAAGTTATCTAGGTTGGTACTAGTAAATAAGTTTGATGTAGTAAGTATAAGTTATGATAAGACTGACATAGCATGCTTAAAGTCCCTAAAAAAATTTAATAAAAAAAAACTTACAATTATTAATGGTTACTATTATGAGGCGGTTACTTTTGGATACTAGGAATTACTTTGCTAACATAAAGTGTTCAGTGAGTTGGAGTTGTCCGAGCCATAAGCTAATTCGTTTAGATCGGCAGGCAGCTGACGGCTCTGTGCCGGTGCCCAGCGATGCGACATCAAAGGTCTGAGCTAATTACATACAACGCTATCACTGTTACACTATCGATCATCAGGGATAGCCCGGCTAACATATATATTTTATCAAAGACTAGCGGTGACCCGCGGTTTCACCCGCGTTAAAAAATATTTTCCCGTTTTTGCAACATTTTTCTTTGCTGCTCCACTCCTATTAGTCGTAGCGTGATGTAATATAGCCTATAGCCTTTCTCAATAAATGGACTATTCAACACAAACATATTTTTTCAATTCGAACCAGTAGTTCTTGAGATTAGCGCGTTCATCCAAACAAACAAACAAACTTTACCCGGGGTCCTCAACTATTGAGGCAGTTTGAGACCAGTAGTCTTAACTACATGACCCCAGAGGCGGTTAAACCTTTGTATGGTTCTCGGCTCGTTATCTGGGGGTCCTAGATTCAATCACAGAGGCCCTACGAAGAGCGCTAAAACCAGTATTATTGCAGTTGTGTATAGCAATGACGGATCGGACGCAATGAATCGGACACACAGGTGACTAAGGGTATGTTCCAATATACACTGCGAGCACTGTCCAGTGCTTTTACTGGTGAGAAATTTGTTCCGTTATGGACTGACAGTATACTGCCGCAGTATCCTATGACGTCATAAATCGTCGCTATTTTTGTACTGTAAGCACTGGCATTTTCGAGTTAAGGTGCTCTCAGTGCTTTGAACACGTGATCAACAACGTCCAGAAATGACATGGATGACAGCATGAATGACAGTATACTGGACTGCGTTCCGTTATAAACAGTAACCAGTATAGCTAACTATAAAGGATCGGCTTCGCAGTATACTAAATTGACGTCACACCTTACAGTGGTCGCAGTGTATATCGGAACATACCCTAAGTTTCTTAGTCTTCGTCTCATTTGACATGGTGATTAGTTAAAGTAAGACCGAAGGAAACGCACTTCATCAGAAATTATTTACTAGGTAGTGAGGAACTGAGCTTATTTTTATCTGACGTAACACAACAATGCTCCATATATTGTTGTTACGGCGACATACTTAGTCAATACGAAAAGGTGATTTTTATCTATACTCATACGAGTTTTATAAAGAAGAAAGCTTTGTATTTTTGTATGTATGTATGTTTGCAACGAATAAACTCAAAAACTGCTGGACCGATTTAAAAAGTTATTTTACCATTAGAATGCTACATTAGCGCTGAGTTAGACATAGGCTATATTTAAAAAAAAAAGAAATGCTGTACACAGTCGTCCGGGTCTGCTGGTATAGTATAAAAGGTATTTCACAAATTCGATTTTACGATGCTTTTTATTATCTATATATTAATACGTGAAGCAAAAACTTTGTACCCGTTTTTACAAAAAATGCGCGGACGGAGGAGTATGAAATTTCACACACTTATTTAACCTTCTCTATATAAACATATAGAGAAGGTTATCCGAATGTTAATATATTTTTTTAAAATTATGCATAAAAATACATTAAATCAACAAAAACAACATTACACACACTACCATGTATTTGACACACACGTATTGTTTGTCTTTAATGCGGCCGACATCTGTCAATGCCAATCCAAACTTACATTCTATCTTTTTAATTTTTCATTGCTTAGGATACAATCCGTGCAGCCTTAATAAAATTACGTTCGAATTTCGACCACTGGGCGACCACTAGTACAAATCAATCCCTTAGCGAGAACAAATTCTTTTTCCACTACATTTCAGACTAAATGTAAGTGTAGCTTAGGTGAAATGTAATATGACTGGAATCGTTTCGTTATAGCAACGCCGTCCTTGACTACCCACTATAGACGTATGCGATATCCTTATGGAGTTAGAAGCGATTGCGGTACCGGAACTACGATATCGAATCTTGCTATGTTAAATATTTTTATCGCACCTACCACGCATCTGTTTACAAGAATATAATAATAAAACGTAGTAGATATACTATAATAATGTGCTTGTAATGTTACATTAAATAAATATATTTTTTTTAAGATGTTACTGGTAATCATTTTACCTTCATATGATAAGGCTGCAGGTGCTTATTTTTGTACATCTTACGGGAAAGCCTTTGTTTCACCTCATATAAAGTGATGATAAGATCAAATGTGGAAGCCCACTTCACCCGGCATGCTCAACTACTGAGAATCTCTAGCTGCCGAAACAACAATGCTACAAACATTGATTTTCATCATTATCATCAGTCCATTTTATGTTCCCACTGCTGAGGCACGAGCCTTCCCTATGGATGGATAGGGAGAACGGGCCATGAACCACCACGCGGGCCCAGTGCGGATTGGTGGTTGTTAACGACTGCTAATGCAGCCGGGACCAACAACTTTACGTGCCTTCCGAAACACGGAGGAGCTCGAGATGATACATTTTTGGCCACCCATCCGATGACCGGCCTTTGCGAAAGTTGCTTAACCTCAACACTTGCATACCGGGCGCGTTAACCACTGCGCCATCGAGCTCCTCGACATTGATGTTATGGCGACATATTTAGATAAGATTGTGGAAGATAGCCAGGCAGACAAACAAGCCCTACCACCAACCAAACCGAGTACACAAACATGTAGGTACCCGTTGGGATTCGAACCCCGGTTCTCTGGGTCTGAGAAGGGAGGAGGAAGGGATCAGGGTGGTCTTTAGAAGCAGTTAGATGTGCCACAATAAAATCTCCAGAACACAACAGCGCAATATACCAATCTGTCTTAAAATCTCGCACAACTGTTTTTGTAAATTTTTGTCTTAAAAATTAACCGTATTGAAGTTGTTTCTTTTTTATTATTCTATTTGTTGTTAGGTAAAATTTTTGCTAATGAATAAATTCAGCAGCATTTGCCAGTATTCTCGGTACCGTTCCCATGAGACTACGGTTGAAGGACAGCTTTAACTCAGCAGACACTTTTAACGCCAAACAAAAATATTGAAAACATCTTTACTTGTATAATTACTTTGTGTTTAATAGGTATCCATTAATGCTCTTGTCGTATTTAAATCGACTTTGATTTCGTTTTAAAGTTATTCGTAAATAAAAATTCAGTTTTTTTTCTAACAAATCCGAAAACTCATTAATTCTTAAAGTTTCCTTCTTTTTAATTACTTGCCAAACTTTTGTGAGGTAAATGAGATTTACATTTTTGTGATACAAAAGTTAAAACCATTCAGGAAAAAAGTATTTATTAGAAGTTGTTTTATGTAAGTATAATCTATTAATTTCACTTTAGTTAAAATAATAATAAAAATAATTATTTTTAATATTTCTTACTTTTTTTAACGATTCGGATAACTTAGGCTCAATGGCGGCTAGCACCATCGCATTGCGATTTTGAAAATTAAGCTGGTTAACAGATGGGGACCAAATTAAAATATCTCGCACTCATGTGTGCTGTGGAAGGCAAGTAAAGTCGATTATCTTTAGTTGGTTATTTTCGTCACTTGGCAGTCGTGGAAACCCACCAAGCTGATTACTAAAAGTCTCAAGAAAAAATTACTGTTTTTAAAACAATAACCACATCCCTATTGACTTATATACCACATCCACTCAGTGTCTCTCGTGCTGTGCAGTCTTAATTTTTATTCACCATTTGATCTCGTTATGTATGAAATTGTTGTCGAAATTAATGAATAATAAGTACCTAATTAAAATTGATGTATGTATTTAAATGACATTAATAAAGTAATTGAGACAGAATCATTGTAAAACAGCCACCGTCTCGGCACTGTCGGCACAAGTAATGTTTACTTTCTGTATATTCAAATTGTATTAAGATACTTTCGATTCGAAGCACGCGCGGTCTCCATTCGAAACAGTGATAAAATTACCCCACAATACTGGGTAAATTTGACAAATTATGTTGCTCGTGGAACATTATGCGAGGCTAAAGAGATACCACGTAACACGTGTGTACATTGAATAAGATTCTATTAGGTATAAATTCTTGATGTTCCTTTATTGCTACTGTTTAGAATTTAATTGAAGACAGTAGGTACGTCTGATTAAGGTAATAATGAAACAGTACCCACCTAAACTTCCATCATTTGTCTATGATAGAATACTAAATATGTTGATAGTAAATTACCTACATGATCTTATTGCTACGAATTATTATTGCGACTCAAATAACCACATAATTTAGGTAGACTTGTAGATACCTACTATGATTTTGAATTTCGAAATTTAAACATTGGTTTTGAGCCACAAGGTTTCTGTGGTCAGTGCTCATAGCAATGGCTATTGGAATTTATCATCATAGCTCATTTTATGTCCCCACTGCTGGAACACAAGCCTTCCTTATGAATGGATAGGGCGAACGGGCCATAAACCACCACGCGGGCCCAGTGCGGATTGGTGGTTGATAACGACTGCTAATGCAGCTGGGACCAACATCTTTACGTGCCTTCCGAAGCACGGAGGAGCTCGAGATAATAAACTTTTGGTCACCCATCCGATGACCGGCCTTTGCGAAAGTTGCTTAACCTCAGCACTCGCATAGACCGGGCGCGTTAACCACTGCGCCATCAAGCTCCTCGGCTACTCGCTATTTAAATTGGTGTCTGACAATTAACTAACTATCGTACTGATATTTCGTTGAGACACTAAAGTTGTTTAGGTATTACTTCACTACTTGTTGGTCAATAAACAATCATTCCGGGTGAACTGCGCTTCCATCTAGGCAGTCTTATCGTCACGTAGAATCACGGGTGTCAATCATCAAAATCAGGAGTCTACCTCCCTCACATCTAGACACGCGGTAGCGCGTCAAGCCAAATAAGCTAACAGGTAGGCTACTCTTGACGCAAACTCAATCTCAATACAATTCCAATGCGATTAATATGTATCGATATTGGGATAAGTTTCGCAATTTCGGAACGCCCCATCTCGATAATAATTTGTTCACTCAATTTCCACCCAATTTAATTGCATTGTAGCGCTATTGTCGCTTTTAATAGTGCTATTTGAATTTTTTAGATTTGGGATTGGAATTGTATTGAGATTGAGTTTGCGTCAAGAGTAGCCTACCTGAACTGGCGAGCAGCACCGTGTGTATATAATATTACACGAACCATTTGGAGCCACTTTTGACCCCCTCATAACTCAAAAACTGTTTCACATAAACATGTCAAATATGGCTCATATATTGAGACTTGCGAGATACATACATATGTGCTCCAAATTTCATAAACACACATCAAACGGTTAATCGTCATTTTTATTACTGACTGACTGACTTATCTATAGATAGATCAAAACTCTAACCCAGTTCCATATGACCTAGAAAGTTCATATTTGGCATACAGATAGGTAGTTGGGCGAAAACAAAGGAATAAATCAGAAACTAGTGATTTTTTATAAACTTATTATATTTTTCAATTAATTGATTATATTAGGAACAATTGATTATAGATGCCTGTAATGAATCAGCAGTCAAAAATGATGACAGCCGGTCTTTATGTGGATTTTAAGGTCTTCACGTGAATATAACGAGTGGAATACCACCCTTAATTTTTTTTAAATCCAAACATATCAGTTTTAGTATTTATAACTAAGAGTAACTATAGACGACTATCGTATTTATTACGTTATTATTTATTGGGATTTAGTATTAATTATTATTTCAATAATTAGCGCACATCAATAGAGTAAAATCATTACTAATAAATAATTAAATAAGACCACGGACCACGGCGCACGGTGCGGCGGCCGTGGAGCAGTGGGATAGGGAGCGGTGCGATAATTTTATTATGATTAAGTACCTACTAATAATTTCTGTACAAAAAGTAATGATATCCCATCAAAAACATAAATGTAAAATGAGAGCCAAGTTCAATATTTTGATATATGCCTTGGTTGTTGTCTTCAACGACAAAAGAAGTGATGAGAAGATCTAAATGGGTGCTTTGGCTAGTATTCATATACGTTCTAAAGCTGTAAGTTCTTATTTTATTCTTCCGGAAATTTGGCTGGCTGGTAGAAACTAGCCAACGAACATAGGGCTTTTCCATTACTGTTTTAGTAGGTACTTAATAATAATTCGTATATGAGAACTTAGCCAAGTCAGACCTTAGGCTTCAATATATTATTCTAAGTTATAAGAAGAAATGATATTTTAATTTGTTATAAAATATTTTATGTTGTTATAAATAAATTTCAAGACTGCCATTGAACTTGGTACCCATTTAGATCTCCCTTATTTTGTTGTTGAAGTCAACAACCAAGGCATATAATTATATTGAACTTGACTCTTATTTCACATTTGTTTTTGATGGTCCACTCTAGACGAGCTCTGCTGCCTTTCCCAGTCCTACGCTTGTTTGCATTATTAACAAATTAATAATATTCCTGCGTTAGGTATGATGCGTTCACGTCAGTAGTCTATTGGGATTGAACCACGATGTCACGCATTCAACCAAAGTTTCTATCCTTTCGGCTACCGATGCTTCTAAAAATACTCTTATAAACAAGACTACACTGAAATACTCATTTACTAGATAGAGACCTCGTTAATGACCATACCCAAAAACAAAATACCACCATCACCGACACGCCAAGTCAATGTGGATTTGCCGTGGCCGCTGCCAATGCGTATAGACAAGACAGACGCAAACAAAATGAAATTTGTGTTCACCGATAGAAAGCTGCCAGACGTCCAATATTTCAACGTGTTTACGCCGCAAATAGATTATCTAGCCGACAGAACATAATAACGGGCACCCACGCGCCGGATTATGGGGGAGATGTTTAAGGCAGCGCTCATTTGGAGTTGGAAAGCTACGAGGGTGGGAATAAAATAAAATATAGTAAAGTAAATAGCCTACAAGTGTCCCACTGCTGGACAAAGGCCTCCATCATTGAAATCAAGTCATCACTACAGATGGGCACTGACTGACAGAAAAAATCCGAAAAACACTTTGCCTGACCTGGGAATTGAACCCAAGACCTTCGGGTAACAGCCTGTTTTATCCAGGCTGTTGGGCTGAAGAGATGCCGTAAAGTTTTAAAAACATGGAAGTAGCTCCATAGAAAAGCCACGACAACGTACAGAAATCTACGTTTATATGATTTTCTGTACCTTTTAGCAAGTTTGTTAGATCACACGGTTTATGTACCCAAAATAATAAATATTTGTGTCTGGCTAGCAGAATGTACATACAGGAAAATACATATATACCACAAAAGCATTTGGCTAGTGGAACGACGACGACGTGTCGTGAATTTTACCATCTTATCACACTAATATTATAAATGCGAAAGTTTGTGTGATAGAATACTTTTTGTCCCGATATTCCCACGGGAACGCCATACACGCGAGTGAAACTGTGAGCGGCAGCTAGTTTAAAGAATATATTTATTTTGGCTGGACGACTTCAATAAGTGGAGTGAACTTAGTTATCACCAGTTAAACCAAGCTATATGGGATCGCAGAAAATTTTGTATGGAGGCCTGCCCAGTTTTAGGCTATTTACTTTAATTACTGTACTTTATTTCAACTGTCCTTATGTTTCGAACCCTTTACAGAGTCCGTGGTCACAAGGGAACTGATACAACGATAAATTAAACACAAGGGTACCTTGAGGCTGGAAGGATGAAGTTGTAAAAGACTCAACCGCCTCTGTGGTCTAGTGGTTAAAACCACCGGTTTAGACCCAGAGGTCCCGCGTTCGATTCCCAGCAGGGGGATACATGTTTTGGTACTCGGTTTGGTAGGACTTGTTTGTCCGCCTAGCTAGCTACCACCATCTTATCTAAATATGTCGCCATATCATCAATGTTTGTAGCATTGTTGTGTTCCGGCTAGTGCCTCACTAGTTGAGGATCCCGGGTGAAGTGCGCTTTCACCAATTGGCCTTATCGTCACTTAACATCAAGAGGTCAAGGCACTGTGCTTCATCATCATCATCATCATCAGCTCATTTTTATGTCCCCACTGCTGGGGCACGAGCCTTCCCTATGGATAGGTAGGGAGAACGGGTCATAAACCACCACGCGGGCCCAGTGTGGATTGGTGGTTGTTAACGACTGCTAATGCAACCGGGACCAACGGCTTTACGTTGCTTTACCTTCCGAAGCACGGAGGAGCTCAAGATGATACATTTTTGATCACCCATCCGATGACCGGCCTTTGCGAAAGTTGCTTAACCTCAGCACTCGCAGACCGGGCGCGTTAACCACTGCGCCATCGAGCTCCTCGAGCTCCACTGTGCTTACCCGTGAATATATTTTAAAAAAAGATCTACAAGGGCTATCGACCAGTGATCTGAAAGGGTAGAAAGTAGGGAAGATTGGCGTCTTGTTGTGTCGGAGGCCAAGATTTACTACAGGTCACTGAGCCAGCGCAGTAAGTAAGTGTTTCATTAACCTGTATAACAGTTTTATGTAAATTATCCAACATTTTCCGTTCACGATAAGGCAAAGGCTATTAGCACGCGTAATATCCGATTTAACGAACAAGTATAAGTATTAACGATATGGATATCTAAAGGCCATGCCGAGGCTGTAGCAATCTTCTATTTGGGTCAACTTCGCAGTATGAGGCTCACAATTGGGGCAAGGCTAGTGGAGCACTGACCTGCTGAATAAAGATTTGGCGTTTACAGTTTTGAGCTGGACTGTTTCATTTTTCTTTGTGGGAATTTCTTCTCCGCTGCTAACAAAAGACGTCCTGAATGGTTTGTAGGTAAAAAAATGTATAGACGATGTCGTCGAAAGCACTTTTCGTAAGTTTATTTGAATACAAAGACATTTCAAAATTACAAGTTTGTGGCCAAGCGTGACGTTTTATTTCTTGAAAATAAAAATAAAAATAAATGTCATTTTTTGATTATAACTACCTGGCCTACTGCTGTGCAAAAGCTTCTTGGTACAAAGAACGTTGTACAGAGAATCCTGAGCAAAATCAGAAGGAATAACAATAAGTATGCGTTTAAAATTCACAAATAAATTAAAACTATAGTCAGTCTCAAAATAAATAGTCATCTAGTCATCAATTATAATAAAGTTTAATAATTTCTTGCTTGCTTACGCCACTAAACAAGCGAGCAACTTAAACCTGAAAGCAATCACAAAACCAATACAATTCAACCGTTACTAACAAAAGTATAAAGTTGACTATTGAATGTGAGCTTAATTCTACCTCAAATAAAGATCCGAACTCAATGTTTATATTACTACCACAGAAAGTAGTAAAGATCAAGTGATGTGTCTTGGAAAGTAGTTGCGGCTGCGTAGTGTAGTGTTTCTAACATAAAATCTAACAACTGCCTACGGCACTAAAGCATTGACACACTACACGATCTCTAGGGCCCTTATATTACTCCAATGTTAAGTAGGTTATGGAATTAGGTTCCCGAACTAGGGAGAGCTAAAATTTCGATCCCTCCAAACCACCCGAACCCAAATAGAGTACTAATTAGTTAGGGCCTTAGATATTGTATAACAAGAATACGTGACAAACAGGATCCTCTTAAAATCAGCGTTAATGCACGAAATAAGAAGACTGAAAAACACTGAAACTGAAACTCAGGAAAGATATCTTACAAAAACACAAATGTTGAAAAACATTCCACAAGCAGGATTTGAACCTGCACCCTTCTGACATACCGGGTCAGGTGCTCTTCCTATTGAGCTATCGTGGTTCTCTAACCAGCCCGCCGAAATTATTCAACACTTTTTACTTTGAAACCCAAAGGCGCTCATTCAATGTCAACAACTACCGTCACTAACATCCGATCATAATATTTTTACAAATATTAAAGATCAGTTTAGAAATTTCGGCGGGCTGGTTAGAGAACCACGATAGCTCAATTGGAAGAGCACCTGACCCGGTATGTCAGAAGGGTGCAGGTTCAAATCCTGCTTGTAGAAATTTTTTTCAACATTTGTGTTTTTGTAATTTGTTCGCAACAAATATTGCGCTAAAAATTATTTGAACATTTTAAGGATATCTTATCTTCCTTTCTTTTACAGTGACAAATATTGAAAAAGGCCCTCACTAACATGTAAGGACACTTTCCTTAAAAATGAGATAAAGTTTAGAACTTAAGCCATATTATGCTACGTCGAATAAGTGGCTTATAACTTTGAATGTAACGAGGAACGTGTTGAAAAAGAAACAAGCGACAACTCTGGCAAAGAATAGTCTATTACTGAATATACTTTACCGATAATGTTGGTTGAACCTTCTTAAACAGTGATCAAAAGTAAATCGCACCATTGAACAAAAGCTTTAACATCATCAAACTTTTATGGCACTCACTATATCAGTTATAATCATTATTGACGTCACACTACCATTAAAATTCATATAAGTGTTTCCAGTTAGGTTATCAACTCACTTATAAAAGTGTTTTACAATCTTTTGGCATTGCAAAATCCTTGATAAGCTCAATGACAAGATCAGCAACGTTCCTAATGTCAGGTCACCAAATGGGTAAAGAAATTAATAAAGACAAAGTGTTGAAAAATATCCACGAGTGGGGTTCAAACCCGCACCCCATCACATGCCGGGTCAGGTGCACTGCCAACTATGCTATCGTAGCTCAATCCAACCCGCCGAAATGAATCAACACTATCTATACTTTTACTTTATATATTTTTACAAATATTTAAAGGTCAGTTCGGAGGAGCTCGATGGCGCAGTGGTTAACGCGCCCGGTCTGCGAGTGCTGAGGTTAAGCAACTTTCGCAAAGGCCGGTCATCGGATGGGTGATCAAAAATTTATCATCTCGAGCTCCTCCGTGCTTCGGAAGGCACGTTAAGCCGTTGGTCCCGGCTGCATTAGCAGTCGTTAACAACCACCAATCCGCACTGGGCCCGCGTGGTGGTTCATGGCCCGTTCTCCCTATCCATCCATAGGGAAGGCTCGTGCCCCAGCAATGGGGACATAAATGAGCTGATGATGATGAAAGGTCAGTTAAGAATTAGGCAAGCTATATTTAAGTCCTAATCTAAGCCTGTGTCTTGTCTATCTGTCTGTCTTACTAACCTCTGCAATGCTCATATGGAAACGCCTGAGCTCGGCATTGAACTGGCAGGTTGCACGTGGTAGACCACGAAACCCGTAACTGCGTGAACGACTCGCACTTGGCCGGTCTCAACAAGTAAGTAATCGTCACGTTTCGCATTTTAACAATGACAGAAATGGTCAAAAAGTTGTAACGAATCCTGTTCTGCAAATTTTCACGACCCCAACTCATAATGCCGTATTCAAATTCTCGTCAAACAAGTCTTAAAACTTGGCGACAGAGTTTATTTTCGCTTGACAACAACACTTTGTATTCTGATCAGGGCTGTCTGGTAGGTTTTATGCGTTGTTTGACGCGACTCAGGGCGAAGGTCAACAAGACATTTTGTTTGTAATTATGATGAAAATCGGTATAAAAGAGGAATTTTGGCTTCACTCTACTTTTTCATTATCATTAAGAAACTACTTTACTTGTCCTATTTTTCGTGAATTGAACAATTATGTTCATATTAGCAACTTTACAGGACACTGTAAAAGCCTGCATTGCACACCGCAGATCAACAAGTTAAAAATAATCTAAATAAATAATTATATGTATTGCTAAAATATTAAGTGTGACATTGGCTTTTAGTCTAGAAAGTTCGTCATACTTAGTTATTCTTTAATGAATTACTCTGATGTTTTGCGTTAACTATCACAACGTCGGCGTCGCTTTGTTGTTGGGTGCTATTATTAGTTTCTATTCCATAAAAAAGAAGCGCTTGACTTTTATTTCATTCGATGGTTAATAACGATAAGGTCGAAGATGAAATTTGATTCTATCACCACTGAAAAACTGTCTATAATCTTCTCTTTACTGACAGAACACACATACAACAATAATGCTGTGAGCTTTGTTATTATAGTGACAAACTTAATAACGTCCGCCGCCTTATGAGCCAGAAGGACACCGCACATTATGCCAGCATGGAATCGAACACGGGACGTCTGGGTTTGAAACCGGTGGGCGGTGGTTTCGCCACAAGAATTTTTCACACAAAAAGGATTTTTGAAACTCACCGGTGATCTCGAAATTAAGTTACATGAAATATAACAATTTTTGCTTTATTTACAATTATGATTATTAAGATACATTCTAATCGAGAATTTTCGGTACCAAAAATAAGTTACTATGACTTTGAATAAGAGAAAAAAGAGCATTAACAATTGATGTCATACCGTGGGAATTAATCACCGGTTCAAAAATCGCAAAAAAAATGGACTCAAATAAAGTTGTTGAGAACACCAAGCGTTAGAAGTTGCAGGAGTAGATGGAGCAAAACCTTCAAATGTATTGGTTCTCCCCACTCTTTCTATTCGCGCGTCATTTTAAACTGGGTCAGAAGACCAAAGTTATAAAAAACAGTCGTTATCTGTAACTCAAATAGAATTAACAGTCATATCTCATTAGGAAGCTTCCCTCTTCGTCAGTTTGATTACAATGAACATTCTCAATTACGTTAAAATCACTTAAGTTATTCACTTAAAGGGGTTTGCTAGCTCAGGGGCGTTAATGGTAAAATAAACGATCGCTTTCCTGCAGGCTTATAACTAAGTTTTCAGAATGGCTGGTGCTATATTTAGCGTTGTCCTTTCAAATGAAATTATGCTAAGAATCTAGTCGTATCACAAAATACTAGCATTCAAAGTGGAGAGAACAAGCGAAACATGGAGAGGAACAACTTTATACATGCCATCATCATCATCATTTCAGCCAAAAAGACGTTCACTGCTGGACAAAGGCCTCCCTCAAGGATAAATAATTTTGAGGGGAATTTGCCATAATCGCCACGCTTGGCAGGCGGGTTGGCGATCGCAGTAAGGTGAGAATAATCACAGAGGGACGCTGCTGCCCATCTTCTGGAATGGTCCCATAGTCACCTTCTACGACACCCACGGGAAGAGATGGGGTGGTGCAATTCTTTACCCCCGGCACCACACGGGGATACATATAATCAACATTTTAACTTAAGGGAATAAACGGCTAGGCTTCGGTGACAGCTGATCAGACAACCCATAAGCCTTTATATACCTAGTTTATATACTTCCCCACTTCTAGACAAAGCCCTTCATCATTGAAAACAAGTCATCGCTACGCTACCTCTCGTCTCAGCCAATAGACGTCCACTACTGGACAAAGGCCTCCCTCAAGATTGAGGGGAATTTGCCATAATCGCCACGCTTGGCAGGCGGGTTGGCGATCGCAGTATGGTTAGAATTATCACAAAGAGACGCTGCTGCCCATCCTCTGAAATGGTCCCTATGTCGCCTTCTACGACACCCACGGGAAGAGATGGGGTGGTGCAATTCTTTATCCCCGGCACCACACGGGGGGTACGCTACAACTGATAGGTATTGGCTAACGAGTAATTATCACGCTTGTCAAATGCGGGTTGATCATCATCATCATCATCCTAGACTAGTCCCTTGCTGGACACAGGTCTCTCCAAGTCCACGGAGCACGATCTGTGGCTACTCTCAATAATGCGGATTGGTGATCACTAGAGACCGGATGCATTTGCATATTTGCATATTTGTTAATGGAACGGCAGAACTTTTGCCAGAAACTATAAGTGCTAACATAGCACCTAAGTTCAAATTGTGCCCAGGTACCTCAGTGGACGTGGAGCGATCCTTTTCCACTTATAAATATATATTGAATGATCGACGACACAATCTTACTACTGAACATTTGGAACAATACTTGATTGTTTACGTTTACAAAAATATGAAAAATTTGTAAAGTAATATAATGCTATGTCACTTCACCCATTATAGTCTATCAATAGATAATTAATTAATTGTATGCTGATTTTAAAATAAAAATATTAAAATTACTTTTTCTTTTTTGGACTTCTACAACTTATCATTTAATTTTGCATATTTTACTTATTTTCATGCGTATTTCATGCATATTTCAAGCATTTTTCATGCATATTTGCATGCATATAACAAGCTTTTTATGTTGCATATAATCCGGTCCCTAGTGATCACTAACCAGTGCTATGCATCGAGAAACACAAAACACTTCGCTCGACCTGAAAATCTAAGGCCACCGGATATCAGCCTGAGCGCGCTGCCACTTAGCCATCGTGGCGTTTAAGAATACAAAAACCAAATACGTAATGGCTCAAACACATTTACTTTTTCTGCTCAGATCCACAAAATTACTGTTACGAAGAATACGGTTCATTGGATACACATTATTCGACGTTGGGTGGATATTGACTGCGTCAGAGCTCGTGTCGTGTGGAGTACGTGATCGGAATCCGATAGGTGATAGTAACAGTTTGGAATCAATATAGCGCTC
Source organism: Eudonia mercurella (assembly GCA_963082485.1). NCBI lineage: Eukaryota > Metazoa > Arthropoda > Insecta > Lepidoptera > Crambidae > Eudonia > Eudonia mercurella. The sequence goes on from OY720028.1 coordinate 16,175,903, forward strand.
TTATTGCTAGGTAAACTGCCCTAGTCAGATGCTGTGTTACATTCGCAATAGATCCTTTTTAGGGGTTTGGTTGTCATCGAAATGAGTTGAAATATTTAAATATGTAATGGTTCAACGCAGACTCCAAGCGACACGGCGAGGTTTCGACCGAGTTGCATCGGTCTAATCACGGGCTGTGGCAGCCCTACCTGACTATAGTTTGTGTTGAGCCCCATTATTTTTTTATTTATAATAGGACTATATTTGATTCGCCTCGAAATCTAGTAGGAAACGGGGAACCGCTTGCGTGATGCCAACCCTCTAGTAACCCCCTGAGTACAACAGAACTCCTAGCTGAATATAATTTATTGCTATTTAATAAAATGTTATGTAAGCAAGCGCTAACACACACTCACCGATTAGATGCCTGAGATACGGGTAAACTAGTTTACTTAGTTTAGGTATCACTTCGGTTATTTTGCACTACTAACCCTAATTTTAAAACTTTACAATATAAGCGGCACTCTTGTAATGCATTATATTATCATTCAGACAAATGTTATTTTATAAGTTTTATGTATTTAGTCTTTATGTTTTACACAGCAAATAAATTTATTCTTATTCTTATTCTTATTCTTATTCGATCACTACGGCTTCAGGAACCTTAAGTATCTTGCCACCCCTAAAATCAAATGTAAAGAATATCTGCGGCTAACAGCAATCTATTTCTAAGAAAAGAAACTCTTTTAGGCCAACCTTTTTTAGTACCCGATGTTTCGACTGAGTTGCACCGGCTTGTTGCACGAGCTTTGACAGCCAAAATGCTTTAGAGTATTAATGACCGTTAAGATTTTTAGAATATAATAGAATATTTACTATTAATTTTCGCATTCTATTAATAATATAGATATAATAAGTTGTAAAGCAAAAGTGAAAGATCGTCAACATGACAGCACAGCACTTTTATTGAATTACCGGACGCCCGCCGTACGAATACAAATCGGTGCATAAATGAAGGAGAATTGCGCAAACATACATTAAAAAAACCATATTGATAACCTCCTCCTTTTTGAAGTCAGTTAAAAAAGCGTTTGCAGTTTTACTATTAAATCAAAACTAGTTGCACTGCGAAAAGTCATCTCGCTAACAGATAACCGGTATCTGATAGAGCTGTGATATCGTGATATCGTCCCCGGATGTTTTGGTAGGTGAGAGGCTATGATGCGGGAACAGTGTATTTTTTGCGCTGCCTGATGTGTTTTCAGCTTGGTTCACAAATACATTCTTCTAGTAAATTTCAACTCTTCTTCTTAGCATTCCCTCTTCTCAGAAAAGGTCATACAGGACATTGTCACTTTATTCATGACTGTCTAAACAATGAGCCAATGCTGCTATTGTTATTATCTGTAAGGTTGTACTATATATAGGCTTGGTGTACTACGTAATGAGTAAATACTGTTAAATAAATATACGGAAAAGTATTAAAAATCAAAATAGTACTTAAAAGAAGACTTGCCTAAGGTTGAATACGACCTTTCCCAATCCGGTTTACAACTCTTCCAATATACATCTTGGTCTGAAAAGTGCCTAAAAAACTAAAAAACTAAAAATATTTCCTCGAAAAACTGAACCACATGCGTAGGTTTAAGCTCGAAATGCCTTCTTCCGCCAACGCATTTGTTGCTATCTCGCCGTCCACTATCGACCCGATTCAAACATACAGTTAAACAGTGTAAAGCCAAGCTAAAGTTTTTTTTGTAATATTACATTTACACACATATATTAGGTCACATTTTATCAACCGCAAATATTTTGACAAAACATCTAAGTAATTATATCAGAGAAATAAGGCATTAAAAACAAATCAGGCTAGTTTTTATTTTTACTTTTCCTAACACAAAAATTGGAATATTTTTAAGAGCACCCATTGCGGCCTCTCTGTTTCGGCTGCTTTGAATTGAAACTATCGAAAGAGTTTTTCTTGAACACTAGCTAAAAAATAGAAATATCTTTGTTATTGGTATAGGTACTGCTTAGATGCTGTTATTGATTTTAATTGTGTTTTAAACTTCAAGGGCATGTTGTTTTCATTTTGTATATAATATTGTAAACCGTGCTTCATAAGGCAATTCAAGCCGTTAGTCTGACGTTAACAACCACCAGATCGCGCTGGGCCCGCATGGTGGTTTGGTTCTCCAATCCACAGGGAAGACTCGTGCCCCAGCAATGGAGACATAAAAAGCAGGTGATGATGATGATTGTAAACTGCCAACAGCAATACTTCATAACTAATAATCCCTAGTATATCGACTGTATCCATTATAGTTCCATAGCAAGTGCTCCAGTCACGTGGTTCGCACCGCAGGCATCTGAACCGACGACCAATATCGTGGCAATGACCTCTTGTGCTAATGGATTTTGTATGTAAAAGTATTTGTTTGATCATATATGTGTAAGATGATATTAGGGACACAAGAGGTGGGCTTTTCCTTAAAGGTAACATACCATGAACTTCACGATGATAGGTAAGTAGGTAGGTAAGTAAAGTAAAGGTATTTCTTATGATAATAATTTGGGGGCTCTCTAATAAATGTTGAAAAGGGCTACTAAGTTACATTGTAATCTCAGTATTGTTGTATGTACATTGTGTTAACAATAAAGATTTGTAATTATAATTTTCAGATTTAAAATAGCTATGTTTCTCAGTAGTTGAAGTTTCCGGGTGAAATGCGCTACCACCTAAGACCTTATCGTCACTTAAAACCAATTTAAAGGCCAAGCACATCCCAGCCGTGGAATAAAAATAAAGTTTGATAAAAAACGTAAGTACTAGAACTAGCAAAACATAAAGTACCTAATTAAAAGTTGACAAAGTACAGAAACCTTCACATCAACCTAACCATAACTGTCAAATTTATTCAATAAATGTTCAACCTTATTCCATAGACAAAAACACGTGACGTGATCCCTGGGTGGTGCTAAATGAGTGACACTGTCTGAGCCACGCTGCGTTGCAGCACGAAATGGGCCGGCTCGCCCGGCGTAATACCACCCTCTCACAGAATATCGGCGTGAAACATTGGCACTCGTTGCTGTTATGTTTCGTCTAGTAAGTGAAAGTACCGGAGACACATCTCTCACCCAACTCCTTCCTCAAGGCCGGCAACGCATCTGCGATTACTTTAGTTTTGCGGGTGTCCATGGGCGGTGGCGATTACTTTCCATCAGGTGACCCGGCTACTCGTTTGCCTTCTTTTAATATTAAAAAAAAAAAAAATTATGAAATCTATTTATATACGGTGACAATGTCATTGTGTTTTATAATTAGAATCTTATTTATAACTAGCTGACCCGGCAAACGTCGTTTTGCCATAAAAAATAAAATAAAAATTTAGGGGTGGACTACCCCTAACATTTAGGGGGATGAAAAATAGATGTTGGCCGATTCTCATAGATACCGGATGACCCGGCAAACGTTCAAAATTCAAAATTCAAAATTCAAAATCATTTATTCAGTTTAGGCTACAAGTAGCTCTTATGAATGTCACTATGCCATCGGTTCGTAAGTCTACTCTGGGCGGGAGATCTTGTACTGAGAAGAACCGGCAAGAAACTCAGCAAGTGTCCAGCTCTTTTCTCCCTTACAGCGTCAAAAATATTGGAAAATGCCCTATCATAGCAGGACACTTTCCATTACAATAAACACAAAAATATAGAAGACAACCACAACATGTAAAAAAAAAATAAACACAAAATAAAAAATCTACGCTAACAAATTTACATCAGGTAAAAGTTACAATTTCCACAATGTCATACAGTACCACTACAGTACTATCGTAGAAGTCAAAAATTGTTTAAGAAAAACAAAGTCAAATTATAGTGAAAAATACTAAAAATAAGATAAGTAAGCGTGAGCAGACCAGCCTCCACAGGCGGCACCCGTTCACGAGTATGACATATGAATCAGCCATCGCTTCGCTCAACCATATTTTAGGGAACGTAACGACCCGACGCACACGCCACCACCGTAGAGACAGTAAAGAGAGCATGACACACTCAAGATACTCTAAATAAAAAAAAACTTAGTGATCTATTTAACGCAACGCTGTTTGTTATCTGTAGGACACTGTTGATAAAGGCTATCATATCAGTATACAAATTATATAAATTAATTTTATTATGATGATTCTAGAGTATAATGTTGTTTTTATTATAACCAGGCTGTTTTATCATCTAAATATTCTTTGACTGTATAATAACCTTTTATGAGTAATAAAGATTTCACATGTTTTTTAAACTTATCTAAAGGTAAATCTAGTACAGTACTTGGTATTTTATTGTAATAGTGTATACCTTGCCCCAAGAAAGAACCAAGAACCTTTTGTAACCTGAACAGTGGCATTACAAGTTTTGTCTTATTTCTAGTATTGAAATTGTGTACGTCACCATGTTTAGTAAAGGAGTTGATATTGCAACGTACAAAAACTATACAATTATAAATATACTGAGATGCAACTGTCAGGACACCAATCTCCCTAAAAAGATTTCTTAAGGAAGTTCGTGATCCTAGTTTATAGATTGTTCTTATTGCTCGTTTCTGTAGAATAAATATAGTTTCAATATCAGCCGCTGTTCCCCACAGTAGGACGCCATACGACATGACACTATGAAAATAACTAAAATAAACTGTTCTAGCAGTTTCAACGTTCAAAGTTCAAACGTTGTTTTGCCATAAAAAATAAATAAAAAATTTAGGGGTGGACTACCCCTAACATTTAGGGGGATGAAAAATAGATGTTGGCCGATTCTCATAGATACCGGAAAAGCACAAAAAATTTCATCAAAATCGGTCAAGCCGTTTCGGAGGAGTATGGCAACAAAAACTGTGACGCGAGAATTTTATATATTAGATTATCATACTAATTTATGGGAAGGGGACAGTGGTCCATTTTCTATTACATAGTGTTATTATTTGAAGGAGACAATGTTATTTAATATGACCAGTTTTTACGATTTTAAGTACAATAATATTGCATTATTTATCCAAACAATTCGATTCCATCTTAACACATTTCTGTTCTAACGTAATATTGACTTATTATTTACATATTTTAGGATAACGCATCTATCTTAAACCAACGTCCGATTATGACAATTTTCTCAGTGAAACTATCCAAAACTGTCGAATTTCTTCGGTAAATGTTTAACCATATTCCATCTACGTAAAGTTCAAAGTCAATTGAGGAAAGGAGATCAACCAAAATGGTACCGAATTGTAATGAGTTGTACATTCGTAGATTTTAGATATTATATTAAGCATTAAACAAGGTATATTATACGAAAAAATGGGAATCGAAACTAGCAGAATAAGCCTAAAAAAGTATTTAGAAGTAAATTGATAAATTAATCGTTGATACCGTAAAAAGGAATGCAAAAAGCAAATCGATTGAAATCAATTTAATTATTAACAATGAATAAAACAATAGATCGTTTATATTGACAAAAGAAAACGCGTTTAAAAAAATAAATACTTTTAATTCATGCATTTACATTGAGAAAATAGCATAATTATTTTATGTAACTCAATAAATCAATGTAATCGATAACCAATCGATTTTTTTCAGTTGTGCCCTTGTCAATGGTAGTCTATTCAAACCGCGGGGCTTATCTGACACACTTGGTGTCAGACGTCAGTCACCCTGCCCTATAGTGTCACTTGCGAATGCTTGTTGAAACTACCGGTGTCTTTGTGTTTTCCTACGATTATTTACCTGTTTTATGCTACTTCTTACGGATTCTGATTGCGTTTGTGATATCCGTCAAAATGGCAGCTATGATATTGATGTTTGTGAGAATATTGAGAGGATTGGGAACATCACAAATGCCAGTTATTATGATGAAAATGCCCTTTTAATTAGAGCTAGGATACAGTCAAGACATCATTCAGGTAAAATATACTCTGTATACATTTTATTAGCGCAAGCCACTGACACCATGGATTATCCCATCAATTTAATAAAAGGGTATTATTGTAACTGTATTGTTGGCAAAAGAACTGTTGGTTGCTGTGCCCACACGATAACAGTGGTATGGTTTTTAGGATGGGCACGGCACCAAAATGTAAGTGCACTAGCTATGTACCTTGATAATATCCTTGTAAGAGAAGATATGGAAAACGAGGAATAATAAAATAATAATAATACAATTGTTGTGTTTTATTTATTATTTCCCTACTTCATTAATTAGGTGGAAGAGGGCGACGCGCGCGTGCTCTGAGTACACTCTTGTGAGAACCTGTATTGAAGCTATTTTTATGAGTCTTCTTAAAACTAGCATGCTTATTGCTGGCAAATGTGAACACTTGCAGAGCAGCTAGTTTTAAGCATGTTCTATAATGAGCATGTGTGTCTGTACTTTTATATACCTATAATTTACGTAACATGTCTTTAGGTTGCCTTACATAAATAATAAAAAGGTTTTAGAATATTGTTAATAACAGAAATAACATTTCTTAATTAAATTAGTTTTTTTTTTAAATTCAATAAACTAATTGAGTTATCTCGATAACTCTACTAGCTAGCAAACTCAAATAAAGACAATAATTATACTACTATAATAAGGTTTAAAATGGCAAAAGTTTTGTAGCTGTACAAAGAACTTATTACCGGTACCAACGCTCCATACAAAGTGGTTGTTCTCCTTTTACAGTTTGCGGTAGTCTGTGTGCAGGCGTGTGACGTAACATAGATAACAACTACGCATGACCCACCGCCGCTGGTTCCATAGTGATTTGTTCCACAGGGTGCGCCGACCAAAAAAAGCCAAAAGTGTAGTCACGGTTAAGATGATAAATGATGAAAAAACACTCATATTACATAAACAAAATATATATTCAGTATCAAAGGGAACTTGTTTACAATCAGTCTGACCCATAAATTCATAATACACTATAGTTTTTTCTACAACGTCATTTTAATTGGCGTTTAATTGATATCTTATAGTTTATCTAAATTATTACACCTCTAATTATGTCCAAACAATCACTGTGCACTACAGGTCCTCGCAGTTGGAAATAAGTACGCTCTCAAAAGATTTAAACAGTTTATTTCACTTTTCACTGGTAGGTATGCGAGCAGACAAGCAAAACAAAGCAAAAGGCACATACAGCTAGCGCGGACGGTCGCAGACTACCGCGGCGTTTTTTTTTTGACATTAAAGGAAACAATTTTAGATTACCTACAATACAGTAACAAAATTTATAAATTAAAGAAGGGTAGGAGCGCGTCGTTAACATCCCCCACCCCAGTGCTGGGCTCAGCACTCATCCACCAGACTAATAGGGGCGACGCGCGCCACTGACCGCCGCCAAACACCCGTTTTCGTTTTGATGTCGACAAGCCTGACGCGTCCATCCTTACCTGGGTAAACCGTTTCGACTATTCCTTTCCGCCAAGTATTACGAGGACTGTTAGGATCGACCACCAGAACTAGATCTCCTACCTGTATCACTTTCTGCTCGCCCTTCCATTTTTTCCTAGGCAATAGTTCAGGCAACACCTCCTTAACCCATCTTCGCCAGTACATATCCGCCAGTCTTTGAGATGTGCGCCACTGCCGCCTAAGAAAAAGGTCCGAGTCATCGAACACACCGATCACAGGTAAGTTGGATGAAGAACCCAGCAAGAAATGGTTGGGAGTTAAAGTTTCCAGGGTGCCAGGCTCGACCGATACGTGCATAAGGGGTCGACTATTTACGATATTTTCGACCTCGAGCATGAGGGTACTCAATACTTCATCTTTTGGGGCTCGCTCCCTCAATATAACCTGAAGCGACGCTTTGACGCTTCGAATCAGGCGCTCCCATGCCCCACCCCAATGAGGACTGACAGGTGGAATAAAGTTGAACGTCATACCATTGTGCATTCCCTCAGTCTTCAATTTTTCCACATCCAGTGCTTGCATCGACTTCCGTAGCTCGTTATCAGCACCCCTTAGGTTTGTGCCGTTGTCCGAGAAAATCTTCAATGGCCAGCCCCGTCTGGAAGCCATACGTCGTATTGCCATGATAAGGGAGTCAGTTGTCAACGACGCCACAATTTCTATGTGTACTGCGCGTACTGTTAAACATGTAAAGAGAACTCCATACCGCTTTTCCCGACGGCGGCCTACACTAACCTCCATGGGTCCAAACAAATCCAAACCACAAAACGAAAAGGGACGCTGGTGGTGCGCAAGTCGAGCAGGAGGCAATTCACCCATCATTGGCATCCTAGGATTGGCTTTTCTTAATCGACACAGGAAGCATCTTGCCACAACACTCTTAACAGTAGGCCTTAACCGCAATAACCAGTATTTCTGTTTTAACTCATTGACAACTGTTTCCTGGTTTCCATGTGCGAACTTAACGTGATAGTGACGGGCTATTAGACGAGACACCGGATGCTGGCCATCGAGGATCAAAGGGTGTTTTGTTTCATACGCAATGTCCACAGCTGCATCGATGCGGCCACCAACACGTAATAAGCCGCGTTCATCTAGAAATGGAGTTAAGCTTAGTAGCCGGCTGTTTTGTTGCACACATTTACCATTTTTTAGCGCAGCTATCTCATTAGAAAAAGAGTCAGCCTGTGCTTGTTTTAACTGTAAATACTCGGCACGCAACATCATGTTATAGTCTACGCCTATGGTTAATCCCTTGCATTTATTAATAAATCGGAAAATCATAACCGTAGCTCCTAACAGTCGGCGCCAGGACGACATGTTGCTCGCATCAGGGATAGCCAAACGCCTATCTGATGAGCATTGAATTGTCAACACAAATCCTGATTCAGTTTCGTCTGAATCTGGTTGCGTCACATTAATGGGCCACGATGACTCGTTTTCAAATAAAAATTTTGGCCCCGAAAACCAATCATTAAAAAAGGAAACATGATCAAAACAGTCACGTGTCGCCAAGTCCGCGACATTTAATTTAGAAGGTATGTAACGCCATTCCTCACAACGCGTAAGTTCGTCAATTTCTCCGAGTCGATTGGCTTCGAACACTTTGTACTTACGCGTGTTGTTTTTTATCCAATAAAGAACCGTAGTGGAGTCGCACCAAAACTGTCGCTTCACTGGCAGTAACCTGTGTTCCTTTGCAATAGCATTTGCAAGTCTAGCAGCCAGCACCGCTGCTTGAAGTTCCGCACGTGGTATTGTTATTGGTTTCACCGGTAGCACGCGGCATTTACTCGCTATAAACGAAACAAATACCTTTCCGTTCTTGTGAACCCAACGCCAGTAAGCAACAGCACCCATTGCTTTGGAAGATGCGTCACTAAATATATGTAGCTGTAGGTCGTTATAATGCTCATTGGCCGTAGATGGGAGCCCGGAATCCGTAGCACTTGTAGGCGACAACGGCGACGTGTTCGTGTCGTAGCACTTATCCGTAGCCGCTGACGTTACCTCAGGTATCGAAGGGATCTGAGGTGCATGCGACGGAGGGGGGGCAGCCGCTTCCAGTGCTACGGCTGGCTCGAAAACCGGTTCCTTATTCGGTGACTCGTAGGTATAACACCGAGGTAAACGTATTTGCCTTATTAACTGTAGCATATCAATCCATTTACACCATTTACTGTAAACATCGTCGGGAATAAAATCATCCCACTCGATGTTTTGACGCCAAGTGTCTTGCAGCATAATCTTACCTTGTATAGTAAACGGTGACAGAAATCCTAAAACATCAAATACTGACATGATAACACGCAACATTAACCTTTTAGTTGGTCTCTGATGACCTTGAATGATATTATCAGGGATGCGTTTTAATGAAACATCAAACCCTAACATATCTTCCTTTGGAAACCAAATTAAACCCAAAGTGCGCTCACCTTCTGGTGTTGTTAGGTGTTGTTCGATTTTGAATCTTATCGAAACATCACCCAAGGTTTCCTTTGGAATACTGTTGAGCACGGCCTTACTGTTAGACGTCCAGTTACGAATTTGAAAACCTCCGGACTCATGTATATAACTTACGTTTTTTACCATTTCTATAGCAGCTTGTTCATCCGATAGACTGTCTATGTAATCGTCCATATAGTGTGAGTTACGTATGGCATCTACAGCGGCCGGCATGGATGACTCAAACCGCTGTGCGTTTTTGTCCCTGATAAATTGCGCAACAAAAGGGGAACAATTAGCGCCGAATATTAAAGAGGTCATTACGTATGTTTCTACCGGTTCTGTGTTGTTACTTCTCCACAGAAATCGGAAGGCGTGTTGATCATCAGGGTGGACTTTTATCCTTAAGAACATGTCTTTTATGTCACCAGTGACTGCGATTTTATTTTCCCGAAAGCGCAGCATTATACCAAACAGTGATGACAATAAATCTGGACCTGTGAGAAGGTAATCATTTAAGCAAAACCCATCAACCCTATTAGCGGCGTCAAAAACCAAACGTAGTTTGCCTTTATTGGGATTATCCACCCCGAAATGAGGCAAATACCAAGCTTTCCGGGTGGTAGAAGTATCTTTAAGTTTTGTTGCATAATCATTTTCTAACAAATGTTTTATTCTTTGTTCATACCTACCTGCAAAACTTGGACAACGCTTCATTTTTTTTTCAATACCTTTGAGCCTTTTAAAAGCGTTAGGATAAGTATCTGGCGTCTGGACGTTCGCGTCGCGCCACGGCAGACCAACGTACCAGCGGCCATCGATGAGCTTCGCCGTCCTCTCTAAGTGTGCAACGGCACGGACTTCGTCGGCATTTTCGCGTGGTTGACCTATAACACCTATGGAATCTAAAGCGAAAGAACGACGGACCTCATAATGCATTTCTCTTAACAGGCGGTCAGATTCCTCGCGGCTGTCGACCCTGTCGCTTACGAATAACACGTGAGATGGATGGTGGCGGTCAGTAGTAGTAAGTGTCGTGGTCACATTCCCATGTACACACCAGCCCAAGGGAGAGAGAGTAGCGCACGGCTCATTACGTTTACCTAATCTTATCTCTAATGGTATAAGCAAGTGATGATTATCTTGCCCAATTAACAGTTCGGGCTTTAAATCAGATGTACACAAATTATAAGAAATATCAAACAAGTTTTCAAATTGATAAGGAACAATAGACATTTTTTGCATCGGTAAATTCAACTCTTTAACGCTTCGTGCTCGGATAGAATGAATCTTATTGTCCATACCTGCAAGGTTCACATTTACCACTGTCGTCTCCAAAACCAGTTCGTTGTTTAGCCACGCGCCGCACACGCGCATAGGCTCGCGGCGCCCGCGCAACCCTGCGCGCTCCGCTAATGTCTCGCTTATCAGCGAGACAGTCGACCCGTCGTCTAACAACGCACTTGTATTGATTGTAACACCGTTTGGCCCGTGTATGCGCACGGGCAGAACTTTAAGGAGCACTGAGTTTCGATCACTCGCGCCTATATGATTTACGTTTTCACTACGCGCACTTACAAAGTTAGGTTGCGATTTCGAAACAGTATTTTGATTGTCTTGAATCGGGTAATGCAGTAACTTGTGATGAGACTGGCCACAGCCCTCCGTGTCGCAGGCGGGCGCGGTGCAGGTTTCCCTGTTATGACGGGAACAAAGACATTTGTAGCACACACCGTGACGTTTTACGTGATCCCATCTTACTTTTCGCAGCGCCTTCTTAAACATTTTACATTCGGGTAAACTGTGCTTTGATTTGCGACAGAACTGGCAATTATAGTTGCTATAGCTATAGTTGTTTTCGTAATCTGACTGCACTAGTACTGGATGCAACCGGTTAGCGTTGTGATCACTCTGTCTAAATCTATTGTTTTGATCGCTGCGCTGCGTCACAAATTGCACATTTGATGTTGTTGATATTTTTACTGCTTCTTCGTGTAGAAATTCCGACAAGATAAATAAACGTGACCTTTTTCCTTCTGTTATTAGTGGATAGCTATAATCTGCCCATTTGGATAATAAAAGTGTAGGCAGCTTGGCTAGAATAACTGAGACCACACTCATTCCCTGAAGATACTCTTCGCGTTTCAAAGACCTTATTGCTTCAATCAGGTTTTGCACTTTCACAGAAAATGTAATTATATCCTTGTGATAATCATTAGACAATGGCTGAAGTTTTTTAATATCTTGTATGATCTTCGTTATAATTAGGTCAGGGTTTCCAAATCTGAGCTGCAAAGTGGAAATGATCTTATCAGGTGATGTTGCGCTGATCAGTAAGGCAGCAACCGCATCTTTAGCAGCGCCTTTTAAGCACTTACGGAGCCTCCACAAGTTTTCCTTTGTGCTGAACTTGCATACGTCGGTTGACTCATCATATGCTTCTTTAAATTGCAGCCATTCCATCGGTTCACCAGAGAAGTCTGGCAAGTCTCTGGGCGTACATATACGGCTCAATAGCTTTCCATTAGGTTCCTTAGTGACTGAGGCAGCAGCCATGTCCTGTAGTGCTTTAGCAAGTAGGTGCACGGTATCGCCGGCGTCGGCGCCCTTTTGTTCAGGTGCTGACGCTTGTCCATGACGTGGCGCTGATGAACGAGGCTCACCCGTTTGAAGATCCTGCTCGGGGGTCAGCCTTCCCGCTTGCTGATAGCTTTTATCTAGCCACTGCTCAACTTCGTTGGTGATGAACTCATCATCATGACGTGGACTGTATATTTCTTCTTCGTCGAGTTCTGCTATGTCGGCTTCCAACTGTTTGTCTATAAGCTCCATTTGTATTTTCGCCTTTTGTTTCGCGGCTTCTAACTGTAATTTCTTTTTCCGTGCCATTACAGACGATGTTGAAGATTCCCTACATGTACTTTTCTGCGTAATGTATGTGGTTGGCGGTTGCAACGGCATTTCCGATTTCACACTCGTAGCCGCCATTTTGGTTATTTCTGCACAAGGTGTTTCTGCCTTTTGTGCATCATTTTCACATTTCTTTGTGAATGATTGAGATGATTCGTCATTATTTTGCGTGTTTTTAGGCTCATCATTTTTGTTTAAATCCATTTGATCGCGTTCACGACGTACAGTACTGCGAGTATTCACCATTCTCGGCGGCGTGAAGAACATGTATTCGGCTCGAAGACCACTTTTGTGCACTACAGGTCCTCGCAGTTGGAAATAAGTACGCTCTCAAAAGATTTAAACAGTTTATTTCACTTTTCACTGGTAGGTATGCGAGCAGACAAGCAAAACAAAGCAAAAGGCACATACAGCTAGCGCGGACGGTCGCAGACTACCGCGGCGTTTTTTTTTTGACATTAAAGGAAACAATTTTAGATTACCTACAATACAGTAACAAAATTTATAAATTAAAGAAGGGTAGGAGCGCGTCGTTAACAATCACCAATTAACTTAACCACAAATTTAGCGGTTTTTTTAAATTACTATTTTTCAAATTAACACGTTAAATTCCCCATACCAAATAAGTATGGTCGTGCGGCATCAAATAAATATGGACGAAGACATTTCAAATAAAATATATGACACCTGTCACTTACGGACGGCGCACCCTTGAGTAATCAGTATCTCTACCCAAAGGTTCTGTACAAAGCCGCCATTGTCCGGTCAATACTGACACTGTACATCCAGTGAAATTCACCTGTCACGTACACAATTGTTACGTTATAACGCCATTGTCAGCCTCCCGAGACGCTTGAGTGACTGTGTAAGTAAACAGCCCATAACTGTCCCACTGCTGGGCAAAGGTCTCCATCATTGAAATCAAAATAGTACTTTAAAATTTAAAAAAACAAAAAACCCGCCTTCTTGAAAACTAATAACTAAATAGAGAATCAACTGAAAAGGCCGGAACAAGATAAAAATTCAATAATTACATAAAGCCAGCGAAATAAATCAAAACAATATCAAACATAAGTACTGTTTAAACGAACGAACGAAATTTTATGCAACATCATACATAACATGCAGTCGGAGGCACGCACAAAGTGAGAATGATTTGACTTATCATTAAATTTTATGCAGGTAGTTAGGTATTATTCTTTACGGGGGCGGGCTTTTTGTTTTTTTTAATTTTTTATTCGCCCAATCGCTCTCTAATGAGGGTAGGTCTAAGCATAATTATTATAATCGTAGACTGATGATGTATTATTTTTATTTTTTATTTATTTTATTTTATTTTTTGCATTATGAAAAACATACAGCACGTAATAGTTCAAATTACAGTACACAAAATATGATACAAAGGCCAATTAAGTTTCTACCAAAAATTTTACATAAGTACTGAGTTACTACACTACAATACAATATTAAAAAACTTTGACAATAAAATTTATATGTTAAATATGCCCAAATAAATAAAAATAAAATAATAATGACAAAAGAAATAAATAAAAATAAAATAATAATGACAAAAGAAATTAACAAAAAGTATTAATATTTTTTAGTATTACGGCAATGATAATCATGATATACCTTTTTGAAATCCTTGAGCCCTCTAATTTGATACCCATAATGTATTATTCGAAAAAAAAATAGTTTTTCACCAAGTTCAATGGCGTCGCTCAGCCGCCATATTTTTTTTAACGTCACCTATCTAAGAACACTTGGGCAGCTAAGACAAATCTAACGATACCTCAGTTAAGTAAATCCGTTCAGCGGTTCTGGAGATATGAGGTAATAAAGAATATTACATACAAGATACGCGCGAAAAACAATACCCTTCCTTTGCCATATTCACAGTCACTCACTTGCCTAAGTGAGTGACTGTGCGAATGTCAAATGTTTTTACGGTATCAAATAGTTATATATAGCCTGCTATATTAAATCTAACCAAGCCCCTATACCTATCTCATACCTTAAACTAAGATTATATGTTATTAAATCATTTTCGTAGATGAAATTCTATCAACGATTTTGCGGTTCCTTTTGTTTCCCCAATCAGGCGCGTTGGAAAATTTCTGGAGAAACTACTTTGTTATCAAATATCTTTGCAACCTTCATTATGTAGAAGGGAAAGGAATTTTTGGTTCAGAATATCTTAAAAGCATCTTCTAAAATATACGGAGTGATTTTGTCAAATAAGCTTGAGCTAAATGCAAATAAACAATCAAATAGGAAAAGTGAATTTCAGAAAGATAATTGCCATGAAGAGAAGCTCGATGGCGCAGTGGTTAACGCGCCCGGTCTGCGGGTGCTGAGGTTAAGCAACTTTCGCAAAGGCCGGTCACCGGATGTGTGACCAAAAATTTATCATCTCGAGCTCCTCCGTGCTTCGGAAGGCACGTAAAGCCGTTGGTCCCGGCTGCATTAGCAGTCGTTAACAACCACCAATCCGCACTGGGCCCGCGTGGTGGTTTATGACCCGTTCTCCCTATTCATCCATAGGGAAGGCTTGTGCCCCAGCAGTGGGGACGTAAAATGAGCTGATGATGAAATGTCCTGATTTTGATTAAAAAAAAAAAATTTAGGTATATCAATACATATACATTATTAAAATAAAACCCTATCCTAAAATTAAACCAGTTGATTTAAATCAAATTCCAGGAAATAATATCAAAAAGAAAACTACAGAATTATGGTTACTTTCTTATCTCAATTCTTTTTCCCATTTTCAACTCCCCTACTCTATAGTCTGCATGAAAGTTATCTAGTTTTTTTTCTCTAAAATTACCTAAGTTTAACCACGGACTTTAACTTAGAAAGTTAAAAATATGTTTTAGTTTCTTTGTGTAGTTTTATAATAAAGTCGAGTAAGAGCGAAAACACATAAGTTTCATTTAGAGTGTGTCTAAATCGTACTAGGTTACAAATAACAATATTCTTTTCGAAAATGCTGGATAGTTTGCGAAATAAACCAACTTATAATTTCTTAAAGCAACTGTAAATTTTTGCTCGTCATATATTTCGTAAAATGTATAATACTGTACTGTATGTAATTAGTCTAACTACTCAAAAGTCTATAGAAAAAGACTAGTGTGCTAGATAGAATAGCAGTTGGAGAATAGGGATGTATCTGAAGCTTTCAGAAAAGCAGCTGTTTGAACGACTGTCTGAACTACAGATTCACCGGCCTGCTACGACTCGTAGTAAGTCGTAGCTGTCGGCGGAACGTTCGTAGCAATGCTAAATGTAGCGCGTAGCTTTAGCATTACACACTGCAAATTTATAAAACAAAGCTACAAGTAACGTAAGCTTTTGTGTTCATCATCAACAGCTCATTTTTATGTCCCCACTGCTGGGGCACGAGCCTTCCCTATGGGTGGATAGGGAGAATGGGCCATAAAACCACGCGGGCCCAGTGCGGATTGGTGGTTGCTAACGACTGCTAACTATGCTGCTGCAGCCGGGACCAACGGCTTTACGTGCCTTCCGAATCACGAAGGAGCTTGAGATGATAAAGTTTTGGTCACCTATCCGATGACCGGCCTTTGCGAAAGTTGCTTAACCTTAGCATTCGCAGACCGAGCGCGTTAATCACTGCGCCATCGAGGTTTTGTGTATTCGTGATGTTAACGGTTATAGTACTTCAACAAGTACGCTTTTATTGAGTAATGAAAAGAAAACACAAACAAACAAGTCTGTGTCAAAGCCATCGCGGTATTGAAACGAGACGGTAACGGAATAACTCCAGCACGACTTTTCTTCAATAACTAAAAATAAAATGTTCAAATAATTTTTAACGCAAATTTTGTTGCGAACAAATTACAAAAACAGAAATGTTAAATTTTTTATTGAAAAATAACTAAAAATGTTCGCTGATTAACAGGAAAATCGGACCGGCGTCATTAGTACTAGCCTCCGCAACGGAGAAGTTTCGTTCGTCATGTTTCGAAACGTGACTATTTAATATTCGGGTAACGACCCCCGAATGTCAGGTAACGACCTCGTTTAATTTAGCTCTGGCTCTGAAAGGGAGATAATCAAACTGTTGAGCGCGTTAAGCCTTAGTTGGTAAAATATTTTGTTGAAACTACTTTCAAAAATTGTTATTAAAATATCTGTACAAAACAAATTACGAAACATATTTTTTTAATTAACTTATCGCTTGGCCTGATATAATGATATATTCTGGGTTCAGGTATCCAGGTCGGGTAGAGTGTGTTTTGGATTTTTCTTTTATATTCCTGGGTTTGTGATCATCAACTCGCATTTGGCAAGAGTTGTGATTAATAAAATAAATAAAAATAAAATAAAATACTTTTATTTCAGACTGTGTCCATAGTTGATTGACAAAATAATAATTAAAAATTAAAAACACTAATTAAAATAAAATTAAAATCATAAAAATTAAATAAAAAACACAAAATTTACAAAACCAAATTAATCTAAATTAAAATCAAAACAAAATTAACAAAATACAACAAAATTATTAACAAAATTAAATTAAAATTAAATAAAATTAAATTAAATTAAAAACAAAAATAAAATTCTTAGAAACAATTAGGGTAGGTAACGACCCCCCGTAGGCACACCGGGAACCTGCACATGCGCCTGCACCCAGTGCCTCTGCAGCGGACAATCCAGCTTTTCTCTGAGCACCGTTAGGATGACGTTGGTGCTCCCGCGCACCCTGCGCTGGAGGGAGGCGATGCGGCGCCGCAGCACCGTGTGAAACCCGTCTGTGCGCGCGTGCGCAAACATCGCGGACGCGCTGCAGTTAAACCGCAGTTAAATTAAACCAACCCATCAATTGTAGCGATGATTTGATTTCAAGGAGGTCTTTGCTCATTTGTCAAGTAGAAAAGGTTTGTAATTATCTTATCTTATATTTATATATTTTTATTAGGTAAGTCATCAGCGAATAGAGCTAACTCGCCTCGCGGTCGTGAAACTAAGCGACCGTAAATGTTTTCACAACACCACGAGGTACCCAGCGCTATGTTTACGAGCTGTCGTTAGGTAACGTCAAGAGTTCTAGTTCGTAAATCGAGCATTCGATTATCGATAGCTGTCGTCAACATACAAATCGAGCGACGTGCGTGTTTCACATCAAAGTACTCGTAGTAACATGATATAATGCGATGTACAACGAAAGAAGTTGATGTTACAAGATAATATTTTACTAGAAAAAAAAACAATTAGTCTCAGGAAGCTCGAATGGGAATCAAACCCACGACCATTGGATAACTGGTTCAATGTTTTGACCGTTGGGCTAACGAGCCCCGGTCTCGGTAGTTAAAAAATGTAAATAATTAAAAAATCATTATATTTAATTTTACGTAAATTTTGTTGCGAACAAATTACAATAAGGAATTGAGCGACTCCTTTGGCTTACAAAGGTAGAGGTGTTGATAAATTTCGGCGGGTTGGACAGAGCCACGATAGCATAGTTGGTAGTGCACTTGACCCGGTATGACGTGGGTTCCCCTTTCCGAAAATGTCCCTTTGTAAAACGACAATTTCTTTGAAAATACCTCTTTCTTAGAATGTGCCTTTCGTACAATGACCCTTTTATTACCATACACCTGAGGTATTGCGTCTATCATATGAAATTTAATATCTGAATACATGTTCCTCATAATTAATTTAGAAGTTAACCATATTTACAGGCAATCTTTTTGCTTAGCTTAGGTATTACATAATTCAAATTAATGATATAGCTTAAGTTTTTTTTGTATCTAGGCTTAGTTTTATACAGCAATAAATTTATCTTATTTAATCTTATCTTATGTTTCATCATCTTTAATCGACTCTGAAAATACATATAAAAAGAGCAATGCGTCCTTCTACAGGCAATCATACAAACTATTTTTGTAATAGACTGGTCTGTTTACTGCAACATATAAAAATGTAAAGTTTATTTAAAGCAAAAAAACCTATGTTTACTTCATCATCATGATCATCATCAGCTCATTTTATGTCCCCACTGCTGGACTCCTCGCAGACCGGGCGCGTTAAACACTGCGCCATCGAGCTCCTCCATGTTTACTTAATAAAACTTAATGCTCAAGTACATTTAGCTAGATACCTTAGTCTAAAAGCTTCCGACAGTACATAAAAGTTCTTAATGCACGTAGACGTTAGATGAGTATAAAACTTCTCCAAAGGTCACAGCTTAAGAGGTTTATTTTTAGTATTATTATGACTTTAGTTCCTTACTTTCTAATGTTAAAAATATGTATAAAAAAATGCGTTATGTTTTTACTATACCACAAATTCTAAACACAAGAAAAAAAAAGATAAGATAAGATAAGATTATCATCATCCTCCAGCCAAAAGACGTCCACTGCTGGACAAAGGCCTCCCACAAGGATTTGCACAACGACCGGTTTTGTGCTGATCGCATCCAGCGGCTTCCCGCGACCTTCAGATAAGAAAGGATAAGATAAAATCTTGGCCTTCTACTCACTTGACGTTAAGTGACGTAGACGATTGAACGTAGTTTCACCCGTCACCAGTTACTCATTGAATAGCTAGCTCCATAGTTAGAACACTAGTTCTAGTATTCTTAAGTGCGCCCTATCACTGGTCTAATCGTCACTAGTAAATTTTACTATATGGTGAGATACAGAACAAGCGCTTCAAATAATAATAAATAAGAGCCTCAACTTCAGTCACCTATCTTTACAAAGATTGCGAAGTTCGCATAACGTATTCTTAGAAATTGAATTTCCGAGACGATGGCGAAAACTTTAATACGCATAGGTCCTCCCAATGTACTATGAATTTCAATTATAACTAAATATCGATGCCGACGAAATTGGTATTGAAAAATTTTGGCAGCGGGCTTTAATTTAATTATAGGGCTTTCACAAAATACTTTTTCTGCTGACATGCTATGAAGATTTTTAGCAAAACTTGTACTATATAAACGTTATAAACGTGAAAATCTGTTTGTTCTTCTCTCACGTCAAAACAGAGGTATGGATCGATTTTTTTTAAAAAGGCAGTTATCGGGCTGTTAAGAACCATTTGGCTACTTTTGTTTTCTAAAGTTTACGCAAATACTACACATTGAAATGAAACCACTTTACAGATCTACTCGCTTTTATTTCACACATTAATTTAATTTAATGTTTATCCTGACGTTTCGAACCCTTTGCAGGATCCGCAGTCACAGAAGACTGAGGTGTTGGTCTTCTCATAATTAATTAGTATCGTGCATACCCTCGTTTGTACCGCAACCCGCACTGGGCCAGCGTGGTGGTTTATGGCCCGTTCTCCTTATCCATCCATAGGGAAGGCTCCAGCAGTGTGGACATAAAATTAGCTGATGATGATTATGATGATACCCTCATTTTATTTGAATCGGGTGCGGTCCCTTTTACGCAGAAAGAGCTTATTGTGTATTTTCCAGAGGGTTTAAAACGTTAGGATAATCTTAAAATTGAATTAATGTGTAAAATAAATGCGAGTAGATCCGTAAAAGTGGTTTTTCATTTCAATCGGCTACTTTGTTCTACTAAGTTCTTTGGCTATGTAGTAATTTTAAGTTAATAACTGTCAATATTAACTTACAATATTATTATGCCACGATAGCATAGTTGGTAGTGCACCTGACCCGGCATGGCATGGAAGTGCGTGTTCGAATCCCGCTCGTGGAATATTTTCAACACTTCAGTCTTTTTTCAAAAAGCTACAATATTATTAAAATCATAATAGTTTTCCACACACTCACTGTCACCTGACGCATACATATAATATGACGTCTCAAACCTTTACCACCTTGATGCTATGCTACCATACCTGAAACAAACAATAATAACGTCAGAAGTATTCAAACGGTAATTTAAAGTGCCTTTTAATTGACATTCACTATTTTTTTTGTCAAATTCTAGTCCAGTCATAGTAGGTATGTATATCCGTAATAGACGCATTGCAATGACAATATACGAGTGTTAAGGATTCTACGAGTATAAATAGTTAAGTAAAATAAATGGTACTTTAATTATTATTAAGCAATCAACGAATTATGAATAAATTATGAATGGTAATTGCGTAATAAGAATAGCATGAATAATAAAATGTTCAAATAATTTTTAACGCAAATTTTGTTGCGAACAAATTACAAAAACACAAATGTTGAAAAAGAAGGGTGCAAGTTAAAATCCTGCTCGTGGAAATTTTTTCAACATTTGTGTTTTTTTTAGCATGAATAATGTTTACGAATGGGTATTACATAATCTATTTTTGTAAATTTTTATTCGGTTACTGATTAAACGTGCTCCTTTGAATACCCCCGTTTCAAATTATTTAATTATTGCATACATTAGCTAACTGTAAAAGACATCTCGTACTTATCTTATCTTATCTTAGTGGGGCCTGCTGAGGTTTCCCTCTCCCAATAACACTTCGACCCATCGGGATCTTTTATGCAACCCCATCCTTTCACTCTTCTTTCTCTGTAAAGGTAGATGCCATCAGTTTGGCAACGTCTTTAAGAGCGAAGAGCCTGAAGTCCTCCGTTTTCGGATAAGCCGATCCCAGGAGTCCCATTCTTTTCCTAGCCAGAGAGTCGCAGTCACACAGTAGGTGCCGCATTGACTCCGTTTCCTCTCCACATGTCCTACACAAGCAATTCGTTGAAAGATTCATTCTGTGAAGCATTTGTTTTGTGGCATAGTGCCCTGTCAAAGGCACCGATGGTTAATCGGGCCTGCCTTCTACTACCTCCGTATATGAACTTACTCCGTCCTAAGGCGTTTTCGCCTAGGAAGAATTTGGAGTGTTTCATCTCATACTTAAGCAGAAGCCATGCCATAAGTGACGTTTTTATTCCTCTGTTACAATGCACGGGTTCAATGTCACATATCCTTCCACAGAACTGGATGATGTTGAGAGGGATGTAGGTAATGAAATTTGTTTGTAGGTAGGTATATTTTCTCAACGTGCCCCAACAATACAAAGCTATGTCCGCGAAATCTTAACAAAATTAACATTGAACAACTGGTCCGTGTCACGCACGTCGTGCAGGCGTGAACAGTTTTTTTTTAAATATTATTATTATATGGAAAAACATGACATTACATTAGATGTACGATGATGATGGAATAATTTGAAATTAATCAAATCACTATCCCATAAGTTTATCATACAAATCAATCTTAACTCTCGGTCTTCGGTAGGTAATCAATAATATTATGATGGATTGTATTACTTGAGATTGGTTTCATCTTGAAGTTTGGGTAATATTAACATTTTGCCAACGATTTCGATTGCGTGGTTCAAATATGGCTTCTGACTAACTTAGGTTATTCTTCATATTATTTCACTAACTATTATTCACTAACCTGAACACGTGCTGAACACCTGCATATATAACTAATGCATATGAAGATTTAAGATTTAAAACCTGAGTTTGTTGCCAGCTCTTCTCGGTCGAAGGCTCTCCTAAAATCCGAACAGGTAGAAGATTCAGTAGTTTAGTCAAACAATTTTTTTTGTTTTTTTATTATTATTTGGATTTTATAGTTTTGACGTCAACTAGAGCCTGTGAAGAATTTTTTTTTTTATTATTTTATGCTTATGTTGAATAAATGATTTGACTTTGACTTTGAAAATCAAATAGTTGTTTTTTGGCTTTTGTTTAGAATTTAGATTGACACGATGATAAATTTGTCATCATCGTCATCAACATCATCATCTCAGTCAAGAGACGTCCACTGCTGGACAAAGGCCTCCTCCTAGGATCTCCACAACGACCGGTTTTGTGCGGCTCGCATCCAGCGACTTCCCGCGGCCTTTACCAGATCGTCGGTCCACCTTGTTGGAGGCCTGCCCACACTGCGCTTTCTCGATAAATTTGTAACTTCATTTAATTAGTTCTCAAATAAGTGACAGGTATGTCTTATATGAATAAAGTTCCTTAACCCGAATGTTTCTTATTTTTGTGTGATGTCAAGAAACATGTCAACTGTTTTTGGTTGCGTTCCGTTACACGCAAAATGATTACCAGTATATAAAGTTACATAATCTTTTGGTCTAGTAATATAATGTTAAGGCTGGATATTTAATAATCTGTATAATGGTATCTCCGGCAGGTTGTTAATCCGGAGATCGAGTAGATTCGCTGTAAGCGTGTAATGTTAAAAGTTTTCGCATCAACTTAAAAAAAATAAAAGGTTAATTGTAAAATATTAGAATGGGAGCTATTAAAAGTTATTCAAATAAGACTATATTTCATTTTATTATTTACTATTTGCTATTATACTATTTACTATTTTATTATTATATATACTATACAACGTTAGTCGGAAAGGGGGTAATAAGCCGCGGACAACTGAAAGTGCTACAATTAACCAGAATTAACCGAGTTCGCTGCCCATTTTCATAGTCTAGTAAATATCAAAGTTAAGGGGGTGCAGCGCGGACGCAAAACTGCGAGTTTCAAGTTTCTTTATGATAGCGAGCGAGCGGCGCGTGGCAGTGGTGTGACAACGGAGCACGACTACGAATACGCACGCACAGTAATATCTGTAAAGAGTAGGCTGGTGATTTAATTAGAGCAATGTTTACTTTCGTAAAATCATAGGCGTTTGGATAAAAAATAAGAAAAGTCTTAATATTTTCATATTCATGTTTTTTAATGGAAAATAAGAAAACAGTGACCTGCGGAATATCAATACAAACATTTTGATGTCGGATCATTGTTTAATTTGGGCTATATTTACAAAGTTTCTGAAGAAATAAGTTATTAGATATCATTATTTTATGTAATGTTTATGCTGTTTCTGGGTATTTGTTTCAAATTCCAAGACAACCATGACCTTGTGAAAGGATCAAGCTAACCTACACTAGTCCTTTTAATGTATAAGACCTATTCAGCGCCTAGCCCCAGTGACTTAAAAACACGTAAATTTTCAAATTCCGCGCTGCACCCCCTTAAATCAAAGTTGTGTACACGGTTTCTGTTGGAGACTTATTTGTGACACGAGGGTTATAAAGGCAGTGTTATGACGATACGCGGCGATAACATTTGCAGTAACAACATCGTCAGTGAAGCGTTAAAATTGTTAGCGAACTAAACTGTAAACTCTTTGATAGTTTGGATAACTGTGACAGAGTTAACAGACTACCATTTAGATTGTTAATCACGTTTGGGGACTTTGGAAGACATTTTCAATGAATGGTGAAGTAACTTAATGGTAAAAAGATGATTACTATTTCTTTTTTGTAAAATGTATAAATAATTTTAAAGCAAATTCTGTTGCGAAACAAATTACAAAAACACAAATTTTGAAAAAATTTCCACGAGCAGGATTTGAACCTGCACCCTTCTGACATACCGGGTCAGGTGCTCCTCCAATTGAGCTATCGTGGTTCTAACCAGCCCGCCGAAATTATTCAACACTATTTACTTTTTACTTTGAAAGCCAAAGGCGCCCATTCAATGTCAACAACTACCGTCATTAACATCCGATCATAATATTTTTACAAATACTAAAGATCAGTTAAGAAGTAGGCAAGCTATTATAAAATGTTTAAATAATTTTAAAGCAAATTCTGTTGCAAAACAAATTACAAAAACACAAATGTTGAAAAAATTTCCACGAGCAGGATTTGAACCTGCACCCTTCTGACATACCTTCCTGCTCGTGGAAATTTTTTCAACATTTGTGTTTTTGTAATCTTTTTTGTAACTTAGAATCGCTAGGCCTTTATATCATCTAAAGGTAGGTAAGTTACGACAAGTAAGAAAGTGCCTTTTCACCAACCGAATCTATAAATATCTTATCTTATCTTATATTATCTCCCCTATCTTATCTCATGTTCCTACTACTGGAAATCGAACCCTGAATATTTTGCAGTTCATAAAATGTTTTTTTTAAACAGAAACAGAAACAGAAAATTAATTTGACAAAGCATTGTTTTAGTAATTTTAACTTTATTATTATGACAAGACAGCATTCATTATTCTACATGAAATGTGTTCACTTGACAAGCCGTATCTACTTCAAATCTACTACAATTCACAGGTAATTATGATCGGAACGCTACTCAGATGGGTCTGACGTTGAAATGTGAATGTTGGATGGTCGGAATATTTTCTGGAGAATGCACATTCCCAGACGTACCAGTATGTGTAAGTGCCTTTGTCGGTGAGACAGATTCCTCGCAACAATACTGAAGGTTAGGAGGCATTTTTATTTTCCAAAAGTAATCCTTTGTTTTCTGACGGCAAGTGACCATTGACCCGGCTGCATTAGCAGTGGTTTATGGCCCTTATCCCATATTTCCGTATCCATCCATAGGGAAGGCTCGTGCCTCAGCAGTAGGGACAAAAAATGAGAAAGAAAAAAAGTGATTATCCCCCGATCAGCCGGAGTCGTTGACTATTGATTAATTTTTTTTTTATTTTTTTTTATTTATTTACATACACAAAACAAATTACAATTGTTGCAAAGTTATACAATAAAAATAGAGGTTGTAATCTAGATCGTAATCCAAAAATATGTGTACACCTAAAAACTAAATACAAAAAGAGCTGGACGTTAACATAATTTAAAGTTAATTAGTGCAAATTATAGGTTTAGTTAATTAGCTATGCTATGTCTAATTTTCGAAATACAATAAACACAAACATTATTGTTATAGCGACGGACTTAGATAAGATTGCGGTAGCCAGGCGGAACTAAAACAATCCCTACCACCAACCAAAAAAATAATGTACTTATCTAAAATATCCGGCAAAAAGTTACAGTATCACTTATTTTAGATATTTTGTATCCTTAAACTGCTTTCTGAAGATAGCAGTAATTCATTAAACTGAAAAAACAATCTGCTCTAATTGTAGCGTTTTATAATGAAGCTGCATGCATTGCATGAATGCATTTGACGTACTACCAATTGTCTCATAGTAGCAGTTTCAATTAATATTATCAAATATTAATTGAAACTGCTTCTACAATAATGTCATGCGCTACGTATATAGCGTTTCCTTCATACAATCAAATTTGTGAATGAAACTACGCATCGCTTCTACTTCGTAACACCGTAGCACCACACTGCGTAGACGAATCAGTACCATTGCTACGGCGTAGTAAAATCAAATAGGTATTGATCGAGAAGTAAATAAAGGTTTACTTTGGAGACGAAATAAGTTGTGGTTGCGTAAAATGTATGCTGTGATTCCGGAAACAATAATTAAAGAAATCAATAATAAAAAGCAACATAAATTTTCCGTTGAAAAAGTAAGCTTAAACGCTGTCCCACTGATAAAGCATTGGTATTCATCATTGAAATAAAGCAATCGCTATAATTGATGGCTATTGACTTAATCACCATGATTTCCAAATGCGGGTTGTTATATTTTTAAATGCATACTGTTTAAGCATTTGGCCATCAACCCTTAGTGAGCAGGATGTGGCTTTTGTGGTGATCACAAACCCTGGCTATTAAAAGAGAAATCCGAAACACACTTAGCTCAAAAAAATATAAATAGCTTGCTTACTTCTTAACTGATCTTTAATATTTGTAAAAATATTATGATCGGATGTCAGTGACGGTAGTTGTTGACATTGAATGGGCGCCTTTGGCTTTCAAAGTAAAAAGTGTTGAATAATTTCGGCGGGCTGGTTAGAACCACGATAGCTCAATTGGAAGAGCACCTGACCCGGAATGTTAGAAGGGTGCAGGTTCAAATCCTGCTCGTGGAAATTTTTTCAACATTTGTGTTTTTATAATTTGTTCGCAACAAAATTTGCGTTAAAAATTATTTGAACATTTACACTTAGCTCAACCTGGGTATTTGAACACAGACCTTTGTATATTGGGCCGAGCGCTTCACAACTTGACCACCGAAACCTATATCTCCAAAGTCAATTTAATTTATTCCGACTACCCAGTGAAACGTAAGCATTTTCTTCTTGAGCTCTAAGTGATTAGAATTTGCAAGTATAAAAGTCAATTTAGAAGTTAGCTCTACTTCGGGTTTCCAATTACTCGCCTCTGGCGGCATCGCGCCCGGCGAACATGAGACGTCTAATGTCAAGGCTGTTGTACCACTGAGTTTGTACTATGCCGATGGCGATAGCGGGCGACGTCACGATATATTGACTTTTTAATTAATAGCAACCATTACTCAAGCTTCGTTTACGGGCGGCGCGGTTGCATCGTATGCGCTTATGCGTTTCTGTGACAGCGGAGAAGTGTTTAAGTGCCAATTTAACCCTGAAACAGTTTTACTTTAATACCTTAGTAGAGATCTGACGATATATTGGACACCCATAATTTAAACTTTATCACTTTGACATAAGGTCGTTAACCAATGAGAAGTTTCAACATGTGGTGCTGTGCTTTTTAATAAACCACATTGCTAATAAAACTATTTTCGTAGAAATTTTTTGCATCACCACATGAGTAGAATTCCGCTGAAACAATTTTCAACAAAACAATTATGAACGATTAAATACCATTTACTAGACTGTTAGTAACCCCGTGTTCATGGAATTACTGAATTGAACACGTTATATTCAACTAATTAATGTTCCAAGAAATAAGCTTTATAAAGTTTATAGTTAAAGTGACATAGCTATATCTTAAAGTAAGTTTTGGACAAAGCTACGATAGCATAGTTGGTAGTGCACCTGACGGGTGCGGTGCGGGTTCGAATCCCGCTGGGGCGACGTGGGACAATGGAAAATTTGCATAAAATTATATGTAATTATATGTATCATAAAATTTCCTTTTGTATTTTTTTACCAAATCGTATAAAGTATACAGTGGTGTAAAGAACAGTGTTAGATACCTAGTGCTAATTTGATTTGACATTGTATCAGAACAGTGTTAGATACCTAGTGCTAATTTGATTTGACATTGTATCACATTAACGAAATCGAGATTTTTAATAAAAATATTTGTATAATAATAATGAAAGTATAATTTAACTTATTTTTAATCTCTAGTTCTCTACCCGAAATAAATAAACACCTCATCAAAATACAGGTTGGTCTAGATTCATTAGCAATACCAATTATACCAAAGTTTATTTAGGTCTACTCTCATTTGCATAAATTAAAAGATCTCCATGGTATAACTTAATTATAGAGAAATTACAAAGATCAATAGCCTTATACAACGTGTAACAGAAAGGTGTGATCAAAATGAAAAGATCAAAAGTGTATCCAATCTAGATCTTGTATGTGTTGTAACTGAGACATAATCATAATTGTTAACTTTAATTTGTCATGCAATTGTTAATTAAAAATTTACATTACTGAAGTCATGCATGTCAAGCAGTAGTGATCATAAATGTAAGTACACAGAGTTTACTAAACCACTAGGGCTGTGACTTGTTTATTTAGATGTACATAACGTCACAATAGAAATATTTAATGAAAAATTTCTTAACAAATTAAAGTTAATAATTTTGTCTTAGTAACTCTGCATACAATATCTAGATCGGATACGCTTTGGATATTTTCATTTTGACCACACCTTCAAATTAAAAATGATTTATTCAGTTTAGGCTACAAATAGCTCTTATGAACGTCATTGTGCCATCGGTTCGTAAGTCTACTCTGGGCGGGTATCTTGTACTGAGAAGAACCGGCAAGAAACTCAGCAAGTGTCCAGATCTTTTCTCTCTTACAGCGTCAAAAATATTGGAAAATGCCCTATAATAAAAAGACACTTTCCATCACAAATAAAAGGACCTTTCTGTTACACGTTGTATAATCAAAAGATTGAAATAAATTCATTTGTGCGATTTTCGCTTTTAAAAAAGACTATCAACGAACGCATCGATAAAACTAAGCAACTGTCCATTCATAAAAGAGGGTATCTGGATGAATGAATTGCTCGCTTCGCTATACTATAGAGTAAAGCCACCAAAGAGCACGCACTACCAAGGACTACCGCAGTGCTACTAATTGAATAACTAATATTTAATCTGTTAGCAACTACTTCCCTATGTCATAACGTGTGCATGAAGTCAATATGGTACGTAATATTTAATAATCCCATGAATGTGTGTTTTCCAATAGGAAATATAGAATTGTTTAGGAATACGTACTTTTTGGTAGCTTTACTCTAATTATATGGGTATATTCAATATTTTTTATTATATGGTTGCAATTATCCTTCTCTATAGGTGAGTCCAGATTATATGACAAAACATGTTATCTAGCATGTTATAATAGTGTTAACTATTAGTGGCAATAAAACAACCTCATGCTTATAGTTTTTAAATCAAAATGTTTGTAAGTAAATAAATTGTTTGGTGTACGAGTATATTGTGTTTTATGTGCCACTGTCCATCTGTTTTTTTTTTGTATATATACAATATAATAATATAAATTCATTTATATCGACCAACATGGATCATAAACGCTTTTAAACTTTCGCGTCCATAGTTAACAAAGAATTTAAGACCTTTTACTAATTAGTTTGCGTTAATCCCCGTTTAAATTCTATGTCAACATGTATCAATTACAAACAAAAACAAATAAAATAAAAATCATAATAAATAAAAAAACATATCAATGTAACTATGTGTGGTTTTACTAGTAATAATAATTAAGTAATTATTATGTATATGTCATTTAATTTAATTTATAATGATACCACCACTATGATTCCATATATCGGTCTTATAATTTAGTAGGTTGCCAGGAAGATATCGCTTTTAGCAATAGAGAGGTTTTTTGTACATTTTCTGAAACTAGTGTCTTTGTTTTATTTTCAGTGTCTAGACAAACCTAATACAGGCTTTAAGATGCTACTAACTAATATTGTATCTAATCATCATCATCATCATCAGCTCATTTATGTCCCCACTGCTGGGGCACGAGCCTTCCCTATGGATGGATAGGGAGAACGGGCCACAAACCACCACGCGGGCCCAGTGCGGATTGGTGGTTGTTAACGACTGCTAATGCAGCCGGGACCAACGGCTTTACGTGCCTTCCGAAGCACGGAGGAGCTCGAGATGATAAATTTTTGGTCACCCATCCGATGACCGGCCTTTGCCAAAGTTGCTTAACCTCAGCACTCGCAGACCGGGCGAGTTAACCACTGCGCCATCGAGCTCCTCTAATCAAAATTTTGGCTAATAAATAATCTATGTATTTATCTATCTAGTGCGAGAATATGGGTGGTAAAATTTTTACATTCCCCGTTTGTCGCCAAAAGACGATGCAAATACAAATCCTCGTTTTCAGTAACGTGATCGAAAGGCAAATAAAACTTGAACCAGGAACTCAGACTTTGTGTAGCCACTCGTACGTTCTTACTTGAAGAATCACAATAGGATGGACGCGATCTCAATTGGTAGTCTATTGTGCTCGGAATTGCTACTAGACTCGTCCAACTATACACTTTAAGAGGCTAATAAATTGACAATGTACAGTCACGTGTTTAGTTAAGCAAACATTTTTAAGCCTTAACGCAAAGAGATAAGCGTCGTAATTGAAATGAAACCCTTTTTACGAATATAGGTACTACGTTTTGAGCATTTACAACTCTTAACAAGGTGCATGGTTAAAGGAAGACACCGTCTCTTCTGACCATGGTCCCTGTACAATATTCTAAGGATGATCGATGATCATCAATGTTAAAAGATAAAACATCGATATTGCGTTATGTAAAACATCGTAACATCAATGTCAAGACGACATCGTAACATCGATGTCAAAGCTGGTTCAACCCTATTTCAACAGCGCAACAGGTTGAAAGGTTCTGCGCTTTCAAAATTATATTTTTTACAGTCAACTGACAAAAAATACTAAAACTTTAATGTGTTCCTACGCCCTGATATCTCCAATTTAATAATTTCTTTGTTAGATTAAAAAATCGTGTGATTTTATAATTGTTTTATTTATTGATGACGACGTTTGCAGTAAACATCGATGTTGGCTGACATCGATGTTTTGTGCTCGATAAACATCGAGTATCGATGTTCAGCTATCGATGTCATTATCGATGTCATCATCGATGTCATTATCGATGTCATCATCGATGTTTCGCAACATCGATCATCCCTACAATATCCCACCACCAATACTGTGAAGCTCTAATCTGATGGTGGAGCTGGTATTACTGTCTCCGCATTGTCCTAGTGGTTGTGGTGGCTGAAAATTAGCGTTTTGCTCCCGGGCCAATGTAAAGCTGATTACGACCTTTTAACACTGCTACACACACACATGTCACATAATGTAGGCTTATTTATTTTGAAAATATGTTTTGCTTATATCCGTTGTATCTTTGTTTTATGTATGTGTGTTTGTGGTTTTTGTAATGTTTTATCTATCTATATATCTACATGCTCAAAAAAACGTCAGGATAAAAACATAAAACATGTAGAATTAAACACGAGTAGATTCGTCCGAACGTAATTTATTTCAATGTGACACAACGACACAAAGATTGTTTATTTAGGTACAAACATAGGTGTACAGTATTGTCCATACAAAGAAAATGTGTCCTTATAGACACTCCATCAACTCCACACAGCATTTGTTGCAGTGAGTAAATTACTACAACAACGTTGATCTTCCGTGGAAGCCTCAGTTTACGTATCAAATTAGGAAACGGAAAAAAAGTGCTTTTATGCTTACTGCTTGTGCCTTACATCGTGTTTGTTTGTTTTAGGATTATGAATAAGTAAGTATGTAAGCAAATGTGGACCAATCAAGTGCGATGGGGCAGTGACGACCGTGGAATCGATTCTATGAAATTGGATTCCTTGGGGGAAAAGGAGTGCTTGTTTGCAGAGGAAAATTACATGACTATGGAAAACATATTGTAGTAAATGCATAAAAATTCTGTTTTTAAATAAACGCTTTCTGCTTACCATTTAACTGACATAATGGTGAATGGTGATTGACGATAAGTTAAGACAGCTGAAGATTGAGCGCAATTTCTCATTTCAGTATCGTATACAAATTTAAGGAGCGTATACAATTTTTAGGAGCTCGACGGCGCAGGGAGGAGCTCGATGGTGCAGTAGTTAACGCGGCGGTCTGCGAGTGCTGAGGTTAAGCAACTTTCGCAAAGGCTGGTCATCGGAAGGGTGACCAAACATTTATCATCTCGAGCTCCTCCGTGCTTCGGAAGGCACGTTAAGCCGTTGATCCCGGCTGCATTAGCAGTCGTTAACAACCACCAATCCGCACTGGGCCCGCGTGGTGGTTCATGGCCCGTTCTCCCTACCCATCCATAGGGAAGGCTCGTGCCCCAGCAGTGGGGATATAAATGAGCTGATGATGATGATGATGATGATACAAATTTAAAGGTTATTTTTTTTTAACCCAATACTACAACAACAACAACGACAACTATCCTAAAGTAAGCTTATTGGGGACTTACAACTTTGAAGTTTATATCGAATACAAAATATTACAAAACTGCTCTTAGGTTCGTAAGAACGGTGTTTCGTTCCGGTGTGCAAGCCACTCGATCAAGGAGGTCGTCAGTAATAAAAGATATACACATAAAAGACGACGATAAAGCTAAAGATTAAATGCAACGAAACCACTGAAGAACGGAACACATGCTGTGAACATGTTACGAGGACAGGCTTAGATAACATAGTAGTGAACCGGACATAAAACAATCTCGCCCACAGTACCTCATCATATGCCTGGAAAACCAATTACGGAACCTTTCAGCCAGCAGTAG
This sequence comes from Eudonia mercurella, assembly GCA_963082485.1. Lineage (NCBI taxonomy): Eukaryota > Metazoa > Arthropoda > Insecta > Lepidoptera > Crambidae > Eudonia > Eudonia mercurella. Next base: position 16,208,393 of record OY720028.1, read on the forward strand.
GCCGAACAAATTTGGTCAGTCACCTGGCGTCTGAGGTGGCAGTGAATATAACTACATTAGTGCGATGTTGCCGGAACTCGACGTGATCTTTTTTTTTATTATTTACGGGTAAGCACAGTGCCTTGATGTCACATGTTAAGTGTTGGTAAGGCCAATTCGTGAAAGCGCACTTCTTGAAAACTAGTAAACAACAAGGTAATTGTTATCATTAGTCATAGACAATTTGCGTTTTTGACTTTGTTTATTCCTCTGTTTGCAATTTGTATTTATTTTAATGAAATGTTAGAGTCAACAATGTTTTATAAATTCATATTATTGTATAATGTAGTCTGTAGTATTGTCTTAAAAATATAACTTTTGGTTGGCTAAGATTTTATTTTGTTGCTGTTTCATATTTGAATATTCATAAAATTACTAGTTGACCGGCGGCGGGCTTCGTACCGCTTTGATAGTTTTCATAACAACGTTTCCATGACAACAAAACAAACAAATCATTCGTCCGCTTAAGAACACCCGTATCCCATGATGGACCCCTATAGCAGCGCCACCTACCGGGTCCGATTGTAAATCTAAACCATTCTCGAATCCACTTGAACACATACAAAAAAATTCATCCAAATCGGTCCAGCCGTTTAGAAGGAGTTAAATTTCATACACACGCACAGAAGATTTATATACAGTTGTGGCCTTATAATTTAGAAACACTTCAAATGAATTATGAAAGTCTGAAGTCCACATACAATATTCGTTAAAAATTTATAGATTCAATATTTAATAATCATGCAACAATATAGCCACTCCATTAGAATACTCATAAAGTACATAAAAAAAACATAAGTATCTAAACTTTAATCATAAAAAGAGTTTTAGCTTATTTTCTGTTACTGGCCGCTTGCTGGACGCCTAATTAGAAACACTTTTGAAAAGCAGGCACGGCACATTCCATTTTTTAAATTGAAAAAATAAAACTTCTTTAAGTAAATTGTTGTATTCATTTTCAATGCTCCGATTCTTGCGGGGACTGCAAAATCTGTGATTCTTTCGTCTGATGACCCTAGAAACGTCTCGTCAAAACTAGCGGAAGCAAAATTGTTTGGGAGATTTTCTCGAAAGGTACCGCTTCTTACCGAGCAACATCGAGAGAAGCGATTATTATTCGCTAAAAAGTATGTCAATTGGACGGTGCGAGATTGGAAAAAGTCTTATTTTCAGATGAAACTAAAATAAACATGGGAAATTCAGACGGCAAGCGCTACGTTAGACGTCCAATAAACCATACTTTTAATTATAAATACACTAGAAGCATAGTCATGCACGGGGGCGGCAATATCAAGGTATGGGGATGTTTTTCCGGATTTGGAGTTGGACTTGTTCGAAAGATTGAAATACAATGGATCAACTGCAGTACAAAAACATCTTAGAAGAGACAATAATTCCCTACTCCTCTGACGACAATTTGCCTGTAACCTGGATTTTTCAGCATGATAATGATCCTAAACACACCGTCAACAGTGTTAAATATTTTCTTAGGGAACAGCGTATTTCCGTCTTAGACTGGCCTGCAAATAGCCCTGATTCACATCCCATAGAAAATCTGTGACATGTCGTAAAAAAGAAAGTCTCAAACAAACGTAATTCCCGTCACAACGAACTCTACGAAGCTTTTGTCGAAGCATGGATGTATAAATTGCTTGAATCAATGCCATGTCGTTGTAGAGCTGTGATTGATAATAAAGGATACGCAACAAAATAGTAATTATAAGTTTTAGTAGCCTATACACAGTATCTATTACCTAAATTATATAATGCTCAATAATTAAACTTATAAATTATTTATCTTTTATTTTTTTTTGTATTGTTTCTAATTAGTTGTCCATTATTGGTGGTACTTTAAAACTCATTTAGTTGTTTTGTATGAAATTTAATATTGAATCGGTACTTGTTTAGTTGATATTTTGTTGTTTTTTCTAATAAATGATAAGTTATTGAACATATTTTATGCTATTTGTTGTTTCATTTCCAAATAAAATGTATTAGAGTCAAATATATTGTATAATGTTAAGTTTCGTTGGTAGTGTTTCTAATTATATGTCCACCACTGTATATAAAGATAACAATCTAAACTGATCTATAAAAATTTACGGCACGATGACGTAGCACTATTTACGTCAACGAGGCGTCGTGTTTGGCAAATGTTTGTTGAGCTTTTCACGCCTAGTTTTCACACTATTATGATATCAAGTGACGTCAGTATCTCTTCAGACCGTATCAAGATATGAAAGAGGAGCTATTTTTACGTGGAAATCAATTTTTTTAGCTTTTCTTATGTTGCCTTGGCCTTACTAGTAAACAGAGTATACGCTTGGATATGTATCCCGTGTTTTGTTCCTGTCATGTAACTTCATTAAAAGTAAGAAACAAAACACTGAATAATTATGACTATGACTCACTATTCGATGTCGGAACACAATAATGTTACCAACATTTTTATGGCGACAATAAGACGATATAACTATTTAAACTATCATGGTCACTTGTAATAGAGTAATTATTAGATAAGACGATGGTACAGCCGTACTTTTGTCTTATGACTAACTTTTCACAAAGTCAGGTTCCATAATTAGGTTAAGTAACCTACATCATGTTATATTCGACAAAAATGAAAAGGCAATAAATAAATCTGCTTGCGTAGAGTAACGCAACATGTTTTATTTATGTTGAACACACTGGCCTAAGTAAATATCAGATTCATGGACATTTATATGCTTATCGGCCTCCTTAGGGAGTTATAAAGAAAATGGCGGCTGCTTTTGATTCTTTATATACGTTGTTAAGCCTTTGAGCATATTCCTTTGAAGTTATGAGAGTAAACTACGTTAACAATGCGTTGTTGAATTTAATTGCTATTCGTTTGCCATATCTTTATCGGCAATGATATAACGCTAATAAAAATTGGTTGGTTGACGCAGATGTTGCAGTCGGTTGCATGCATTAATAATAATTGTTTTATAATGACTTAATTATTGAGAGACCCCATTTTTGGAGCGTTCAATTCACAGGTCGGACAAAGTGACGTGTTTTGTGTTTTCAGATGCTCGGGTTTGTGATCACGAACCTGAATTTGGCCAGGTTCCCATCAAATGGGTTAATGACTGGTTAGTCAATAAAAAAACTTTGTAGTAACTGTCAAAAATATTTTTTTAATAGAAATTGTGTGGGAATGGAAACTATGACGTCGCAATTTTTTTCCGTCATCATCATCATCTCATCTCAGCCAAAAGACGTCCACTGGCTACAAAGGCCTCCCCCACGGATCTCTATGAGGGGTATTTGCCGTAATCGCCACGCTTGGCAGGCGGGTTGGCGATCGCAGTTTGTTAAGAGTAACCTCAGAGAGATGCTGCTGCCCATCCTCTGGAATGGTCCCTTAGTCGTCTTTTACGACACCCTCGGGAAGATATGGGGTGGTGCAATTCTTTATCTCCGGCACCACACAGGGGGGGTTTTCCCGGCTGAGTGTTTATTAATAACTTTTAGGTTACAGAAATTCATGCTTAGGTCAAATAAAAACTAGGTTTATATTTAAAGAACTGTAACTTGAAAAAAGAAGACAAAGTGTTGAAAAAAACATATTGTCTTTTTTTCAAATTGTAATTTGTTCGCAACAATATTTGCTTAAAATTATATGTAAATAATCAGAACTGTTACTTGATTTCATTGATACGTTTCATCATCATCATCATCATCAGCTCATTTTATGTCCCCACTGCTGGGGCACGAGCCTTCCTTATGGATGGATAGAGAGAACGGACCATAAACCACCACGCGAGCCCAGTGCGGATTGGCGGATGTTAACGACTGCTAATGCAGCCGGGACCAGCGGCTTTACGTGCCTTCCAAAGCTCGAGATAAAAAATTTTTGGTCCCCCTTTCGATGACTGGCCTTTGAGAAAGTTGCTTAACCTCAGCACTCGCAGACCGGGCGCGTTAACCACTGCGCCATCGACCTACTGTCTAACAGAGGACCAATATAAAATCTAATTACCGCCTTGATTATTCAACAGTTATCGGCTTTTGATTTCATTAATATTGTCATCAAAATGCAAAAGCACTGATGGGTAAAGTATGCACAAACAAGAGCAAAAATATGAATACACTGATAATGACATGTACTAAATGTGTCGATGAATTTTCGATCTCCCCACTATTATTAACGTCATCATCGGTAGATAATTGACAAAATTTGTTGACCGTGAAATTAATTTGCGCTCCATTAATTACGGTTCGGAACTCAACGTATTTACACAATACGCTGTAATTAAGTGTACTGGGGCCATCATACATTATACAGTGAATGGACAGGGTGAGTTCTTTAAATACGCTTCCTGAGGCTGGTTGATTTTGTCTATTACTATTACCATATAGCATTGTGATTGAAAATTGAAAAATCTAAAAGGAAAAGGTTTGGATTTTAATTATTTTTATCTTTGGGGGTTAATGTTACTTGCGTCCGTAGGTTACCTTTGAGACCCTACACGTGACCCCTGGGTGGTGCTAAATGAGTAACACTGCCTGAGTGGTAGAGCCACGCTGCGTTGCAGCACGAAATGGACCGGCTCGCCCGGCGTAATACCACCCTCTCACAGAATATCGGCGTGAAACAATGGCACTCGTTGCTGTTGTGTTTAGTCCGGTGAGTGAAAGTACCGGAGGCCCATCTCTTACCCCTCCCCCCTCCCAATTCCTACTCCCTCCTCAAGATCCAACTCCTTCCTCAAGGCCGGCAACGCATCTGCAATTACTTTGGTTTTACGGGTGTCCATGGGCGGCGGTGATTACTTTCCTTCAGGTGACCCGCCTGCTCGTTTGCCTCATTTTAACATAAAAAAAATAAAAAATAAAATTTCTTTATCATTTATCACATGCCTTTGTCCGTTCGGGCTCGGAGGATCAATTAATTTAACTTGATTGCATGATAATGTAATGAAGTCACTTAATGGTGTTATTTTCTGGAGCTAATGCTTAGCAACGTCTTTATACCAACAGACCTCGTCTTCTACCAGAGGCAAAGGCTGAAATCATAATCGTAAATTAAAAGATGAGCCCCAGTTATTCGAAAATAAAGAGGGAAATTTCGCCAAGAGGATGACGTTACGCCTACGGACGTTACGGAATCGCGCAGAGTGTTTTTCTGATATCATTTCGGCATATCATTATTTTTCATTCATTAAAAAATGAGCAATAATATTTAAAGGTGCGTACATAATTATATCCTGTAAAGAATTTGAAAATTTACGTGTTTTTAAGTCACTGGTGCTAGGCGCTGAATAGGTCTAACACATTAAAAGGACTAGTATAGGTTAGCTTGATCCTTTCACAAGGTCATGGTTGTCTTGGAATTTGAAATAAATACCCAGAAACTGCATAAACAATACGTAAAATAATGATATCTAAAAACTTATTTCTTCAGAAACTTTGTAAATATAGCACAAATGAAACAATGATCCGACATCAAAATGTTTGTATTGATATTCCGCAGGTCACTGTTGTCTTATTTTTCAATGAAAAACATGAATATGAAAATATTAAGACTTTTATAATTTTTTACCCAAACGCCTATGATTTTACGAAAGTAAACATTGCTTTAATTAAATCACCAGCCTACTTTGTACAGATATTAGTGTGCGAGCGTATTCGTAGTCGTGCGCCGTTGTCACACCACTGCCATGCGCCGCTCGCTCGCTATCATAAAGAAATTTGAAACTCGCAGTTTTGCGTCCGCGCTGCACCCACTTAAATATCACCATTAAATGTGGTAATTTTTTTTTTCATATTTTTTAATTAGTTGCAGGAGTTCTTAAATAATGGTAAGTAGGCTAGTTGAAGGAAAGTAGGAAGAAAACAGGGAGTCATCGATTTGCCACTTTTGTGTTATTAATCTTTGAAATAGAGATTATTGCCCCGTCCTCAGGGTTGTAAAAACTTGAGCTCTTTTTTTGTCTAAAAAATATAAATTTCTCAGCTACCTATTACTTGTGAAAAAAACAGTTATCACCAAACATGTAGGCTGCTCAAATTTTATTGCTTATTTTTTTCCAGGTTGTATATGGAATTTAAAATTGAAATCCTTTGTAAACCTTTATTTTACGCTGTTCCCTCTCGGTCGCAACTCGATTTTTTTAACTGCTAGTATATAGCCTATGACTGTCCCACTGCCGGGCAAAGGCCTCTACAATTGAAAATAAGTCATCACTACAATTACAATCACCACGCTTGCCAAATGAGGGTTGGTGACCACAAACCCGGGCTATGCATCGAAAAATACAAAACACACTTTGCCCGACTTGGGATTTGAACCTAGGACCTTCGTGTATGGGACCAAACGTTTTGCCGCTCAGCTACCGAGGCGTTAATATACTACTAGGTATATCTTTAATATTGAAAGTAAACCATCTAGTTCCAATACCTACTGTTTCCTTGCGTGAGCTTTAGCAATTTGCTTTCTTTTCCTTTTACCTTTACGAAATATATTAAGTTACCATCGATTAAAACTGCTACAGACTTGTAACAAATGTATGTACACACATACCAATTCTATGCAAAATTGGTATCAAAATCAACACGAAAACACTTAAAACTGACACTAGCTTTATACTATCGTTAATTTAAATCTATACTTATCTATACTATACTAATATTATAAAGCTGAAGAGTTTGTTTGTTTGTTTGTTTGTTTGTTTGAACGCGCTAATCTCAGGAACTACTGGTTCGAATTGAAAAATTATTTTTGTGTTGATTAGTCCATTTATTGAGGAAGGCTATAGGCTATATTACATCACGCTATGACTAATAGGAGTGGAACAGTCGCTAATTAACGCGGGTGAAACCGCAGGGCACAGCTAGTAATAGATATTAACTTAATTATTATTAGCTATAATCAAAAACCGATTGAAAGCAATCCTTATTTCTAAATGTTATTACACTTTGCAAGAATTTTTTAATGATAATCTTTTATTTAATTTATTTTTACCTAATAACAATAATAATAAATAATAATACCTTGTGAAAGCCGAGAAGGGCAAGCTTACTAAGTACCTTGACCTGGCTCACGAGGTGACTGCTATGTGGGATGTGGATTCAACGATCATTGTCCCCATAGTCGTATCTGCAAACGGCCTTATAGCGAAAAGTCTCGACCAACTTATCAAGAGACTTTCGCTGGATGGCTGGATTAAGGGTCAGATACAGAAGGCAACACTCCTGGACACGGCACGTATTGTCAGGAGGTTCCCCACTCTGCAGCCCTGACCACCGGTAGCTTGGGCCCTGCCCCGCTGCTGGTGGTACTCTGGGATTAGGATTTTATAATGTTTTATTGTTTTATATTAAAATATTGTAAAATTCTAGTTTTAAGAAAGAAAATAAATAAATGAGATAATATTAATAAATTATAATAATTTTTTTTAATTAAGCTGTAAATGATTTTGTTTATATGTTTTATTTTATTTTATTAATAATTTATTAAAAGACTTAAAAGGTTTATGTTGCTATGCCCTAACCGGGTTCGTGTAAGGAACTAAATTTTATTTAAAACACCTATGTTACTACCTACATAAAGGGCAATAAATATTTATGATTTATGACTTATGATTTAATTTAACTAACTACTTTACGGACCTAAGTAGCTATAATGCTAGCTCCTATATTCAGTATAGTGATACTCCATGAAAAAAGAAATAAACGAGTAGAATAACGCCTAAATTTAAAAATTTTAAATTTAACATGGATAACTCTCGCAGAAAAAAAAATTAGAAAAAAATGCGAATCAACATTTCTTTCAAGCATAATTCCATAGCATGTTCGTATTGATTATAGGAGGGGAATGATACAAACGCCAGGCTAATGACACAGCCGCTGAACCGGAACGGATTAACGGATTAAAAGATGGAAATGAAAGGGCTGACAATATTTATAAAACCGGTGGACATTTGGAAAGGTCACGTTGTGTGCACAGGGTATTGTGTAACCAGTAATACCTTAGTTAGTGAATGTTCTGAGGTAATACTAACTAGACTACGTAATACTTTTTTTTAATTCTTTTCTCTTTTCAGTACAGCCATGTCTCCAGTATTTATCGTTTAATTTCAGTATTTTTATTAATGCAAAATTTAATGGATGGTAAGGATAAGAATAATATTCCCTGTCAGTGGGACTTAACCGAGACGTCAAGCGGACTTTTTGAGAAAGTTTGTGTGAAAGTGACGTTGCACTGTTTTGTTTCACTTGCCAACACTGTACATGCCAGCTGCTTACGCTACTACTGTCTGTGGCTTTTCCATTCGCTTGCTTGTCTTTTCTAAACCCTCTAAATTGTCTGTTAGTAATTGAGTTGTCGGACATCTACACTATAATGCAGATATTGAACTAATTCTATATTAATGAAATATTTAACATTAACATATTTTATTTATGTAAATTAAAGAGTTGAAGTTCAGTTAATACCCTCATTTGGTATCAGTTAAGCCCTTACTCGTTCAAGTAAAACAACTGCTTCTAATTCTAAATGAAAGAAGACCATACAGCTTCAAATCCAATTAGTTCATAGATAGGCATTTTTTGTGATCAAACTTCTTATGTTGTTTTATGGTTGATATCTCGTTAGACTTGTACACAAGGTGCCTTTCATACGCCGAAAGCGTCCTCAAGTTCAAAGTTACTGGACGACTTTCGTTAGGTCAATGCACTCTCAATTGACAGTTCAATTGAACTTTATTACCAAAGTAATTATCCTACTGTTTATTCATTAGTTGTTATACATTTAGAAAAGAGTGGCACAAGAGTGGCCAAGTGGAGCGATCATGAGGAGTTCCTTTCTAGTACCAATGGGTAAATAAAGGTTTAGGGAGAAGAAGAAGAAGATTAGGAAAAGAGACTACTAGGTGTATAACAAAGGCTTACAAAAGGTGATTAGTAAAAATAGTGACGGAAAAGAAATTCGACTGTGACAAAAAGAAAAATACAAAACAAAAGAAGCGTAGGTATGAAAGTCAATGATGGTATTAGGTAATTTAGAATACACAAACATATTTTGGCTTATTAAAAAAAATAGAATAGAACACATAGTTATAGTCATATTATTACAAGACCCAACAACTTAAAACTAATGGCTGATGGTAAAGAAATGATCTCCTTTCAGCATGATGTCAAGATTCCTGGCGGGCACTCCGACGTTGATCTTTTGTGGATACAAGAAAATTTATTACATGATCAAAAACTTGTATCCTTTGAAATATATTGGTAACAAACACCTGTAACTCTTTTATAAATATGTATATTCTTAGCATTTCATCAAAGCCGATACGTATAATGATGCTCGAGGAGCTCGATGGCGCAGTGGTTAATGCGCCTGATCTGCGAGTGCTGAGGTTAAGCAACTTTCGCAAAGGCCGGTCATCGGATGGGTGACCAAAAATTTATCATCTCGAGCTTCGGAAGGCACGTAAAGCCGTTGGTCCCGGCTGCATTAGCAGTCGTTAACAACCACCAATCCGCACTGGGCCCGCGTGGTGGTTTACGGCCCGTTCTCCCTATCCATCCATAGGGAAGGCTCGTGCCCTGGGGACATAAAATGAGCTGATGATGATGACGATGGTGCTCAAAAGCAACAACTTGTATTAGGTAGGATACACCGTAATACCACAAAAAAGGAGAAACTTGAAGGTGAGCTTAATACATACCACCCTCGAGCGACGCACACATAGACCTTCTTACAGACACGGAATTTCGGACATCTCAAACCATACATTCGAGCACATGTATGGTTTGAGATGTCCGAGATTCCGTATTTGTACGAAGCTTGCCTTCTGCAGTCTCCTTATTTTGTGGTTGTACCATGAATGAAATTGAAAGCTATTTTTAGAGACGATGGAGCGTACAAAGTATAAACTTTGCGGTTTTAATAGAAAACAATTTGCCGCTGCAAACATTTATCCACGAAGTTTTAAATTTAGGTATTTGTGGCTGCGAGAAGCCATTATAAATATTTCAGTTTTATTATAATACAACGTTCCGACATAAAAAGAAGTTTTATGTCAATATCTAAAATGATAAAGACGTTATTGTTCTATTTTCTTTTGAGATTTCATATAATTTGAAAAAGTGTTGAAAAAGGAACCACAAGTAGGATTTCAATCCGCACTCTCCAAAACTGCGAATTTATCAACATTGTCTACACTTACTTTGTAAGCAAAAGGAGCCTTATTCAATGTCAACATCATCAACATTCGATCTCAACATTTTTACAAATATCAAAAGCAATTGAGAATAGGCAAGCTATATTTATTATTATTTTTATTTTACTACAGGGTATCGATGACCTTCATCTTACCTGATGATTAAGGCTGAACGGGGAAGCACTTTACCCGACACCCTAAACTATTGAGAAACTAGACACCTTTATCCTCTTGTGTCGGAACACAGTATAATGACACTTAAACATTGATGGGTACAGATTTTATCACCACACCATCTATTGTTTTCTATAGTTTCGCTTCCCATTTTTTCTGCTTAGCCCTTAGATCGACTGGCAGAGAATGCCATTTGGCATTAAATCATCTTTTTGTACATATTTTTTTATTGTGCAATAAAGATTAAATAAATAGTTAGATTGATAGTTTAATTTTACCCGAACGATTACCTCAGCGCTCCATGCAAGAACTTAATAATTTATACTTCATTGCAGAAATACCGCTTGCAAAACGCAAACTTAATACCTTAAGGATAGCAAAATTGAGCAAGCTTCTATGATTGGTCTGGATAGGTTAACTGAAATTAGTGATGCAAACCTCGGATGAAGTTTCTCTCCCAGGAAACTAAGTAAGAAGCAAATAGTATAATAAATATGAATAATATTCACTGCCCTCTTAACTTTATAAGAAAATATTATATAATACTTTACGAATCTTGTCGCGTTTATTTTTCATTTGATATACAACCAGCCTGGGAACATCATACAGTTTTAAATTCTTAGCTGCAACACTACACCAAAACAAATAATATACAGGCAGGTATATATATCCTTTTTACAGCTTGTAACTTAACTCATCCAGGGACAATGACAGTACAAATAAAAAATTAAAAGTTCATTTTTTTTGCGATTATATATTTTCAATAAACCTTCTTTGTTACTGTAACGGCGATAAACTCTAACCAGTGTTCGACTCTTAGGTACATGTATATCGCCGTTAACTGCCAACCATTAGATAAACGTGCTCATTGCCAATGTCGACTCTAGCACAAACAGTTTACAGCCTCTAATCCCCCGCACCCATCACCGATCTCTTATTAGTGACGACAGGCAGACAAAGCTACCATTTGACAGTTTATATGAGGGTCCGGTAATGAAAAAGTCGCATAACATGAGCTATAGGCCTAATCATGGTTTATAGGTCACAAGTGAATAAAATATTCTGTACACGCTATGTTTGTTTGAGTAATTAGTGGGGATTTTTACACAGGAGTAGAAAAGGGTATAACGGCAGGCAGGGCATAAAACAAACCATGAATATAAGCAGACTTTAATACGGTACCAACGAGAGAAAAGGTATTCGTTTTTGTATGAAAATGCTGACTCCTATTACTGCCTCTGGGAAACAGACGTGGGCTTAGTTTATTATGTAAATTTATTTCTAGGTAGGTGTAATATGCGTAAGCACACATAATGGAAATTCAGCTCTGAATTTGTAATTTTATTTTATTTTTTATTCGAAACGGGTAAGCACTTGATCTCTCACCGATGATGATAAAGCCAAAGTTGGAAGCGCATTTGACCCGGAGCCTCATCTGAGGCCTGGATGTCTTACTATCGTAACACAACAATGCTACTAACATTGATGTTACGGCGACATTTTTAGTTACTGGTAGCTAGCCAGGCAGACTTAAAACAAGCCCTACCACCAACCAAACCGAGTACAAACATGTACCCCCGCTGGGAATCGAACCCAAGACCTTCCAAAACCGGTGGCCTTAACCACTAGAACACAGAGGCGGTTTAAAAAAAAAATACATTATGTGAGGTAAAAATGCAGTGCAGTACAATTATTTTCGAGACGTAGCCTGCGGCGAGCCGCGTAGGCTTTTATGGCGAAACTAGGCCATAGATAGACGGAGCACTGCAACTTTAGAACGCGGAAACTTTTTTAATACTGTTACGGAAGTTCTGTGAAACTACTCTCCTCGCGCAAAACATTGTATTCATACAAAAAATATGTGCACATTATTTTGATGTTCACATTCGTTAGCGTTACGAAACTCTGATATAGTAGGAGAGCTACCGAACCATCCGACTAACCCGTTTCCCACAAAGCTAGATTTTTTTAAATGATGTTTTATTACCACTATTATCAGGAAAATAAGAAAGAACCGTTCTGGCAGGCATCTTGCGGTTTTGCGTCATCATCCCAAAAAAATTTAAAATGCAAAAAAAAAATTTTTTATTCTGCTCCTACGAGACTACAATTTTAATATGTTGTAATTTACATATGTTTCAGTGTAAAAATAAATTGACAACCAATTTTAAGGGTTGCAAGTATGTGCCAGACAATGGCAAAGTTGTCATTGGTATAGTAATTCATAGCCTATAATATATCATAATATAAATAGCATATAATATATCATATCCTTTCTTTCTAACACTGAAACCCGTACAAGTCTGTTGCGCTCGCACTCCCTTTGAGCGTTATGACTATTATACACTCGTCTGGCCTGCAACCGCTAGAATATTCTGGCTCTTTACATATCGTCAGTGAAGTTCTAACAGTGCGTAAGTCATTTTTGGCGCTTTTAAGATTTTATCGTGATTCGATAAAGAACAAACGCGCGCTACGTTTCAACTAATCAGAAATCGTCCTTAATTTCTTCAAAGGATTTACTGTAAGTACCTCTTCCAAAAATATATACTTCTAATGTTTGTTACTACACTTTAATACAGTTATTTCGCTCTCCTGTAAAGTAGCCATTTTTTACTTACGCACTTTTAGAACTTCACTGACGATATACTTTTTAAACAATTGAAAGAATGTTCACTCAAAATTTGAGCCTTGTTGGCAGGCTATGAATTACTATCCCGATGACAACTTTGCTATTGTCTGGCACATACTTGCAACCCTTAATAGGTTGTCAATTTATTTTTACACTTTAACATAATGTAAATTACAACATATTAAAATAAAAGTAATAGTAGTGGAAGTAGAATTTAAAAAAAATGTTTTTTGCATTTTCAGTTTTTTTGGGATGATAGCTCTTAGACTACTACACGAGTGAGCGTAGACAGTGCTACAGAAACCGTAGATGAGGTGCTACGACGTATCCTCCTCCTTTGTTATCAGACGTTGATTATTATTATAAAGTATCAGGAAAGACAGTTGAAATAACTGATAGGTAATGATACCTTTTCATGGGTCATGTTTATGGGATTTTGTTTTTTTATGATCTATGTACATACCAACATGTGGCAATAAATGATATGAATATGAATATGAATATGAATGTATGTATATGTCAGTTATTTTAATTTTTATTAAAAATATATAATATGTTGAGTCAGTTTTTTAACTGATTTAAATGATGGATTAAGACTTCTTCTGGGAGCTTATTCCGTGCTCTGACTTTATGATTAGTAAGAATAATTACATTTTGCTTATTTAAGTTATTCCTAATTGTATTTTGTGTAAGATTTATGCTATTGTTTGATTCCCAAATAAAGAAAAAAAAATATTTTGTTGTACCGAACAGATAAAAATAAAGCCATATAATATATACATAAATGATTAAAACCGTTGGTTGGTTCCAGTAGCTGTCGTAAGGTGGTGGCCGTTGTTATTACCCACCACCCAGCATGGTGGGTTACAGTCCGATCCCACCATATTTTTAATGTAGGAAGACTTTCACCCAGCTGTAACACGTTTATAGGCTGATGATAATGGTGATCATAAAAAGGCAATCCAGATTTTTGGCAGCTGTCTACTAAAACGAATTATGTGAAATAACAATGTTCTTTTAAAGAAGTAAGCAGACAGCATCAAATTTAACGATGTTATGTCAATGTCAAAAAATATATTAAGATTTAAGAAAGGACTTCGCTTATTTGTTTACGTGCCGTAAACGTGCACTCTCAGCAATCACGTAATTTACATACGGAAGTACGAATACGCATTCTCAGCACATCACGTAATACAGAATTGATCGTGAAGAAGAACTACCGCATTGACAACAAATAAATACAGCATCAAAACATTGTCGCCCACACATCTTTGTTAATAAACTAAGAGAAATAATAAATTGATCCACAAAAAAATAGTAGGCTAGCACCTAAAATGGTAAGTTAGCATCTAAATAGAAGTTTAGGTGCTAACTTTGTATTTTTAGTTGCTAACTTAGTATTTTTGTGGGTTAGGTTAGGTTAGTTTGATGATCTATTAAATACAACCCATAAACTAATACACACATATGTAAATAAATTGATATAAAATAGCATGTAAAATTAAAAGTACATTAGTACATTACAAAATATATAACAAGTAACTGAACTTCAGACGTGTTGTGTTTCTGTTGATCGACAGACCTACCATCACCCACAAATCCTCTCACTGCGGTCAAGATACCTTTAGCTGTCAAATATCTTATCAGTCGTGTGAGTGAGCCTGCGCGACTGGCAGTGAGAAAATCCACCACTTAAACCTTATTTCTTCCACTTTCCGCTTGTTACCTTAGGTTGACCGGTACAAGCATCCTTATTTACTTATGTGTATTTATTAAATTTATGATTAGGGCTAGGGCTGTTAGGACACTAGAACCGTTCTTCCCTTTCCAATATATGTGCTAGGAGAATAACTATCTCACTATACTCCGGGAAAAGATCGATCGAAACGCTCCATATCCTTTCGGACAAACATATACATCCAATTAGCATATCCATATCCGCTCAATATATCCAAGCCTTATAAGATCTTTACAACTTTATAAGTCTTGCAAATAACAAAGTTGCGCTAAAATATCGAGTTAGCACATCAATATCCGCTTAATATATCCAGACTAATAAGATTCTTACATCCATCTACTTTGTATTTCACTTTGGCCATTCGTAACTTACGCGTTCTAACGTTATATTTTCTTATAATACTCGTCAGGTCTTTATAAGCATTTCATCATGATAATCACTGTATCAGTCCACGGGTGAACATAGTACTCTCATTAGTAAGCGTGCTACTAAGCCCGATCTTCTCATCAACATCGCCGGAGGGCTTTTTGAGAGAGTTTGCTGATTGCCTCAAACGGCATTTTAAGCGACATCCAACTACTCCTAGTCTGTCGAAACGCCATATTAAGGTACGTAACAATTGATTTCGATGGATCTCGAGGAACTCGATGGCGCAGTAGATAACGCGCCCGGTCTGCGAGTGCTGAGGTTAAGCAACTTTCGCAAAGGTCGGTCGTCAGAAGGGTGACCAAAAATGTATCATCTCGAGCTCCTCCGTGCTTCGGAAAGCACGTAAAGCCGTTGGTCCCGGCTGCATTAGCAGTCGTTAACAACCACCAATCCGCAGTGGGCCCGCGTGGTGGTTTATGGCCCGTTCTCCCTATCCATCCATAGAGAAGGCTCGTGCCCCTGCAGTGGGGACATAAAATGAGCTGATGATAATGATGAACAATTGATTCAACCATTGTTATACGTTATTGACAGACGAGGAAATAACTCCCCTGAGGGCGTCCTACACTACGTTTGCGGAGTCACAGTCTCCACTCCAGAATACGACTTCACCAGCGGTTACCCCATTGAGAATGCTCCGATCAATAAGATGCTAAATGTACGCATAAAATTTAAATTCAATCAATTTATCTCACTGTAACCAAGTTATTTAAGTGCCTCCACTGGAGCTTATCGTCTTATGCAGACGCCTACGCTTCCTATCTCTTGTGGAAAAGATATTTGGCGTGGGTTAATAATTATTCCTTTGTTTTGCTACTAAAATTAATAGGCAGTGGGAATTTTTTTAAACACATGTATTGATTCTGGTCTATTCAAATCTTGCAGCCAAATGGCATTTTCTACATGTTAACCATTTGGGCTGTATAGAAATTTTAGAGAACGGTACAAGATGCAACACATATATTTATGACTGTTGTATCCTCATAATTATTTGTATCTAATAAATATACTAGCTGACTGGCGGACTTCGTACCGCTTTGACAGTTCCCATGACAACAAAACAAACAAATCATTCTTCCGCTTAAGAACACATTATCCCATGATGGACCCCTATAGCAGCGCCACCTACTGGGTCTAGTTGTAAATCTAAACCATTCTCGAATCCACTTGAACACATACAAAAAATTTCATCCAAATCGGTCGAGCCGTTTAGAAGGAGTTCAATTTCATACACACGCATAGAAGATTTATATATAATATATAAAGATATTATTCAAAAATAAATTTTATATGCATAAACTACTACTAAGACATAGTCACTACTTTATTAACTAACTAGCTGACCCGGCGGACTTCGTACTGCATTTCTTTTTTTTTCTTT
Source organism: Eudonia mercurella (assembly GCA_963082485.1). Taxonomy (NCBI): domain Eukaryota; kingdom Metazoa; phylum Arthropoda; class Insecta; order Lepidoptera; family Crambidae; genus Eudonia; species Eudonia mercurella. The sequence continues at coordinate 16,224,979 of OY720028.1, forward strand.
ATTTTAATATAGCTTTAATATAACTCAGCGCTAATGTAGCATTCTAATGGTGAAAGAATTTTTTAAATCGGTCTAGTAGTTTTTGAGTTTATTCGTTGCAAACATACATACATAAAAAATACAAAGATTTCCTTTTTATAATATTATCATAGATAACTAGACAGAGTATTAGCCGATGTAGAATCGGTGGTCTCAGGGGAGTTCAATAATATTTACTTATTTCAACACAAGCTTATTAACAAAACTCTGCTAGGCTGAACACTTTACACATAAGCATAATACTCAATAATTACCCAAATTTAAAATTTCTTTATCTGAGTGTACAATTATATAAAGACCAATATCGTAGTCGACATATATGTCTGTATGATCTGAACTCAGGTTGCTATTAAGCCACGTCCAGAATTTAGTGAGTACGACCTACGAACGTTAAGCATTGTAAAGTTTAAAACCTTTTTTAACGTAGGTTTCAACTGCCACGGGTTTCGCGTTGAATATTTGACGAGCGTTGGACAGAAGTGTAAAGGAATGTGTCAGCCGCGACCTTGCGGTGACGTGAATAAACAATTTAGGCTGCGCCTCCACTTTGAAGCAAAGGTTCACGAAATTAAGTTAGGCAGGCTAACAACACAGCAGAGTTTTTAATTGTTATTTTTCATTTACCATGTGATATTTATATAAGGTCACATTTTATCAACTGCAAATATTTTGAGGATAAATTAAACAACATAAATAAACTATGTTTATGAAAAAACCTTAAATTTTTATACGCTAGTTTTCAAGAAAAACGCCAAGAGACATTTCGATTAAAAAGAAAAATAAAGCACTTTCGGTAGTTTCAATTCAAAGGAGCCGAAACAGAGAGGCCGCAGTGCCTTCACCGCTTACACGTGCCCCTAGTTTCATTCAAAAGAGCCGACAGAGAGGCTGCTCTTAAAAATATTACAATTTTTGTGTCAGAAAAAGTTTAAAAGAAATTAGCCTGGATTTTTTTTAAATGCTAGGGCCTTATTTCTGTGATATAATTAGATATTTTGTCAAAATATTTGCAGTTGATAAAAAGTGACCTTATATATGTCTTCTTCTTTATCAGTGCAAATGGGATAAGGGATTTGAATGGTGAAGATAAGTATATCGAGGATAATAATCATTATTATACATAGCATATAATATATATATATATTTATTATTCATGATGCACGTAGAGCATATCATTATCTGTAAGTCAACGCAACCAACTAAATAATTACTCCTTTGGAAGATGTAATATGCCGAACTTGATGCAGTCGATACCACAAGCTGGAACCAGTAATAGCATAACTATCATTATTCACTAATGATACTTTTAATTGTAACTTCGTTTGCCTAAGAAACGTCTCTCAAAGAGAACTCGATTATAAAAAGAAGGGGCTTCCGAATAAAAAATATTACTTTTTTTATTTTTATTTTTTATTTTACGGGTAAGCACAGTGCCTTGATCTCACCTGATGTTAAGTGATGATGAGGCCTATGATGGAAGCGCACTTCACCCGGGATCCTGAACTAGTGAGGCACTGGCTATCTTATCTCTAGCCGGAACACAGCAATGCTACAAACATTGATGTTATGGCGACATATTTAGACCACCATCTGGTGGTAGCTAGCTAGGCGGACAAACTAGCCCTACCACCAACCAAACCGAGTACACAGATGAACCCCCCGCTGGGAATCGAACCACGGACCTCTGGGTCTAAACCGGCGGTCTTAGCCACTAGACCACAGAAGCGGTTAAAACTTTACACTTTAACTTACTTTGATTCCGTACCAAAGTGGGAACTTTGGTACGGACGAACGGGAGCCTCGAGGAATAAAGCACACTATACACACCAGATAGAGAATAAACCTGTTTGCCTTATGTTTCCTGCACTCGTGAAGTTTGAATAAAAAATAACGTTAAGTAAGAAAGCCTTTACACATCTCAAAGTGACCGTGATTTGAACTAAGGGTAGCCTCTGATAGCGAGGGTCAATGGATATTCGAAGCGGCTGCTATCATCCTTTCTTATTAAGAACAGTTTTTGTAGCTATTTCTTATATCGAGTTTGTTGGATATATTTATTGATGTTGATATAATTTTTTTTTAAATGTGTTTTTATATGTTTAAGCTCTATAATAATGATTTTTTTGCATGCGAGTACGATGTTTCATGAATTTTTGTTTTGAGACAATGACAGTTTTTTTTTATTAATTTCTTCAGGTCGTGGAGTAAAGTCCTTTTGATATGCTGGTTCTTCAGATGCCTTTAGTCTCGGCTGTTTTCGTGATACTCGTACTATTGACCTTTGATATGCGCAAACGCTGATCAGCGCGTCCGAACAATTAAAAATCTATTGCGTCTATATTTACGGCAGACGACGGATTAAGCCTCATTGAGTCAGTGTGGTGATAATGATTGATTGCCACCATATCTCTTCATGTGGGAAGCTTTAAGTCCATCATTGGCACACCATAATTAAATTCATTTATTTGCAAGCGTCATGACTCATTTCGGTTAATTACAATAATTGACGATGACTAGTTTCGATGTAAAACTTAAACATCGGATAAATATTTATTTTGTATTCTTGAAAAGTAGCGATGGCAAGTCACTTATAAACACTGGAAAGGTTCACAGGTAATGTAAGGTTAATGAACTGTGTTTATAAAAAGCCTCTGAATTACAAGACTCGTTTCCAAACAAGTATTATAGCTAAATATGTTTAGATATCCCCTGAGGCGCTGAGCTGAATTTAACAGATTTTTCTAAGTGTGGAGGCGTTTTCGCAAAAACGCAGCCGCTTTACTTTAAGTCTAGATCAGGGGTTCCCAACCTTTTTTTGTCTACTGCCCACTTTAAGAATAAATTATTTTTTAACGCCCTTCTTTTTAAACATACTTAAAAACCGCTAAGTACTTATAACTGATTATTGAAACGCAACTTTATAGTATTCGGACAGAGTATCTTTTATTGAAAATAAATCAAACATAATCAATTCTTATATAAAAACTAATGTGAAGGTTGAATCTGATGCTGTTCAATAAGTTTGTTTTTTTTTTTTTAAGATTAAATGTATTTTGATATATTCTTAAAATAAATTACAATTATTTACAACATAATTAAAAAAAAAAGGAAATAGAAATAAAAATATACACATAATTTTTACAAATAAAAAAGGGACTCCAAATCGCTGCCAAGCGGGAGAGTGCCCAGGACGCTGGCGGCGTTGCCTCTTTGAATGACCAAACTTAAACGTTGGCCAAAATACGCGCCAGCTCGAGGGTCACCAGTGGTCTCTATAAGGCGAGCGGAAATTTCTTTAAATAGCTTTCGAGCTGCCGGTCCCCATGGTCCCAAAGTTTCAACCCCAAACGGCGCAAATATGTGCCCAAGGCTTAGAGAACTATATTTACGCCTTTTGAGGTCCTCAGCCGCTGAAGCTGCCGCGCCAGCACTAACCGAAGTTGCCCTAATGTGGGATGGAGCTAGGGTGTCCACGCACGTCGCATCCCACACCAGGGATCGACCTTGCGACCAGGCAACGAGCGTCATTCCATCGGGCCTCTTTCCATCGTCACGAGCCAGCCCATTGGGTTCCAATACAGCTGGCACATTGACGGTAGAAAGCGCACGGCGAATGACGTCGTTTAGATTCGCGTGTCGCGACAGACGACCAGCGCTTCGCTGGCAAGAAAGACCATGGTGCCCAAAAATATCCACTTCAGTCCCGCAAAGGCAACGATGAGGTTCATTTGTTTTAATGCCCAGGCGTAAGCAAACTGACAAAGTGAGTGTAGGGCCGGTTAAAAGGGTGCCTGTGTTGGGTGAAGGTATGGCGTGTAGCCAAAAACCGGCCTCCCTCTCCGAAACGGCAAGAAGACGAGCTCGTTCCCTATCATTAACAGCACTCTCTATGAGCGCGGAGAAAGTCATCTTACAGAGCGGCTCGTCCCAGTGTCTTTGGGAGTTAAGGAAGGTTGGTAGGTCGCAGTTTTGGCAGATAGCAGACCAGGCATTTCTGGCTTCCGACAGGCACGACACTTCAACGCCGCCCAGGGACGGAAGAATAATTTTAGATGTTAAAGTGAGCGTGCTGTGTACAGAAGACAGAAAAGCCGGTAGTGATAGGTCTTTTATACTGCGAATACCCAAGCCCCCAAACCTGATGGGAAGGGAGGCCTGGGTCCATGATTTGCTATCGAAATGACAATTTAAAACTGATGATAAAGTACTCTGAATGGACGCGTCGAGTGATAGAAGAAGATTAGGATGTTTCCACAATGGACAACATCGGAGCAGATAGATAGCCCTTGGAGCAAACAAACAAAAACGGATGATGGTAAAAGCTATATGAGGATGGATATTTAAAAGGCGCTCTACGATGCCGTTGAATTTGAGGGAGATTGAATCGATGAGAGGCGGAATGGATTCTGAGAAAATGGGAGCGCCTAATAAGGAAAGGGTGTCTTTATTCTGAATTTTGATGTTTGGGGCCAAAGAATTAAATTTAGAAATAATATTTGTTTTTTCCACTTCCGATTTTAAGTTAGAGACATATAATTCGCATTTACTGAAATTTAGATCTAAACCTATGTTTCTGAACTTAGCGATGAGGGAACGAAGATCCTCCAGGACAAAATTCACATCCCCACCAAGAGTGCCATCATCCAAATACCACAGGTTTAGTTTCGAAAAGAGGGATGAAATAATGGGATGGATTGCGAGACTGAAAATGGCTGGCCCAAGAGGATCACCTTGCTGACAGCCTACTGCAGAATTTATGGGGTGATTACGAAACAGTAATTTTGAAGGACTGCTATAGCATTGCCAAAGGTAATTGTATACATGAGGGGTTATTTGTTTTATTTGAGTCAACAAAGCGCCCCTGTCTACAGAATTAAAAGCATTTTTCACGTCAACTTTTAATAACACTTCGCCTCCATTTTGATCGAGGAAAGTGCGAGTCGCGTGGACAGCAGCTTCGCAACCGCCTCTGCTACCAAAACCCAGTTGCACCGGACTGAAATAATCGGTGACAGTTGGAAGAATGTGTCGGCAGCAGATTTTAGACACAATACGGCGCCAAGTGCAACCCACAGCGATTGGTCTTATACCGCCATCTTTCTTCTTGAGGGCGCACAGGTTAGCACCGTAAAGTACGTCTAATATATCTGGGCAAACCGCACCTTCTAACATAATGTTGGCTAAATGAGTGATGTCCTCCAAGAGAGAACGGCCAACATCTCCGGTGGCACCGCTTATTAAATCTTTTATGTGCTGCGGTGACAGACCGTCAAGACCACCCGCCGAACCACTCTTGAAAGACATCACAGCAGCAAACACCTCATCGCTATGTGTGACCACATGCTGATCGGATGGATCTGGCGCATTCGGGAGGCGAAGTGAAGAAGACGGGGCAGGATGCTTATCCTCTAAGGCCAGACGAGTATCCAAGCAGTCAGGAGCAATAACATCACTAGAAAACAGTAACTGTGTTGCCCCTCTCAGGTCACCATTACCTGCCTTCTCCTCTACCTTTTGCAAAATTGCATTTGGATTTGGTGCCTTTTTTGCGTGGGAATTGATTGGAGGGGGCTGCAGTGAAAGATTGGCACAATTCTCTTTTATTTTATTTGTTAGAGATGATTTTTTGTTTGTTTTCTTTATATATAAAATCTGAAATGCGAAAGTTAATAAATGTTCCCAACTATTGTAATTATTGTTAGAGATGACTTTGCGTATGGCTTGGGAGAGACTAGTTGCCACTGAAATACGGGCACCTCGGGGTATTCTTTTAATTAATGGGCAACTTTGTTTAAGAATACCTAATCTCTCCCAAACCGCACTGTCAACTGGAGGCGAGTTTGGGGGTTGAGTGGATGACTGTGTGATGGATTTATGAGCTCGAGATACATGAATTTTCAAACCCCTAGCGCCCTTAAAGCGCCGTGAACACTTATCACACTGCACTAAATCAAAAGAAGCGTTGGTATTGCTTGACTGACTGCTTGGACATTGCACTCCACTTGTCGAAGCTACGGCCTGCGACATTAAATTACAAATACCTACCTATCTACAAAATATATTTACAGTAATGTAAAAAGTACTAAAACAACAATGATGATTAAAAATAACAAGTAACTAAAAATGTTCATAGAGGCATCAGGGCATATTGACGTCTTGACGCTTGACAGCCTCAAATCACCGACAAATATGCGCGCGCCTTTACTGAGCTGCGTGCGCAGCAATGTGAACGTCGTTGCTAGAGCAACGGCGTGGCGTCCTGACACCACCAGTCACAACAATATTGTGTTTCAAATTGTTCCCAAATAAAAATGCACTGAAACAGAAAAAAGTGCGCAGGCCCAGAGGTGCCAACAATTCCACGTGTGTACGAAATATTTTAGCAGGCAGGGGGCATAGTTTGAGCCACCCCGAAGCAAGTAAACAATTTTAAAAATTTAAACAAAATTTTATGTTACTCTCTGAAGGCAATGACGTTTGTTTAAAAAAACAAACGTATATCAGGTTCCAATTTACTCAAAAACAGCCGCAAGTCGCCACGTTCGGTAACACGCAAACGATTTCTCTTTTTAGTAAGCAGCGTTGCCACAGCACTAAATCCACGTTCACACAAATATGACGATGGGAATGCTATCAAGAATCGTTGAACAATTAACCACAATCCAGGGTACAATTGCGGGATCGGTTTTTGTAGCCAAAATTCTTGATATCCATTTTTGAACTTGATTTTTATTTCTTCGTTTGTTGTCAATTCTATAAGTTCTTCTTCCAGCTGAGGTGACATTGCTGTGTTGACATTTGAAAACGGATCCAACACCCAGTTTGGTATTTCCAAGTTTAAAATGTCCTGGTATCGTTCGGTGAAGTCAATGTGGAGGTTTTCCAAATGTTGGCAGTAGGCAAACAAGTCGTCGTTACTGCAGGATACTGATAAATTCGGAAAATTGTGAAACTCACGTCTGCCCATATTCTTTTTGTGCAGAAGCAGTTTGGCTGCGAAAGCAGCAACGACATTTTTTGTTTTAATTAAATTTAGTTCATCGCCTTGCAGTTGGAGGTTCATGTCGTTGAACAATTTATACAGGTCTGTCATGTAAGCTATATCATTCTTTGATGTTATGAGCTTGTTGCGCAGTTCTGTATCTTTAGTTTCTAAGAACTCTATCACAGAGTCAAACAGGTTGTAAAATCGAATCAGACAATTGCCTCTTGACAGCCAACGAACTTCAGTATGAAGCAACAAACGGTTGAAATCTTCGTCATTAGTAACACAAAGCTGATGAAATAATCTATCATTCAAAGAGCTGCTACGGATTTTATTGACTGCTTTGATGACATATTGCAGTGATTGAAATAGTCGTTCACTTATGTTTCTAGCAACCAAATGTTGTTTATGAATAACGCAATGTATAGCAAGTACATCTGGAATTTTATTCTTTAAGTACGCTATGAAGCCTTTATGGCGCCCTGTCATAGCCGGAGCGCCATCCGTAGCAACTGATATAATATTTTTCAAAGGAATCTCTTTCTCTTCACAAAACTTTTCCAATGTATTGAATATGGTTTCGCCTTTTGTATCTGTCTCCAAATTTCTGGCAAACAATAGTTCTTCACGTATTTTCTCATCTTTAATAAACTTCACGTAAGATAGCAACAACGCTTAATTAGTTGGTAAAGTGGACTCATCGAGCTGAATTGAGAATTGACTAGTCCTCAGATGATTGCACAATGATTCTTCAATGTTTTCAGCCATTTCATCAATTCGTCTTTGCATAGAACTATTACTCAAAGGAATTTTTCGGATAATATTTGCGGCCGGTTTATGAAGCACAATAGTTATTACTTCCTTTATTGCTGGCAAAATTAACTCTTCTCCGATGTTGTGTGGTTTGCCTTTTTGAGCAATTAACAAAGAGATATTGTACGAAGCTCGAAGTCCGTCGTCATCTTGCTTAGCAGCCGCCGAAAATAGTTTTGATACACTTGGCTGAGTATTATGCTTTTTCTCTAGGTCTTGAAAATATGCTACATTCTTGTCTTTCTTATCTGGATGCATTTTATTCAAATGATCTTGCAGTCTTGAAGGCTTCATTGCTTCGTTCGAAAATGTTTTTAGACATAGAAGACACAAAGGCGACGACGGGTTTGTGGGATTTTCAATAAATCCGAATTTAATATATTCCGCAGAGTATTGCCGTCTCTTCTTTTTTACTTCCGACATTGTTTTGTTTTGAGAAATACGTAAGTGTTGAAATCAAGTACTGCTTATCTATTAAGCGCGAAACCACAAATGAAAATAAAATAAATTTACGTCGTTTATATAGGATTGCATAAGCAGCACGCACCAACAGGAATAAGACAAACGTGCATAAACTTGTTTATCTCATTCGACGCCCAATCGTACTCGACAAGCAAGAACAAGTATTATAGAACCAGCCGATTGATACAGGAATGTACAAATCGGATTATTTAACAAAAACTTGTTAAAACATGATTGCTCGCGGTCTATTATATCGAACCGAGTTTGAGCTATATCTTAATTAATATTAGTTGATGTTCACAAGGTGTAGTCGAGAGTCGAGAGCTCAGTCGGTGTCTAAGAGTCTTCCTAGCTAGGTAGATGAAATTATAAATCGACCCCAAAGCCCTACACAACGCCCCCTTTTTTTTCTGGGTCTCTTACCGCCCCCCTTTAGGCCTGCAGCGCCCACAAGGGGGCGTTATCGCCCACGTTGGGAAAGACTGGTCTAGATGGAGTTAAAGAGTAGATAGTCTAGATAGAGTAGGTATCCTTAAAAGATAGTCGTGTATTTATAAGTTGACAAATTCTGAAAGAGTAACATGTTTTTCTCTATATTTACCATCATAACTATAAAAATAAAAAAAACAAAATCGATAAGTAGTAGGTGCCTACCACTTTTTCCCATGCCAAATTATTATATTTTTATTTTAATAGTTATTCCAGAGTTTGGAGCATGTATTTTAAACGTAAAACTTTAGTTAAGCAGTACGTACGTATTTTTTGTATGTTATGCACATTTAACTATTGTAAAATAAAGAAAAAGATATCATCTCATCATCATCTCAGCCAAAAAGACGTCCACTGCTGAACAAAGGCCTCCCTCAAGGATAATTAATTTTGAGGGGAATTTGCCATAATCGCCACGCTTGGCAGGCGGGTTGGCGATCGCAGTAAGGTGAAAATAATCACAGAGAGACGCTGCTGCCCATCCTCTGGAATGGTCCCATAGTCGCCTTCTACGACACCCACGGGAACAGATGGGGTGGTGCAATTCTTTACCCCCGGCACCACACGGGGTAAAGATATAGTAAAATAATATTAGTTATGTTTGATAATAGATGATACCATGCATACCAATGGGGCAATGGATCAGGCTGGCTGGACAGGAGAAGGAAAAATGACGTGAAAAAGAGGGGGACTTATACTTAGCAGTGGGTAGATGTAGGCTAATAAGCTCGAAAGATAGATACCAATACTAATATATGAAAATAAAGATTAGGATGATATTCCTCGATAACTTTGCTTTAACACAACTCTTCACTTTCTCAGCAAGAATCTAATAACCTCTTAATTCCCATGACGACGTGAATATACTTTTAGTACGAGAGTGCCCGGCATCCATCGATCAAGTTATCCGTCAATGTCATCCAATCGCGATCACTTGTTACTCGATCGCTGTCAATATATACCAAGTAACTTCATTTATAAATGTGTAACCTAAAATACCTGTTGCTTTACGTCTTACGTTTTCTATTCTGCTTTATAATATTGAGATTAAATGCTTTAATCCAGACATTTTATTTGGAAAACCTTGAAACGGATTTTTTGTGACCTATGTTTACGTCTAATCTGTCACATTGTTTGAAGTAGATCTACGAATAGAAAACATTTTTAATTAATTTGTTTTTATCTAGCAGTGGGACTGTATATAGGCAAATACTTACCTACTTACTGATAATTCATGCTTACTGTTATGAAAGCCTTGAGCTTTATACTCGTAGCTGACTGGCTAGACATACCGCTAGGTAGACTGGCTAAGAATAACTGACATTTGTCAGAAAATAGAAAAAAGTGACGATTATGATGCCTCTAAAATTTTTGGAGGTGGGCGCTAACAGCTGCGACACAGTTGAGAAACCATTGTGGCTGTTATCGTACACTCGTTGTATTGTACCCTGTAAAAGTTCTGAATAAAAATTTATTAAATTTATTATTATTATTAGCTTTAACGACTTTGATTTGTTCATGTCTATTATTAAAGTTAAGCGAAATTTTCAGACTTAAGCGTATTAACCTCTTCACGAGCTGTGCAATATCATACAAAAAAAAACGCTTACACTATAAATTATGCCGAGCAAAATTATTATGCAAACATTTTTATGCCCGTACTGTGCACAATCGCGTGTGAACGCAGGACACTCCAGCCGCCTCGAGCGTGTAATTGGCAATCTCCGTGGGCGCGCTCACTCTTAAACGCACGCCTTTGATGTCACGCAAAATAAAATGGCAGACAGAACCAACTGTCAAAATATGATTCCCACAGCTTAAAAATCAACTATACGTTGATAAATAAGAACACTGACAAATTAATACGGGTCCCACCATAACGTTTAACTTTTCATGTTCCCGACGTGTCGGCTGAGTTTGCTTACAAAAAGCGTTAAAAAGTGTTAAAAATCTTAATGTTAACTTCACACTCTTTGTTTTCTTTTTTATTACCTACTCTTTTGTTTCATATTATTTTTTCTCTTGTGTGTATAATGTCTATCTCATTTAATTATTTTTGTATATTATGTATGTGTGTGTGTGTTGTTAACAAATGTCTTTCTTCTTCTTCATAAAAAATTAAGGATCTTAGTTTGAATTCGTACTGTCAGTTTGAATTGGCAAAGTTATTATTAAAGTTAGCTATTTAACGATCGCCTAAAAGACAGCTACATACAAAATCAGCATAGTGATCATGTTCTTTTTTTACTTGGGTACACTTGGATACACCGTTTAGCATATTATATCTATACTAATATTATAAAAAGAAAACCTTTGCATTTTTGTATGTATGTATGTTTGCAACAAATAAACTCAAAAACTAATGGACCGATTTAAAAAAAATTTACCATTGGAATGCTACATTAGCGCTGAGTAACATAGGCTATATAAAAAAAATATTTAAAAAATACTAAAAACGACAATTTAATTTTTCAATACAAATTATTTGTTTGTTTTGTTGTCATGGAAACCATTGATATATATTTAACTAAATGATGGAAACTGTCAAAGCGGTACGAAGTCCGCCGGGTCAGCTAGTATCAAATAAAAACTACCAAAACATAAAAGGTGAAATAAAAACTAACACAACAGGCAGTTAATGGAGGGTGGTCCAAGTTCATCCAAGTTCATTTAGTGGTTAATAAATTATGATAGACGTTATGTTCCAGCGAATTTCTTGAGAGACGAGATTCTTAAAACAGTTGTTTCTTCACTTACATTTTATTATAGTTAGGTATGCGTACAGCAAAGATTAAGAGTGACGGTACAAAATGGTTTGCTCCAGATTCTCAATTTACGTTTCAACTGTCCAATAAAAATTATCTAGTAGTGTGCAATACTGTGAATACAACAGCTTATATGAGTTGCAGTGTGTTATTGCAATGCAGATGGCCCAAGACGGTAAATAATGGCGTCCAAATGAGAAGTAGAAGAGGTGACCTTATCAACACGTCTTCTAACCCTGCAGAGTGCGCCCGTCTCTTAGCTGTTTGGAAATGGGAGTCAGGTCTTTGGTTGCAGGCGTTACCCTCTCCTAATACGGGTACCCTGCGGGAACGTAGTACTTTTCGCCTTGTCACTGCTTTGCGTCTTGGCTCCCTCGTATCGTCCCTCATCAATGTTGTTGCGGCGCGCCCGTGGGCAGCCTCGGTCATTTTGCTCGTCATCATACCTGAATGACATCATTCGACGGGCTCTTGTCACCGCTAGAGTACCAGTGGTACTCGAACCCTCCGGACTGGCACGTGATGACGGCAAAAGGCCGGACGGCATGACCCTAGTTCCTTGGAGAATGGGACGGGCTTTGGTATGGGATGCTACTTGTGTCGACACGTTTGCACCGTCCCACATTCTAAGCACTTCATGCAGAGAACCTCAAACGGCGAAAGTATGAGAATCTGACTGGGGATCTCTTATTTGAGCCGTTTGGGGTAGAGACATTAGGTCCATGGGGCCCGGGTGCTCACAAACTTTTTAAAGATATTTCTATAACATTAGTAGAAACCACCCGGGACCCCAGAGCTAGCAGCTACTTGGGCCAGCTTATAAGCATTGCTATTCAACGTGGCAATGCTGCTAGCTTACTGGGCACTCTGCCTGATGGGGATGATTTGGGGCAATTTTTTTATTTATAGTTAGTAGTAGTTATAGTTTATAGTTTTTTATAAGTTTAATTTTAAGTAGTTTAATTATTATCTGGCTATTGTCTTTGTTTGTAAATAAAAATAGAAATAACTATCATTTATAACTTTTTAAACTATCATGGTCACTTACACTTTTTACCATATCTTTCCATCCATCCTTTTACCATGCTATGTACAATGTTTTATACCATTTTTATACCCAATATGTAAAAATCCCGTTAGTAATAAGTATTCTTACTATCATTTATAGCCAATGAGAAGGTGTAAACCTCATTCTCCTTCTCATTTTAGCAGAGTTATCAGCAATGAGTTATTATAGAATGAAGATGTCTTTCTTTTATCTACTTTTTGTTTGAATAACTTGTTCTTCTCATTGGAAAGCTAATTAGACTCAAATCAAAATAAATCAATAAAAACAATAAATTCGCGTTTAAATAAATACATAAATTATTATTTAAACACGAATAATTTAACATGCTGACTTGAAGGCGTTAGGATTGGACATAGTCGTTACTTATTAAAGATTTGAAATCTAAATAGCCGTTGTTTATCTAATTACTGCGTTCGATATTTTTTAAATACAAATTATCGGAGCTAAGTATAAATAACATTATTATTACTATTATTACATTTTCGCGACATGTCTTGGTTTGTCGAAACTTCTCCAAGAAAGATAGTCAAGGAGTTTCTATTTTTCATTAAAATATAAGCGAAAAGTAACTCCCTATGGTAGAAATGTACATTACATTTCGTTTCTCAAATGATTGTAGTCCGAAACTCGAGAACTCCCTGCGGATCCGGCAGAATTAGTTTTAGTAAAATCAATTACTTGAACAGACATAACGCCATAGCGTTAAATGTAAATATTTAACTTAACACGAACATACGTAGCTTGATGGCGCAGTGGTTAACGCGTCCGGTCTGCGATTGCTAAGGTTAAGCAACTTTGTCAAAGGCCGGTCATCGGATGGGTGACCAAAAATCTATCATCTCGAGTTGCTCCATGCTTACGCACTTAAAAGCCGTTGGTCCCGGTCTCTTTATTAAGTATAATGCTCCAATTAGTAAGTGAAGTTAAAAAAAAATAAACATGTTACTTAATACTAATTTTCATTAATAAAAATGTTAATAATTACTTTATCATTATTTTAATTCTTCATTCATATACTATATTTGTATAAGATCTTAAACATCCGCATCCGCGGATGTGAGCCTTCAAAAATCCGCATCCGCATTCACATCCGCGGATGTGAAAAAATCGGCATCCGCAACATCTCTGTTACCAACCATCTTTCTGAACTGGGCTCGCGTAGTGGTTTTTAGTAATTTTTATCTATCTATGGGAAAGGCTCGTGCCCCAGTAGTGGGGACATAAAATGAGCTGGTGACAACGATGATGATGATGAATATTCCGAACTCCGCACCATAACATTGATATTTTTCTTATTAGCCCATTTTGTGTCCCACTGCTGGGCAAAGGCCTCCCCTCTGCGCCTCACTCTTCTCTATCATCGGCCACCTCATACCACTCCGGCAAAAAAGTGCTCAATTCGTCCCTCCATCTTCGCTTTGGCCTGCCTCGTCTCCAGTGTCTATCACAGTCACCCAGTCAGATTGATGTATTGATGATAGAATATTGATGTTATGGTGACTTATTTAGATAAGATGGTGGTAGCTTGCCAGATGGGCAAACAAGCCCTACCACCAACCAAACCGAGAACACAAACATGTACGTTGGAATCTAACCCGGGACCTCTGGGTCTGAGACCGCTGGTTTTAACCAGTAGACCACAAAGGCGGTTGAAAGTAATCAGAAACCTACCCAGTCCTCTCAAACAATAGTCATTTCAGATACGTGTATCAGTCAAAAGAGTAGCTTATTGTTACTGGAACAGATCGCTACCGGCGCCGGCGCACAGTAACAAAGACAAAACCTACCCGATCTGAGATTTATGTACCTAACAGAATTGAGCAATTTTTCCCCAAAAACACGTGATTTCCTACACCAACGAATTACAAACTTCCATGTTTTTTGTTAATAAACAAAAAATAAATGCTGGAACTCTTTTGTTGAATTGCAAAGTTGTTACATTGACTAATTAAGCCTTACCCTTTCGAAACCTACCTGGGTATGTTGAAATATCAAACTCACGGAGTTTCCGCAGTTTATACAGCTTCACCAACATCGAAAACATAATAGCTGTTTTGAAAAGGGTTGTTTACGTAATTTTTGCTCATAGTAATTCAAAAATGCTTTTTACGCAGTTTGTACATTTAGCCAATGTCAGATGATAATGAGTGACAATAGAAATGTGGAATGATTAATAGTATTTCCCCAAAACCATTAAATAAGTTTAATTAAAATGTTGGACTTTACTGAGATCTCACGCCAGATTCTTGAGAGAGTTTGGAATGTGATGTTGCACTGTTACGTTTCATTTACCATCAGACAAATTATTTGAATTTATGTTTTCTTATTTTGAAATTAAAACAAATTGTAAACATGACTAATTCACCGGCCATTTACTTCACTTTTCCGAATGCATTTAAAAAATTCATCCTATTTTAATGGCGCAAAACTGTTTTAGAACTGTTCTAATTTTTATTGACTTTTAAGCACACCATGAGTATTATTTCTTCGAATGAAACTTAACGCATCATCAGGAACGTCGCAATATATACGAAATATATTAAAAAATACTATAGTTACAGGAATTCAAATTACTGCCGTTAACTAAGACCTCGAGGCTTTTGAATTGCCAAAACAAACGTTTTTCCCTTGAGTTGGCACTCAGTAGGTAATAAGAAAATTCTTTTCGGTTACTTTCTAAATTAATCTTTAGATTTTTTTTTTACGGTAATGAAAATTATATTTTAAAACCCCAACTGAAAGTTTATTTATTTCTTGGAAAGTGATATTGCTTTAAGCCTTTTATAGCCTTTCATCATCATCATCATCATCATCATCATCATCATCATCATCATCATCATCAGCCTACACAAGTCCACTGCTGGACATAGGCCTCTCCAAGTGCTCGCCACTGAACACGATCCGCGGCTACTTTCATCCAGCTCTGCCAGCCACCTTACGAAGATCATCGCTCCATCTAGTCTGAGGGCGTCTTACTAAATTGGTCGGTCCGCGGTCCCCCCAAGTCTTTACAATCGCAACAATTAAGTAATTATCGTAATTCAGCTTTCAGTAAATTAATACTTAGTTAGATACTTCTTAACTGAAGTAACCTGTAATTAATTTAGCTAATTTATAGTCATGCCGTCTTATGTTGAACCCCGAGTTTTCCAATGGCACCGTTTTCATAATTTTAATTTGCTTTGAATTTGTTGCTATAAAATGTATTTACTGAATTATGTGACAGAAAATCTTACCTACGACCTTCGCAATCCTGGCGACTTTGTCCAAGAGCGTTTTGCAGTTACGATCTACATATATGCATTTTGAATGCAAAATAATAATTTTAAAATATCTGTAATCTAAAAGTATGTTCTTTAAGGCTTTAAAAAAATGTAAATATACAATCTATGTTGCATTATAATTAAAAAAATGCCAATGCAATCCAAAAACATTGAATAAGTATGGAACAAATATAGTGCATTGACTAAAATACATTACCGTGTTTGTGGTCTATTTTGAAAGCAAAATAATGTTTTTTTTTAAATGTTATCAAGAAATACGTTTTTTAAGTCTTGTGTGTCAATGATAATAATCCTGCCTACTAAAACAAAGGTTCATCTCTCAGTAGGCCTATAAGTGTAATGAACATTTTGGTAAGGCACACTAGCGCTGCTAATGAATTTAATTTGTTAACTGCTAAACTCGATTTTTTTTTCAAACATTGCGGACCTTCCGACATTAGGCAAACATCTATTATTTAATAATTGTGCACTACTTTTAGGTTTGTTTTTGTATTCATTCGCTAATACCAAAATTGGCCATTGTTTGTGAATAAATGCGATAGCCCGTTTTGTGAATAAACCACGCAACAAAAGTAGTGCACAATTATTAAATATTTACTATGGATGCTTTCCTGTTGTCGGACGGTACGCAATGTTTAAAAAAAGATCCGGTCTGTTAGTAATTGTCAAATTATCAATTGGTGGCGCTAGTGTATCTTACCCTTCGCCTTAAGGCTGCAGTCAGCAGTAGCAGTGGTACAATTACCACAACTGATTTAAGGTAGTTTAGATATTATAGGTCTGCAAACGAGCAGGCGGCAGTCTGATGGTAAGCGGTCGCCGCCGGTATATTAAATGTCATTCCTGCAATTAATATTTCTATTATTATGTCTCGAACAAGAATCACTACATAGTATAAAACAAAGTCGCTTCCCGCTGTCTGTCTGCCCCTATGTATGTACGCTTAGATCTTTAAAACTACGCAACAGATTTTGATGCGGTTTTTTTAATAAATACGAGTAGAGTGATTTAAGAGGAAGGTTTATATGTATAATACATACATAGAATTAAACCTGGTACTCAAGCGGACGAAGTCGCGATCGGGCCACTAGTAAGATATATTTTCTGGCTTGCTCCTTAAGAAGGTCATTCCGATTTCAAAACGTTTTCCATCAAATATCAGAATAGTTATTAAAAACATTTCCACGAATGTAGTTTAAATGACTTCTGATACACATCCGAATAATTTTACAAATATTTAGTCGATTAAGATGAAACTGCTGCTGACTACATTAAATTTGTTATTTTGCATATAAAAAAGACGTTTTAAGAAAAACTAAGAATATCTTTTAAATAGATATATTTTACTATGTGTGAGAGTAGTGGCATTAGTAGGATTGGGAGTGTGATGGCATCATTGTGGTCGTATTAATATGGAACTCCGGCAAATGATAATACATAGTAACTCGTAATCATCCTATAGAGTTAACGTAAACTCACCTGCGCTCTCTGCAGTGGGTGCGCTCAGCACATGACTTAGCCCCAGAAGCAGCATCAACGCCGTCTTGTACCAAATGGAAGCCATTTTGATCTGAAAACAATAAAAAACATTTTTTTTAAAAGGCTAGTTTTTTGTCCTTTAGTTGATGGCTTCGTGCGATTAGCACATTTAGCCAGTGTCAAAGTAATTTTTCTTACAAGTAATACATAAATAAACAATATTTCCTTCCTGTATGATGATGATGAATGATAATAGAAATGAAAAGTGAGATATGATATACCCCCTCAACCCCTCGAGTATCTTAATAAAGATGTGGGGCTTTACTAAGTCCTCACGCGGACTTCTTGAGAGAATTTGAAAACTACCGTTGCACTGGTTTGTTTCATTTGCCAACACTTATGCACACTCACGAACACTTAACGGTTAATAATCCACCATTATTTCACATTAATATTCGACATAACACAAATTTTAGAAAATAAAACAATACCGCAAACATGTGTCTTCGCTTTCCCGCCAAGAAGTCCAAAAGGCTAGATAGCCACTGTCATTTCATTTTTCCTATACACATTTAACAAAGGCTGGCTGGAATTACGGGTGAAGTGCGCTTTCATTTTTGACTCTATCTTCACTTACTATCAAGTGAAAAGCCAAGCAAAGCTTTCCCATTGTGAAAATAAAAGGTAAGTATTATTTATTTTATCGGGTCAAGACTAAGTTATTATTTTAGGAAAGCTAAGACAGTTTGTAGAGAAGCCAAGAGTCTTCCCACAAGTGTAATATATATTTTATAATCATATTTAGGCCTTGGCTGAAAATAAATATTTTTAATCCTAACTGCTGCCTGCCATCTTATGACAACTGTGACTTAAATTAACTGTATGTCTAGTCATCAGGGTTTAGCGGTGCTAAGTAGCTAAATACTCAAGTAAAAAAACTTTTCAACGGGGCATATCTTAATAGTAAAACGTACGGTATAAAAGGTACTTATGCGTATAATACCCATACTAAGTGGTTTGCGATAAACCCCGTTAAAACTTTGTTTAAAATGATACGAGAATGTTTAAATGTGTAGTTACAAATTTAGAAAGTTTTAAAAAGTCATAAATTAAACTGTCTAAAACTTGATCTGTTTCATACGTTTGAATTAATAATTTAGTAGTGGAGTACCACTTAAACGTTTATATTTACATTGTCTTTAGTATTATTCTCGTCGCAACGAAAAGGTCTTTAAGAGCTTGCTGAGCAAGGGTCAAAACCGTGTAGCCGGACGGCTCCAACTAAAACAGCTCATCTAATTCTACCTGCAAGACAAACAACTCGCGAAAACAGTGTTTGTCCAAGGAATAAACATTGCCAGAACAAACAGGGACACTTCCACGGAGGGAGTGGACAAATGGAAGGCACTGAAGTCAAATTACTTTAGTTCAATATAATTTGGAAACTGGAGACCGCGAAGAGGAAAGTTTAGGCTAAAAATAAACGTCAAAATAAATATTTAAAGATGGTAGACCAATATTCTATTACCTTTCTGTTTGGTAATTACTAATTATTGCAATTTCAATGAGTTTGAATTGATTTAAACTTCGATCATTAATGTACTAAATAAAAGATCCGGAATAAAAATGCATCTCGAAAGTAGTCCTGGGGGGTAACCACGAGCTCTTATAGCAGTGTTATTGCAGTTGTGAAAACGAGACGCGTGTAGCGGTGAATATACTCGCGTCTCTTTTCCACAACTGCAATAATACCGTTATAAAAGCTCATAGTCAGGGGGCTGTTTGCTCATACCCTAACATTAACATTAACTTACATTTAAATTTCGAATAACAAAATCTGAAAAAAAACATTAGATAGCATCAAAAACATCAGCTAACTATGAACCTTAAGTCTTAAAAATAAAGACTAAGGTTGCAAAATATTGTAAGTACCTACCTACTCTTAATATTTACTGTCATCGCCACAAAAGTCACCGTGGCATGTGGCTCCAAAGTCGCCTACCGTATTTCAAGCGCTCATCGGGATAGTACATATTTGATCGAAGGATTCAAATAACAAATTTTACAAAGTTACACCTGTTTGTTTAATCGCATTAGTGTTTTATTTTGTGTTTATTTTTAAGATAGAAAATAAAAACACCACATGTTTGTTGTGTGCGTGCGGGTAACGTTACTGATCAATAATAGAAGTATATATAAAAGCAATGTTTCTTAAAACTGCATTTACAATTATTCTACTGAGATATACCTTCTTATTGTTACTACATTTTTTTATTTGTCACAAATCCAGACATCGACAGCACAGGCACCGACTCGAAGGCCCACAAGTGCTACGTCAGAGCTATCGATTACACACCAAGTCATTGGTACTATCCTGGTCTAGACAACATCACTAGATATTACGAGAACCACTTACACTGTCAGTATAATACAGTACAGTATAATCCGATATTTAATACCTCCAATGTATGATAATCGTCATTATAAGATTTGCCTAAATATATAGGTAATCAAACTGGCATACCTATAGTTTTGTCTAAACACATCTGCTTCTTATATAAAAAACGAAATGGTGCAGGGGCTCTTTACACCACAGAAACGGTTTCGAAGTAAAAATGTACTTAAATACGTAAATGATAATAATGAATATTGTACTAGCATTATTGTCTCACTATACCACTAAAGACGACGACGTTAAGCGATCCTATACTCGTATAATTAACAGTACCTGGATGTCAGAGCTTTGCTAGGTATTTTATTAGGGGTAAAACGACGTTTTCTAAAAATGAAACCTAGCTAGATCGATTTATCGATCAAACGATTATTTAAAGGTATTAGATAAAACAAAACAAACAAAACGTGACGCTGGCGCTGTCTACGAGACAGAATAGTTCACAATCGCTGATGCAACATCTCGTTAAGCCAAATGACATTAACTCCAGCAAGGTAGAATCAAATTAATCGGCGGTATTCGATTTTACAGAATCGAGTGAGTATTCTTTTTGTGCTCGCAGTTCGTTAGTAGCTATAAGCGGAAGCTGTGCTCCGGTGACCTAGTTTCTCCCCCCCGGCCCCAGCCCCGACTGCAGCGACCTACCTTTTGACTGACACGTGATTAAACCGCAACAGGCTGATACAGGATTAAGGATAGTACTCGTACTTAGTGCAGAAAGCTTGTTGCGGATCGCATTACTAGATGGCGCTGTTTGTTGACGATCCTGAATCGCGGTGATGAGATTTTTGTTGACAACTAATCATTGTTAATTTTCCGATCTGATCTGACTGAAGAATCTAGTAGGGCACGGGGACACGCACTAGTGCGTGATGCCGTTCCCTCCCTCTAGAAAACCTCTGACGGTGATTCGTTTCACACGGCTTTGAGAGCCCCTAGCTAGTGTCCGGCAGGATGACGTACAAGTTTGAAAGGTACTAATAGTAAGTAAGTAAATAGCCTATTTATTTCCCTTTGCTAGACAAAAGCCTCCATCGTGGGTCGAAAGATCCAAAACGCCCTTTGCCTTTAGCTGTTTCGCAATCAATCTTTTGGGTAAGGTAGGAACAGCATCTTTCGAAATTTCCAGAATCAACCACTTTTAAAACTCCCAGAAACAATAGCTTTCACAACTCCCAGAAACAACAGCTTTCACAACTTCCAAACCAGTTGTAGGAAGTGTGGGGCTTCATTCGCAGTTTTCTTACAAACACGGTTTATGGCATGAAATTAATATTTCATTTCTAAATATACCTACCTACTACCAACACCTTTCACAACTTTGAAACCAGTTGTTGTAGTCTAGGGCTTCAGTTCGCAGTTTTCCTAAAAACACGTTTTATGATTTAAAAAATGTATATTTCATTTCTAAATATTCTACCTACTACCAACACCTTTCACAACTTCCAAACCAGTTGTAGTGTGGGGCTTCACTTCGCAATTTTCTTGAAAACACGTTTTATGATTAAAAAATGTATGATTAATTTCTAAATGTACCTACCTACTACAACACCTTTCACAACTTCCAAACCAGTTGCACGTGTAATGAGCTTCAGTTCGTAGTTATCTTTTAAAATAGCATGAAATGTATATTTTATATCAAAATATACCTACCTACCTACCTACCTATTGATCTAAATCTTTTATTACTCCGATTCCGACCAGTGTTAACAGTCCAAAATGAATGAATTTTTTTCTATTCAAGTCTACATAATAAATAAGCTCTTTTAGTTTTACAGTGTTTATCTATACTAATATTATAAAGAGGGAACCTTTGTGTTTTTGTATGTATGTATGTTTGCAACGAATAAACTCAAAAACTACTATACCGATTTAAAAAAATCTTTCACCATTAGAATGCTACATTAGCGCTGAGTAACATAGGCTATATTAAAAAAAATATTAAATAAAATTTGTACTAAAAACGACAATTTAATTTTTCAATAAAAAATTATTTGTTTGTTTTGTTGTCATGGAAACCATTGATATAATATTTAACTCAATGATGAAAACTGTCAAAGCGGTACGAAGTCCGCCGGGTCGCGCACGAAGGGTACCATCTGTACCATCATACTAATATTATAATGCTGAAGAGTTTGTTTGTTTGGTTCAACGCGCTAATCTCAGGAACTACTGGTTCGAATTGAATTTTTTTTGTGGTGAATAGTCCATTTATTGAGAAAGGCTATAAGCTATATTTAAAAAAATGTTTAACAATAAAAGTACACCCCTGCGAAGCCGCCGCTGGGCCGCTTTTTCTTTAAAAATATTTCAAGTTTTTACCTATTTTCGTTACTAAGACCAAGAAAAAAATTGGAAAAAAATCACGTTTGTTGTATGGGAGCCCCCCTTAAATATTAATTTTGTTTTAATTTAATTATTTAAAAAAACACAAATGTTGAAAAAATTTCCACGAGCAGGATTTGAACCTGCACCCTTCTGACATTCCGGGTCAGGTGCTCTTCCAATTGAGCTATCGTGGTTCTAACCAGCCCGCCGAAATTATTCAACACTTTTTACTTTGTAAGCCAAAGCCCTTTGGCTTACAAAGTAAAAAAATTTGTGTTTTTGTAATTTGTTCGCAACAAAATTTGCTTTAAAAATCATTTTGAACATTTTAATTATTTAAGTTTAAAATATAACTAAATATTCTGTGAATATTTCAAGCTTCAACCTGTTGCCGTTATCAATATCGAGCAAAAACAAGCAAAAAAATCACGTTTGTTGTACGGGAGCCCCCTTAAATATTTATTTCATTCTGTTTTATAGTATTTGCTGTTATAGCGGCAACAGAAATTCATCATCTGTGAAAATTTCAACTGTCTAACTAGCACGGTTTATGAGATAAGTACAGCCTGGTGACAGACGGACAGACAAACAGACAGACAGACGGACAGACGGCGGAGTCTTAGTAATAGGGGCCCGTTTTACTCTTTGGGTACGGAACCCTAAAAAACGCCGCAAAGACAAAAGAAGATCTGGATGCGATAAGAAAAAATTATGGCTACGCTTCTTTTCGTCGTGTTAAGTTAATAAAGAGCTTAGACGGTAAAGATTTTCCTCAAAAAATGTTTAATAAGCGTTTATTAAAAGAAAAATTTTGACATCACAGTATATTAGAGAGGACCTTTCATAGTCATTAGGAATCTTGCTGAATTCTTCTAATGCCAATATTTTAAGGTACTCTCCACCTTTGGAATAGTATATTATATCTAACTATATCTTATAAGTAGGTACTTATAAGATATAGTTAGATATAATATACTATTCGTATTCGTATAGGTATACGAAACGTAATATAATGTCCTTTGTATGTCTTTTTGTATGATGTACTATATCCCCTTGAGCGTCGATCGACCACCAGGTGGCCGATAACAATTAAAATTCTATTGTGTCTGGTATTCGCGCGCTCGAGCTCTTACGGTATATTTTTAATTAATTTTCTTAATTGACAATTAAGCAGAGGCTATTAAAAGTAGTTATAAATTTTAAGTTTATCAACTTCTTTATCAACGTACCTAATCTTTTTTACAATGTACTTCTTAGGACGCTACTTATCTTAGGTCTTCTTACATGAACAAAGGCACAAGGGAAATCAAACCATATCGGGCCAATTTCACATCACATTGCGTTTCACATCGTTATGTGAAAATCTTTATGCCTAAGGAAAACAAGCAACACGTTTTTTATTTTCCAATATCCATATATTTTTTAATCTGTGTTTAGCACTCCGTGAGTCGTGCTATAAATAATACGAAGAAGGCCAACTAACTGACTAAAATTCAATCGACCGTAAACTGCAACTGTGGAGACTTCGCTCGAGTTATCCTTTGAAGCATGTAATCAGATGTATTACGTCGTTCAAGCAGAAATTATATTAATATAATATGCGATACGGTAAATAAAAACTTCGTACCTCCTTGAAAAGCCTATTCAATTTATATACCTTTATTAAAAAGTATTTATTTAATTTAATATTCCTCCACATTGCATTACTATGTCATGGCTACTGCCTCATGTTTCATTTATATTAATCTTTAAATTTCAAAATAATCTGCATCTTGCTGGATCTGGGTGCCAAATGCGAGTTTCATTCGCCAATCGTTAAGGCAAAATTTTAACTCTTCTCGTATGTCTCTCGTATTTTCGTTTTCGTAGACGTAATCGAATGAATACTGATAGTAAATAAAGTAGTCTTGTCTGGCACAAATTATAAATACTACCCAAAGGTAATGATAGGTAGATAATTATCTAACTAATGAGTTTACTTGGATAAACATTAATTTCATTTCATTACTATTTAGTAAAAGTACATTTAAATATATTATTTTACAAATATAAATGTCTTCAAGGTAAAAAAAATACTGTGACTATTTTATATCGTGACTTGGCTAGAGCTCAGTTGCATTAAAACTTTTAAAAATCTCATTTCGTTTCATTTCATTTCACAGATATTAAAATAAAATTTTCTTCAGTAACAAAACAGAGAGATTTTAAAATATCTACTAAAAGACTTCAAGAAATAATATTTTGTTATTATTAATTATTCATTTATTAAAAGATAACAATAGATCCATTTATGGTTAGTAACAATGGGCACATAACAAACTATATTAATAAAACTGTACATTAAATCACCATTTAAAAAAAGCTATTTAACTGCCCCAATAACATATTTTATAAAAAACTATTGTATTGGGCAATCATATATATATATATATGTATATCTGATATTGCCTTCAGAATGCTGCTACTGCTACCACACACTCTGCGTAGCAGTGAGGAGATACGTTTGCACCTGATCGCATAAAAATCACCCGTACGCGCTTCGGCGAACATCGCGGACGCGCTACAAAGACGACCTACAAGCTGCTCGTGTAAAAAGATTGGCAGTAAACCTTTATCATCATCATCATCATCAGCTCATTTTATGTCCCCACTGCTGGGGCACGAGCCTACCCTATGAATGGATAGGGAGAACGGGCCATAAACCACCACATGGGTTTGTAGTTGTTAACGACTGCTAATGCAGCCGGGACCTATGGCCTAATAATAAGCCTTAGAAAATGTTAATTTGACTTCAGTCGAACAACGAGCAAACCTGCGAGCCAACATGTTACCCCGGACAGCCAGCGCCCTGCTTTCACGTTC
The DNA here is from genome assembly GCA_963082485.1 of Eudonia mercurella. NCBI lineage: Eukaryota > Metazoa > Arthropoda > Insecta > Lepidoptera > Crambidae > Eudonia > Eudonia mercurella. The sequence continues at coordinate 16,250,006 of OY720028.1, forward strand.
TATGTCAGCATTGTGAATTAGATCATCAGTGATAATATATCCTTGGCATTTAAACTGTCTCACTCTTTTGAGTGGACAACTGTTAATCAAAATTGGGGGATAGCAATATTTTGAACACTTAGACCGAATATTATATCATAAGCTCACTTTTTTTGGTATGTATTGGCATACCATGACTCTTGGCATACCGCTCACACACACGAAGCAGACTACAAAGAGCATTAATCGACGGACTTAGCAGGACCATGTCATGAAAACAAGTTGCGAGCTAAGTCTCTACTTTAATCCAAGAGTCTATTAAGAATGGAATGGCTTCGATTTCCATTAAGCTTTGTGTAAGAATACAATAACGCCCGCACTTTTACTGGATGCTCAACTGTAGCGTTTGTTATGGGGGAAGGGAGGATGGGCAATATTGTACGACAGTATCAGTGTATTATAAAAATATGTAATATTCCAAATTATAACTATAAAGATAAATATCGAAATTCACTCATAACTATGTAACATCATCAATCGGTATATGTTATCAATATTCAAAGTTCAGTTGATTTATTTTTGTTATTGCCAAGGTTTTTTTTAACTATTTAATAAGATGGGTGCTGGTCATGACAAGGCTGCACGAATCAGCTCCGCAGCCACGGAAGAGGCGCGCGGGGGAACGCGGGCTTAATGCTACGCGCCGCACCGTCCACCGCAACGGCGGACAGATCGAATCGACCCCCACTACTACAACGACGCACCAGCCACTGGGGCGCACGTCACACCGCGGTCGCTCAATTGTCGGGTCGAAATTTGTACTTTTTGCGAAATACACCAGCACTTTATATACAGTCCACTTGCCTTTTACTGGACAATTATCCCGAGCTACAAGTTAGGGCTTTGGCCAGTACATTTTGGTCCTTCGAGCCGGATCAATACTGGCCAAAGCTGTTAAATGGAAATTGAGTCCAGACGCGAAGACAACTGATGCCGCGTGAAAACAACACAAGATCAGTCACCCTCACTCTGCTGATTCACAATATGCCTCTTCACGCCTCGTTTGAAGAACCCCATATCTTAGGAAGGAGGGAAAACGTGTGCTGGTAGATTATTCCACCTTTTGGATGTGCGACAAAGAAACAAGTCACCAAACTTGGTGCGCGATGGAATGTTAAAAATTAGTAGAGTTCTCATTACAAAAATATTAGATATGGGGTATGTTCCGATAGGCACTGCGAGCACTGTAAGGTGTGACGTCAATTTAGTACACTGCGAAGCCGTTCCTTTATAGTTAGCTATACTGGTTACTGTTTAAAACGGAACGCAGTCCAGTATACTGTCATCCATGCTGTTATCCATGTCATTTCTGGACGCTGTTGATCACGTGATCAAAGCACTGAGAGCACCTTACCTTGAAAATGCCAGTGCTTACAGTACAAAAATGGCGACGATTTATGACGTCATATATTTCCCTAGGATAGTCCATAACGGAACAAATTTCTTACCAATAAGAGCACTGGACAGTGCTCGCAGTGTATATCGGAACATACCCATGATGTTACCTTCGTCGTCGGAAAATCAACTAATCAAAGACTATTGTTACGGAGAGGATAAATACTCCTTTGTGAATAAGATTTTTATATTTTGTATTAATTTTCAAGCTTTTTTTTGTTTTCTGTTTACTTTTTCTTGGTATCGTTGATGCCGTTTTCATTTGGTAAGGGTATGTTTTCTTGTATTATTATATACCTACGTTTTATTTTGCTTTCTCTTTCCTTCATACAGTCGACCTTTATTCCCTTTCCTCCCTGTTATAACAATATAGTGATAATAAATCACACAAGCTATTCTACTTTAATAAAATATGCGCAAAGATTGTGTCAAAACCAAATAAAAATTTAATTATTGAGATTAACATAACAAGAACTGAAGAAAACGTTTCATTATTGATACTCGACTTCTTTTTACTTTTCTAAATTTGATTTGAGATAAAATAAGTAAATAAGTTTATAACCTATGACATATACATATACATATAAATAGTTCTAACATTAATGTACCTAAGTAGTGTTACAATAGAAGTAAATGAGTTAAAAATCCACTCCTTACGAACGTTTTTATGGCTACAAAGGAATATTTATCTATTCCTGACAAAGAGCCACTTATCATCTCTTTGTCAAGGATAATTAGTTTCGCTGTTTGATTGCATTACACATTGCCCAGTCGAACGAAGTGGTCGTGAAAGTATTCAGATTTAATTACAGTATTGAATCATAACACATCATTCGCCTATTGACTAGTGTGTAGCGTACTAACTATCGTAAAGAGTTCACTTCTGGGTGCCAAGTGCGAGTTTCATTCGCTATTCGATCACGTTTACGAAAACGAGAATTTGTATGGCAAAATGTTAACTTTTCTCGTATGCCGCCAGGAGGCGCTGCTTGAATGCCATACTAATTTCCGTTTTCATAAACGTAAACGAATGAATACGGATAGTAAACAAAACTCACACTAGGCACCCAGGGTGCCTTGTGCGAGTTTTATTCGACATTCGATCACGTTAACGAAAACAAAATTCTATATGGCAAAGTTTTAACTCTCCTCGTTCTTATCTCGTTTGTTAGGAGACGCAGCAAAAGCGTCTTTTGGTGGCAAACGAGTTTTAACAACTGTCATCTTACGACAGGAACCGGGATCCAACACCTAACCTACCCTACACGAGGTATTGTATTAAGTCATCATCCGTACCCCATCAATGCGAACATCGCTTAACACGCAAGATCCCAACCTAAACGGGCAAACTTCAGCGCCAGCAACTCTTTTCTATTAATAAAACCAAGCAGTCTGATCTAGACATCTTTCCAATACAGTTCATAAACACACATATACAAATAAACCAATATTCTCCATTCATCCCGTTTCTAGTTGTATCGTAGCATCATTATTTGTTCGGCAGACCCATTCCATTGAAAATCATCGGTATTATCTACAATAGCTATCAACGTTTTATTCCACAAGCGTAGTGTATTGTGCCCAGCCACCGTTCACCGAGACCCGAGTCCCGACCGACACACCCACACATATTGAGGAATAATAGAAACTCAGCAGCGCAGGTTTTATATTTAGCTCCGGCTAGGGTTGCTACGTGTCTAAACCTTTTTCGTTTCTTTTTTCTTTTTAATTGCAAATCTTTCTTTTTGTAATTCGTGATTTTTTTTATTCTTCTTTTATTCTTTTAAGGCTAAAGAACGTGTCGTCTTCATTTTGTACTTTAGTATATCGGTGGTAAAAGGTAGGTGCATTATATGAGAGCAAAACAAAAATTTGACATAATAATATTATTTATACGCAAACAATCACAAACCATAATTTACTATTGTTTATTTGTTTATTTCCATGTATGTTTTCATCCGCTTTTACTATTCCTTGCATGCTGTGCATGTAATGCATTGCTCTGTCTATAGATTAAATGGTTTGTCGTGAATGAACGGGATCACGTCAAAATGCAAAACGTGGTCAATGACGTTGTATTCTGAGACCTTGAACTTCAATTAAATTTCTTGTACGATGGCTCTCGCTATGATTTAGCCAGTGTCTAGATTTAGGGCAAGCAAGGTCTTGAACGTGGCAATTCAATTTAACTTCTTGTATGATGGCTCTCGTTATGAGTTAGCCAGTGTCAAGCCAATGTCTAGTGTAGGTAGTGTGGCAAGACTGGCAAAGCGTTGACTGAGGTTGAGCTGAGGTTGGGGCCTAATTGGCCACATGTACGTAATTTAACTTTTAATTTTTTGTTTTCATTTGTTTTTGCCTTATTTTTTTCATCTTATTTTTTTCTCTCGTGCTTGTGGTCAATAAATGTTTGTTTCTGTTTCTATTTGGGAACATCGGTGACAGTGCATGAAACTGTGTCAAAATTGGTGTATCCGACCAAAAAAACGTGGTAACAACCCCATTAATAATCACTCTAGTTAATATATGTGTTAAGTTTAAATAGTTATATGTTTTAATAATTAATTAAAGTAAACCAACAGAAACCGCTAAACGACATTTTTTTCTTTTAATCATCTATACATATAATAAAGCTAAACGTATCTATACATATAAAAAGGTCGAAAGTATGTACATGGAAGATATTCGAAAAAAAGTTGGCTGGGAATACTTAGAATCGATAACAGAACACGTTCCAACAGTTTTTAGAATTTTTGTCTGTTTGTCTGTTTATTTGACCGCGCATCACGTGAAAATGGCTGAACGGATTTGGATGAAACTTTGCACACCATGTCCCGGACTAAGGTCCGGGACATGGTATGTATCTTATATATATATATATATATATATATAAGATACATACCATGCATACATACATACCATATATATATATATATATATATATATATATCGTATATCTTAATATAGGATACTTTTTATCCCGGTAGCAGGTTTCTTTGGGATATTGTAGTCTTCGCGAACGAAGTCGCGGGCGACAACTAGTTTAAAATAATTTCAAATATAATTTTAAAATAAAATTTAATTTTAATGAAATTCTATATTATTTAACTGGGTTACTGAGTCGAATACTAGTTGCCTCTACATATGTCACTCGCATCGTCGTTTTCGCACATTGAAAACCGCAGCGTGCCTCATAGGCACCGCAGCCAGGCATGTAATGTTTGTAGCAAGTGCGCTACAGTGTTTCGTAGCATATAATAATATACAACTAGAATGTCGCAACCGCAGCTCTCAAACTTAATGAAACCCGAATATGTGTGTACTATGATTTATATCTAACCTTACTACAATGAATGCTGAATATTCTTTATTAAGGAAGTTTAGAAAAAATAATTTTATAGAATTTTATAAAACTTTGGTTCAGTATCCAAAACATGCAAGCTATAAAATCCAATGTGCTATTTTCTAATCTCATCAAGTTTGGTTATTTAGGTACGGCATAAGTATAAATAAATTTCAAAGTCAAAGTCAAATAATTTATTTAACATAAGCCTTCACGCCATCACTTCAGTGCCTGTAAAGGCCTTTATTGACGTCAAAACTAACAAACCAAATAATAATAAAAAAACAAAAAAAAAATTTTAGACTTATCTACTTAATCTATCACCAGTTCGGATTTTGGGAGAGCCTTCGACCGAGCAGAGCTGGCAAGAAACTCAGGAGGCTTATTTCTTTTCTTGTCAAAATAATCCCTCAATTAAATTCAAGAACTAGTGCGAGAAAGCACAATTGATATTATTAGTGTCAGAAATATTGTAACCATTTCAAAAACCACACTCCTTATTATTATCCTCCTTATAATTTCTGTATAATATCCAATCTTCGACTCATATCTCCAATATACCTACATCATATTGTTTTATTCCCGATGATAGGAGCAATCCCTATTTTCAGGCAATGTAACGCCACGTGCTGATAACTGCCAGGCGATTCATTTCAACGCGTCCCTTTACAGCCTTACAAGAATAATAGGTATACTTCCCTCTATTTATAGGAACGCTCGCAAAAACTTGTTGATATTACCGAACATAACAAGAACAATATAAAAGTTGCAAACGCCCGATACTTTGATTTGTATACGTACTCGATATACACGTACCTATACAACGTATAAACACGAGTAGATACTTTTGAAAGGGTTGTATTTAATCGATCGCCAAAGTAACCAAACGTAACCCACAAAAATACTAAGTTAGCACATAAAAACACAAAGTTAGCACCTAAACTACATTTAGATGCTAACTTACCATTTTAGGTGTTAGCCTACTATTTTTTTGTGGATCAGTTTATTATTTCTCCTTTTGAAAACTACATTATTCTACAGATTCTTGAAAGTAATTGGACGATTGACTTGTTAGTCAAACAAACATTGGAAAATGGACGCGACGACGACGTTAAGAAAGATGAAACATTTTCATCGGGACTTCTTTTTTTTCAATTTAAGGGATTTTTTCTTGACGGGAAAGTAAAGAATCATGTCTGCATTTTAGTTGGTTTTTTTCTAAAATGTATTTTGTCAAATATTAATCGAGAAACTTGATAGCGCAGTGGATAACGCGCTCGATCTGTAATTGCTGAAGTTAAGCATCTTTTGCAAAGGACATTGGTCATCGGATGGGTGACCAAAAATTTATCAGCTCGAGCTCCTCTGTATTTTCTAAAGGCACGTTAAGCCGTTGGTCCCGGCTGCATTAGCAGTCGTTAACAACTACAAATCCGCACTGGGCTCGCGTGGTGATTTATGGCCCGTTCTCCTTATCCATCCATAAGGAAGGCTAGCAGCCCAGCAGTGGGGACATAAAATGAGCTGAAGATGATGATGATGACTGTGAAATAATGGTGGATTATTAGCTGTTAAGTGTTCTTGATCGTGGATAAGTGTCGACAAATAAAAACAAAACAGTGCAACGTCACTTTTAAAAGCTTTTTTAGAGTTCCGCGTGAGATCGCTATCTTTATTGATACTCAAGGGGTTACAGGGAAATATTATTTATCACTAGGTACTCATTTCTGTCATCATTTATTTCATCTATTAACAAACACAATATTGTTATACGTAACTTATAAGAAAAAATACATTATTATTTTGTAAATGTAAGTATGTACAACAAAATTGAGTATTCAAGCCAGAACCACTGCGCACCGGCTTGGGAATTCGGTTGCATAAATGATTTCCGTAACAAAATTCAATATAAGGATCATAGGCAGTACCGTACGTATTTATACGTTACCATGTAGATAAGTGGTCCTCATAATGTTTTCGCTTCAAGTTTGACATAATATTTTTGACGCTAGACTTACTAGCCTCAATTTCTGAATTATCATGTAGATAGAAACTATTATTATATACTACTTTGAATTGGTAATTTACTGATGCAGATATTGTTTGTTTGTAGTAAATAATATATTTATACACGGGACTGTACTATTAAATAAATCTTAAACTATTTTAAGGTTTTTAACTAAACTATAATAAGGGTTTTATCATAAGGAACAGGAAGGGAAGCAAATCTCACTGGCGCAGCAACAAGCCCGTTCTGACTAAGCTCATGTAAGTCAAGCAACTTTCGCAATTTTTCGAATGGGTGACCATATTAGAACTATCACGAGCTTCATATCCGTTCATCGGAAGGAACGTTAAAGCCCGTTACAGACGTAGCTATAATATATATTAATTTGCTGTGCTATATATTGTATTATAGCTAGCCACCACACACGGTAGCTATACTTTAATATATATTTTTGCCCTCATTACATATTTCTGTCCACATATTTTGGTGACGTACCTAATAGATATATATTATAGCTCCGTCTGTGGTTGCTCGAAGATTACTATGGATAATGTATCGTAATATGTATTGCTATATTATATATTATAGCTACGTCTGTGACAGGCTTAAGCCGTTGTTCTTGTTGTTATAAGATGACAATCTTTAACACTCCAAATCCACATTGGGTACAGCGTGTTGGGTTTTTGCCTACCTAATCTCCCTAAGTACACTTGACCACGTGGGAAGGTGGATTTTGGCCGGATCTCCGAAGTGTTCTTGTGCACGCACGAAGGTCTAAGCCTAGCATTGGGATGTATTGTAAGCTGATAATGATAAGTGATAAAGATTGTTCAAATTGTTACAGGCAAATAATTCTATTAATAGGGTAGGATAGGTCACATACCTATGTTGAATATTGATAAATAAGTGGAAAGCTTTGATTAAAAACTTTTATTTGATGTCTTATTTACTTAAATAATCTGGCAACCCAGAGAAATAAAATTGCCAGTGTTCTTAGGAACGTGAACATGAAGCGACAGTAGGAGAGCATCATCTTTTTATATTATTATAATTGCAAAAACACAATGTTGAAAAAAAATTTTCCACGAGCCGGATTTGAACCTGCACCCTTCTGACATTCCGGGTCAGGTGCTCTTCCAATTGAGCTATCGTGGTTCTAACCAGCCCGCCGAAATTATTCAACACTTTTTACTTTGAAAGCCAAAGGCGCCCATTCAATGTCAACAACTACCGTCACTAACATCCGATCATAATATTTTTACAAATATTAAAGATCAGTTAAGAAGTAAGCAAGCTATTTATAAATGTTCAAATAATTTTTAAAACGCTAATTTTGTTGCAAACATATTACAAAAACACAAATGTTAAAAAAAATTGCTTTATTATAATTGCTTACAAATTATTATAATTGCTTATTTTTGATGTTAAGTTATGTCATATTCCATTTTTTAACTAGCTCTGCCTATACATATATATGTATAATAAGTTAAATGTTAACTAACTAACTAGTTAGAAATCGTATTGATGACCCTACCCGTCTGTAAGCGAACAAGAGACAGCGTTGTAGGAAGTAGGCACTTATTTCTGCGGCTTATAAGCAAGCACAAAAGGAGTATATATTCAATTGAGTCTCTACTCATTATTTCTTCTTATACTAAGCGATTTAGAATCCGTGTATTGTTAAACTTCAATGGAACGAATAGTATTTACATAGGACGTCTTTTGGCTGAGATGATGATGATGATGATGATGATGATACCCTTTTTTGAGTAGGTTGTGGCACCAGTCTTCGACACGGTAACCCAGTGTTCGACATATGTTTTCGTCGGCAAAAAAATATATAGAATTACCTACATTGAAATTTTACTTGATGACGGCTAGGAACCCTGTTTTTAGTAACTAAAGGAAAAATTGTCGATCTGTAGTTCCTGTCGTACACTGATACGTCTTATCTACGTAAAAAATAAAACCACTGTACTTAGGGAAAAGCTTATATTATTTACCTATAAATTGTATTGATGAAAAAAGACAACAATATTTGCGTAAAATTATATGTAAGTAATCATAAATATAGCTTGCGTAATTCTTAACTGATCTTTCAATATTTGTAAAAATATGAAGATCGGATGTTGACGACGTAGTTGTCGACATTGAATAGGGCTCCTTTGGCTTAAAGAGTAAGAGTAGATAGTGTTGATTAATTACGGCGAGTTGGATTGAGCCACGATAGCATAGTTGGTAGTGCACCTGACCCGGGGCATGTCATGGGGTGCGGCTTGTAATCCCGCTCGTGGATTTTTTTCAACACTTTGTATTTTTTCAAATTGTAGTTTGTTCGCAACAATATTTGCGTAAAATTATATGTAAATAATCATTGTATTGATGACTTGATTTCAATGATGGAGGCCTTTGCCCAGTTGTAGGCTTTTTACTTTTACTTTACTCATATTATTTTTATTAACTGATTAAACTTTAGAAACTCATTAACAATTCTTATTTTGTTTTATCACAACAAAACTAATTCAATACTAAGGGCAATATACAATAGTACCTATATATCATCAAACCTATTTACTAGACCGGACTTCCACCATCCTTTCCCGAGTAGGTAATCCTAAATTGCTACAGAACCGAAATAGCCGGGGCCACTGCAAACATATTTACAAGTAATAAACTTAATTTATATTCATTAAGGCTGTGCCTTCCGACCCTGCGACACGAGTGTCGAGATAAGCTCCACTCTCTACTCAACATCGAGTTTTTTTAAATTATTTTAACGGTGAAATTACTGTAACTATTGTTCTTACAGGAGGAGCTCGATGGCGCAGTGGTTAACGCGTTCGGTCTGCGATTGCTAAGGTTAAGCAACTTTCGCAAAAACCTGTCTTTGGATGGGTGACCAAAATGTATCATCTCGAGCTCACCCGTGCTTCGGAGGGCACATTGGTCCCGACTGCATTTAAAATCGTTAAAAACCACCAATCCGCACAGGGCCTGCGTAGTGGTTTAAAGCCGGTTCTCCCTATCCGTCTATAGGAAATGCTCGTGCTCGAGCTGTTGGAACATAAAATGAGCTGGAGGTGAGAGATTGTACATACTTCAGTAAACGTGCATGTGGTTACATGTACACAGCACAACGCACCATCATAATCATAATCATCATCATCAATTATCAAGCTAGCCCAATGTTAGTAGGTAGGCTTTAATTTAAAATGTTCGCTGTCCAAGAATTATAACGATTGAAAATCAATTGTTATGTACCCCATAAGATTCATATGATAGGAGGACTGATCCTGACCAACAGGTAACGTGTCATCCGAAGCACGAAGGAGCCCAAGCTAATTTAACTTGATCATTCATCTAGCTACCTGGCGTTATGTAACCCGTAAGATAAAACATGAACGCGCAAGGTTATCAAGCATCCACACATTACCACCTCAGTCCAAATCCTCATATGAAATTGTAAGGCACAATGCCTAAATAATTAACTATGTGTCATTAGTGTTTTATTAATGAGCATGTCTCCTAACCAGTAACGCGCCAGAATAACGTGCTATATTCTGAGCATTGCGTAGCCGAGGCAAAAGCAGCCTACTATTATTTATTCCGCATCAGGATAGCATTTAGCCTTTAGCCTTCATCTTCACCAGCTTATTTTATGTCCCCACTGCTGGGACACGAGGCTTCCTGGATGGATAGGGACGGGATACAAAATACCACGCGGGCCCAGTGCGGATTGGTGGTGGTTAACAACTTTTAATACAGCCAGGACCAACGGCTTACGTGCCCTCCGAAGCACGGAGGAGCTCGAGATGATACATTTTCGGTCACCCATCCGATGACCAGCCTTTGTGAAAGTTGCTTGCTCTTAGCAATCGCAGACCGGGCGCGTTAACCACTGCGCCATCGAGTCCCTCATCTCACTTGATTGTAAATGTCAATGTCAAGTCCGGTCAGAACCTAATTTAAGCCATTTCATAATTGGCTGTCCCATAAAATTTCCAGAAGCGCGATGGCAAAATGCAGTAGGTAAACACGCTCACTCAAAAAAAGAATTGTATTCGACGATGGTACCACAACCACCCAGAACACATGAACAGGAATCGAACCCGGGACCTCAGAGTTAGCGCCGTCCAAAGTCCGGCGTTTAAGCCACTCGACTATGAAGGTTATCGTCGTTGTTTTTAGGTTTTAGGTCCATAAAGCTTTCTTATACGTAGGATTGCCTCGTTATACTCTTCAGAATTACATTTAATAGTTTTTTTTTTACAGATGATCTGAAAAACGTGCGTTCTTTTCGCCTAATGATAAGCGGTCAACGTTGTTTAATGCCTAATAAGTTGAACTTGCGCGTTGCGAGCTCCGAGTTCTAATTTTCAAGCAAATTTACTCAGAAATCGTCACAGCAGCAATTTTTTTTACCAAGTTGCTGGTCCTGCTTTTACCAAGCAGTCCGCTTTAAAGAAATAAACATTTCGTCCTACAAGAATGCAGTAAACGCAATAATTACAATCGAAACGCTCGATCGAACGATCCTCACGTCAACGGCATATTTCTATGCCATGGATTTCCGCAAAGTACCGCCTGATTCCATTTATTAGTTACATTTCCTCCTGTTAAATCACGGTGATGCCGACTCCTACAACATCCGGCTTTGAGCGATCAACAGCAATTCCTTTCTGAAAATGCCGTTAAGTCTAAGGGAATATCGTATTGATATAAGCTTTTTTACTTAGCGTATGGGTCGAGTGTAATCGATCACAACGTTTAGATTAATTATTCGTAAATTAACTTTTTCGAACACCACTGTATGCCAATAAAAATAGTTTTTAATAAAAGTAAAAAGTTTCTATGCACTCACGCTTACTCGCAGAAGATTTTTTGAATACCTGTATTCGTAGGTAGTGTACTAAAGTTATGATTCTCCGCGCACCGGTTCGAATGCAGTGTTCGAGAGAAATTAGATTTAAATGCCGATATCCAACGCTCAGTTTTTAAAACGACAACCACAATAATGATGTTCGTTCAAAATAACATACCTACTATCTTGTTTTAATGTTATCCTATTCTTGAGAGAATTGTTTTATTTTTATTAAAGCTACGTAATGAATTCAGTGTTCTCTCACATTACACACTAATTATAGTCCTATTTAAGACGTCTTATGTTTTTTAAAAGAAATAATCTAAAGGAAAGCAAATGTATGACAGGCAGAGAACCTAACCCTTAACCTTTTTTATTAATGAATGGTACCTACACTGGTACATCTATACAATACTACTCATTGTTAACTTCAATAGTTCCGCGTAAATAAGAACATTGGCATAACAAAGATTCTTCATAAAGATAAAACATATTTTCAATTAAGAAAACATTCAAAAAGTTGCGTAACTTTTTCTTCGGTCTGTTACAATAAAATCTTTTACGCACTCACGCGGAATGCGATGTGTGGCGGCGAGACCCTCAACAATAAATATTGAGGAGCACAACAAGACTACAAAATCGTAACCCATAAAAAGGGGAACGCAAGAAAAAAAATAAGTAACTTCTTTTACGCAAATTTCCGCGGTGAAGACGCCGGCCGCCGCTATAATTTCCCGTCGGTAATTATTATTACGTTGTTACTTACCGGTGGTCGGTTTCCCGCGCTGGCCTGAAGTTCACGAGATACGTAAGCGTGCGCCCGCTTAAAGAGCGTGTCGCGTTCTGAATAGAATAGACCCTTTGCTAACATCGTAACGGCGATGGCGACGCGACGCTGACGCGCATGCGCCGCCCAATGACGTCAATGAGTTCGTTCACAAAGCACAAGTCTACAGGTGTTAGTAGGTGTATGCCGCAGCGTGTCGGGAACTCAGGAGCGAGTGACTTTATGCAAATTTTTAAAGCTCTAAATCGAACAACGAAATGCTCCATTCCTTATTACTTCAAAGAGTTATTCTGAAGTTTTACCTTCTTATCGCAGCCCATACCAGAATAGTGTAATATTTAACAGAGTGGATACATTATTCTCGATTACAATGTGTATTTTAGCTCTGAGGGATTAAGTATAATAAAAAATCTTCATGAAATCGTGCTTTGTACCGGTATTAAGTAAAGTAAATCACGATACACTATCTAAATAAACTTTGAGCACAAAATAAGGAGACTTCAGAAGGTAAGCTTCATTCAAGCGAGCCCGATCAACGCACACATAGACGACCTTTCACGGACACGGGATCTTGCAACAGCTGCGCTTGGACTGGTTTGAGATGGTCCGAGATTACGTTTCCGTAAGAGGTTGTCTATGTGTGCGTATTGGCGTATATAGGGGGGGGGGAGGTGGACGAGTGGGCCGGGCTCACCCCAGAATGGACTAGTCCCACTCCAGAATGTTGGGTTACCGATTCGAAATTCTAGGCTGGAAACTTAAATAACTACACACAAAAACCATTTCAATCAAATACATAGTCTACAAGAATAATAATAAATTTCACAACTTTCTCACTAATTATTCAGCGCCAAACTAAGCGTAGCGTTTGTTTTGGCTTCATCGGCCATCGCATCTCAGGGGCCTGGAAAATTACCCTAGATACGCCAATGCCGTTGCTCGAGCGCGTTTGGGAAGCTTACCTTCTGGGGTCTCGCTATTTTGTGCTATAGCTTACTGCCGCCATGTTGAATGACGCTTTCGGGGAGGCTATTACAAAAGTCGAAGTATCGAACTGAACTCGCCGTAAATTGCACCTTCACTGACTCACGCTGACAATAGTGAGGCGAAAAAGAGCTTTCCTAAATACGAACAAGCTTCGAGATTTGATGCAATGTTTTAATAGACCCTTTGCGTCTAAAAGCCGGCTTGCTAACTGAAGCATCAATGGTTATAAACATAAATTCTGTGAATATATTGAATCTGTATGTCTATTTCCAGTACATAAGGGAATTTGTGTTGGTAGTAGGATCGTAATATTTTACTGTCGGCTGTAATTTGATAAAGCTAGAAGAAAATGTCTGGGTGCGTACCTTAAGGATTCAGCTCTTGTTTTGTTTATTTTACTAGGATAGATCAATTTCAATTTCTTTATAGCTTTCCCATATGTAATATCATCATCATCAGCTCATTTTATTTTCCCACTACTGGGGCACGAGCCTTCCCTATGGATGGATAAGGAGAACGGGCCATAAACCACCACGCGGGCCCAGTGCGGATTGGTGGTTGTTAACGACTGCTATTGCAGCCGGGACCAACGGCTTTACGTGCCTTCCGAAGCACAGAGGAGCTCGAGATGAAAAATTTTTGGTCACCCATCCAATGACCGGACTTTGCGAAAATTGCTTAACCTCAGCACTCGCAGACCAGGCGCGTTAACCACTGCGCCATCGAGCTCCTCCGTGTAATATCATCATCATCATCATCATCAGCTCATTTTATGTCCCCACTGCTGGGGCACGAGCCTTTCCTATGGATGGATAGGGAGAACGGGCCATAAACCACCACGCGGGCCCAGTGCGGATTGGTGGTTGTTAACGACTACTAATGCAGCCGGGACCAACGGCTTTACGTGCCTTCCGAAGCACGGAGGAGCTCGAGATGATAAATTTTTGATCACCCATCCGATGACCGGCCTTTGCGAAAGTTGCTTAACCTCAGCACTCGCAGACCGGGTGCGTTAACCAGTGCGCCATCGAGCTCCTCCGTGTAATATAAAGATTTTAAAATAATACGTATTAGAAACAATAAGGACCATATCGGGCACAGGGCCCACGTTGACGGGAATAAGAATTGGCATGGCTCTAGTTCAACTCTCCTAGTCCAATGAGGCGGTGCTTCAGTTAATTAATGATCTATAAAAGAAGAATAATATCATCATTTCAGCCAAAAGACGTCCACTGCTGGACAAAGGCCTCCCCCAAGGATACATAAGGATACATGAGGGGATTTGCCATAATCGCCACGCTTGGCAGGCGGGTTGGCGATCGCAGTAAGTTGATTAAGAGTTAACCTCAGAGAGATGCTGCTGCCCATCCTCTGGAATAGTCCCTTAGTCGGCTTTTACGACACCCACGAGAAGAGATGGTGGTGCGATTCTTTATCCCCGGCACCACACAGGGAAAATAATATTGAATTCTTGTAATATAGTATATTCTAGGAATAATATTACAAGAATTCAATTAATTTTCGTATGGTGAAAATTTCTTGGCTTGGCACTATAAATAAAATCACGTTGTCGTTCCTTTGTTCCGTTTCGACCTGTAGGAAGGACAAACAAACTCCTCCATTAATAACATTAGTTAAAATTACACCTTAACGTCGGAGCTATTTTGAGGCATCCTATAGGTACTTATTGCGCGTAGGCTGTTGTTGGTACTCGTTAGAAATCCCTTGAGTACATAAATCATAAGGATTCAGGTACTTACCGAAATGAACACGTAAACAGCAGTCATTTGAACACTGAAACCACATTAAAGCATTTTACATTAAAATTTGTGATAACAACGAATACTTAAAGGGAACACACATATAAAAGTTACCTATATAACATTCATTTTATTTTATGTCGTAATTAACGCTAAGCGCTGTCTTTTATTATATTCATAATATAATTAATAATCTTGAAGACTGTAATAATTATATATACTTATGCTTATTCATTGTATACAGTCAGTATTCAATTATTCGATGCTACGTAAGGGATCGAGATATATTGGCATTAAACTTACGCTAATGATTTAAAAGTAAGTTTATTTTATATTTATGTACTCAGTATAAACTTTTTAGAAAATAATTTGGAGATCTTATTGACTATTTAGTATATACTTCTACCAATTTGTTACTTACAAGGTTATGTAGTCCGTAGCATGGTCGTAGCAAACGAAATTGTTGCCGTAGCACTACGAAGCGTAGCATACTTTTTGTTTCGTCTGCCAGTCGAATGACAACGGAGACTGCAATAGGTACTTATTACGCTTAGATTATGTACAAGTCTATAATCTAAGGTATTATGTAGAGAGGCAAGTTGGCTGGCAAGAGCTAGATGAGAATAGCCCGGATCGAGCTCGATGGCGTGTTGAAGAGGTCTATGTCTAGCAGTGGACTAGTATAGGCTGATGATGATAATGATGATGATGATGATGATGATGATAATGATAGTTTTATGAGCGCAACGGCTATCGTGTTCAGGTTGCGATCATGCATGTCAAGGAACTTTTTAATACGCCGGGTCACCGGATGGGTTTACCAAACTAAAATATCTCGCGCATCACTGTATTTTAGAAGGCTAGTTCAAAAGTTGGTCCCGATCGTTGTCGTAAGAGCGTAGTCGTTAATACCCACCAACTCGTCTTGGGCAAAAGCATGGTGTGTTATGGCGTAATCTCCATCTCCCAATGAGCTATTGTTCACGTGGGAAGGCTTGTGCCCAGCAGTGGGATGTTCAAAAACTGCTAATGAGGGTGAGTCGATGTGATGACATTAAATAAATTATAATATATAATGCATTTATTTCTATTTATTCTTAAATATTTTGCTAAGGATGTTCCAACACAATGGACATGTAAACGTTTTAGATAGTGAAATAAACATTTTTAATTTCTTTTTTCAATTAACTTTTTTATAATATAAAATATAATTATAATAAAAGCCATGACTCGATTTTAATAAAAGAAGCGTTTGTCTAACTAGGGCTCCGTATCTGGTCTAATTACGTACTACTTTAACGAACCGATTAACAAAGAGGCTTAAAGTCAGTAGACCACTTTTTGCGTTGGTGGACTGTAGAGTTATAACGGTAATTTTACTACATACATTACCTACATCTTGTGGTTAGGTGAGAATAGTTCCAAAGGGTTGACAATGCCAGCAAAGATAAGCTCTTCCCGGCCACAGTATGTACCGTGAAAGCGTGTACCTTTATTACTAAAAGCTGCTTCTGGTTCCATTGACTGCCCAGATCTACTGTCTCAAATCACTCGCAGAGCACCCACTAAGCTCATTCGGTTTAGCCCGCTTTTATATCTGCCCCCTTCCTTTTCCAACTAGGCAGAACACGAGTATTTGGCGTGCGAGTAACAACTTCAATGCCATATCTAAAAAACTAGATTTTGACCTTTTTAACACAAGAGATGCATCGGCAAAACGGTTCACGAGCCAGTTTTTTTTTTGAGTAGTGTGTTTTTCTTGTTATGTGCATCACGTTGTTATTAATTCTGTTGTTATTATTAGTGAGGATCTATAATAATTGGCTTTATGTTATTATTTTTTCATAGCAGTAGGTCTTCCTATAAATAAATAAATAATACAACTTACATAGCTAAGCTGTGTTGAATATAACATATACAGCATACATTCATTAGAAAACATCGCTGAACATTTTAGCACTTTGTCTAAATATATTTTTTTATTTTTTTATTTTTTTTATTTAGGTCGCGGGAAGCCGCTAGATGCGGGCAGCGCAGGACCAATCGGTGTGGCGATCCTTGGGGGAGGCCTAAGCCCAGCAGTGGGCGTCATATGGCTGACGATGATGATGATGATTATATTTAATAGTGAAGTGCGCTTCCATCATTGGCCTTATCTTTACTTAACATTAGGTGAGATTAAGGCAGTGCTTACCCGTAAGATATCAAAAAAAATCTAACAGGCGCTTATCTACTTCTAGTAGAGCTATCGAGAAATGGTTCCAAGGTGTTCTAACAACTAGACTACGACTACAGGGGCTGTTAATATCTTATCGTTTTCTATTTAGGTCAAGCTTGTGTAACCCAAATTGAAGTCGGTCAATAAACGTGGAACGGGAACAATACTCTTTTCACGGGAACGCTGCAACAGTATTTCAATTAAAAACTTCTTTGTAACTCAAAAAGCTGCATCAAAGGAAATTGTTAATGCAAGGGAATTTTACTTTACGGTTCGTATCCGGACTAAACTTTTGTTCTTTATCGCGTCCGCGAGTTAAAAGGCTTTTACCGGTTACTGCGGACGACAAAAACAGACAGTAGAAATATACGCTTTGAATGAACTTGCGCCTTTGTGAAGGGTTTTGTATGTTTAATAGACTTAAATAAGGAACTCACTGTCACTGCCGCAATTAGCATCACTTTGTCATAATGAATACCTAGTTAGTTCCTATGATATTTCATCATATAATTATAAATATTGGGGCTAAGTATTTACTTATATGGAAGAGAAGATAATCTGAGCTTTGTATGTAGGTAGGTACTAGAGCTGGATTCGAATAGCCTCGGACCGTGCTCCGTAGCGTGCACTTGGAAGATCTAGCAGAAGACTATTATAGTAAATAGTGGACTAAAAGGCATAATATACTTATCAAGTGTAATATAGCGGATTTTATTGATGATGATGATGATCTACTTATCTTATGCATACTATATGTACTTACATAAGTACATACTTTATTCATTTTAGTTAAATGTAAAAATAGAAAAAGAGAAATAGAAAAATGTACAAGTATGTCTTTCTTTTGTAGTGCACATACAGACAGACTGGATCTCCGTCTCCGTGGGCCTACCTGTGTTTAGCGCTTTTAAATACATACCTACGTCAGTCACTACTAATATCTCTTAGGATAATTTTAAGGATTTGAGCTCTTAACAGATCCGCGCACCCTATTACTGAAACTGAAATTAAATATATATGTCATGGACCAAGTAATAAATTGGGGCATTTTTCATAATGCCCTGGCATTACGCAGGCGGGTTTTTGGTTTTTTTAAATTTTCATTTTCATTATTATAAGCTCTAGTATGTATATAACTATACGATAAATATACTTAGCTCTACTATTTTCAATTAAGTTTATGTTGTTTATTTACGATCCGTTTTATATTTGTAGTCCAGTCATTTGGTGCTCAAAAAGGGGGTTACCTGGAAAGTTTTCCGAAAGTTTTGAAAATTGGTAATTCAATAGATTTCGACGTGCTCTTTGCGAATTTTCACTTTGCCACCTCGTATATTCGCCGCTCGCGCCACCATATTGGAAAAATGGACCCCAAAACAGTTCTTTGACAATAACTGCTTTCAAACTCATTATACGATGAAAATAGTTATGTAATAAATTAAACTAGAAAAATTCCAACAATTTATGTAGTAACCTTTTTTTTTGTAAAATCAATAGTTTCAGCGTACGAGAGCCGCGAACCAAGACACATCTACACCAACACGCGTTTTTCGTATATATAAATATTTCACTACGTGTTGAAAACCCGGTGGAGTTACGGAGTGGCTGTATACAACATCAACACTCTTATATCAAGGAAAAATAAAATGTACTAATGTAGGTATTCTGAAAAAAACGAGATTTAAACGAACTTGTCCAGGTATTCAAAAACCAAAATGCCGATCCAGAGATCATTGCTGAAGTTGGAGAGCGCTTCCTCCTTGCATTGTACGGTCATAGTGGCGTAAAAAGTATATCGTTAAACAACTATACGATAGATATACGAGCGTCACAAAATCAGCATATAAAAATAGATTTAATATTGCATCGCTACCACCGACAGAAGCAGCAGCACGACAATATTCGTTCCGAACCCATCACCAGGTCTAACAGTGCCACTGCTGGACCTGCAGTGGTATGGAGTTAAAAAAAAGAAGAGCAATGGGGATGGAAAAAAGCAAAAATGGCCTAATTCCTGTCACCACGCTCGAGCCCCCAGGTCCGGAAACCTTGTTGAAACTTATTTTTTGCAAATGCAACAAGGGATGTCGGGGAGCCTGTGGATGTAGAAAGGCTGGATTAAAGTGCTCCGTTATACGTATGAATTGCAATGAGACCTGTGATAATTCGCACGTTCCACTACAAGATAGCGATGAGAAGGAAGAAACAGAGCCTATTCTCGAGCAAACGTATGACGAAATCGAGGAACAAGAGGACTACAACAAAGCTGATGATTCCATCGCTGATGACGTGGAAGAAATTTCTATTTGTGACATTTTGCTCAGTATCGATGACGATGAACTTGCAAAACCTGGTCCATCACGAATAACGAAGCGCAGGAAGATGCGCAAAATTTTGTAATAGTGCATTACAAGTGGATAAGGCCTACTGGGGATACCAAAAAAAAAACGCGCCACTTACTCTACCTACTCTCTCATGGTGGTGGAAATTAGTTATTTGGGCAAAACGCGCGTTGGAGTGGACTTTGTGGCGCTCGTACGCTGAAACTATTGATTTTACAAAAAAAAGGTTACTACATAAATTGTAGGAAATTTCTCTAGTTTAATTTATCACATAACTATTTTCATCGTAAAACGAGTTGGAAAGCAGTTATTGTCAAAAAACTGTTTTTGGGCGCCATTTTTCCAATATGGTGGCGCGAGCGGCAAAGACACGAGGTGGCAAAGTGAACATTCGAAAAGAGCACGTCAAAATCTATAAAATCACCAATTTTCAAAACATCCGGAAAACTTTTCAGGTAGAACTACCAAACGACTGGACTATAGGCACAGAATAATTAATAGTACCATGCTATAGGTATAGCTGATAAAATAGTAAACTTCACCAAGCCATCAGTGTGACTGGTGATGATAATTTATTTTATCATGATAATTGTACAATTTGGTAAAAAATATTCAATTTTATATATTATAACTAGGTTTGTTAGTCTAGTATCATGCTAGTTTTCTTTCTTTTTCTTTGTTTGATGAAATGGAACGTAGTTTTTTATTGACAGCACTGTCAAAATTTTTATGTCAAATTGCCATTTGTCACCTTGAGTCGAAACAATAGGTTTTGCTTAAAAACGCAAAATTATAATTTATTCCATACGAATCCTTCCGTGTATTGGTTACCTACGTGACATTGGCGGAATTGTGTTAGACACAAAACATGCCCTAAATAAAACAAGAAGAAGAGTCGAAACGGCGGGAAAGTGAAGAGTCATGTCTGCGGTTTTGTTTTATTTTCGAAAATTTGTGTTATCGAATATTAATGTGAAATAATGGTGGATTATTAACCGTTAAGTGTTCGTGAGTGTGCATGAGTGTTGGCAAATGAAACAAAACAGTGCAACGTCACTTTTCAAATTCTCTCAAGAAGCCCGCCCGAGGACTTAGTAAAGCCCCACATCTTTACTGAGATACTCGAGGGGTTGGGGGGTATATCATTTCTCACTTCTCATTTCTGTTATCATTCATCATCATCATAAAGGAAAGAAATATTGTTTATTTATGTATTACTAATAATAAAAAATACTTGAAATTGGCTAAATGCTAAACGCGAAGCCATTAATTAAGATTAAAAAAAAAAAAAAAGAGTCGAAACGGACTTCTTGGCGGGAAAGTGAAGAGTCATGTCTGCGGTTTTGTTTTATTTTCTAAAATTTGTGTTATGTCGAATATTAATGTGAAATAATGGTGGATTATTAACCGTTAAGTGTTCGTGAGTGTGCATGAGTGTTGCAAATGAAACAAAACAGTGCAACGTCACTTTTCAAATTCTCTCAAGAAGTCCACCCGAGGACTTAATAAAGCCCCACATCTTTACTGAGATACTCGAGGGGTTGGGGGGTATATCATTTCTCACTTCTCATTTCTATTCATTCATCATCATCATCATACATGAAAGAAATTATTATTGTTTAAGTATTGTAAGACTTTTTCATTGGCTAAATGCTTGTGCAAAGCCATTATTTAAAAAAAAAAAAAAAAAAAAAAGAGTCGAAACAAAAAGTAAAATAAGTCCTAGACTTCTTGGCGGGAAAGTGAAGAGTCATGTCTGCGGTTTTGTTTTATTTTCTAAAATTTGTGTTATGTCGAATATTAATGTGAAATAATGGTGGATTATTAACCGTTAAGTGTTCGTGAGTGTGCATGAGTGTTGGCAAATGAAACAAAACAGTGCAACGTCACTTTTCAAATTCTCTCAAGAAGTCCGCCCGAGAACTCAGTAAAACCCCACATCTTTACTGAGAAACTCGAGGGGTTGGGTGGTATATCATTTCTCACTTCTCATTTCTATTATTATCATTCATCATCATCATACAGAAAAGAAATATTGTTTATTTATGTATTACTTGTTAGAAAAATTACTTTGACACTGGCTAAATGTGCTAATCGCACGAAGCCATCAACAAAATGAAAAAAAAATAAAAAAATAAGTCCTTGAGTTATCTTCGAATATTAATTAATACTGTTTACATAATGTGCGTAAGTTTATCGAGAGTTCTCCAAAGATATTTAGTAGATTCATACAGTGTTACAAAAGTCATGGCCGCTCGAGAATCCAGTGATATGGCTAAGTTCAGAGAAGTTTTAAAAGCTGCTAAGAACGTAGTATTCTTATCAGGTGCCGGTATAAGCGCCGAATCTGGTATTCCTACTTTTAGAGGTGCTGGAGGTCTTTGGAGGAAGTACCAAGCGACATCTCTCGCCACTCCTGGGGCATTCAGCAACAGTCCAAGCTTAGTATGGGAGTTCTACCATTACAGAAGAGAAGTGGCTGCAAAGTCAAAACCAAACCAAGTAAAAACCAGGTTTTTTTATATCTAATAAGAAACAAAAATTTTTTAATGCATAATCTTAATGAATTTATTTGCTTGGTATATACAGGTAGTATCATTATGGCTACTTGGGACTGGGATGTTAGAAGTTTTAATAAAAGAACGAAGCTACAGAAAACAAACTAAATATGACAATAGAAGAATACAACAGATCTTTATTTATATTGTTGCTTGAAAAGAAATATTGACTGAGTGACATTAAACTATCTTTACGAGAGTGTAGTTAAAAATTTGGATTTTTAGCAAATAAAATTGTATAACCTCTTAATGTCTCTCAATATTTCCTTTCAAGCGACTATATCTATATTATAATAAGTCTGAGCTTCAATAGCAAGAATAACACCTTGTCACATTTTTATTTCAGGGGCATATAAGCATAGCAAAGTTTGAAAACAAATACAGTTCAGAAAAGACAATAACTGTTATAACACAAAATGTTGATGGGTTGCATGCAAGAGCCGGTACTAAAAACTTGTTAGAACTTCATGGTAGCCTGTACAAAACACGGTGCACTAAGTGTAAAGAGGTGTTGGTCAACACTGACAACCCTATTTGTGAGGTAAAACTCTTATTTATACTTGTGAGATACTATATTAACCTCTCATCTGCGGTGAACACTGATCAGTGCAATTAAAAACCAAACTGCTATTGTATCTGTATTCACAGTAGACGACAGGTTAAAGAAGTAGCTCCCCCTACCATGCCCCCCTTCCACAGCTTCCTTCATGTAAATTTTGTTCTACTGTCAATCACCTAAAAAACTTTGAGGTTGATGGATCCTTTATAATAATTTGAATCTGAATGTGTGGTACCATTTCAGAGTAATAACAGAATAAACATCTATATTTTAGTAGGATCAATAAGTTGCATGTCAAAATTATTCAATGAATAAACTTTAACTGACAATTAAAAAATCAGCCCTTAAGAAAATGTCACAATGACAATGTTATTTGTTGAATGAAACTTATCTAAGGATTGAAAAATCGGCCTTTAGTATGTTTTAAGACCGATTTTTTTTGATTAATCTCAGGAACTACTGGTT
Source organism: Eudonia mercurella (assembly GCA_963082485.1). Classification (NCBI taxonomy): domain Eukaryota; kingdom Metazoa; phylum Arthropoda; class Insecta; order Lepidoptera; family Crambidae; genus Eudonia; species Eudonia mercurella. The sequence continues at coordinate 16,273,328 of OY720028.1, forward strand.
CGAATTGAAAAATTATTTTTGTGTTAAATATTCCATTTTTTGAGGAAGGCTATAGGCTATATTACATCACGCTATGACTAATAAGAGTGGAGCAGCAATGAAAAATGTTGCAAAAATGGGAAATAACGCTGGTGAAACTGCGGGGCAAAGCTAGTATTAATATAAACGGTGAAATAAGTGTTTTATTTTTTTCCAGGCTTTAGCAAATAGAGGAGCACCAGATGTTAATTTAGTTGGTTCCGATATCCCTGTCAAATCCCTACCACATTGCAAGAAACCAAATTGTGGTGGACTACTGAGACCCCACATTGTCTGGTTCGGGGAAAATTTAGAGACTGATGTATTAGAAAAAGCAGGTACAGTAGAATTCAATGCTATCTTCTTACCTTGATACTTATTTATTTGATAAAAGTTTTGATAAGATTTGATGAAACTTGATTGTTGAAACTGAAAGATTTTTTTATTATAATGAAATCATTACAAATCTACATGTGTTTATTTTTTACATATTAATATCAATTAACTGATAAATCCGAACGACAGTCGAAATACAATGTTTGCCATGAGAAAATAGATGCACTCTAAGACCAAGACCCCAAGGCCACCAGACCCTACTTACTTTATCAAAGGCCAAATTGTTGTTGCAAAAAAAACTATGTCTTTTGGGTCAAAAGAGGTTGTACCTCTAATTTATTTACTGTAATATATGATACATTTTTTCTATACATATTATTGTCATTGTTTATCCCTCTAAAATAAAAATACAAAAATATTCTCTAGAAAATCAAAAACGAGAAAGTTTTATTTGTTTTTCTATGATATATACTTTTGTCACATAGGAGATATTAAATTTGCAACGACGAAATGTCAATCCAAGTAGATTTGTAAAAAGTGCCAAATCCTTTTATCCTGATGTTTCAAATCCTTTTGTTTAAGATCTTGTTTACCATTTTCTAAGAAATAAATGAATTTGAATTTGAAATTTTTTTACACAAGATCTTCATAAAGTGTTTTATGTAGTGTTAAAGTAGTAGTAAAGTATCTTGAGTATCGTTGATTGTTCAATTCACCAAAATATCTAAAGTATTCTAAAGTGTTCAGATATTTTGGAAGGTTTGAACGTTTAGGTCACTCTGAAACTAACCGCTCGGCCACGAGTCGGGGCAACCAGCGGCGGCACGAGTACCAAATTCTCTCTCCATTGCGCGGTGGAAACGCTCACAACACGGAAGTTAATTAGCAATGCCATAAGTGAATTCGTTAGAAGCGCCGCCGCCAATTGCGCCGATCGCTCGTCTAGTGGCCGTATTACACGAATTGTATTATGAATTTCAGGTAAAGCAATGGAGAACTGTGACGTGTGCTTAGTGGTAGGCACGTCGTCGGTGGTATACCCAGCAGCTATGTTTGCTCCCCAAGCAGCAGCAAGAGGAACGATAGTCGCTGAGTTCAACCTGGAAACAACGCCTGCTACACCTGATTTCCACTATTACTTCGAAGGCCCTTGTGGAACCACCCTACCTTTAGCTTTAGAGTTATAACTCTGCTTATAAGTAGGTTTAATTAAGTCCTCGCGCGCCATATGTACGCACGGTCGTACACAAGGTGGCCCGCTAATTATACCTACAGCGCGGGACGGGTTAAGGAAACAAGGAAATATCAATTTTTAAGCTGACTTTTTATCCAAAAGAGGCAGCACTTGCTCTTTATTTCACCTGATGGAAAGTGATGATGAGTTACACCGAAGGTCGCATTGTTAGTATTTATTAAGAAACTTTACGATTTTATCGTTAACTATCTGTATATTATTATGCTACATATTTGTAGTGTGATTTTAAGGCGACAGATTAGATAAGGTGGTAGTAGCTATAACAAGCAGTCTTAATATAAGCATAGTAAAATGAAACAAGTAGGCCGACTCGGCCCCCGAGCAAGCGATAATCACCTAAACTTGTAGGGCTGTCGCTTTTAATTAGAATGAGGTAGGTATCTACATATAAAATATGAACATACTTAGAAATATGAATTCATGGATTCCAGAGAACCCCCGACCTACCTAAACGTAGTTTGTTAACTGTACAACACAACAACTTACAATAGGTAAGTAGGTACGGTCAACAGCACATCACGGTAAACACTTGCAGTTCGATATTAGTACTTATGCCCACAACATAAGAGCGGTACAAAGTCCAAAGTGTTTAGTCTGACTGTACCTAATTAGTCCCTTGTTTTCACGGTAGGGTGTGCCGTGTAATCTAATAAATTAAACTTACAAATCCTTAGGTACATGTATTTACCTCTCTAATCCACGAAATCTGAAGCAGAACTTAACTCTTTCGGTACCTAGTAAATAACTAACACAAAATAATGTAATTAGGTTAGGCAGGAGGTACTTACCGTTCTTGTTCGGTAGGTAAAGTAAAGAAGGACAATTCTGGATTTGACAAGCTGCTATTTAGACATCCGTAAACACTGCAATATCTCCTGAATTTTTTTGTAGCCATCGTTGACTTACATTTCACAAAGTATATATAACCTACGAGCGGCAGCGGCGCGGCGGGCGCAGCGACGAAACAAGCAGGCGCGCGCGGCATTACGTGGCTCAGTCGCGACTGGCGCAGCATTATTAGCAATAAACTTTGTCAGTGTGTGCGACGATGCGTACGGACGGGTTGGCTCGGCTGCGCTCACATACAAGCCGCGCTCGGTGCGTATGTATGAAGATGGCCTACTTGTTTCATTCTACTATGATATAAGCCTTACAATTTTGAAAAAAGGCAATGTGTTGAAAAAAATTCCGCGAGCGAGATTCGAACCCACACCCTATGATATGCCGGGTCAGGTACACTACCAACTATGCTACTAAGCCTTACCAATGCATAACTGATTGAAGCCTAACGACCAACCAATCCGAGTATAACTTAGATAGATCCTGCAAATTGTAAACGTCAAGCTACAATAATTGTTTGTAAATACTGCATGCAGTACTGACAGCAGTAGGTAAATCTATTAAGGGGGTGCAGCGCGGACACAAAACTGCGAATTTCAAGTTTCTTTATGATAGCAAGCGAGCGGCGCGTAGCAGTGGTGTGACAACGGCGCACGACTACGAATACGCGTGTGCGTGCGTACATACAATATCTGTACAGAGTAGGCTGGTGATTTAATTAGAGCAATGTTTACTTTCGTAAAATCATAGGCGTTTGGGTAAAAAATAATAAAAGTCTTAATATTTTCATATTCTTATTTTTTTATTGAAAAATAAGACAACAGTGGCTTGCGGAATATCAATACAAACATTTTGATGTCGGATCATTATTTAATTTGTGCTATATTTACAAAGTTTCTGAAGAAATAAGTTTTTAGATATCATTACTTTTACGTATTGTTTATGCAGTTTCTGGGTATTTGTTTCAAATTCCAAGACAACCATGACCTTGTGAAAGGATCAAGCTTACCTACACCAGTCCTTTTAATGTATATGACCTATTCAGCACCTAGCACCAGTGACTTAAAAACACGTAAATTTTCGAAATTCCGCGCGGCACCCCCTTAAATATGGTTCATTTAAATGAATTTTCTTTAGTAACTTAAGAAAACAACGAGTGTATCATTTTTAAGCTGTTGTGATGTAGAATAAAATACTATGTAGGTATGTAAAACATTTTTGCGTTTACGGATGGTAACAATCTACCTGTAGTTAGGCTGTTTATATTTGTAAAACATTTAATTTATATTTAGAAATAACATCATAAATATAATATATTTTTTGAAAAAGTTTTGTTTGTTTAAATGTATTAATTATTAATGAGCAGTTCTAGGAGCAAAAGGTATAAGGTCTTTTCTATTATATTAATAATTTTTTAGTAAGTATATGAAATTTATTCAAACTCTGCACAAGATTTTGGTTACTATATCTATAGGTATAATATATAAATTAATTGCTGTTCGTTAGTCTCGCTAAAACTCGAGAATGGCTGGACCGATTTCGCTAATTTTGTTTTTGAAATATTTGTGGAAGTATAGGGAAGGTTTAAACGGTGAGAAATATAAATAATTAGTAACGGAAAATACTATAAACGACAATTAAATTTTTCAATACAAAATGATTTGTTTGTTTTGTTGTCATGGAAACTGTCCAAGCGGTACGAAGTCCGCCGGGTCAGCTAGTCATAACTAAATGCTAAACAGTTAAAATCTCTTCGGATAAAATTGAAATTAATTTATCTGTTAATACTTTTTGATTATTGTTCGTCTATGGTCGTAACGTAAGCCATGTACTTGTCACAATAATTGTAAAATTAACTAATGAACTTCGTAACTAAGTATATTATTTTTAAATATAAAAACTGGTTATAAGTCATAATCATCGATTTAGAGCGCTTCGTGTAACCACGAAATACCTTAGTAAAAATGAATTTCAAATTTCATTTAATTTCTCCAAAATGATAGTGCGTCGACAATCAGGTGATATGTCTAAATTCAAAGACGCACTCAAAGATGCGAAAAGCGTAGCGATTTTGTCCGGTGCTGGTATCAGCGCCGAATCGGGTATACCAACGTTCAGAGGGAATGATGCTAACTGGAGAAAGTACCAGGGTTTTTCCTTGGACACCCCTCAAGCGTTCAGAGAGAGCCCAAGCTTAGTATGGGAATTCTATCATTACAGACGAGAAGTGGCTACTAAAGCTCGCCCCAATCCGGTAAGCCAAGTTATGTAATAATTTACGTGATTGTTTACTTATATAATATCTATGTCGGTAATAAGCTAAATAACCGTATTTATTTTTCATCTTATTTTATGACGTTTCGAACCCGTCGTCGCAAGGTACTTGATCTTAGGCTGATGAATTACCTGAATAATGGGATCCCATCCCAGGCTGGTGGTAAATTCCATCTGTCGTCTCTATTGAAATTTTGATGTCTATTACATTAGAGCCTCGCGTATCATGCTATGGATAAATCGTCGACTTTTAGCTTTGTAGCGAGGTGCTGGGACAAGGATTGAATTACCGGAATAATGGGGTCCCATCCCGGGCTGGTGGTAAATTCCATCTATCGTCGCTAAAATTGAAATTAGCTAAAATTAAAATTGAATTGAAATTTTGATGTCTATTACATAAGAGCCTCGCGTTGATATGCTAGGGATGAATCGTTGTTCTTTAGCGTATATTTGTAGTTTTTTTTAACCCTTACTTCGTTGGTTTGAGACTTGAAGGCCTATTAGCACACTGCATAGAATAGGTACTAGGTAATTTCTGCATTTATGTTTGACCACGGCTATTGTTTGCCCTATCTAAGACTAGCGGTTGTAAGTAGTTCAGTTTGTACACACCATTCCTCTGTGTTAGTGTACGCGTTCGCGTAAACTTAATAGAGTAATTTAAGATCTAGTTTTATTACAGGGGCATATTGCAATAGCCAATTACGAAGCTAGACACGGTCAACAAAAGATAATAACAGTTATAACACAGAACGTTGACGGGCTCCACGCTAGAGCCGGTACCAAAAACCTAGTGGAACTTCACGGCACTTTATTCAAAACCAGATGCACGAAATGTAATGAGGTCTTAGTGAATACTGATAGTCCCATTTGTCCGGTAAAAATTAAATTTGTTTATCTTTGAATGTAGGCTAAAGGTACCACAACAGGGTCTCTGTTATGGAACCTAATTAAGTAAGTGTTATTGCTCTACAAAAAACTCAGGAAATGCGCCATAAAAACACCAAATGGCAGAATATTAATAGCTTTGTCATGGAATAATAATTTTGTATATCTTCGTAACAATGATATAACACTACCGTCATTGGGCAAATTTCTAGTTTATTGCATGCGCGTCTAGTAAGGAAGCCTTAGTTAACGGGTATATAGAAAAATTAAAGCTATGAACAGAGTAAACGCGCGCACGCAGCTGTAGTCGTGGCTGAGCGCTAAGTGTTGTCACCCCATATACTACTCGTACATACATCATGAAATAAAATTAATTGAAAGTAAACACTTTCACTGCGATGAGAATTGGGAATTATTCGTTGACTACAGCTTGAGGAAACATGTTTCTCATCATCATCATCATCAGCTCATTCATGTCTCCACTGCTGGAGCACGAGCCTTCCCTATGGATGGATAGGGAGAACGGGCCACAAACCACCACGCGGGCCCAGTGCGGATTGATGGTTGTTAACGACTGCTAATGCAGCCGGGACCAACGGCTTTACATGCCTTCCGAAGTACGGAGGAGCTCGAGATGAATTTTTTGGTCACCCATCCGATGACCGGCCTTTGCGAAAGTTGCTTAACCTCAGCACTCGCAGACCGGGCGCGTTAACCACTGCGCCATCGAACTCCTCGCTACTCGCTGGTGAGTTTCTCGCCACTCATTATTTTATGCTATAAAGGCCACAGGGGGCCAACAGCAAATTCTTTTTCAAAAAAGAAAAGTAATCGGTAATCACCGTGATATTTCCTATAAATTACATTTCTGTAGCGTCATTATGGAGAGAGGAAATGTCTTTAAAAACAACATTTTATAGGCTCTAGCAAACAAGGGATCGCCAGGTAAAGACGAAGTGGATTCTGACATCCCCATCAAGGCTCTACCGCATTGCAAGAAGCCGGATTGCAATGGTTTATTGAGGCCACACATCGTCTGGTTTGGCGAAGGATTAGAGACTGCTGTATTTGAGAAAGCTGGTAACTATTAGTTAGAATACTAGCAGAAATCGGACACTTGCTAAATTTAAAATACTTAGTTATTTTACAAATTATCAGGGCGAATGATTTCTAGGCAAGTATTTTTTTGTAATGAAAATCGTGGAACTATATATCCCAGAAGTAGTTTCAGCCGAATATGTGAATCAGTTTAACACATTGACTGTCCATGCGTGCATTTTCGCACGGACAGTGACATGAATATGTATATTTTATAGTCTTGAGTTCTGACATGTTAAGTACCTACTCTCTCTTGAAATCGCATGCTCGACAGACTGACAGATGCGCCTGATTTCGCAACAGGAACCGCCTTTGTTGACAGCTGTTGTTTGAAATGATAGAACCAAAATCTTTTTTACCATAGCAACGCGTGGCCGGACCGGAATAATAATAAAAGTAAAGTAATTAGCTTATATACTCGTAGGTACTATCTCACTACTGGGCAAAGGCCCTATCTTTGCTTAATCATCACGCTTGCCAAATACGGGCTGGTGATCAGAAACCGTGCTTCGGAAGGCACGTAAAACCGTTGGTCCCGGCTGCATTAGCAGTCGTTAACAACCACCAATCCGCACTGGGCCCGCGTGGTGGTTTATGGCCCGTTCTCCCTATCCATCCATAGGGAAGGCTCGTACTCCAGCAGTGGGGACAAAATGAGCTGATGATGATGATGATCAGAAACCCGAGCTTGCATAGAAAAATCCAAACACACTGCTCGACCAGGCCCCCAACCGCCTAACAGTCTCGCTTTCGATCGCTTTGAAAGCGAGGCCCTCACCTCGCTTTCTAATATAATATCGAATAACATGAAAAGCTATAGCCTAAAGCTTTCGATATTGCTTTCATATTGCTTTCGAAATGACAAGATGACGCCTCCTCCTCGCCTCGCCTTCAAAGCGATCAAAAGCGAGAGAGTTAGGCGGTCGACCCCCTGGGAATTGGCTTTTGGGTATTGGACCGTGCCAAAATTCGGTGACGCTGAAGATTCCGCCTAAGGCCCGGAGAGCTCTCAAAAAAAAGGGCTGAGCTTTTTGCCAATCGGCTACTTAGGCGTTTATTATAATCATCACCATTATCATCGGCCTATCTTAGTCCACTGCTGGACATACATAGGTCTATTATAATAACAACTTATTTTTCAGATGAAGCCATGTCCAAATGCGATGTGTGCTTAGTGATCGGTACTTCGTCTCTGATCTACCCAGCGGCTGGTATGGGGCCGCTCGCCGCCGTCAGGGGCGCTGTCGTCGCGGAGTTTAATATTGAAGTGACTCCTGCCACCACGGACTTTGGTTACCACTTCCGCGGACCATGTGCTACCACGCTGCCTTTAGTTTTGAACGATTTGTAGTTAAACGTTTTAATTGTCGCTTAATTGCATAAATCATAATTAATATGACAAAGTACTTACAATTTTCAGGCCGCGGTTTGCTTTTTAATATGCATTGTGCACAGACGGCGCAGTGGTTAGCGCGCCCGGTCTGCAATTGCTACGGTTAAGCAACTTTTGCGACGGCCGATCGGATGGGTGACCAATCATGTATCATCTCGAGCTCGAGGAGGACCTCCGTGCTTCGGAAGGCACGTAAAGCCGTTGGTCCCGGCTGCATTAGCAGTCGTTAACAACCGCCAACCCGCACTGGGCCCGCGTGGTGGTTTATGGCCCGTTCTTCCGATCCATCTATAGGGAAGGCTCCCCCAGCAGTGGGGACATAAAATGAGCTGATGATGATGATGAGACTTACAATTTCCAAGCCGCGATTTGCCGCTTAATGTGCATTATGAACGACCAGTCGTTGTAGAAATCCTAGAGGGATGAATAGAATAGAATAGAATAGAATAGAAATTATTTATTGTATAACTGTGTACAATATAGTTCTTAAATAATAAATAGTATCAACAGTTTATCCATTTCGGACGTACAATATGTTTTGTGAATAATACCTATTTATCAGCATAGTATTCGTTTAAATTATAATAGGCCTTGTGTATGAGCCATGCTCTCAAACTTTTTTTAAAAATATTACCTTCTAACTTTTTTATCTCTACCGGCAATTTATTATATATTTTAATTGCACTATTAAAGGCTCCCTTGTGGAACATTACATTATTGCTTTGTGGTACACATAGGTCAAATTTATATTTTGTGCGAATATTGTTACGGGTGGATGATTTTGTTGTGAAATATTCTTTATGGGTTTTAACAAATATCGAAATTTCTAAAATATAAATACTAGTAACAGTCAAAAATAATTCGTTTCTAAAAGTATCACGTAAAGATTTAGTACACTTACTTCACTTACACGTATATCCTCCAAAATGATGATTAACTAAAGATGTAACTGTGATTATGCATCGGCACAGTCAATCGTGTTATAAAGAAAGCACAAATAGTTTATTTATTTTGTTTAAGTAAGGAATAAAAATTGAAAGGCTTTAAGAGAGTTTAATTTCGTAGAAAGTGTGTTGTAGCTATTTTAGTCCTTCGAGCCAGATTTGTGTCCTTTTTTATTATTTTAGTCGGTTTCTCAGATTCGCTATCATAACCTAGTTTTATATAAATGCAAATATGTGTTTGTTTGTTCATATTTCTCATCCTGAAAGAATGACGTTCCCTAAAAATATATAATGTTAGTGGTATTAATATCATAACATTTTGTCAATGGTCATTAAAAAAGCTTTCATTAAAAAAAACACAAATGCTGAAAAAATTTTTTTTCCACGAGCAGGATTTGAACCTGCACCCTTCTGACATTCCGGGTCAGATGCTCTTCCAATTGAGCTATCGTGGTTCTAACCAGCCCGCCGAAATTATTCAACACTTTTTACTTTGAAAGCCAAAGGCGCCCATTCAATGTCAACAACTACCGTCGCTAACATCCGATCATAATATTTTTACAAAAATTAAAGCTTTCATTTCTTTGTATAATAAAACAAAACATCAATCAAACGAATAATAAAAACAGAGTAGGTATAACTTTAGAATTTTATTAAAATTAAATAATTCAGCGTACATATTGGTATATTCCGAGAGTAAGTATATATGAAAATTGGTAAGTTTATATCAAATTTTCTTTTCTTTGTGCTTATTGAAGAATTTACTTATATTTCCAATCGTTTTTCCGAAGGTACAATTAGGCAGTAGTGATTTCTGAAAAAGAAATAAGTATTCAATACTTTAATTTCATTTGGTGGATGCAGGAATAAGAACTAAATATGCAATTTTTATATATTGTGTACTGTAATGTTACACATATTATACATATATTCCATCTTTCTGCACTCCTCAAGATGAATTTTAACTTTGCCGAATCTCACACCTCCGTGCGTGCAAAATGCTTAAAAAGTGGTACAATTTTTTCTCCTTACGTATTAATGTATAAATTAAAACTTACTTGTACAAAAGACGGTAGCGCCGACATGGTTTGAGTTCGCGAATATCTTTCATCCACCAACAGAACGCACGCGTAATCGTTGGCGTGACGTACGGCTCTACCTACAGAATGAAACCATTAATTAAAACTTTATCTAGACATTTAAAAAGCTGCGATAAAGCAAAAGTTACATAATGTAAGAAGAGATGAGGTATTTTTGTTTGCTTATCCAAATGTAGGGAAATACTTCCACAGCGCATAAAGTTTATATTCCATTGTAACCAAAGACTTAAGTTCATTTTCTATGTTACTAAGTCGGCGCAGTGTTGCAAACTTGACCAATTGTTTAAGGCGAAGGGTAAGAGGCACACTAGCGCCGCTAATGGATTTAATTTGATAACTGCTAAACTGGATTTTTTTTCAAACATTGCAGACCTTCCTACACTAGGCAAACATCTATTATTTAAGAATTGTGCACTACTTTTAGGTATGTTTTTGTATTCATTCGCTAATACCAACAGTGGCCATTGTTTGTGAATAAATGCAATAGCCCGTTTTGTGAATAAACCACGCAACAAAAATTAGTGCACAATTATTAAATAAATACTATGGATGCTTTCCTGTTGTCGGACGGTACGCAATTTAAAAAAAAGATCCGGTCCGTTAGTAATTGTCAAATTATCAATTGGTGGCGCTAGTGTGCCTTACCCTTCGCCTTAATGGCTAACGGGTGTTCTAGCGGAAGAACAAAATATTTTTTTCTTCGACTAATCCCTTAACTTTTTTCTCAAGTGATGTTGAGTGATGATAAGATCAAAGGTGAAAGCGCACTTTACCCGGAATCCTCAAGCACTGACGAACTGGCTATCTTATTTCTGTATTTCGGGACACTATAATGTGACTGACTGAATGTTGTGATTATATTTAAATAAGATTGTGGTAGCTAGCCAGGCAGACTTAAAACAAGTATTCTACCCGGTATTCTAAATCTGAAGTCTAACCCCCGTATTCATAAACGAATAAAAGCTCTAACTGAAGCAAAGTAATTGCTTAAGTAAAATTTTATATTATTTAGTAAACCGATGAAGTTGGAAATGTCAACAGTTAGAATTCTTAGCCAAGCAATAGTCACCAATATCTTTACTCAAGCAAAGAGTTAAGTTAAGTTTAGTTAAGTTTCTCAAAGAATTCATAGTGACAGCTTGTGACAAGCTAGAATTGAGGTTATATTCCGTGTGACAATTTGTGTTACTTATGTCTAAAATAATATAAAATTGATAAATTTCATAATAACAATAATACTTTTATTTAATTGAATAAGAAAACTTCTATTCTAATTTAAACGTTACTTGTATATAAAATAAAATAAGATCTTAGTGACATTTCTAAGAACAAAGTAATTGCTAAGTAATGGCTTGTTTATAAATACAGGTAAATACAATTTCGACGACCTCCTTGGTCGAGTGGCTTGCACACCGGTTTTCATGGTGTCGCCATCTCTGAAGTCCCGGGTTCGATCCCCGGTCGGGTCAATTTAGAAATACTTGTTTTTCTAAATTGTTTCGGGTCTGGGTGTTTTCTATGTATATAGGTATGTATTTAAGTATATTAAGTATATTTATCCGTTGTCTAGTTAACCATTTTATCGAGTTTCTTAAGGAAGCTCTTGTTGGGGCTAGATAATTGGTGTGAGTGTAAGAAACTTTTTTTATTTTTTTACAGGTGAGTCTGTGGTTTAACTACTAGACCACAGAGACGGGTAAAATTTATTTTACCTATGCACTGGTTCACTGCTTTCATGCACAGACTCTCGTAGTACACATTCCCAGCGCCCGGGCCAATACTCCTGTTTAGATAATTCAGTTTTTCTTGTAACTCTGGAGATTTGATGTTGGGATATGGCATTCCAAACACCATTACACAGCGTCCTAAATCGTCGCTGTAACAAAAAGTGTGAGTTCCTTACAAATAAACAAAGAATCTGCTTCGAATAGTTATTCCATGTTTTGTTCCTGTCATGTAAACGTCATTTCAAAAGAGTAAAAGAGACAAAACACGGAATAACTATTCGGAGCTTATTCTCTGTTTATTTGTAAGGGGGTTAATGTATATGTTGTACATTGTACTTTTAACGAAAATCAACCTTATTACAAGACTGTAAGGTGTATTTTCACTTGTTCTCGGGCGTCAATCAAAATTGTACCAATCTGTCATTGACTTAGGTTTTTTTTTTCAAATGTTTAGATATTTTGGTAGATATAAACGTTCCGATCACTTTGACGCTGACTTTACTTTCAATAATTAGAACGATTTCTCACCTAAAGTTGAGACCTTCACTTAATTTTCCACCCACGACACTCATCAATAAAGCACCATTTTGTTCACCGTTCCTATTCCTGACTGCGGCCGCGTACTTACTCAAAACCTTGAAATTGAAACAAACTGAACATTAAATCTATTTCCAGATGCAAGTCTATAGCATATGGTTGAACATTTATCACACTAATATTATAAATGCGAAAGTTTGTGTGTTTATTTGTGTATATTTGTTGCTTTTTCACGCTGCAACGGATTTGGATGAAATTCGGCATACAGATAGTTTATAACCTGGATTAACACATAGACTTTTTATCCTGATATTCCCACGGGAACGGGAACCACGCGAGTGAAACTGCGGGCGGCCGCTAGTTAAAGATATTTGGTAGTTTTGAATAGTTTTATGTGCAAGCGTCTGTAGGCACCTTCTAATAATTTGATCGTAGCTTACTAGATTTATATTATGCGACTAATATCAGTTTCTAGTTTAAAAAGTTAGTCCCCTCTATCTCAGATTTTGGTTGATATTTGCTGAATTTTTACTTTTATTTTTTAAGTGTTAATTGCTACACTTAAGCTGAATTAAATATTTATATAAAATACAGTGAAAAATCAATTCAGCGCTTACGTCAGCCTTATCGGTAGCATAATGGTCAGTGCAGCCGCCCGGATTGCGGAAGAACCAGGTTTGATTCCTGGCTGGGTCGGGTGGGCGTTAAATTTTAAATAGTAACGACATACAGCATTGTCAATGCAAAAATTCAAATAATAAAAATATCTATTGAGGAAATGTGACCCTCATCACGCATGTACAGACGCCTGCACAGCCTATCCAAAACTGTCAAATATCTTCAATAAATGTTCAACCGTATGCCATATACAGGGTGTCCCAGGATATGTGAATCAAATTGTAACGGGAGATTCCTTAGGTACCCTTCGAATGTGCTAAATAAAAATTTACTTTGCTGCAAAAAAATACACCAAAATTAAGCTGCAACTTCAAATCTACGTATTTAAAAAAAATCGTTTGTAGTTGACGAATCAATCCTTCACAAACAATAATAGTGAAAAAAAAAATCAAAATTACCAATAAACGAAGCACCTGTAGTTGAAAGTCTGAAAAAAGTCGTACTTTTTCAAATTTAGATATTTTTTTACACAATGGTCATTATTTTTTTATTTTTTTATTTAGCATATTCGAAAGGTCAAAATCACCCGTTACAATTTGATTAAAATATTCAGATACTAGACAGGATTACCTAGTTTGGGGACTACAAGAAATAATGTATGTATACTGTTGTAACTCTTTTATTTAATAAAAAAAATTTTTTTTTTATTTATTCTGGGACACCCGGTACATAGAAGACTATTGACAATATTTGACTGTTTGTTTGTTAATCAGATATGCAGGCAGGCGTACATAATGTTCTCTAACCTGGTCAACGACAGCAGCCGATTTCGGTTCACGGAACACAGTTTTCCTTTTACTTATGGAGTTCATATGACCTTTCGTTTTTAAATAATCATACAGTGTTTGTTCGTAAGAGTAGGAAGGTAAAAAGCATACTACTCCCCCTGGAACTATATTGCAGATGTTACGAAGAATGCAGCCAACTTCGTTTAACTGAAAGAAAATCATTCAGATGTTCAGCTTGATATTTTTGTTTATTATTAGCAGTATTTGCACGATTTCGTTCGCGTGAAAGTACAACCACTTACCATAGTTTCATCGCAATCGGATTAATGGGATAGAAAGTCATGCGGAACAAAGAAAACAACATTATTTTTATCATCAACAGCTCATTTTATGTCCCCACTGGTGGGGCACGAGCCTTTCCTATGGATGGATAGGGAGAACGAGCCATAAACCACCACGCGGGCCACCACCATGCGTGCGGATTGGTGGTTGTTAACGACTGCTAATGCAGCCGAGACCAACGGCTTCACGTGCCTTCCGAAGCACGGAGGAGTTCGAAATGATACATTTTTGGTTACCCATTCGATGAGCGGCAAGTTAATTTAAATTTCTTTAAAAAAAATACAAATTAATTAAACAATAAATAAATACTTACAAGCTCATTAGACATGCGATTCTCAAACGTAAAGCTCAAGTTAACATTAGTAGGGCCTTTTGACAGACACATGGCGACGACATTCTCCGGTGGTACCACGTGGTCACATTTCACAATGTTCACGTTTTCAACCGCTTTAGCATCTCCCGTGAGGAGGGTCACAAACTCTGATATAGGCTCCATGGTACCGCCGGCAACGATGACCTGAAAAATAATATATTCCGTTCTAATTTACACTACAGAAATCTTATTCGAAATACAAAATAATGTAAATGAGTTATCTGCAAAAAAACTCTCATGAACTACAAAAATACATCACTTCAGTCATAATATCTTGTCGAAAATAAAGGAATTATAGGATTCTTAGTTAGTGAAACATTTTCTTTATATATTTTCAAAAACATACTTTAACGCTTGACGATAAGGTTTGTTTTTAACAAATGTTAGGATCCTTAAGGAAGGTCTGAGCCCAGCAATGGATCGTTTATTAACATGATGATGATGAAAAAACTTTTAGAGTAACTACTGTTAGTTTTACCTATACACCATTCAATCACGTTACGAAAACGAGAATCAATTTTTTTTATTATAAACTAGCGGCCGCCCGCAGTTTCACCCGCGTGGTTCCCGTTCCCGTGAGAAAATTGGAATAATCTGTATGCCGAATTTCATCCAAATCCATCCATCCGTTGCAGCGTGAAGAAGCAACAAATATACACACATACACACAAACTTTCGCATTTATAATATTAGTGTGATTATCAGGCAGGCAGTTGAAACAACTGATAGGTGGCTGTATCCTAATATACATCACTAGTTTTTTTTTATTATTGAATTTGTATGGCATTGAAGTAGCGCCACCTACCTAGTGACAAACGCGAAGAGCCAAAATTCACGTGATCGAATGACAATAAAACTCGCAATAGAAATCCAGCTGTTGGTGTGACTATGAAAGATACTGATTCAAACAGCTGTTTTTTTCTAAATTCGGAGTGTTTAATGCCAGATACTTACCGACCGACATTGCTTCACGACATCCACAAAGTGCTCAGAAGGGTTTAGTAGCAGATATTTGAGTTGTCCAGTCAGGCCTCTCTGTATTAACACGCGTCCGTACTCACTGCGCTCGCACAGCATTTGTAGGAAACTCAATACTGCATACAAACCGGTGCCGGGCGATGTGTCTGTTTGAACCTGACAAGTGATAGATTTTTATGTTATTGGTATTTTTGGGAACCGGTACCATTGGCCTTGGCGTTATATAACCAGACGTAGAACTTTTACTATTACTTTGTAATAAGTATCGGTATTATACACCGGTACTACTCTTTGTCGAAGGCAGGATTTCTTAAACTTTTTGCAGTCACGGACCACTTTCACAATTTAAACAATTCCGAGGACCCCTGTCAAAGATTATTTTAGGAAAAGAAAACAAGACTTATTTATATTTAAAAATCACTTTTATTTGTAGTTTCACTTACTACTAAGTTAGTGAGAAGGATGCTGCCTGTGACGTGCGTGACAACGATGATGCGTCATTGTCACTGCGAGTGCGTGGCTTAGCCGAGAAATGCTGAGTTTACTGCATAATTTAATCTGTTAAGAGTTTACTGAGCTACTGCGGACCCCTGATACACATGCTACGGACCCTTTAGGGGTCCGTGGACCCCACTTTAAGAAACCTGGTCTAAGGGCACTGAGCTGTTCTGAAACATTCCCGTATATGTATCCGCGTAAAGCAAGATGGAGGCCATTTACGTTCAAATTGTAGGAGAAAACATTTCACTCGATTTGACTAACTTCTGCTGCTCCGATTTTTTCTTCAGATACAATGAAATGATCCTAACATGAAACAAGAGTGAAAACAATTTTAACAACTCTCGTTAGACCAAAAAAAATGCTATGCCAAAATTGTTTTCACAAAAACAGATTTTATGTATCTTCTTAAGAGAGTTTTTCTGTATCTCTTGTGGTTTCGGACGTCTCCATACTGTCCCAGTTAAAATAAACACTTTATACAGGGTGACTGGTACATGATCCGCCACAGCAAAATCATATAATATGGAAGAGGTCATTTGGTAACTGTTGTAGCTTAGTTTTCCTAAACTAAAGTTTTATAGTTTGATTGAGTAGGATTGAGCCACGATAGCATAGTTGGTAGTGCACCTGACCCGGCATGTCATGGGGTGCGGGTTCGAATCCCGCTCGTGGATTTTTTTCAACACTTTGTCTTTTTTCAATTTGTAAAATTTTATAGTTTAGGAAATAGGATTTTTTTTTAATGCAAACTGTCTAATCATTTTGCCACCAACCTGCCTGTCGGTGAGCGGGATGTGGTCTAAGGTGGTACATGCTTAGACAGGAAATGCCCATTCACTCTTGCCTTGAAGAGACCCAGCCCCCCAACCGCCTAACTCTTTCGCTTTCGATCGCTTTGAAGGCGAGGCCCTCGCCTCGCCTTCTAATATAATATCGAAATATAATATCGAATAATATCGAAATAATAAGAATATTCCTTTCGAAATGACAAGATGACGCCTCCTCCTCGTCTCGCCTTCAAAGCGATCGAAAGCGAGAGAGTTAGGCGGTCGGCCCCCAGGTCGTAGTGAACAGGGAGCACGTGACCAGGTAGCGCATTTCACTCTTTGTCTGTTCGCAAAAGAAAAGAGCTAGCAAACCGCTTGGTACGGACAGGTGGTATGTCTACAACGTACGGATGGAAGGTTAACCTGTGTCTAGTACCCAGATGGTGGAAGGATTTCTCTTTTTTCTAGCGTAATATCTTTTTTCAATCCTT
Source organism: Eudonia mercurella (assembly GCA_963082485.1). Lineage (NCBI taxonomy): Eukaryota > Metazoa > Arthropoda > Insecta > Lepidoptera > Crambidae > Eudonia > Eudonia mercurella. The sequence goes on from OY720028.1 coordinate 16,290,596, forward strand.
GATTGAGCAAAGTAGCGACGTAATTTGATCAAAAATGTGTATGTGCTACCAAAAAAAAAGAAAATTCATCAGGACGTTGAAGAAAAAAGTTATGACAGTTTTAAGCTCAAAATTAGAGAAAATCTTAAAAAAGTACCATCTCCAAAACTATAGAACTTTAGTTAAGGAAAGTCAGTGTTAATAGTTAGCAAATGACCTCCTCCATATGGTAATTTGCTATGGCGGGTCATGTACCAGTCATCCTGTGTAGCAGAGAAAAAGTTTTGAATTAGGAAATGGTAAACTTTCATACTTAGGTATTTTTGTTTTGTTATGATATAATTACCTCTGAATTCTGCTTATTTTCCTGTGGAGCTTCCTCTTGTGGTTGGCCTTCAGTCTTTTTAGCAGCAATATTTTTCAAGAACACCTCCAAGGAACTCTTCTTATCCACTGCTGCTTTCTTCAACTCTTCTTCCAACATTTGCGGTGTATACCTCATAGAAAAACCGTGGAGCTTCGGGGCTAACCGTGTGGTTCTGCAGAAATCTACAGATTTTCTCAAATTCAAATGGTCGATTTCAGCTTTTATCACAAAGTCTTCGAGAGACAATATAACTGGGTCGCCTTGCTTTTTGTCGTTAACACTTTTTGTTTCAGCTAGTATACCTGAAAGTAAATTATTTTAATGAGGTTATTCATATTTTGTTATGAGCTCAAGCGTCGAATACCCAGACATAATAGAATTTTAATTGTTATCGGCCACCTGCTGGTCGCTCGACGCTCAAGGGGTTAAATAAAGTCACATTTTATCATCCGCAAATATTTTGACAAAACATCTAATTATATCAGAGAAAAAGGCCCTAGCATTTAAAAAAAATCAGGTTAGTTTTTATTTTTACTTTTCCTAACACAAAAATTGTAATATTTTTAAGAGCACGCATTGCGGCCTCTCTGTCGGCTCCTTTGAATGAAACTACGGGCACGTGTAAGCGGTGTAGGCATTGCGGCCTCTCTGTTTCGGCTCCTTTGAATTAAAACTACCGAAAGTGCGTAAGAGGTGATTTTTAATCGAAGTCTTTTGGCGTTTTTCTTGAAAACTAGCTTAAAAATTTAAGGTTTTTCCATAAAAATAGTATATTTAATGTTGTTGAATTTATCCTCAAAATATTTGCGGTTGATAAATGTGACCTTATATATAAATGTGCTTAGTTTCCGAATGAAACCTTATTAAGTTACGTTAATTTACTATTTACTGTTATCTTCGAAAACTTATGAGGTCACTAACATTAGACATATTTTGTTATTATTTACTTTAAACAAACAAGATTGAGGCTTTATTATTTAGGCCTAATTTATTTATTAATGTTAATAGCTTTTAAATCCCACTGCTTCAAAAAGGCCTTCCTTCTATTTTCCAACAGTCTCTATCCAGAGATAACGTCGGCTTTTCCTATAATTTAATATTTATTTAAAAGTTGGTTATTTAACCAACTTATTGGTTTTCCTTAATATAGTCAAGCTTTCCGAAAACTCTATTTCTCTGTGTTACAGATATGCATTTTTGGTGAGTTTCCTGTTGGCCTTAAACGGCCTTTACAGCGACACCGGACTTTATACAGAGATCCAGTTGTACGTGGCGCAACCAAAAGAAAGCTTACGCCCATTTGACAGTTAGTGGATAAGACATTTTTGGATGAAGATATTATAAGCTTGTTAGCTTACCCAACATCTTCCCAACTATAAACTGCAGTTGATTTAACGACAACAAGTTCTTGCTAGACAATTTCGAGCTGTATCTGTTTATGTACAACTTCAAGAATGTCTTTACAGCTTCTAAGTGCCTCTTAGGGACGGGTGCGCAGTGTGCGTTCTCTAAGGCCGCGGTGAGGCCATGCGCTTCGTCTAAAATAAGCACGTTGTCTTGTAGTTTGAGCGACATACCGGATCTAGCGCCTTCGCTTACTATGCCAGCGTGACTTACTAGAACCACCTGTAACAAACAAAAAAAGTAAATAGCCTAAAACTGTCTATCATCAGCTCATTTTATGTCCCCACTGCTGGGGCACGAGCCTTCTTTATGGATGGATTGGGAGAACGGGCCATAAATCACCACGCGGGCCCAGTGCGGATTGGTGGTTGTTAAAGCACGGTGGAGTTCGAGATTTTTGGTCACTTATCCGGTGACCGGTTTTTGCGAAAGTTGCTTAACCTCAGCACACGCAGATCGGGCGCGTTAACCACTGCGCCATCGAGCTCCTCCATTACATAACTGTCCCACTGCTGGGCAAAGGCCTTCATTGAAATCAAGTCATCACTAAAATTGATGGGTTTTGGTTTAAGGGAAAAAAACACGTAAATATAATTAATTTATCGATTGAACCTGCACACTGACTATTACATTTACACTATAGTTTGACTTTGTTTTTCTCAAACAATTTTTGACTTTTACGAGAGTACTGTATGACATTGTGGAAATTGAAACTTTTACCTGATGTAAATTTGTTAACGTATATTTTTTATTTTGTTTTATTTTATTACATGTTGTGGTTGTCTTCTATATTTTTTGTTTTTATTGTAATGGAAAGTGTCCTGCTATGATAGGGCATTTTCCAATATTTTTGACGCTGTAAGGGAGAAAAGAGCTGGACACATGCTGAGTTTCTTGCCGGTACTTCTCAGTACAAGATCTCCCGCCCAGAGTAGACTTACGAACCGATGGCATATTGAAATTCATAAGAGCTACTTGTAGCCTAAACTGAATAAATGATTTTAAATTTTGAATTTTTTGAATTTTACAAACTGTCAAACTTTCCCAATAGACTTTGAACTTAATGCCCTAAACATATGGCTGAAAATGTATTGAAAAAAATGTACTACTATTATGTATTTTGTGACAATACAACAATCTTGATTCGATCCCCATAACTCACAAAAGCTTCTAGATTAGTTTACAGGGTGCCTAGTGAGTTTTGTTTACTATCCGTATTCATTCGATTACGTTTACGAAAACGAAAATAAGTATGGCATTGGAGCAGCGCCTCCTGGCGACATACGAGTTGGTTAACATTTTGCCATAAAAATTCTCGTTTTCGTCAACGTGATCGAATGGCGAATGAAACTCGCACTTGGCACCCTGAGCGCCGAGTGTGAGTTTTGTTTACTATCCGTATTTATTCGATTACGTTTACGAAAACAATGGCAAAATTTATTCTTCTCGTGTGTTGCCAGGAGGCGCTGCTTCAATGCGATACTAATGTTCGTTTTCGTTAACGTGGTCGAATGACTAATGAAACTCACATAAGACACCCAGGACTGTTACATTCCCTAGGATATGATTGAGTGAAGCGATGGCTGATTCATATGTCATACTCGTGAACGGGTGCCGCCTGTGGAGGCTGGTCTGCTCTTGCATACTATTATTTTTATTATTATTCACTATAGTTTAACTTTGTTTTTTTTCTTAGACAATTTTTGACCTTTATTAGTACTGTATGACATTGTGAAAATTTTAACTGGTAACTGATATTTTGCAAAATTAGATAAGTACTTAGTTTTATTATTTTTTCTCTTTTTTTTTAACATGTTGTGATTGTCCTTAATATTTTGTGTTTTTATTTGTGATGGAAAGTGTCCTTTTATGATAGGACATTTTTCAATATTTTTGACGCTGTAGGGGAGAAAAGAGCTTGACACTTGCCGAGTTTCTTGCCGGTTCTTCTCAGTACAAGGTCTCCCGCCCAGAGTAGACTTACGAACCGATGGCATAATGACGTTCATAAGAGCTATTTGTAGCCTAAACTGAATAAATAATTTTGAATGTTGAGTTATTAATGTGTTAATAAATAGCACATCAATAGTATTTTTTTAAATAAAATACATAATAACGGTTATACTCGGTCTGGTTGGTGGGGTTTAAGTCCGGCGAGCTAGCTACCACCATCTTATCTAAATATGTCGCCATAACATCAATGTTAATAGCATTGTTGTGTTCTAATACTTTGAGATAAGATAGCCAGTTTCTCAATGGTTGAGGATTCCGGATGAAGTGGAACCTTCAGCTTTAACTTCATTTCAGGTGAAATGAAGGTCAAGTGCTTACCCGTCGTATTAAATTAAAAAAATGTCGGAAGAGCAAAAATGTATCACCTCTGCATCATCCAAGGCCGCTCTACTTGCATAATAAGGGCAAGCCTTCAACTCTTTACCACTTTTCACTATGTCCTCCATATCCATTATGTCGACCAACATAATTTCCTTCAGCTTATTGATATTTGTTTGGTTGTAGTATGGACAAGTAGTACAAGCTTTTGTTTTTGTCCGTTTCAGAACTTTACCATCATCTCCCACTGATGTGGATTTCGATTTAGATTTTTGCATATCAAGACATCTGGAATAATATAATAATCATTTATTTACTCACAATACAAAATAACATATTGGTATTAAATATCTAACATATCACACCAACTAGCAAGAGTTGACTTAGGAAAAAGACAATTGGAAGGACTCGGAGGAGACCTTCGCCAAGCAGTGAAACAACAAAGGCTAAGGAAAAAACAAAAACAAATAATGGCACTGAACTAAACAAGTAAAACAAATAGAGATCTATTTTTTAACATCATTCTCTGTGTACATGCAATATTTTCTTGATAAATTATTTTTATTGTGCTAATGGAAAATCTATTTATTAATATGTAAAGAAAAAGTCTATAATAACAGAATTACACCTTTCATTGATCAGATTAACATTTTTTAGTTTTGATACATGTGGATTGATGCAATAGTGTTGTCTTGATGCTAAAGTTACCACTCTAGATTCATCCTTGAAAATGGTCCTTTTTATTTCCCCCACAAACTGGGAAAGCTGGCTATGGGTTCTGCTACTTATGTAAATCTGAAAGTGAGCAAAGTGTTTTTAATCAACAATACTTTAATTTTATCTTTCTGTGAATAGATTCTTACACCAAATTTGTTAATTTTATTCTATTTTAGTAACTCATCCTGTACCATTTTAATGTTATGCACAAAATATTTAACAACAATTTTACTTTCATAGTAAATAGGTATATTAGAGGTTCTTTAAGTACTACTGCCCTTTGTGATTGTGCTTGATCCCAAGGCACAGGCAAAGCACATGAACCCCTTTTTTCCTTTCAATGTGATTCTACCATTTATGTGGAAAGACTTAAACCCAGCAGCGTAACTTTTGATAACTCATCTATACAGATATTCTTAAATAACATATCAACACTAGCTGACCCGGCGGACTTCGTACCGCTTTTTTGAGTTTCTATGACAACAAAAAAAACAAATCGTTAAATAGTTTACGCGTGAAAGGGTATCACACAAACAAACACAAACAAACTCACTTTTTTAATAATAAGTCTTTGATTACACTTTTGGGAATATTTGGGAAAATTTCATGATGATCAATTGAATAGTACACCTACCTACCCGTGAAAGTGTAACAAACAACAGACAAACAAACAAACAATCTCACTTTCGCATATTAAGTTAGGTTACTATTAGTTAGGATAGTTAGGGTATAAACTCTGATTTAGACACACATCTGCTTATAACGTACACCACAATTGTAACCCTACAAAGGCCATCCCAATCCTATCCAAACTACTCCTTGCATGATGCCATTCCCTCTAGAAGCTTTCTGACGTTGTTTTGATCGTGATCAAGCAGTGTGGCATGAGGAACCCTTTAAGTTTCTCGCCGCCCCCAAAAAAGTCCGGTGACGCTGTGAAGGCCGTTTACAGATAACAACAAACACTCTCCTAAAAATTTTTGAGCTTATCAGCGAAATCAATCTTTTTTTTTATATATTGATACAACCTTTTTTGAATAAAGTCGGATTGAGTTTTCAAACATGTGTCAAAATAAAATGTAATTTAAATCAAAAGCACTAAGGATCAACTTCAAAGCAAATCACCGCCAAAATAACTTTCTACCCCTTTTTAATCTCGTTAGGGGATGAATTTCAATAAAATACGAAACACGTCTTCCATCAATTCTGTTAAAAAAGGTTTATGCAAAATTTGAAGTAGATTAGACCAATGAATCACAATGTCCCATACAAACTTTACTCCCCTTTTTCACCCCCTTAGGCGTAGAATTTTGGAAAATTCTTTCTTATCGGATGCCTACGTCATACAAAGAACACCCTCCAAGTTTCAGGTCTCTATAAGCAGCGGTTTAGGCTGTGCTTTGATTCGTCAGTCAGTCATTCAGGACAAAGCATTTAATATGTATAGATTTTCTTTTATGACAACCAACTGACACTTTTAAACTTTTATTATTTCTGAAACAGTACCGTTTTGTATTCCAACAAAAAAGACCAAAGAGATTGGACCTCATACTTACAGTACAGCTATGAAACAGACAAATGTTGACCCGGTGGACTTTGTGTTTCCATGACAACAAAACAAACAAATCATTTTTATTGGAAAATTTAATTGTCGTTTTTAGTATTTTCTGTTGCTTACTATTTATGTTTCTCACCGCTTAAACCTTCCCTGAACATCCACTAATATTTTAAAATCAAAATTAGCTAAATCTGTCCAGCCATTCTCGAGTTTCAGCGAGACTAACAAACAGCAATTGATTTTTATATATATAGATAAGTATGTTTTATACCTTGCTAACGCTATCAGTCTCTTCGGGAATTTCATCTGTATCAGACTCTTCTTCATTATCATCACATTCACCAAGAATAAGATCACCATCCTCCCCCAGAGATGCTGCTTCATCCACATTTTCCTTATCGCCATCCAATTCTTTTTTATTTACATCAGTATTGTGATAGTAAACCTTTTCAGTTTTACTTCCAATATTACATTTTAACTTTGCCACCCTAGTTTTCATATCATTAAATTTCTCATTGAACTTTTTAATTTTTTCTAGCTTGATTTGCAATGAAACAAGAACTTGATTCTTCTGTATCTTCTCATATTCTTCTTGAAGCCAGTTATCATTGCCTTAAAATTTCATTTCATTTTTAAAACAAACAGTGTCATTAGAGACGATCAGTTAGTGTAGCAGTGTAGCCACAAAAGACTAAGGTAGGTACTTACTGCAACTTGAAGAAAGCTCCGATTTGATTTTATTTATATCTTTTTCAAGATTATCAATAACTTGTCTATTGTAATCACGTAACCATTGTAATGCGGAGCAACAAATACTCAACGATTTTCCCTAAACACAAATAAAATTTACAATTAATTAAGTTTTAAAGTGGTTGAGGTTAATTATCTCGATAAGATAAGATAAGATAAATTTTTATTGCCATAAAATTGTTTAAAATACATAGCAGGTGTTGAGCATAATAATAGGAACAAACAATTTACCCTAGTCGGGCATGCAATTTTTAGTAGGTAGGTACATGATACATAGAAACAGCCGCTATGCTGTTTTTGTACCGAAATATTCAGTCAGACTGTAGAACGCCTGATCTATAAGCCATCTTTTTAATTTAATTTTAAAACAACTTTTATTTACTGAGGCTTTTTGATCTGTGGACAGATGATTGAATAGGTATTTAGATACCAGTTACATAGGCACTCTTGTGATACAGGGTATTATTAATATTTGGTAAAGACAAGTCATATGTATATCTCTTCCGCAAATTACAATTATTTGTACTTTTACGTTTAAAATACTGAATATTATTGCTTTTTATAAAAACAGCCATCTCTAAAACATAAATACCCGTCAGTGTCAAATAACCCTTTTCTTTAAAAATATTTATCAGAGCCTCATCAGAGTACATACTGTAAATAGTTCTCAAGCATTTCTTTTGTAGTATAAAGGTAGATTTTATATTAACAGAGTTTCCCCAGAAAATAACTCCATAAGAAGAGGATAAACTTGGCCAAAGTAGGCGGCTCTGGCTACGTCTACAGATTGCAAGCTGATAATATGAGACGAAAAATAATAACTAATTACTTACTGTACCAGTCGGACTTTCGAAGATACCCGGTTTCTTATTCTCAACAGTAAAATATAGTTCTCTCATGAACTTTTCTTGAATTGCATAGGGTTGAAAAGGAAAAGAAAAGCAAGGCATCCCATTTTCATTATCCATAACAATAAATATTCAAAAAGCTTAACTTTTAATTATTATTTTTGATTGATATTAAAAGATAAAATTATTATTTAATTTTTGCCTATCAAATAAGAATGGAGATTAACTTCGCTTCGCGCTTTAAGTTGAATTGGTAAACAAAAACTGACAGATTATGGGTATGTTCCGATATACACTGCGAGCACTCACTGTAATGCTCGACATTCACGGTCAGTTAAACTGATCAGTTAAAACGGATGTAAGCCAAAAAAAATTCGACACACGGTGCACGGCTTACTTATTAGTAAGATAATAATAGGTAATATGTAGATTTACCGGGTATAATTATAATAGGCATACAGTAGCCCTAATCGTTCTAATGAGTATGAGACTAGTCTCTCTCTCTTTCTCCATTCTTCTTAGGAAAAATTAAAACGTCTCGACTAATAAAATGTCTTATTGCCAATTGAATAAAATAATTGAACCTTGGTATTGAAATTAAGAGTGTGGGCAGCAGGTAGCCCTACTGTTGCTGTCATTGTCATGTCTGTCATCAGCTAGCTAGACACTTTTTTTACCAATATTATTATAATTAAAGATTTCTTTTTCTGGTACATACCTAATTTAAATCAAAACCACTATATTTGATCTTACTCAAAAGTTGTTCTCATTATGGCTCATAAGTAAGTTTTGAAGAAATATCAAATAAATATTACAGAGAAACAAAAAAACATAAGTTAATTTTTAAAACATTCAATTCTTATAAACGTATTTACATAAATGTTAATTAAGGTTCAGTACACTGAACATGATTTAGCTTAGAAACTAAAAACTTATTTGTAACTTTCAGTATTAAGATATTGCCTGGGGCAACAGTCTGTGAGGATTGTACTCTAGAAGGTGACATCACTATTGGAGGAGGTACTGTTATCCATCCTCGAGTTACTATTATAGCAGAGGGTGGCCCTATAATCATTGCGGAGTATTGTATTATTGAAGAATATTCTACAATCATACATAAGTATGTAAAACCATATAAGAACAATATTTGTGTTATGAAACCTTAGAAACACTTTAAAAATTTCTATATTTTATTCTAGAAAAAGTGATAAACAGGAAGTTCCTCCAAAACCATTGTTCATTGGGGCACACAATGTGTTTGAAGTGGGCTGCAAGGTAGAGTCTCCATGCGGTCACATAGGAGAAAGCAATGTATTTGAATGTAGGTCCTATGTCGGTGTAGATGTTAAAATCGGAAGTGGCTGTGTTATAGGTAATTATTAAATTGTTTTATTAAAGTCAAAGTCAAAACCAACCCTGGCCTAACCGCCTATTGCAATGGTGGATAGAAATGAAGTATAGGGGGAGGAAAAGGGGAGGGAGACCTTTGCCATGCAGTGGGATAAAAATAGGCTGATATAATATATTGGGTCCCACAAAACCGAAAACGACATAGCGGCTGACCTAGACGCAGATGACAGGTTGGACTCATTTTTGAAGGATTGGTTGGATTGGAGAATGTTGAAAATAAATAAATAACAATATAATATAATATAATATTGGTGAAAACTACAAACTGTTTAAACTTAATAAAATTAATTGCTGCACAGTTCCAAAATTTTTGTGGTACCCTCTTGTTGAGACTGCAATATTACATTAAAGAAAATTTTACTTAATACAATAAGCAAATAGATCTGCAACAAGTGTTTATTTTCTTGTGTAGTTAACTAATAAAAATGAAATGTGTTTAATTTCAGGTGCTGCCTGTCGTTTGACTGCACCTCAGACTTTAGCCGACAATACTGTCATATGGGGTTCAGAGCACCACATCAGGGAAGCCTTAGAAAAGCAGCCTTCTCAACTCCTTCAACTTGACTTCTTGAGTAAAGTTATGCCAAACTACCACAGACTACGGAAACCCAATGTCCACAAAAGGCCACCTGCAACAAGACAGTCACAGGAATCATCACCAAAACTTTAAAACAATCTGAAATCTAAAAAATTTTAACAAATTTTGGCCCTGCTTGAAACTGAAGGTTATATTTATTTGTAGCTTGATTGTTATATTAAATTAGATAAATAATTAATATTTCTTAACTTATCTTGAGTTTTATGTATGTATATATACATATATATAAGCAAATTATTGGTATTATATTAAATACCTATCTAAAAAGGATTTGTCATTAAAGTTTTTATTGTATAGTTTTATCCCCATACACTGCCTATCTAATTTAGCACTATATGTACTGTACTTTCAGTTTGGTAGCCGAGTAGCAAATTACTAGGCCAAGTATACGCAAGTCCTGGGTACAATTCCCAAGTCAGGCAAAGTGTTACTTACATATATGTACCAACCTTGCTTTAGGAAAGCATAGTGAATAAGCCGATATCTATCCATTGTAGAGATAACTTGATTTGATGATGTAGGCCTTTCCTAATTACTAAACTAATTTTTAAATTTTAAGTTTGCATGCTTTTTCTACACTCATTAAAACGAATTTCAAAACCAGTTTTAGAATTAGCTGTATGTAGTGAAGTTCGGACCTACCAAAATATTACTACCTATAGTATAATCTGGTCATATAATATTATATGCTGTTAATATAAGACAAGCTTATTGAAAAAACTTGAAAAAGAATATAGATAATTTCCCTGTTAGCAAAGAATGTATAATGGCCCTCATCAGCTGAATGCTAGTATTTCGTAGAACAATTTTTACCACCACAGTTGTCTAGTCATTAAGACCACCATTATCAGAACCAGAAGTCCCAGGTTCGATTACCATCGTGAAGCACAGACGCCTGCACGTCAACCTATCCAAAACTGACGAATTTTTTTCAATAAATGTTCAACCATATACTTAGTTAAGACAAAAGGTTCAGTAAATTTTTGACAGTTTGTGGTGGTCTGACTTATTTATTTATTTATTTATACATAGGTACAATAACGTATGTACATCAAACAGAAAATTTACAATAATAACATTGACAAAAAAAAAGTACATGCCTGTGCCCAATTAGAATTGCGCACAACATTTACCAAAATTGTTGACAACCATAAGAAAAAAAGGAAAAAAAAAAATAAGTTAAATTAAAAAGTGTTCAAATTAAAGTGTTAAAATTAAGTGTGCAGTGTGGCTCATCTTGGCGTGGCCACCATCATCAACTGGAAATCTGACTTCATAGATAATTTGTCGGATTTGGTCGTGAAATCTCAGAATTTGTCGGTCCACTGTTCAAAAGTTATAAGGGGTTCAAGGTAACCCCGCCAGGATGATTGCTCATCCTGGTGTGGCCACCTTGTTTCTCTGAAACTACAGGTCGTAGCGAAGATCTGATTACACCAATAATTTGTCGGAATTTGTCGACATGCCAGAATTTCTATGAAAAGTTATATCAACTCATTTTTTTCCCATACAACAACAACATGTACAGTCGCGTATATAAGCATTTAATAATAACGTAAATTAATTAACGAATTAAATTGTGAATGAAGATCGGAACTTTGATATGTGTGTACGTATGTCTCTGACTCTTTATCGGATGCATATAATCAATGCATGACATTAATTTATTGGAAAAAGCCTTTAGAGCGTTTACGCCGCACTCTAGCGCCGCCAATAAAAAAAAACATCTAGTAATTAGAGATAGAAAATCAAATTATGCTCAACAAACTATTTAAATGAAGTAATTTAGCATTTTCTACGTCACCTAATGAACATCTGATATGTTATGGTTTTAGTTGAATACGGCGTCATAGTTGCAAGTGGCCGTTTTTAGTAGGTATAATAAGGCGTTGTCGTTTATGGCCCGTTCTCCCTATCTATCCATATGGCTCGGCTCGGGCTAGGGTCGTGTCGTGCCCCAACAGTAGGGATGATGAGGCTGATGATGATGATGTTCCGCTTCCGACATTAACTACGAGATAAGATAGCCAAGGCCTCATTAGTTGAGTATTTCAGTTGAAGTGCGCTTCCACCTTAGGCCTTATCATCACAGAATATGTCTGTGCCTACCTACCTGTAAGAAATAAAGAAAATATATTAACTCCAAAATTTCCACATTACGTATGCTAACGTGGGTGGGGGGTAACAAGCACCTTGATGTAAAATTCTCATTATTTTGTTAGATTCAAAATTTAAAAACGTGCTCGCAGTGGGAAACCGAATATTTATAATTAAAATTAGGTCTCAGTTTAGGATCGTGCGGTTTAACCCACCCGGTCAAACCGTCACTCAGGTGGGACGGACACGCTGCATACCGTCAAGCCCCGCCGCGCCGGCCGGCGCCGCCCCGTCGTCGGTCGCTTCTATCTGCCTCGAATTTTGCGGGCAGCCCGCTACCGGTATCAAGCCCTGCCCGCAAGGCTTAATACCGGTACCAAAAATACTGGTAGTCGTTAAGGTACCGATACCGAGGTATCATAATGGAAAGTCCCGGTATTTACCGTTATTTACCGGTATTTTTGGTACTGGTATCAAGCCCTGGTGCCACCCCAGACCAGTGTTGCCAACGTCAATTTTCAGTCGGCCGTGTAAGTTCGACAAAAAAGCCGTGTCTTTTATGAGATAAATCTGAGGTCGGCCGTGTCAGAAATAAAAATTCAATTTAATTTGACTTAAAGTAATCTTTATTACTTTAACGGAGTAATCAAATGAATAAATCTCTAATATTTTCAACAAATTCTTCTTCTTTGTTATTTAACTGATATTTTTGTTTATTTTTCATTTTTTCATACATAATGTTAGGTGGTTAAAATTTTCTGCAGTCAGTATCATTACTCTTTATTAATTCATTTGATAGTAGCAACCCATTTATGGTTAACGTGTATAGCTTATTCCTTTTTTTTTGTTTTTATATTGTTTACTTCGCTGAATATTCGTTCACAGTCACTTATGTAAACGCTTATTTGCTCTCAGTATTAGAACATTATACCGATCAAATGGTAAATACATGTATAATCGATACCGGTACCAACTCGAGTATCGGTACTGTATCAAGTTAATTGAAACCGGTATCTGTAAAGTACCGGTATATTAATACCGGTACCAACTAAAGTACCGGTACTATATCAAGGTCTGTCTGTATTACCGGTCAGGGCTTTAAACCGGTTGAAAATTAACCCTATTAAAGGGCAAGGAAAATAAAAGGCGAGTTTTTGATTTCTTCCCCTATCTGGTTAATTACCCTCCTATTTTTATGCTTCCCGTCTTTGCTGTTCCATATCGGTGCCCTATCAAAAATAGCAAAAATAATTTGCTCTATCAATTTCGAGGACATTTTCCAACCGTCAAAAAAACAAATTGCGCAAAACTATCAATGCAGACCACATCCACCAGTAGTTTGAGCCCTGCCCCGCTGCTGGTGGTACTCTAGGATTAGGTTTTTATAATGTTTTATTGTTTTTATATTAAAATATTGTAAAAATCTAGTTTTAAGAAAGAATATAAATAAAGGAGAGAATAATAATAATAATAAGGACAGGACTGTTATTGCAAATAAGCCTGATATCGTGTTGACAGATCGATTGATGCGCCAGGCAATGCTCATCGATATCACCATTCCGCATGACGAGAACCTTGTAAAAGCCGAGAAGGGCAAGCTTACTAAGTACCTTGACCTGGCTCACGAGCTTAGAGCATTAAACCAACTGGAGACGCCACTGTCAGGCGTTCCCCTCTGCCAAAAGAGTATGACCGCCGATCATATTCGTTATATAAAACTAGTTCCAGCGTGTTCCAGCGTCATTTGCAAATCACGGTGCACGCGATAAGACCTAAGCAAAAAATACCAAATTGCAGCGTGTTTTTACGTAAAAAGCGATCAGAAACGTCGATTGTACAAAAGGATAACGTTACTTTTCATCTGTAACTATTATTTTGTCTTAATATTATTGAATAATGCACAAAATTTGCAAAAAACTGAAAAAATATTGTTAATCAAAAAGTGTTGCCACTAAAACGTCAAGTTGCAACTTTGCGTAACTTTTAAAGTTGAATGAGCCAACATTGAATTACAACTTATATTTCACGTTCTATAAAGTTAAAACTGTATTTTTACTATAAATGCTTATTTAATTAATGATAGATCACTACTTATAAATTGTAACTTATTTTGTTTTTCCAGTTTTTTTTCAACTTAATTGCATTAAAAATTCTCAATACTAGGAAACTGTATGTTTATCATCGGTCTACTTCATTAATATATTATATTTACGCCCCGTCGTCACTTATCCCGAAAATAGGAAATTTTAATTTAATTACATTGGCCACACTGCAACAAAGTTAGAGCTGCAACAGTACAAAAACAAAATATTGATATCGACTTCATCATAATGTTTATTCTGGCTATTAAAGGAAAATAATAATATAGATAAATAAATTAAAAAAAAAAACAATTATTAGAGATCGAAACATACTTATCTCCATTTGGAGAAAAGGTAGTGGAATATGAAGCGGGCTTCGTAGTATTTTCTACTAAAAAATTAAACGCAGTACATGCATAAAGAGTTTATGTGGGGAGCCAAATGACAAAAGTTTAACATACCAAAAAAGTCGTGGTGGCCTATTGTATGCATCAAAAGACGTTATTGATTTATGTCTTCTTTGTGAAGTAAAGATCCGCTTAACTGATGACAAAAAAAAACCTATTAAATTAATACAACATTATAAGCATCAAAATAATAGTTAATTTCTGACAGAAATAACAACACCTACACCATAGAATTTACTTAAAACTATAAGATTACGTTTTTTATTCCAAATTTTTTTTTTAAACTATATGAACACTTAGAGTAGCTTTGATGCATTAAAGAACTTTGCATCATTCAAAGATTTAACCTCAGAAAGCAGTTTAAACCTTGACAGCATTAGGTATATTTCGCTGTTCGTTTGTATGATATCATTCTGGAGTTCGGTACATACCTGTATATTGATATGTTTGTTTTAATTTAAGTCTCTTGCTTTTAAATTCAGCCTTATTTGGAAACTTATATAGAAATAAAAAAAATCTCTCGAATAATTGCATTTGGAAATCTGAAAAATTAAGACCCTACGTTACCTACAAAAAAGAATTGATCTGCTTTATGGAACCATGAAAGTACTATACATGTTGTTAAATTTTTCGGTTCCTCTTGTTTGAGAGTCGGTTAGATAGGTAGCAAACTATTTTTCCATAATGAAAGAATAAGATTGCAGCTTTTCTTAAAAACAACAATTCTCCTTGGAATGGAATAAAATTATGTAGGTATATTTTGCAGATTTTGACTTATCCTAATTAATAACTGTCGATTTTAACAATAAAGAAAAGCAAAGTGTCTACCTTAATTAACCATACTGAAGAGCCTGATTTAAACAAAAAAAATCACATTAATATTCATCATCATCATCATCATCTCAGCCAAAAGGCGTCCACTGCTGGACAAAGGCCTCCCCCAAGGATCTCCAATACGACCGGTTTTGTGCAGCCCGCATCCAGCGGCTTCCCGCGACCTTTACCAGATCGTCGGTATACCTTGTTGGAGGCCTGCTGACACTGCGCTTTCCGGTACGCGGTCACCACTCGAGGACTGTTCCGCCCCAGCGGCCATCAGTCCTGCGAGCGATGTGGGGCACTTGAGCTTAGCAACTTTTTGGGCTATGTCATTATTATTGGTATCGACAAATTAAATCGATAGTGTCAAGCACTATCGACGTTTACATAAAGTTGCCGTCAGACTCGTGCACGGACAGGTTATCCCTGTGTGTGAATTTATTAGTGTGCGTCTAGTTTATGCTAGTGTTTAATAATTTTGTCGTTTGCGTGCGTAGCGACGTCTTTGAAAAATGCATCAGTGTGAATCTGTATTTGTGTACATTACCTCGTCCCCCGCAGAAAATGACAGACTTTTTTTCATAGAAATTAGTGCGCATGGCGTCTCCATTTGGTTTAATGCTCTAAGCTCACGACGTGACCGCTATGTGGGATGTGGATTCGACGATCATTGTCCCAATAGTCGTATCTGCAAACGGCCTTATAGCAAAGAGACTCGACCAACATCTCAAGAGACTTTCGCTAGATGACTGGATTAAGAGTCAGATGCAGAAAGCAACACTCCTGGATACGGCACGTAATGTCAGGAGGTTCCTCACTCTGCAGCCCTGACCACCGGTAGCTTGGGCCCTGCCCCGCTGCTGGTGGTACTCTAGGATTAGTTTATTATTATAAAAATCTAGTTTTAAGAAAGAAAATAAATACAGGAGATAATAATAATAATAAACTTTATTTGCACACAAAAAAAAACAGATACCGACAAATTGATAAACAGATACTACGGTACGGTACTAAGGTACTATACAAAATAGGCGGCCTTATTGCTAACAAGCAATCTCTTCCAGGCAAAAAATAATAAAATTAAGAAAATAAAAATGGGTTCAAGTTAAAATAAACTAAATTATAATTATAATATCAAATAAAAAAAAACAGAAAAGGGAAATAAATATTCATATATAAAATATTCATTTTCAATTAATTTTCAACCAAGCCAAGCCGTATTGGAACGTCAACATCTGCATTAAAGTTGCCATATAAAAAGTTTAACTTAACCTTAAAGACCAGACTATATAGTGATGTTATAATCAATGTTTGTGTAATTTTGATGAGAGCTTTTGCTTGTGCGGACCTTATAACTGTGAACTGAGAGTAATTAGTAATTACATCGTAGATAGATCTTGTAACGGGCACCGGTACGTAGAAGAAAAAGAAACGTGGCGACGGGACGTAGAATTTAATAATGGTTTTTAAAACAATAAATCTAACTATGACTTTTTTAAGTAAGCGTGGTGGTTAAACCAATTGTAGTGATAACTAGATTTTCTTTGCCCAGCAGTGGGACACAGAAAAAGGTTATTTACTTACTTTTTTTCTATGACCTATTTTAAAATAGCAACTTTTTTATAGATTGTTGTTTGGTGTTTGTAATCTTTTTTGGTAGTTATAATCGATTGTTAGTAACAATCGATTACAACTACAGTACATCACTATCAAACAACCAACGACGCAGATAAAAAAAAATGAAAACAAGATGTCGTTTTTGACGAAAACCGATCGATTTCTTTAATTTTGGGAAATTTGTTTCTTTTGTTACGTCTGCACTTATTATTAATTTATTGTATTGTAAATCGTTTAGAGTGTTTGTTTTATGTGTTTTTAAGCAAAATTATTGTCATTTAGTTGGCCATTATTTTTTAGGACACGACTGACAAATTAGTTTTACAGTGAATAACAAATTTTGCTTTTTATAAACAACATTTTCTAACCAAGAGATATTAATATTTGGCTATTATTGCTGACAAATAAATGCGGGTGGGCTGGGTGTACGTTTCAAAGTTTATTTAGACGCCATGTTGGCAATGTCTTTGGCAATGTTGTTATTTACCCGTTGATTTTGTGAAGGGTGTAGTGTTATGGGTATACTGTTTTGTGCATCAACCACCACAGTGTGAGCATGTTGGAAGATGTACCTGTTCATGGAAGCCGCTGCGACCCAAAGGTCACAAAAACCCCAACGCATCAACGAAATCTCAGTTTGGACTTTAGGTATGTTTTAGATTATAATTTCTTTGACAATATAAATAATAACTCTAGTACTATAATTCACCACACACCACATTCTTCAGTTTCACCACTTCTTCAACACTTCAGTTAGGTGAAACACTCTCTTGACTTAACTCGTCTACAAACATTCACCAGAATGATATACTTTAATATAATGTGATAATGTGTAAATTCTGCTGCTTTATAGAGCTATATATAGGTATATGTAGAATATTATTATTAACAAGTATTTTGCTATTGACACAGCCATCAACTGAGAGGTAAGTTTATTTGGAGAGTTATTATTATAGGATGCTTTACCAAGTAATTCTGATCACTGCTCTGAGAGTACCTTTCAAAATCCAAGCCCAGGTTGTGGTTTGGTAGTTGTAACACTAATTTTATAATGGTAAAAATATTTTGGGTACAGAGCTAATTTACCCTAATTAATAAATAAATTATTGCCTAAATTTTTGACACTACATCTTAAGGTAAAATTGGTATGGAAACTGCTTAACTGAAAACATTGTTATTATTTCAAACTGTTAGAAGGGAAGCGCAAACGATGTCCATATTTTCCTTGTTGCAAGTCCTATTTGTAACACATTATATGAATGTGCTAAAGTTAAAAGTGCTGTGAAACAGTAGACTAGCCAAGAGGCTAAGAGTTTGGTAATTTTCAAGACTTTTTTTTAAAGCTGTCATTAATGTTCAGATAGAGTGAAATGAAACTATACTTGACACACTGTTAAATATAGTTGCAAAAAATAAGCAATAGAGTTGGAAATTTGAGTTTGTTATACTGTACATTTACAATTTTCAAATACTCGAGTGTATTCTACAAACTTTAAAAAAAATATTAGAAAAGCACTATGCGAACTACATTTAAACGTAACTATGTAGAAAAAAAAACAGCAAAGTATTCCCTCCCTACACCTTTTTCACATCTTTTCAATTTTTTCAAGGTTGACTCGCTATCATAACCACCATCATTTAAAGTATTATAGAAATACAATTTATTAGATTTAATAACTATTAAATTGTACAAATTATTATTTATTCTTAAAAAATGTATTCTGTATTATTTAAGCAGAATACATATTTTTCCATAGTCTATGCTAGAAATTCTTTTTAATTTTATGCAAACACTACATACACAACTAACTACACACTAAGTTAGGGATGTCTAGAGAAGATACCCCTTGCTTAATGTTATCTGTTGTGTATCTGTTGTTTTCTTTTCATAGTAAGTTATTTATTGATAAATCTTATGTTATATTATCATTTCTAGTTGAAGTTTAGAATGCAATCAATATTTAAGCATCTATTTGGCGCCATAGATAATATTGCGTTAATTACATGTATGTATCATGTATTGGTTAGAAAGTAACTAACATTTTATGAGCAATAAACTTTTATTGAAATATAAATTTGAGCACAATAGAATGGGTTATAGTTTTATGAGTTTCAGCTTTTTATTACCTACTGTTAGGCTGGCTACTAAATTTATACACAATAAATAGAAATAGAACACTTTTAGATGTCCTTGACATGGTTAATATTTTCTTTTAGAATGTTTTGAAATTATAAATATAAAAGTGTGTTTTAGTATTTTTTTTTCACATCGGAACTGTGCAATGTTTCAACATTATTCTTTGCACAAAGATGGGAGATTCGAGAGTGCCACAAGTTACTTTTTATTCCAGTCATGTCTCCTGGGGCATGTGTAAACATGTGTCAGACTGAATTCCATGCAGAAGCAACCAGTAAAAATTTTGAGTGCTTTCGGAAATTACTCTTTGTAGAATAATATTATTATGTCCTAGTACAACAGTCAAAACTAAGGTAGCCCATATTAGGATTATTAGAAAGAATATTAGAAAGATGATGCCATTAAAAGTGGATGGAAAAATTATCAGTACTTACTTATCAGTGTTCTCAAACAAAGTAATAATAATACCTCATTTATTTTCAGGAACATTGTCCATAAATTACTTGCTTTAGCAAACACCTGCATCCAACAGAGCTATAGGTAGGCATATTTGCATTTAGATGGTAGAAAATGTATAATCCATTAATTAAATGAATGCCTATAATCGGAATAAAGAATAGATTCTGCATATTATCAATTACTAGGTATGATATCATCTAATTAAAACCCTATATCCTCTTATTAAATTGTTTCACATTTATTAATTATACAATATCTATTTATTATTAAGCAATGGGTATAATTTAAACGCTCACCAGAAATATTTTTTAGACCCTAAGCCTAAGTACCAAATAAATTAAATGACTACAATATAATGCCGTTTCACGCCCCGCTTAAAAGACCCGGGACTATAGGAGCTGGGAAACACATGCGCCGGCAAAGAATTCCAAAGCCGAATGGTCTTACAGAGAAATGACTGCCAAATTTTTTGGTACGAGTACTGATTGTCTGTACAGTATGATGGTGGTTTCTAAGACCAGCACGTGTAGTCCGGGAGAGGAAAGGAGAAGGCGGGATTAGATCAAAAAGTTTTTCAGAACACTCACCGTAGTAATTCCGGTAGAAGACACAGAGAAGCAATGTCTCTTCGCAGCTGGAGGTCCTCTAGAGAGGCTGTAACCTCAGCATCTCCAATAATGCGTACCGCTCGCCTTTGCAGTCTGTCAAGTGCATCGAGGAGGTATTTAGCGGAGCCATCCCATAGATGGAAACAATACTCTATGCTCGATCGCACCTGAGTCTTGTACAGCAAACAGCGCTGCTTGGGAGTGAAAAACCGCCTCACCTTATTGAGAATACCCAACTTACGGGAGGCAGTTAAAATAACACTCTCGATGTAGCATTTTGGATTCAGTTCCTGGCCGATGTCCATGCCAAGAATAGAGAAGATAACGAAGAGTTCTGAAGAGAGGGAGGAGTAAGGAAGGGAGTAAGCTTGGACGAAAATGCACGAACCTGAGTTTTGCTGGCATTAAACTCGACCAGGTTTTCAGATCCCCACTTAAAGACACGATCGAGAGCCAGGTTCAGTTTGGCAACCAGTTCTTGCCTTTTCACCACGATATCGGCTTGCTTTGCCGCAGGATGTCCCAAGTACCGCTCATGCACCGTACTGTCATCCGCATAACAATGAATATTGCCCAAGGACAGCATGTCATTGATATGCAGAAGAAATAGAGTAGGTGAGAGCACAGAACCCTGCGACACTCCGGCATTGACTTTGTACAGCGCGGAGGAACTACCCTCACAAAGGACACGAATCCTCCGCTCTTCTAGAAAGTCTGCAACCCAGGCGCACAAACGGGGCGGCACACCGAAGGCCGGCAACTTGGAAAGAAGGGAACGATGCCACACTATCGAAAGCTTTGGCTATATCAAGGCTAACTGCTAGAGATTCGCCATGCTTGTCCATCGCTTCACCCCATGCGTGAGTTACGTACGCTAGAAGGTCACCCGTTGATCGCTTGGGTCTGAACCCGTACTGGCGATCATGGAGCAGCGAGTGATCCTCTCGGTAGTGAATGAGCTGAGAATTAATTATCCGCTCAAACATATTATATATAATGGATTGGATACCCACACAGGATATTTTTCTCGTTTTTTTTCGTTCAAGCGAAGGCTGATTAATTATACTTTTATTTTATCATCGCAGTGAACATGATGTATTCTTAGTAATTAACGTGATCGAATGGTAAATAGACATCGCGCTAGACATCCTAATCTAGCCGCGAGCAACAGCTGTTTTCGTGTAACTCCGAACTTGATAACGAGAAGGATGAAGTTAACGTTGAACCAATGGAATCTAGGGCATGTCTTCGAGCGGCTCGGCCAGGTGAACGGACGGGGCGAAAGTAAAAGTGGACGACGACGCGGGCGCCTTGTAGACGACAGCCGGCGATTTCCTGACGAGCTAACTCTCTGTAATCAAGTTGCACATGTAAACGTTAGCTCTTTCTAATTACCTACGCTGCAGCTAGCATCCTGGAATGCCGATCTCATGGTGCGTTGCTACCGATTGGAAAGCTGTCAGAGAAATCTTACTTAACCTTTGTCATCTAAGTATTGCCGGCAATGTTAAATTCAAGTGACTATATTATTAATCAATATGCAATATGAGTGAGATAACTAACTTTTGGTGTTCTCAGATATTAACATAACTACTTATCGGATAATTTCTGCGATTTTATGAACCTTGAAAAAGGACTGAGAAGTTCATGTGCGCTTAAGCGTAAAAAGGCGTTTTAGATATTATCTTAAGCCTACCTCTTTTTGATTTAGGGGCTTTATCCTACAGAGGTAAATGACCCTCAACCTTCAGGGAGTACCAACATGAGTGAAAAGTTTAACTTATTAATATTTTCGTAAATTAGGTAGGTAGTTCTGAGATTTCTTTTACCATCTTTGGAACATTAGGCTAGAGTTATTGTTGTAAGCTCTACTGAAGTATTTGATGATAAAACGCTGTCCACGATTCAGAAAAAAATGGAAAGGTCTGAAAGTGTTGTTGTCTCTTTAGCTAGCACAGTTAAGCGGTCATTATCATTAACCATCGTCGCCTTTCATCCTCTCAAGCTTGCATTAATTTTAATTTTGCTGTTTATTTTGTCTGTACCGAATTCTTGCTACATTGCAGAGTCACGTCGTTAGCGTCCAATTAATCACCAAATAAAGTGTTAAAATCTCAAATATGTTAGATGGATAAAGCTGAAAATTGTTGGGCAGTTATTCTTTCAAAAATATTGGGGTTTTAATTGATCAATTGAAAAACAATCGATTTTAGAATGCGAGTGGCCTTCCGATTCGCCGGTGCGCGGTGGAGCGACCAAGGCAAAGCATTCAGGATTTGTGTGCTCTAATCGTTAGAAGTGTCACTGTCACGAGACGTTAAGACAAGGTTATTTAGTTAGTGACAATCTTCAAATAAGAATAAAATATCAATAAATATTCATCTCTTCTTCACACTCCGTCAAAATATAATTGGAACCTTTTTTGTTCGACTTGTTCTTGCAGCGAAAATTTATTGACAAAATCACTTAATATATTCTGTGGATAGCTTTCGAGTTGGTATAAAAACTTGTCTCCGGTATGGTTTGTCATTATTAAGAGAATTCACCACTTAAGTGGCCTAGAGAGCGCTCGAGTCGGGTACTTCGTCAATTAGTCCAATAATAATACTGACCCCACCAATGGGAATTAACAAAGGAATTTGTGGAACGCAACATTCCAGTCACGCTGGTAGCCTCGCCACAATGGCAATTAATAATCGGGTTCAGTTGTTTCAACCAGGATAACTAGACTGGACAGTAATTATCACACTTTATGTTAGTTATATTAATAAGATTTCAGTTGCTGAATTGCCATTGCCATTCACGAATGCACTTTCTCATTAGAGTTCAGAGTAGACACATAGTTGCTAAGTCAGTCCTTTCTAATATTTATATCTGAGGCCATAATAATAAAACGTAGAAATCTTAACGTACTTAAGAACATTTTTTGACCAAATATTAGCAAAAGTAAGTAGGTTCCTGCTACCCTACGCTACGCTTCGCCCCCCACAGCCTCACACTGTTATGCCTCTAAGTCCTTGAAAGAGAAAACATAGTAGGTAGGTAGGTAGCTATTATAACTACTCGGAATTCGGAGAAACCATAGGTGCGGTGGTGGCTATACCAAAAGGTTTACCGGTCTTAATCTAAAAGAGATATTTTATATTTATGTGCTAAAGACACGATCACTAATGAAAACGCTAAACATTTTAGTACCATATCATAATAACTTAACCAGAAATTGAACAAGCGCCCCTTAGATTATTTTGTTACTTTGACAAAGTAATAGTGTTGAGCGAGTTTCGTTGCAGACTGTATTTTAGTAGTTTATGCCAAAAAAAATAGGTACTTACCTAGTTAATAATTCTGTACTGGCACAGATTAAATAAATAGTTACTAGTACTGGGTGCCAAGTGCGAGTTTCATTCGCAATTCGATCACGTTAACGAAAACGAGAATTTGTATGGCAAAAGGTTAACTCTTCTCGTATGCCGGAGGCGCTGCTTCAATGCCATACTAATTTTCGTTTTCGTTTTCGTAATATAATGAATACGGATAGTAAACAAAACTCACACTAGGCGCCCTGTTTTGATTTCAATTAAAGTTCAAAGCGTCGTCGGTCGCTAAGTGAGGCATAATTGACTATTTACTCTAAAATAGATTGGCTTAGTAATGCTCTATAATAACTTCACAGTTCCAAAGTTCTTAGTGTTACGGCACAAAATAAAAAGACAGCAGAAGGTAAGCTTCATAAACAAACGCGCTTGCGCAACGCACACATAGACAACCTCTAATCGACACGGAATCTCGCAACAGCGTGCCTAGTGTGAGTTTTGTTTATTACCCGCATTCATTCGATTACGTTTACGAAAACGAAAATTAGTATGGCATTGAAGCAGCGCCACCTGGCGACATACGAGAAGAGTTAAAATTTTGCCATACAAATTCTCGTTTTCGTTAACGTGATCGAATGGCGAATCAAACTCACACTTGGCACCCGGTTCCGAGATTTCTTGTCCGTGAGTGGGTCTATGTGAGCTTTGTTCGCACGCAGTATGTAACCGATCAGATCCGAACCCTTCGGAGAATCTAGTAGGGCACGGGGACGCGCACTAGTGCGCGATGCCGTTCCCTCTAGAAAACCTCTGAAGGTGATTCGTTTCACACGGCTTGAGGGACCCTTTACGTTCCTCGCCGCCCCCAAAAAAGCCCGGTGAAGCTGAAAATGCCGTCTGAGGCAATCAGCAAACTCTCTCCAAAAAGCAGTATGTAAGAAGCTTACCTTCTGCAGTAGTATCATTAATTTTGTGGTTACGGTCCGTTCGCGTCCTCTACTGATAAACCAGTGCACGCGCACCGAACCAGCAGCCGTCATTCACCCAGCCACTGCCTACGTAGTTGTTGATTTCATCATTTATTTGGGTACCTATTAGTGAGTCCGGTCTGCGATCGTTTATAATGATTTTATGTGTTGTCAACTCTTCCAAACGTACAAGTTTAAATGATGTGGGAGTCTGTAACGATATGACGGCGAGTTATTTTTGCTTTGATTTTTGTAGCTCTACCAGTTCTTTTTGTTATGGATGTGGTGTAAATCTTATGGTATAAGAATACAAATCATGCTGTGCAGAATAACACTAACATTATAAATGCGAAAGTTTGTGTGTATATTTGTTGCTTCTTCACGCTGCAACGGATGGATGGATTTGGATGAAATTCGGCATACATATAGTTTATAACCTGGATTAACACATAGGATACTTTTATCCCGATATTCCCATGGGAACGGGAACCACGCGGGTGAAACTGCGGACGGCCGCTAGTAAGTCTATATACACAAGGTACTTAGAACTGCAGCACAAAATTAGGAGACCCCAGATTGTAAGCATAATACTTAACGCTCTCGAGCTACGCATACTACATAGAATTTACCTACATAGCCATCTCAGACCAGTCTGAACTAGGGCATGAATTTCGTAATCTCGGAATCTCGGAACGCGATTTCCGATATTACAATTACGATATCGTAATATCGGAATCAGACAAAAATTCTTATTTGAGTTATAAATAAAGCTTTTGAGCGCGCCACGTTTGTCACAGGTTACGGTCAAGCCATAAGTAAAAACGTGTAATATCGGAATCAGACAAAAATTCTTATTTGAGTTATAAACAAAGCTTTTGAGCGCGCCACGTTTGTCACAGGTTACGGTCAAACCATATAAGTAAAAACGAGCCTATCCTCATTTTGAATAATTGTTGTTGATTTTGCTTGCATATATATTGAAATAAATAAGAAGTTTTAATAATGTTGATTTTGAGTTAGTTTAAATTGTAATAAAAAATAAGTATAGGATAATAATGAGAAATCGGTGATTTAATCTTAATAATACCGATACTACAACTAAGATTGGTACCAAATTAAAGAATTTGATTTTAAACAGATATTGAGATCCAATATCGAAATTCAGTATCGGAATTGAAAACCCTCCGATATTACATGCCCTTCAGAGCGCAACTGGGTGTCAATTGTGCGAGTTTCATTCGCAATTCGATCACGTTAACGAAAACGAGAGATTGTATGACAAAATGTTAACTCTCCTCGTATGTCGTCAGGAGGCGCTGCTTCAATGCAATACTAATTTTCGCTTTCGTAAACGTAATCGAAATACGGATCGAATAGTAAACAAAACTCACACTAGGGACCCTGCTATGAGATTCCTTGTCCATGAGAAGTTGTATGTGTGCGTTACTCGAGTGCGTTAGCTTACTTTCTGCAGACTCATTATTTTGTGACTGCAGTGTTAACCTCATAAATTGTGTTATTAACTTACTAGTATTTTATAAACAACTTAACATTCAAATAGTGTAGTACGTAGGTGCGGATACATATCCGTAAACACGAATGGGTATCACCCACTGCCGACAAGCGGAAGATTATTGTAAAGTCTACTAAATTGCTGTTACCTTAACCGATAATAATAATCATAAGTGCCTACCTACCTATTGAATAAGGAATTTAATCCGAGCTAGAAATTAAATTGCAATGAAATTGTGATTTTCTGTTTCAAAATAATTTTATACCTATATGCCTACCTATATGATTCTCTTATGATATTTAATAAATCTTATTTGACGACCTCCTTGGTCGAGTGGCTTGCACACCGGTTTTCATGGTGTCGCTATCTCTGAGGTCCCGGGTTCGATCCCCGGTCGGATCAATTTAGAAATACCTGTTTTTCTATATTGTTTCGGGTCTGGGTGTTTCCTATGTATAATAAGTATGTATTTAAGTATATTAAGTATGTTTATCCGTTGTCTAGTTAACCATATAACGAGTTTCTTAAGGAAGCTTTTCTTGGGGCTAGATAATTGGTGTGAGTGTGGGAAAACATTTATTTATTTCATTTATTTATGAATTTGTTAAATTGTTAATATTTAAATATGTAAAACTAACTTTTATAACTTGCATATTAAATGCCTACATAGGTAATAATAATAATGCTACTTATATTGGTGTTATGGCGACAGGTAGACAAGACAAGATGGTGGTACAAGTACAAGCACCAACCAATCTTGAGGACAATATGTACCCCTCCACTAGAATCGAACTCAGGATCTCGGTGCCTGAGACCAGTGGTGTAAACATTAAAATAACAGAGGTAATGTATCATTAATGAGACTGTAATTAATGCTATCAGCCGATGCGATCGGTGTTTGAATGAAGTCCTTAGTTGACGATTGAGGTTACATTTCCGCAACGTCCAGTCACTATAAATAACTTCTTTGGAACTTGACTCACGCATGAATGAACTTTACTCAAAGACTGTAATGATAAACCTACCATTGACAATGATGTCGTTTGCAATTTAACAACATGAATCATTTCATTCATACAACGCTAGCTAGCATGTTTCACTTGATCGATTTGACTCATTTTTATGTACAACTCACACTTGACCAAAAAATTTGCTATTCCAAAACGGTTCTTACTAGGAAGACTTGACGGTTCCTATCCTAAGACAGTTTCTCTGTATCTGTTATGGTGCCGGGCTTCCTCATGTCCCAGTTTAAAAAAAACACTATTACACGTATACTGAATGAATTAAAAACTCTGTGCAGTACTATTCAGCAAAGTTCCTGTTTAAATCTTGTTTGTTTCGTTAAACAAGAAAATAAGTTAAGTGAGTAAATATCCGCTTGGTAAGCTACCACAATCTTATCCAAGCTTGTCGTCATAACAATGGTAGCATTATTGTCTACTGCTGACAGTTAGAGGTAAGACAACCAGTTTCACGGCTGAGTGATCCGGAGCCGTGAAGTGCCCTACTATCTTCGGAATTATCCACACTATTACATATCATTCATGTGAAAATAAAAAGACTATTTATTATTGCAGGTGCGAAGAAAAAGTTATTGTTGAGGTTACAAGACACTTCTAGTATAGTCACTGTTTTTTTCCTAGGCTTCGTGTTTCTCTTCTACCTGGATGTTTTCTTAAATAAACGAATGTAATGTCACGTACCAAACTCATCCGTGACGCGCGCTTTCATGGTAATCCGAGAGGACAAACGCATGTTATTTCTAGATAATCGTAATTCAACATTGTTATGTTATACATGACTGTAGTATCATTAATGTTGTTTTAAATAAGCTACCTAGTAAGTACCTACCTACAATTTATTCACATTGTTCCAAGTTTCACATGCATGCCTCTATAAATGTTTTACAAACATTCTGCATAGTTATTATTTTGGAAACAATTACACTTGTTGCACTTGTTTCCTGTTTTAAGGACTTTCCAAGTACACTAGTATATAAGGGAAAATATTTGATCATAAATAGTTATTATTTACTAACTATATTAGTTTTAGTTATCAACCAAACAACATTAAATAGTTATGTAAAATAACTGCCTCTTGGCAGTATGATAACCGTTTTGTGTTTTGAAGCTGGCGTCTTAAATGACTCAATATTAATGTACATACTGTGTTCACTCACTTTTTATAGTATGCTATTTTTTTAACCGTGATTGTCGTATGATTGTTTTGGACGTACCAAGAATGCAAATCACTGATCATCAGTCTCAATTGTTTACTTAAGTGTATCTATTATACAGCAGTACTCACATTAGCATGTATCTCATGGGTCTCATAACGGGGCACTATTATCATGGGTGAGACCTCGTTGTGAAGAGAGTTGGCCATTATGTCTTCCCACGGATTTGTATCGAGGTCGTTTTCGCGCCCACTGAGCAATATAAAGGCCGCGATGATGTAGTCATAGACACCGGTAGTTTCCTTAGATTAATAATTAGTAGTCGTAAAACCTCTGCACTCCAAGTTGTGACTCATCTGACCAAACAAGGTCGTAAACTTTAGGAACTTTGTTTTGAATTTTAAGTTGTGACTTGTGAGAAACTAAAACTTGCCGCGCGTACGATGTCATTAAGCCAGCGCAGTCATTATCTTTGCTGTCTTTTGTTGTTGTTTACCATACAATTTAGATTAGATATATTGAATAGAAAAAACCCATTGACATGTAGGTGAAGTTCTATCCAATTGCTCTGTTCTACAAACCTACATTGACAATGTCGAAGAGTAATGACCAGTTTAGTTAAGTTAGTGGGACCTACCGCCTTCTACGAATGAGTAGACAGATCGTGATCAAAAATGCAACCAGCTTGGTTTAGAACACAACATTGTCCTTTTTTTTTTACAAATTGTTACTCTAGCCCAGAAAAACTGTCCAAAAAATAATGTTCTTTTCTTTATACCTCCTTTTTTCTCTTCATTCATCACCATGATCACTCAAACTGCGTGCAACCACCAAGATTTTTGATTCTTTGCTCAACTAAAAGAGCTCTATTAAAGAAATGATTTATTGTGTGTATCTAAAATATTGACTAATAAGCTTTATCGTCGTCGTCTAATAAGCTATCGTCGTTTGACACATCCTAAATTTCTCAATATACCTAGAGTGATGAAAATACTATAAAAACTTTACTAGAAAAGAATCTAATCGCCGTATCAATAATAACGCCGCCTTACCCATCAACCCTCACCGGTTTATTCCGACCACAGATAAAATTGTTTTAAAATTATAAGCTTCCCGTCATTCAGCAAGATATTCTTGAATTCTACATCGCATTATGGTGTCTGATGACGTAAATTGCGTGCGTTGGGTAGACGCGTATCTTTCACAGAGCCTGTCTGCGTCATTGTCGCGAACAATAGAATTACGAACACATTGCAGTTATTATCTTCCTTTTAAATTCCTGTGGTAACAAGTTTATATATATTGTCGCATTACACATAACTATCCGGTCCAGTTCAACATAGCTTCATGTTAAGTATTAAGCTTTACATATTTTTAGCCATTAACCCAAAATAGTATCTACTTTAAAAGTCGGAAGTGTTTTGTTGGTGGATGACCCCGATAATGGGGACGCCCCACAAACCCCATGAAAGTGTTGTAACCTATAATGATGTTAGAATCGAGATCGAGACACCCTACCCCACCCTAGTATAATGGAAGTCGACGACTTTATGTTACCGGGTTAGTTTCACGTTATTTAGTAGTCTAGAAAACAAACATTTGTAGCAAGTTATAGAGAGATCAAAATCTCGTGCTTAACCCAAAATATCACGTACACATGATACACTCAAAGGTTTTAATGTAGTTTTATCAGGTGTATGTATTTGATTCAAGTAAATGCCATATGTATCGCTGCGGTCAAATACAACATTGAAGTATTACGTGGCTGGCGCACGCACACCGGGGTGTATAAAAGGGAATGACACAATGGACGGAAATCATCAATCAGCGGTCTTCAACCACAACGAGAGGGTCCACGGTCTCCACAATAGTTGCCTACGGAACACAAAATGCCCCCCCTTTGATTGTCTCAAGCCATCGGATGCAGAGGCCAATGCATTGCAGCAACATCTATTTTAAGATGCTCAAATGATGATGCCATACGAAAATCGACGTGTTACATCAAATCTGTTACGTGGTTTTCTTTTCGCATCCCAATGTTTCCGGCTCGTATAATATTCAGATTGATATTACATTTGCTGATTTCATCGTTAGCTATTCCACTTTTACTACGATGAGTGTTTGTTTATTATGATTCTGTAAATAGTAATCTATATATTAATACGTGAAGCAAAAACTTTGTACCCCTTTTTACGAAAATTGCGCGGACGGAGGAGTATGAAATTTCGCACACTTATAGTTTATGTAGAAAAGGATTGCAGAATGTTATTTTTTTTTTTTAATTATGAATAAAAAATACATTAAATCAATAAAACAAACGTTACACACACTACCATGTGTTTGACACACGCATATATACTCTTTTCAAAAATGGAAGAGAAGAGGCCGAAATCTGTCAATGCCAATCCAAACTCACATTCTATCTTTTTTAATTTTTCATTGCCTAGGATACAATCCGTGCAGCGTTAATAAAATTACGGTCGAATTTCGACTACTGGGCGACCACTAGTAACTATGAATGTGCAAAGTATTGTCGTTCAGGTTGAATGTTAATGGAGTCATATAGCTGTAATGTTTTGCGGTGCGAGCTGGCCAATTGGTTCACATTTCGGCAACGCCCGTACTAACTCGACGGCCTCGCTCGTTTGGTTTCGGAAGTACCAATTCATAGGCTTACGTCCTAGTACTTATAAAGCAAGGACAAACAGTTTACCCACCAAATATAATATAACTTAGAATGTGAACGCGTATTCCTTTTACTCGTCCAATTAAATTTTATTGCCGTTGCCTTAAGACTTAATGCCCCAGTTTCTAATTTTAGGTGAATATTTCCGTTAAACGCTGCGGGTGACTTGGCTTTTTATGAAACTTCTTCTCATTGTTAAGCTTAATATAGGGAAATTTAAAAATTCATAAACTATTCTAGCAGTTATTTTCTTTGTATCTTTATATACATTTACTTTAATTGTTTGGTTCAGGATAAGATAATATATGTGTAATCGTCGTGGAATCACAGACTATAAACGTCCCATTGCTGGGAACCATCCCATTTCTCTGTATTTATTGTAATTTTGTATATACAGGTGTCCCAGAATATGTGAATCAAATTGTAACGGGAGATTCCTTAGGTAACCTTTCGAATGTACCTACTAAATAATTTACTTTGCTGCAAAAAAAATACACCAAAATAATGCTGCGACTTCAAATCTACGTAAGTCTTTTAAAAAAATCGTTTGTAGTTTAACGATTCAATCCTTCACAAATAATAATAGTGAAAAAAAAATTACAATTAACGAAGCATCTGAAGTTGAAAGTCTGAAAAAAGTCGTACTTTTTTTTAATTTAGATTTTTTTACACAATGGTTAAATTTTTATTTTTTTATTTAGCATATTCATAATGTCCTTATATACCTAAGGAATCTCCCGTTACAATTTGATTCACATATTCTGGGACACCCGGTTCATGCTGTTGGTAAAGAAATAAAAATAATAATACAAGAGGAGGTCGGGGTCCATAACCCACCACGCTGGCCCAATGCGGATTGGAAACAACATTGGAAACAAAATGGATGAGCTTACTTTACTCAGCATATTTTTTCGGCGTGGAAATCGTGTCTGTGTCACCCATTTTTATAATTACCGTCTCGTCATGGCTGATGCTTTTTACATTCTATTGTGTGCTGAGGAAGTAATCTAATTGCCCTTTATTGCAAGGAAAGGAAGAAGCCGTTTTTTGAGTGCTTAGGAAACTCCATTGTTTCCAGAGGCAAACGAATGATACACGTTCCCATAGTGGCGTTGCGTTAATGTGATTCCTATTTTGAGACCTGATATTAATCATTATAGGTTTTGTTTATTACTAAATGCTACGTGTTAGTATTTTCTGTAATGCTTGTTATTAGGATTCTTGTCATCTTTTGGCAGACCGCCCACTTGAATTACTTACTTTCCGGGAGAAACAGTTTTAGAATATATTTGTCACTATCACAAGTGTCACATGTAGGTTCGTATTTTTTTGTAAGATTAAGAATTTGGTCACTGCTTTATTTGTTTACTCGTATATATGCTGGTTAAACATAGGTATGGAAGAATAATGGCATGGTAATAGGATAAACTAAAGTTATCGTGATTTTTAGCAAAACGTGTCATTTTATGATGTGTTATTGTTTCATTTCGTTATTGTGACTCTTATCATGTACGTAGTTTTCTGCAAGCGGTGTAACAGCGCATTATGGCATTGTTTTTCTCTTTCGTCGGATTTTTATTACAAAATTCCTATTGTTGCCATCCATCGAAACGTGCAGTTGTTCAAGCATTAAGGTCCATTGTAATATTTACTGATTCTTATTTCTTTTCAAATGGATTCTGTTCATTCGACGACCATGCGTTTATTATCTTGGTGAAATCAAGCCGGCATCGGCAGATGTTTCGCTAAACATGGCGGCCCTCTTGCAACTTGTGGCCAATCAACGTTTTGATAGATGGTCCTAAACAGCTGCGTTGTTGTCGAAATTCCTACGAGACGACTTAATTGATTTTTTAATAGTTCGGTCATCTAGGTTGATCTGCTCTTGGTTTGTAAATTTTCGTCTTATGCCTCATTTCAATGACGCCTTTGTTGAATTGTTACCGCGCGATTGTTAAATCTTTCCGTTTTGTGTGATTTGCTAAATCGTATTGTTGAAACGCTTCCATTATAATTTATGTTGACTAAAAACTGCATTGATGTCAAGCCGAAAACGTTGCGATTATTACGTGGGAGCAGATTAACCGGTTTTATCATTAGAACGGTTGAGGTCACCAACTTAACTGTTAAGGCAAGTTGTTTCGGTGCTAGATAGTTTTTATTGCAGTCAGTTTGTGTGCTTTTAATAAGTCCCCCTCCCGATATTGCCAATGCATATACACTACACATACACAGTACACTAGCATAGATCCATGACACCGTACTGGTTGTTAAGGATTACGAAGACCGCCCCCCAGCCCCAACCGCCTAACACTCTCGCTTTCGATCGCTTTGAAAGCGAGGCCCTCGCCTCGCTTTCTAATATAATATCGAAATATAATATCAAATAATATCGAAAGCTATAGCTTATGATATTGCTTTCATATTGCTTTCGAAATGACAAGATGACGCCTCCTCCTCGCCTCGCCTTCAAAGCGATCGAAAGCGAGAGCGTTAAGCGGTCGACCCCCCGGTCACACGCGCGCTTTACCAGGTACAGTCCTATGACTGGCATCACTTCCCTACAACACGGTCAACCCAAGCCTTTAGAAGCGTCTCCGGGTTTTAAACTCGTCGTACGACTACAAACCTTCTCATAATTTGTAATAGACGGGGGCACGATAGTGTGATGCCTGCCCCTAAAAAACCTCCAGAGATTGTTCGGTCTGTACGGCTTGAGGAGTCAAGGAGAAGTTGAGGAGTCAGGAGTACGGCTTGTCAGGATAAACATTAAAAAGTAATGTGTAAAATAAACGCAAGTAGATCCTTAAAAGTGGTTTCATTTCAATGTGTAGTGTTCGCGTAAACCTTAGAAAACTATTGTGTCTGGCGCTACAATCCTTTCCCAAGTTTCACATGTTCTATTTTATAATCGTCAGCGGGGTGTTTACTTAAGACTGCATAAAACCAGTGTTAAAGAAGCCATGTAGTGGAATCAGAGTGAAGTAGGTTGGACAGGCTTTAGTATTTATTAGATTAGCACCCGCTACTCGCTGACCTTAGGGTGCGCATATGCGGGCATTGGTTACGGACTAACGGACACTAATTTATTGACGAAATTGAATGAACACGTGCTTATAATGTGATCGGGCCTAGTCTAATTTATCAAGACATTTATTGGTATTAAATTAAAGTTTATTGGACTTTGTTATCTAAACCCCGTTATCTTTGTTGCATACGGCGCAGCGTCCATCACGTCGTCGCCGCGTCGTCGTAGTCGTCTTAACATTTCACAGAGCACCATTTAAACCTTCCATGTTAATTGCAGTAGTTTTTAAATTTATATGACGTTTATTTGATTTTAGATGTTTTTTTTGTCTGTATAGCATGTATGTAATATGCTGATTGTCTTCTAAAACTGTCGGCGATTGTGTGGATACAGAGGTGGAAGAGTTACAAAATTGTTTATTAATGAACCCGTTATTTATTATTGATTGTAAGTACGTTTGCTGTGCTTACGATTATGCTTTTCTTATCTGAGATAATAACTAGTGATAGAGATAGTAACAATTCAGCCTTTATGTAAATAAAGCCCACTGTATATTTCAATTAGACTAAAAGTAAAGTTGGGGCGTGCCTGACTGATACGTTAAATATCATCACGAAAACAGAAGTTTTCCCTAGTGCCAACTCCAAATGTAATTTTGGTTAAGTGTATTGGCCACTATTGATTGAAGGAACAATAGAGCAAGCCGGCCATGGAAAGAGTTCGAGGCCTTTGTAGATGATTGGTTTTTTTTTGTAAAATTCTGTACTCCACACAGGTCTAATAGAAAGGTTGGTAGCAGTTACTTATGTAATAAGATATTGCGCTTCAAGTCCAAACCTTGGTGAACATGGTTATTGCCTAACCTTATATTTGCAGTCCACGTGGTGCTCGTCTCGCATGTCAATGTATATGCAACATTCCATTATGAAATTAGTCCGTGTGCTTAATTAAATAAGGAAAGATAACTGATTGGTATAATATTGTAATAATTTGTAATGTCAGAAATAACATACTTCACCTCTTTGATTTCATTAAAAATAAGTATTTATTCAATATTCAATCAAATTGTTTGATAGTGAAGAATTTTAAGAATCTACCTATATCATTTGACATCCATTAAATACTGGTTTAGATCTATCATCAAATAAATTCTCTTCTCGCTCCAATGTTAATAATTGAGCTCTTACCAAACGAAGCAGTTTGTTTTATGATGGATATTAGATACAAATGAATAAACGATCGTCATCTTAATTATACCAAAGTTCAATAAACTGAGTTTCTAGACACGGTATTACTTTTTGAGACTTTTTGTTGTAGAGTTTACTTTGTATGGTACTAGGAAGTAGGATAAAAAGGAAACTTACATGGTTTTATTTTGTCGCCTTTTACCCAGGTCACAAAGTTCAAAGATCAAACATTCACTGAAGCCGAATTTGTGGGTGGCGACTTTCCAGGGAAGCCTCTGAAATGTTGTTGATCACGTGTAGGTAGCACAATGACATTTTATAGACGACCTTGTCGTTTTTGCGCTTGATGCTGATTATCATAATTTATTATAGGTACTTCCGAAGAGCAAGATAAAATGTTTACTTTTTTCATGAATATAAAATGAATTCTTGTGGGAATCAATTAATTCGCGAATTAAACCAAGGCTACAATTTTTTTACATCCAGTAAAGAAAGTTGCTTTACGGTGCGACTTGATTGCGTAGTTTTTAAGAACGGTCTCTTCCGAGTTTTAGATCCGGAGTCCTGAGTTCATTTCCCGGCTGAGTAATCTTGTGCTCAGTTTGGCAGGACAGGATCTAAGTCCGCTTTGTTGAATTTCTATTAGTATATTGTCGTGGTCCGTTACGAGTTAGGATAATTTCAATATTTTGTTTTATACTGCAAGTTCATTTATGGACGTTCTAATATTGAAATAAAGACTAAGAAAAGATAGGAAAGCTTTCATAGCTAACGTTTCTAACCTAATGGGTCGTCGGTTAATGCATCAGAGGAAAATGCACTTTCTCCGCTGGCTAGTGCATCTCCGTCTCCATTAGATGCGATGACATTGGATCCTATTCAAATGGAATGAAATTGATTCGATAGATTATACGTTATTTTGTGAGTGAGACTATACATATTATCCCAGATTTTTCCAATGTTTAACTGTAGAAAACGCTTTCAATGGAATTTTATAAAATCGTAATTCTATTACCTTCTGAAAATAAAATTGTATTGTATGAGATATAGTAATGATTAGATGTTGTATGCGATATGTTAGTGCAGCAGATTTCTTCGGTATTACAATAAAACAGTATTTGTGTTTTTACACATAATTACAATAATTTAAATTGAATACAAATTACAAGTAAAGCATTGCCTATCTATGACTTATTCAAATGGTCTTACGGGGGGAGTGTCAAAAGATGAATGCAAATATTACATTTTAAAATTTATAGAATACCTATTTAACTTCCTTGCTAATTTTGCTATTAGTAATTACTTACAAAAATAGATGAAATAAAAGCAGGCACCTAAGTAAAATTTATAATACTATTTCAATTAAATTAAAATGATTTATTTAACAACAATCTCTTGGATAAACTCATCAGCGTTTGACTCGGTGATTCTATTTTTGTTTAATATACGAAGAAAAGTAGACGCACCAGAACACAAGTAACATTCCTAATAATCTACCAGTAGGTAGAGTAGTGGTTGTCTCTTCTGAGAACTTGAACGGTTGTAATTACCTACTCCGTGAAACTCGAAACTTTGTTTTTGTCAGTTCTAGTGTAACGTGTGAAATTGTACACGGCAAAGTATAAGATATACCTCATATAAAAAGGCAAGGTCGCAAGAGACGTTCACTTTCGCATCTACGATTTGGTAAGCACGACTCGGCTCGGTTAACAGCCAGGGCGTGTCGTCGGATACACTAGCCACTTCGCACTTGCGTACTTTCTGCAAGGTAATTACAATTATTTCTTTCTCGAAACAGCACTGGCTAAAGATTACGTGAATGGTCTCTTAGAGTGAAACGTGATGGAATCTCATACCACTGGTGTGACTTGCAAAATATGAAATGTTATTACCTAATGCCTAATGCCGCGACTTTTCACCAAAACTACTTTATAAGGCTACACACAACACAGTTATTTATTCCGAACATTTTGTACTCTTACCAACTAACAAACGGCGTGGTTTGTGCCAGTTTTTTTTATCGCATGTCACCGGGGTGGTTGTAAGTGACTGGGATAAAAAAAGCCTGTAGCACTTTCGGGCTCTTCAACTAGGTTATAGAATAAATATATATCCCTGTAAGTATCCCTGTAAAAAATACGTCAATACGTGGCTCCGTTTTTCACGTGAAGGAAGCACAAGTCACAACACAACTCACAACTAAACAAACATACTTTCGCATTAATTAGTAAATAAGGATGAAAGTAGAGCGCATGTTTGTTGAGATCTTAGGTATGCTGTGGCCTCGGTTTTACGTAACATATTTTGAAGAAACATTTCCTTTTAACTTTGCATTAGGAAGCTTAACGAAATCGGTTTGCTAGCTCATGCGTTATCTCTGTTTACAAGCAAATATATTGGCCTTAATTACATCAATATTTTTTTACACTTAAAATTTAATTGGCCACCGAAAATTGTCGCTGCGCCTCGTCGCTTCCACTTAATTTTGTACATATTGTAGTTATAAAACTCGCATTAACTGTATCTTTGGAATGAGATTGTGGTTCTTCAAAGTCATTTATATCAAACTAAAACATGGTATACCTTAAATGCTTGTTTGCTGAAGCCACTCGTATAGCTTTCACCAATGATGTTCACATCAACAACAACGCAATATGGTGTCGAGTCGAATCAATTCACTATTGTTTGTTTTCTGAATTACTGACGTCAACAGCCTTTTCACCACTGCCTTTCATTGGTCAATCACTAGCATCACATTCAATACATTTGTTTACATTGCTATGCATGTTAGTTTATAAGGTAGCTGTATATTATTTTCTAACTTATGCCTGAAATAAATAAGAATTATTATTGTTATAGTGACAAGTGACAACCCCCAATATACATAGTTCTAGATCATGAAGCATATAACACAGCTTCATGGTTCTGATCCCATATTGACGTGATTGAAGCGTTTGTGTTCTGTTTATTACAAACAAACAGAATGGTTTACCCCAAGGTAATTTCTAAACCGTAATCTTTGAAATTGCAGTTCATGTGTACTAGCCAGCAGCTGTTTGAAATAACTGTCGATAAAATCGACCGAACTCATTGTCAATTGATTTGTTTGCATATTAATACGAGAATATACAATTTAAATCAATGGAAACGTCTTATGTCGCATATCAATTTACTAAACTACATGTCTATTAGTTCTAATTTAAGTCAGCTCATTCAGCACCGGCGTCAATCTGAAACGAGGTCCTTCAATAGAATTGTTTGTAACGTACTGTTATTATTTATTATTAGAGACAATAATTGGTGCGTTTATGCAGACTATTTGGCGTGTTTATTGAGCATTATGCAATGGCTAAGCGGGAACGTTTCTTACCTGTTCGGCACGCGAGGTCACCCAATACGTGCCGAGCTCATCGATTGTGACCATTTGATCCATATTTACATAGCTGACCATGCCGCTATTGCTATTGGAATGTGTGATACCCATACATATAGGGAAATACGTATAATGAAAAGAGACGGAGAGAAGGATAGCACTTTTTTATGTTATTTGTCGGTTCTTCTTATTACCAGTTCTTTGAAATGTTCACATCAAATGAAGTCACATCAAGTCGTTGTAGTATTGACAAAATTTCAAAACCTTCGTGAAACCTGTTAGAGCATTGCAATGTCCTCATTAGCCAA
Source organism: Eudonia mercurella (assembly GCA_963082485.1). Classification (NCBI taxonomy): domain Eukaryota; kingdom Metazoa; phylum Arthropoda; class Insecta; order Lepidoptera; family Crambidae; genus Eudonia; species Eudonia mercurella. Next base: position 16,329,339 of record OY720028.1, read on the forward strand.
GCAAACCATTTGACAAAAAATAATAATTTGGCATCAATAAATTAACTGGCTAAATTAACCGATGACATAAAGATAGACTATCCTTATATACGTGTTGTGGTTTATAACGAAACTAGATAACTCTCTAATTATGTTTGAAGTAAGGTTTTATAGTCTATTGAAATATTACAAATACCCCTAGTTGGTAGTTACAAGGAGAATACGTAGAAACTGCGCGATACAAACGTTTCTAGGGAGTACTAGCGCGTTAAGACAATTTTTACGTCTGGTTTGTTTGTGTTGTGAAAACGTCTTGAACGTATTGGAAAGTAATGTTTTGGCGTGCTTCCACGAAGTAAATGTGTATACAGGAACTTCATCGTAAGAAGTTGATTGCGAGAATAAAATCTTCGCAAGTGTTAACATTTTAGTACGAGACATCATACACATGAAAATTATTTTTGTATACATAACGGTTTAAAAGTTTTTTATAATTTAACAATTATAAAAAACTTAACCAAATTTTTGCCGACAAATATCGGACTAAGTAAAACAGCATTTTAATTCTACTACGTATTATTGAAAGTTTATTTTTCCCTACAAGAAATACCTTAAACCCTGATATACCTAGGTATTTGCGAAGTATGGTTTGTTTTAATATAGTTATTCGCCACATATTGAATGGAACTATACCGACTAATTATATTTATTACGGCCTGTATTTCAGCATTACTATAGGATTATGATGAGTTTAAAAGATTTACTATTATATTAAATTAATTTACTGTAAGTATGTAAACACAATCACTGAATAAGTGTGCGACACATGCGTGTTTATTTAGCGTGGCCCTTTGAACGCGCACTCTAATATTTTCAAAATAAATAATAGTATAGATTAATGTGCTCTCCCTTTCAATGGTGCGCCGTTAGCTCGTCATCGGCACATCTGTTTAGCGGCCGAACACATGCTACACTCCAGATAATGGTCCAAAAATAAAAACGACGCCGATTCGTTCGCCACTCACGCTCGCGAGAAATGCTCAATGAATGCCTTTGCCTAACACACACTTCCACTTCCTCCGGTTTCCTGATTGAGTGAACGCGCAGCTGTATTGAGAACGCTATCGACACTTTTTTAACAGTATTTTTCTTGTTTCGTTATCGCTTACGAAGAGTACTTATTAGCGGGATTGTTACAATGCTTATTTTTTTGAGTATCCGATATTTCGGCAAGCGGTAAGAATGTGACCGTGATGGTTTAAAAAGTTATCTCACATATACAAATAGAAGTTCAATATTTTTTTTAAACTAATAATCTAATTTAAAAAAACTTTCTATACTTTCTGAAAATACAGGGTTCTAGTTAAATAATACGCAATAAAAAAACGTTTATTCAGCATAATTTTATGCCATTTGAAACTTTTCACGGTGGACTTTAAATCGCATAATATTATAATTAATATTACAATCTATAACCTAGATCTCTGTATTTTCCTTAAAGGTAAAAAGTTTCAAAATAATCGACTTATTGGTTTGATAAATATTAAACTGTGAAGTTTAAGTAGTAAACAGAAATGTGTAAAGGCTCTCTTAAACGCGCAGTGTATATGGTTCTACTATGATTGATAGCTTAAGCGCTGATGGTGATAAAAAACTTTCGGGTCATCATCCGCTTTCTCTGAGATGGTATGCGGTAATGTTATATCATGGGGCATGCTTCGCCGTCGATCGTAAACAGACTTGCCTGAGAAAATACTCGCTGTAAAAAACGTAAATGAATTACTGTTACGCGCGCATAAGAAAATAAAGTACATGTTATGATTATAACTGTTCTATCCACATTACTATTCTTATCCGCATGTAACTAATACGCGACGCAGTCCCATACATGTTATTCTGTGCCCATACGGAACTGTGATTTAACTAGAATGAATACAAATAGCGTCTTACGACGTCCTTTCATGTTGCCTTTTGTTCCATTGAAAAGCATGAAATCGTAGGTTTGGCTAGGAGTTGGGTATTGACTGTGTTTATTTGGAGATAATAGCACGTTACTGACGTAACAGGCTTTATACGTAAATCTAGAAATCATTATATTCATAATTACGTCTATTTGTACAAGTGCCATGTACTCTATGACAGACGAATAATGTAGGTACTAAAACTGGTTAGTTCCACGTATATGAAAACACATATTCATTGGACGTTTGGTCGCAACTCGGTCGGGGAAATCTTTGGCCTGGATATTAGCTTAGAATCTTTGTTTATTGTTTCGTAGTTGTTTAGTTGCGTTTTGGCTGCGTAACCGAGGTGATCCTTATTCGAATGGTATGCGGAGCGGCGGCGGGCGGCGTGCTTGTCTGTTGCGTAAAGTAAAGGCAGTCTGCTCTACGACCGCCGCGCGGCTGGACGTGTGCTCGCTCGCGTTGTGTTCGACTTTTAATTAATCGTTATGATTAATTGCGCGGATGTTCGCATTGTTTAACGTTGAGCTCGTGCTCAAGCGTAGCGTACCATGTTTCTGTGAGGAGGCTTTATAAATATTGTGCCGTGTTTTGTGATTCAGTGATTGTGTTTATCATAGTGTATCTAGCAAAATGGTTAGGAAAATAATCGTTGTCGGCATACGGCACTACGAGGATCCTTTTTATAAGTACGTATACAGACGACAGTCTAGACTTAGCCTTAACCTTGTGCGGGAATTTCCTCTTAAACAGATGTTTAATAATAGAGAATTTTCCTCATGTACTGTTTTTATTTGTCCTTAGACATGTGACCGGGGCCAGCGGGCCGCCACCGGGATGCGGCCACCAGAGGAACAGGTCCTTGGACTCTGTTCTTCAGAGGATACCGGAGGACATGACACCGACGTCGCCGGAGGGTGCGCCGCTTCGATTGCCAATGGAAGCGCCCGCACCGAGGCTCGCCCTGCCGCCCGAGGTGCCCGCCGGCTCCGACGACTCCGGCATCCACACACCCCCCGACGGCGACGGCAACGACGATGACCGCTCGCCCGCGCCCGCCGCCGCACGCTCTAGGGAAAGTCTCGACTCTGGCAATCCAGAAGACACAGACAAACCACCGGACCCACCCGATACAAACGTCGAAACAGTTATTAAGTTAGAAGTTTCTGCCGCGGAAACATCGAAAAACAAAGACTTTCTCCTACGGCTATTCGAAAGTAAACTCTTCGATATGAGCATGGCGATATCATATCTTTTCAACTCCAAAGAGCCCGGTGTACAGACTTATTTGGCTAACAAACTATTTTCATTCCCTTACGAAGACGTTGACTTCTATTTACCACAATTAGCGACCATGTATATAGAAATGGGTGATGTGGCGGACGTGCTTCGACCTTACTTAGTGTGCAGGTGCAAACAGAGTGCACAGTTTTCGTTGCGGCTCGCGTGGTTGTTGACTGCGTTTGGTGGTGACATGAAGAGATCGAAAGCGATGAAATTGAGGGACTCTATCTTAGCGGAGGAGATAAGGCCCGCGGCGAGGCGGGGTCACCATAGATCGCAGTCCGATGCTTCGGCGTTGAGGCTGGCCACGCCGTCTGGAAGGCATTTAGGCGACTTGGCGTCTGGACGTGCCTTCGACAATGGATGCCTTTGTGGCGAACAATGCTCCTGTGGAGCGCCGAGGCTAGCACCGCAGACTCAGGTAAATTCCATTGTATTTCTTTTTCTTATAATTACTTAACTCGTGTCTTATTTCCGTATAGATTGTCAGGTTCTTAAATGTCAATAATGTGAATGAGTAGAAAATTGAACTTAAATGGCAAGCTAATTAACGGAACGTTATAACAGATAAATAAGTAACAGGATAAATGATAACTTGCTATAAACTTGCTATCTATTTAAATAATGGTTATTTCTCAACATGAAATAGTTATTTTTTTAAAACAACAATGAATCACGTTACTGTTAAATAATCGCTGGTATGTTATTCCCAGGCAAGGAGTTGGTTTAACTAGGGCATGTCCCGCAACTCCCGTATACAGGGTGTGTGCGTATTATTAAAGTGCCGATGAGCAGGGGAGTGACCGACACAGTCCGACACGCTGTTGTAAAATTTCACACGCAAGTTGTGTGTGCGAAATAATCCCACAGATACGTGATACTCGTTATTTGTATAAAGATAAGATTAATGCACTGTTAATCGAGGGTTTCTTTTTACTGATAACTTCTTTGTGGGATATAATGAGAAGAGTTTCCTGATAGAAAACATTGCAAAGTATTATCGGCATAGGTTTTAAATTACAAGCATATCTAGATTTGGGAGACGTATGTCTAACTATCGTTCTAAGCGAACTATAGAGTTCTGCAATCGCTAGTTAGACAAAGGGCGTTCACTATGAAGTTTATTCCACCCTAATATAAACCCTAAAAATCTGATGGCAGAAATATATAGAGAGGATAAAGTCATATACATTACATAAAACTTTCTATGTTCTAATATTTATTGTAGTAAATAGGGTTCATAGAATATGTTAGCCTAAGCATAATGCTATCTTGGATGCAAAAAAATGTTGACGGATGCACTAAAGATTCCAATGGGTCGAAGTGCCCTGCGAAACAGAGACCCCCAACCCTCACAACGACAAGATAAAGATACCCGCTGCTGCGTAATGAGCCCGGATTGACATACTGACTCAGACAGTTCCGCAACTAATGACGTCATTAGCCGTGCTTGTCATCTTTTCGTCGGGAGATGCAAAAGTCAACAGAATCTTTAGTTGATTAACGGTATTTCTCTGTTATGATATCTGTTTTTTAGTTTATGTTTACTTACTGTACATAAATATTTTGTGTTATGATCCGGCAATATGTAACGTAAACATTCATAGAATCTTTGTTGGAGATAATATTCTCGTTGAAGAATTATTATAAGTTTAGTTATCTGTAGTGATAGATAAGATAAACAATTCAGCAGTGATAATATTATTTGTAGCTCATTATTATTATTATCTAATACCTACTGACACAAAACGCTCACAGCGAATGGAAAATGATTCATTGACTTTTTAATAGATGACTTCTACTAAGAACTTGGTATCTTACTCTACTAATTATTTTGTGTTTATGAGTCACTTGCTCTCGAACTCCTAAAATTATTAACAGATGAATATGTAAGTTTTAAATTTTTTGTTATTGTTAAAGATAAGTAAACACAATCATTTTCTTTGTTATCTCATTTTACATCTAACGTTCTACTGACATTAATTAGCATTATTACATTTAAAAACACAGTAGCTAATTATCAATTGTTGTATTTAGATGACTGAATAGGGTTTTGTTCGAAGGGTACAAAAAATACAATTAGCGTCTGGGTATTTTTGGAAAAGATAATTAATTTTACTGTTTTTTAATCTTGTTGATAATTAACATGTAATCTTTAAATTCTCAACTTCAAGGGGATTTATTAGCCGTTATTTTTGATAGCAGTTAGTTTTGAAGTTGTATCAGTAACATTATTGTAAATCATCATCATCATCATCAGCAGCTCATTTTATGTCCTACCTGCTGGGGAACGGGCCTTTGTACGTATGTACGAATAGTATGTAGTACGTATGTATGTACGAATGTACGAACATTGTTGTACGCTATTGGAAATGTATATCATCATCATTATTATTATTATTATTATTATTAAGCCCATAACAATCCATTACTGGATATAGCATTATCATCATACAGAGCATCCCAATACATATTCTGAGCCAGATCTTTGGTTCTTCTCATTCAACTGTCTCCAGCCACTTATACCACCTAATCGGAAGTGTCCTACACTTAGTAATAATAACGCAAATTTTGTACTCTTAATACAGTTTTCCTAAAACAAAATATGATAAATATCAAATAATTATAACTTTAGTACCTCCTGAACCTGTGACCATGGAGCATGCAACTGTGCCGAAATATCTGATTCTCAACAATAACTACTGATATATATTGTTTTCTAAAGTTTACGCGAACACTACACATTGAAATGGAACTACTTTACGGATCCGGTGCCGTCCGTGGTGCCGTTATAGTGATTAAACCTAATGTACAAAATAAACGCGAGTAGATCCGTAAAAGTAGTTTCATTTCAATACTCATATATAAATAAAATAAAATTAACTCCGATGCAAGTAAAACAAGCGCGTTTAGGTCTTTTCTATGAGATCAAAATATAATCGAATAAAATTTAATTATCACATTTCACTTTTTCTGCCTTTTTGCTAGGAGACCATATTCGCTAATGCTAGGATGGTACTGCGTTTTTATACGGTGCTGGGTATGCTCCCCTGCGCCCCGTCCAACTTCGGGCAGCGAGCAGGGGGAGCCTCAAATAACTCGCTATAAAAATGCAATACATTCTATCGGAGCCCCCTCGCCCCCGCCCGATCCTCTAAATGCCACTACACATTTACAGAATACACTAAACATGCACACTAAACATGCACACTAGTTTAGACCCAAGACACCGTACTCGTAGAGCAAGGGTTTGACGAGCCGGTTTACACGCGATCTATACCAGGTAAAGACATGTACCTGGGCGCTTCTTCCCACCATCACAGCCCGGTCAACCCGAGCCGAAGTCCGAGCCTTTAGGGGCGCCCTCGGGTTGTTCCGCTCCCCGATTTGATCCGAACACCTCGGAGAATCTAGTAGGGCACGGGGACACGCACTAGTGCGTGATGCCGTTCCCTCTAGAACCAAAGGTAATTCGGTTTCACACGGCTTGAGGAACCCTTTATGTTTCTCGCCGCACCCTAAAAACGCCCGGTGAAGCTAAAAATATCGTTTGAGGCAATCAGCAAATTTAAGAAAAAATCTATTGCAGTGGAAAAAAAAGGGAGATTACATCTTACCAACTATTAATTACAAATTCCATGAATAAGTAAAACATAAATATTTATCGGAAACTCAGAAAGTCTTTATATTTTATTATCGTTTTGGTTAATTTTCGATTTCCTATACCGTTACTCTTAACGAACCATTACTTTATTGCTGATAATTATAATGCATTTTTCTATTTACGATATTTGTTTTGTACATGCGATAGTCAAAGAATTTCTGTAAGATAAAAACACGCTAAATGTATCGTTATTGTCATTAGGTGATTGATGTTTACTACTTATGTCTCATAAGTGAGTACCTAGATAATTTATGTTATTATTCAGATGTTCAGCAACAATGAAATAAAATAAATATTAAATAAGTCATTTGTCACTTACATGAGACGTATAACTATATTAAAAGAGGGCTTCTTGCCGGGAAAATGAATCATTTCTAATTTGTGTTATGTTGAATATTAATGTGAAATAATGGTGGATTTTTAACCGTTAAGTGTCCGTGATTGCGCATGAGTGTTGGCAAATGAAACAAAACGGTGCAACGTCACTTTTCAAATTCTTTCAAGTAGTCTGCGTGAAGTTAGTAAAGCACCACTTCTTTACTGAGATACTTAAGGGGTAGGGGGGTATATCTTTACTTACTTTTCATTTCTATTATCATTCCTCATCATCAACATCAAATAATAATGTATGAACTACTTTTATGAACCATGAAACTATAATCATAATTGGTTGAACTCGAAATCCAGCTTTGTTCAATTATTGTGTATTATATATATTTACTAGCTGACCCGGCGGACTTCGTACCGCTTATTTGACAGTTTCTATGACAACAAAAAACAAATCGTTATATAGTTTACGCGTGAAAGGGTATCACACAAACAAATAAACAAACTCACTTTTTTAATAATAAGTCTTTGATTACACTTTTGGGAATATTTGTACAAAATTTCATGATGATCAATTGAATAGTATACCTACGCGTGAAATCGTAACAAGTAACAAACAAACAAACAAACAAACAAACAAACAAACTCACTTTCGCATATTAAGTTAGGTTACTATTAGTTAGGATAGTTAGGGTATAAACTCTGATTTAGACACACATCTGCTTATAACGTACACCACAATTGTAACCCTGTAAAAGCCATCCCAATCCTATCCAAACTACTCGGGGAATCTAGTAGAGTGCGGGAGCACGCTTGCGTGATGCCATTCTCTCAAGAAAACTTTCTGACGTTGTTTTGATCGTGATCAAGCAGTGTGGCTTGAGGAACCCTTTTAAGTTTCTCGCCGCCCCCAAAAAAGTCCGGTGGGGCTGTGAAGGCTGTTTAAAGATAACAACAAACACTATCCTAAAAATTTTTGAGCTCATCAGCAAAATCAATCTTTATTTTAAATATATTGATTCAACCTTTTTTTGAATAAAATCGGATTGAGTTTTCAAACATGTGTCAAAATAAAATGTAATTTAAATCAAAAGCACTAAGGGCCTTACAAATAAACAAAGAATAAGGTCCGAATATTTGTTCCGTGTTTTGTCTCTTTCACTCTAATTTGAAATGACGTTTAAATGACAGGAACAAAACACGTAATAACTATTCGGAGCTTATTATTTGTTTATTTGTAAGGCCCTTAGTGCTTTTGATTTAAATTACATTTTATTTTGACACATGTTTGAATATCAACTTCGAAGCAAATCACCGCCAAAATAACTTTCTAATCCTTTTTAACCCCGTTAGGGGATGAATTTCAATAAAATACGAAACACGTCTTCCATCAATTTTGTTAAAAAAGGTTTATACAAAATTTTAAGTAGATTGGACCAAGGAATCACATTGTCCCATACAAACTTTGCCCCCCTTTTTCACCCCCTTAGGGGTAGATTTTCGGAAAATTCTTTCTTATCGGATGCCTACGTCATACAAAGAACTCACCCTCCAAGTTTCAGGTCTCTACGATCAGCGGTTTAGGCTGTGCGTTGATCGTCAGTCAGTTATTCAGGACAAAGCATTTAATATGTATTGATTTTCTTTTTACGACAACCAACTGACACTTTTACACTTTTTTTATTTCTGAAACAGAACTGTTTTGTATTCCAACAAAACATACCAAAGCGATCGGACCTCATACTACAGTACAGCTATGAAACAGACAAATTTTTAACGCACCTATAAATATTTGGCAATCAAGTGACATAAGACATCAAATGTTTCACAGCTAGAAACATTTTGTTGACCCGGCGGACTTCGTGTTTCCATGACAACAAAACAAACATCATTTCGTATTGGAAAATTAAATTGTCGTTTTTAGTATTTTCCGTTACTTATTATTTATGTTTCTCACCGTTTCAACTTTCCCTGAACTTCCACAAATATTTCAAAATCAAACTTAGCCAAATCGGTCCGGCCATTCTCGAGTTTTTAGCGAGACTAACGAACAGCAAATGATTTTTATATATATAGATTAATTATTTCACCTGAAGTTAAGTGATGATGAGGCCGAACGTGCAAGCCCACTTCCTCCGGAATCCTCAACTACTGAGGCACTAGCTATCTTATCTCTAGCTGCCGGAACCGAACAATGCTACTAACATTGATTGATGTTATGGCGACAATATCTTTTTGCACAAAATCTATCTGTTTAAGCTCAGACGACTAAACTGCCGATTTATATTTGTTTTATTATATTACCGGTAGTAAATATGCTATTGACTTAAATTTTATTATTTAACCAGTCCAGAGATGGTGAATATCTTACATACGATTTAGAGTTAACGTAGCGCTTTGTGACTTTATAAATATTTAATGTTGTATAATCCCGAAACTTCCGGTACGATATCACCCAAACTGATAACAACTAGTGTTTAGCTCAACTACAGATGTTTATTGGAGTTCGAAACCTAAAAAACTATGTATGAATAAATACTTAGCATTAACACGTTAGCCTTGCCCGAAAACTGAGCTGCAATTGGGTGGATAGAATAATATAAGTACACAAGAAGTAGTATATCATTAAAACTAATTGTCTGAGTAATAAAACTTCATCAATTCAAACTTCAAAATAAGGATTTCTGCAACGTTCGTTGATCTTAAATACCAGACATTTTATGCGGTATAAATTGATAATACTCTTAATTATTAAAAAAAGAGTTTTTTGTTTTTCATACATACTAACCTTGCAGGTAAAATAAGTAAAAAGAAACATATGCATCGTGATTTTAAAATCTTAGCACAAAACAACTGCTCATAAAATCGCTTTGACTTTTTATTTAAAAATAAATAAAGAATTATTTTATGTTAATTCGGTTTTGATACGATTTTAGTCATTTAGGTAGACTGAGTTTGAATATCAACTTCAAATAATTCGACAAATGCATGCAAATGTGGGCTAACAATATATTTTTATGTTTTATCTTTATTTAAATTATTCTCAATTAAATGAACGACTATATCGCTATTTTTGAAGTGCAATATCTTATATCCGGGTACTAACTGGAAAAACACAACAATAAAATAAAAATCATTATTTAGCCTCTAAAATATCACCACGTTTATCGAACATTTGTCATTCATATTAGTTGATAACATCCCTTATCATTGACCCGCAGTTCCTAAACTCGCTGACGAGTATAGGCCGCCGTCTGGCCGCTGTCGCGGACAAGGAGCGACGGAATGGGAAGTTGCGAGCTGAGCTGGCAACACTGGACCTGAACCTGCCGGCGCGCGTGTGGCTGCCCTTACACCATCGGCCGCATTATGTGTTGAGGATACCGCCGCATGCCGCCGCTGTACTCAACAGCAAGGATAAGGTATACTATCTTTTTACCCAACTGCGTCAGAAGGAGGGTTATGTCTTTCGATTTTATGTATGTATGTATGTATGTATGTATGTATGTTTGTATGTATGTTTGTTTGTATGTATGTTTGTTTGTATATATGTATGTATGTATGTATGTATGTATGTATATATGTATGTATGTATGTATGTATGTATGTATTGTCTGTTTCTTTGGCACGCTCTACAGCCCAAACGGCATGGTGGATTTTTAACATGTGAGGTGTCGTTAGAGTTGTTTTGACTGTGGGAGTGACATAGGCTATAAAAAACAAAACAAATTAGTAGTCTTGACCCCAAAAAACTGTTAGATCGACCACACGATCAAAATTTTTTAAACTACAACGTCTACAGAATTTAAAGGATATGGCCATTTTTTCTATAGACGTAGATGTAGTTAATAATTTTCATTTACAGCAATGTTTTATGGTGTTTTGTTTTCGGGAATATTAGCAAATTTTACGAGTATTCTCATGTTTAAAAAACTCAAAGAACTTGTCAGTCAAAAGTACTAGACGTCAAGAGTTTCGTTTTTACACCTTAATCAGATAAATGACAAGTATGCGCTATGGCTTTGCTATTTAAAAGAGTAAGGCGTTTTTATATAATTATTTTATGTAGGTTTTGAAATGCTTGGTTATTTACTTTACAAAACTAAAAAGTATGAAATAAACCAAATTATTAAAATAAAACAGTCAAACAACTATATAAAAAACGATTATATACTCGTAAAAACAGGACTAACATAAAACATAACTGCAAAGAGAAAAATCATCAACCAAGCAGCTAGCTCAATTAAATCAGCACTCTCTTTGGTTGGTGATTGTCTCCGCCTGCGACACCTATCAATATTCAATGTATTTATAAATACTCATTTAAATACTCTGGTATCGTAGAGCTTGTTTTTTTCTTTTCAGTTTTTACTCTTTGCAGTTATTTTTTATGTTAGTCCGGTTTTTAAGAGTATATAATTATTTTTTATATAGTTTTTTTAAAGATTATTCTAATGTGCTGGCAACAAATATTCGCCGTCTTTATTCGTTAGGTCGGCAGTATAGCAACTGAGTATAGTGAGATGAGACTACGATTTTGACAAGCAGTTTTGTTTTCATACTTTTCTCGTTAACTCTAAGGCTGAAGGTACTGTCTCTGTTGACACGTCCAGAAGCTGATACGCTTCTGTTACGAATGGGTTCACGTCATTAGTCTTAACGTGGTTTAAGGGATATAACCTATTATGTATTCTGTGATAGAATTTCGATTTCTTGTATTTTACCCCAGCATCTTGTGCTAGGCGGCGACTTTTAAATTCTAATCTTAATTAATGAAAAGTAGACCAATTTACCATAATTAAAAATCGTCATCTGCTCGTTTTATTTAAATTATTTTATGAAAAATCTCAGTGAAAGCTATCAAAGTTAGCTCGTGCTTTGGCAGGCCCGTTAAGTATTTGATCCCGGCTGCTATCTCATCATGTTATAGGCTCAAGGCCGTAGTGGCACACTGCACGAAAAAAATATGCGAGCAGCAAAAACGAATAGCGAGTGGGTGAACTGAGCCTACGATTTTACCACGCAGCTTTTTGTTACCATATTTTTAACATTAAAGTCGGCTCTTGGTGCTCATGAGTGGCTTAAAAAACTCTTGACACCAGCTAAGGGTTTAACGGGTTGAAAATATTCTACTTTTTAAAAAAATATTTACTTTATTACTAAAACAAGCAATTACATACATACATCTTACAAGACATACAATTAAGTAAGTAACATAAATCAGTGAGTTTCCACACAAAACAAAAATAAAAAATAGCAATTTCAACATAAAATATTATAAACTTAGATATTCTAGATATTATTATTATCTCCTTTATTCATTTTCTGTCTTAAAACTAGATTTTATAATATTTTAATATAAAAACAATAAAACATTATAAAAACTTAATTCTAGAGTATCGCTAGCTGTGGGGCAGGGCCCAAGCTGCCGGTGGTCAGGGCTGCAGAGTGAGGAACCTCCTGACAATACGTGCCGTGTCAGGAAGTACTGCTTTCTGAATCTGACCCTTGATCCAACCATCAAGCGAAAGCCTCTTAAAAGATGTTGGTCGAGGCTCTTCGCTATTAGACCGTTCGCTGAAACGAACTATATCAGGCTTATTGGCAACAATAGTTCTGTCCGTGATGATTTACCGGTCCCAATAGAACAATGCACGACCATTTTCAAGAACGGGCGCCGGTGCGTACTTGTAGTACAGCACTTCAGACTCAACAAGGCCGTACCTATTGAAGAGCAAGTTGCTGGTGAATAATCCTGGCTACTAGGTTGTGTCTGTGCAAATACTCGCTGTTAGCAAGATGAGAATAACCGGAAATAATATGCCTGAGAGATTCTCCAGGACGGCGGCATTCCCGACATATGTCGACCGTACCGTCCTTCACGATATACTTCTGGTAGTTGTTCGTCTTGATAACTTCATTAGCAATTGCACAGACAAAACCTTCGGTTTCACCAAAGGTCACCGAAGCGTAGCCAGTTCACCGACTCGGGCAGGTCTCCAACATCAGTTCCTGTTAAGGCCGGATAGAACCGCCCATGCAACTCTTTGTTTTTCTATACTTCCCTGCGGTCCTCAGTGCTTAGCACCGTTGGCTTGCGCCAGTTCTCATTAGCCATGGAGAGAGTGGCGTGAGGCTTCTGTCAACTGCTACAATATCACGATGCATCCCGCACTCGTGATTAAGAATATATTCAAAAACCACGACCCCCCCCCCCCCCATTTCCGCGGAATGTACAGTCTCATAACCGACGAACGCGGGTGCATGCGATGCGATGTAATCAGTTGACGAGGTTTCGTAGAAGGTTTTCTATCCAGGGCGTCCAGCTCAGTCTGAGTCCATCCTAATATGCGAAATGAATATGTCAGCAAGGGCATCACCCAACCATTAAAGGCACGCGCCCTGTTGCCACCCGACGAAAGACTATTAAGTACTTTTACTAGGCGACAAAAGAAACGCTCCCTCGCCAACTGTTTGATATCTCCTACTGCAATACCTAACGACTCTGATATACCAAGATATTTGTAGGTTTCGGCTATATTATTATATTATAGATATTATATTATAATAATAGTTTTACTATAAGACTAACACTTATAGAACGTTTGGTCGTACAAAGCCTCGCGAGCCTCGTTATCGCTGCAAGCGGTAACGTGCACAACACAGCTGTTCAAGGTATATTCGTTAAATTGTGATTTCGAAACTTCGTTGTCTAACGAGTAAACTTACTCTGAATAAAACATAGACATCAGAAGTTGATTATGCCGACACGTATCTCGGTAGGTATAAATCACTAAATCGTTAAACCACACACATAGTCGTATAAAGCGTGTTGTCTATGAGACACTCTTTGTTTACAAATTATGTCACGGAATTGAGACCAATAGAACTCGGCTGAAGTACATACGCTTGCACATTAGACTTTACAAAACTCAAATTTCTTCAATAAATAAGTATTCAACCATATTCCAAAGTTATAAAGTTCAAAGTCTTTTGAGGAAATTTGACAGTGTGTGGTAGTTTCATGTGCACGCGTGTATACAATAGTGAAGGAATGTTCAAATTATACTAATTCCTTTTGTTTGTTCCGAATACAATTCTCTACGCTCTTGGGGTATATTTTGTGGTATCATAACTTCTATTGTGTCTGGAATGGCTTTAATATTTTGGGTAGGCATTTGTCTGGCCTTCATAGCTCAAATTCCTCGTGCGATTTATTCGCAAGGAATGTAGTGTAGCGAGAGATCTGAATATAATTATGACGGTGACTGAAATTGTATGGAAACTAAAGAATTGACTTTATTATTCATTAATTATGGAAGCAAAGAAAGCTCGTTATTGGCAAATCAAATATTTCTAGATATGGCTGGAGAATGGTTCAAGTTTCTTTTCAAACGGTTTTTTTTATTACTATCAAATTAATCAGTTCTGAAGCGTTATTAGGAAGCAATTCAAACAGGTACTAAAAGTTTTTGTCTGTAGTTAAAACATATTTTAGTTACACTTAAAACACAATGCCCTTCTTATTTTTTATGGCGTACTATTTCTTAATTATTCTCCATTCACGTAATCAACAAAGCAATTTGATATTATCAATGACATGTCAAGATCAATTAAAAACAGCACTAAATTTAACAACTACGGAAACAAAATAAAAAAAAAATGATGCAACAACAATTTATTTGCATTTTTTATTAAACTTTCGTGCATAATACGACCTTGATAGATTATAAACTTGACTAGATAGGTCGCTGGTCGGGTAACAATTCATTGTCAATGGTATTGTGGGTGTGATTTGAAAGGATAATTTAAAGCTGAGCAAGCTGAGTTGGTATTATTGCGGATATGTTGGATCGATTAATTATTTGGGCGTAGTAAAGGTCGTCTTTTACTGGCAGCGCGAATAAATAAATTTGTAATAATATATGATATGATATGAGGAGCTCGATGGTGCAGTGGTTAACGCGCCCGCGCGCGAGTGCTGAGGTTAAGCAACTTTCGCATCGGATGGGTGACCAAAAATTTATCATCTCGAGCTCCTCCGTGCTTCGGAAGGCACGTAAAGCCGTTGGTCCCGGCTGCATTAGCAGTCGTTAATAACCACCAATCCGCACTGGGCCCGCGTGGTGGTTTATGGCCCGTTCTCCCTATCTATCCATAGGGAAGGCTCGTGCCCCAGCAGTAGGGACATAAAAAAGCTGATGATTATGATATGATATGACTTAATAAAGGCGTGGTAGCTGGAGATACTGAAGATCCTTATGAATATCCTAATAAACAAACTGTCGGAAATCTTTAATTTTATTTAAATAAAACTTTAATTAACAGTTCTTAAATATAATTATAAAGGTTACCCCTAACCCTAATTCATGACAATCTTTTTGTTAACGATGATAAGGTATTTGTAAATGGCTGCTTTGTATATTATTCATGATTCATATGTGTTGTTTTAACCAAATAAATGAAGTAAGTATACTTTTAATCAGCCATGGTTTTCATTCAAGAGTAATGCTTTATGTGCAACTTACGGACGCCCTAAATCTGTCAATACTAATTTGTTGCTAGCCTTACTTATAATTGTAATATTTTTCTCTTGTAATCGTTTATTATGTTTAAATCCAGACAGCTACACGAGGCACAAGCATTCGCCATTCCATTTAATTGTTGAATGGCTATTATCTTTAAAATCGACCTTCTAGATTGCCACAGATAGGATTTCACAACACGAATAAGCGTATAAGCACAGTAAACAATGGAGTTATCGTACAACAGGATCTAATGCAGTCAATCGTTCTTGATTAATTTGTACTTGGGATTCCGGTCCAGTTTAGATAACTTTAGCGGAGCACTCGCAAACTCGAAATTGTTTGAATCTGGTTAATTAAGCAATTACACGCTAACGAAGCGTCTTGTACATTAAAACAATCACTTAGCTTCTTTTTTAAAACGCAATTAGTCTTTATTTAATACAGACTATTTAGAGTGTTTTACTTTTATCGTATTATGGTTGTTAATAAAGCGAATAGAGAGATCAGGCCATTACTAATCGTCCGGTACCCGGCATTGAAAGATTGCCTGACTTGCAAGTGTATAACCAGATTTACTAGAAAAATGAACTCGTTAACTGCCATATAAATAAAATTTCTTATGTAGATTTATCGATAGATATAATAATTAAATAGGATTAATAAACGTTATTTATTCTGTGTTCTTATCTTGCTCTTAATTATGAGTCGCGAATTAGTTTCTAAAATCCTCATAGTCTACGTATGACATCATTCGATGTCATCATTCCTTTTGTAAATAAACTTTAAAATAATTAAACCTACCTAAAATGAAACCTACCTAAAATGACAAGGCAAAGGCGAAGACAAAGGCATTTGCCCTGCAGTTTAATAAAATAATATAATATTTATTGTAATTACACCTCAATTTCTTTAAGCGTTTTATAATAACGTCGTGTCGATAGCCGAACGGATAGATGTTCGGGGTTGAATTGCAAACCCCTAGCTCTGTTAGAATATTGACCTAAAAACCAGCGTATGCTTTATACACTTTTATAATATTATAAAGAGGAAACCTTTGTATGTTTGTTTGTAACGATTAAACTCAAAAACTACTGGACCGATTTCAAAAATTCTTTCACCATTAGAATGCTACATTGGCACCGAGTAACATAGGCTATATTAAACATAATAATAATATATAAAATACTAAAAACAACAATTTAATTTTCCAATACAAAATGATTTGTTTGTTTTGTTGTCATGGAAACCATTGATATATATTTAACTCAACGATGGAAACTGTCAAAGCGGTACGAAGTCCGTCGGGTCAGCTAGTATACTTATAAACTTTCGCGTTCTATTGCATTATAAACAAAGTTTTATAGCCAGGTTTAACGCCAACTACTTATTATGGTATCATAGACGTTTTAGCTTTTCTGAATGGGTAAAACAGGACTTTTGTTAATGTTTTGATAGCGCTTTAATGCGCTAATACCTAAATGTTTATATATAAAAAACCCAAAACCATTGTTCATTGTTTTTTCACTATCAAATGGCACCATTCATAATGCACGTAGAAGTTCTGAGAATGAAGGGCTCGTGCCCTGCATAAAATTACAAAACAAAGGTATGACCTTGCATTTAAAGAACAATTAAACTACACTTCAATTTCTAATACGTCTCATAGGTTTTCTGTCACTACTGCTCATTGTTTCAACGTTACCAACAGGCACCGTTCATAATGTACGTGGAAGTGCTGGAGACTGAGGGGCACGAGCCGCTGCCTCCGCGCCTTTTACCGCCTGCGCCCCCCGCGCCCCACTCCCCCCCTATAAGACACACCAAGAGCGAAGAGAACCTGGTGCCTGAGTGGCCGGCCCTCTCGCTGTACTCGGCCCTGGATGATAACGACGCGGGCGACTGCTGGAGCCACGACGATGAGGATTTGGGATCGCAGTACGCGCCGAGAGCGATAGCGCCCGACTGCATGTCGCAGGTATGTGTAAGCTCATTTGTTTACATACAAATTTTATTATGTTCTTACGTGTAATCGTTGGCTTTCTTGACCTTCATCTCACATGGTGTTCATCATCTAACTCCTTTAAGGTTTATGCAAAAGCAGTTCACGATATCTGTAACGGACGATGGACTGTAATGTGAAAAGACATTCTGACAAAAAATACATAAAAAGTACGTAAAGTAAGGACGTACAAAGGGCGGTCTTATCAGTAAGAGTGATCACTTCCAGACAACCTTTGGATGGATAAAGCGCTGGTTCGAGGGAAAAGGGTAGATTATAATCATTTATACAGATAAAATACGATAACGATACAACAAAATAAAATCAGTGCAACTTAAGACATCAATAGAAATAGAAAAATAACAAAAACAAAGATGTGTTGACAAATGCGAGTATTCTTATTTCTTACAGTTTTTATATTTTTATTATTCACTATTCTATATGTATATAATTAGTTTTTAATTGGATGTAGGTTTTAGATTAGGTAAACTTTTACATAGACGCTTATTATTAATCGTGTTGTGTACACATGTTTTTAGATAGGAATTTAGTTTTATACAATTTATCATGCTTTTTTGTTATTTTTTAATTTCTATCTGTTTTGTGTACTTACCTAATAACGTAAATAAAAACCTAATAATATAAATAAATAAATTTCAATTTAATAGTCTGCTTTAACTTTAGAACAATAGGAAACTTCAAATATCACGTTGATCGGCTGTATAAGTGTTAAAAGATATTTTCAATGGCGCTAGATGACGCAAACTACCGACAGCTGCAGCCACAACTTCTTTTGTTTAAACTATAACTGATTATGCTATTGTGTGCCGTATTGAAATTCAGCCTTATCTGCTTGAAATAAGATTTTTAAAACATCGAAAAGGACCTATAAAACGACCCGGTCAACCCGAGCCGAGGTTTTATGTTATTATAGTTATTATCATGTTATTAGTTGTTGTTTATTTTTATTCTGTTGAGATCCTAGCTTTTAGAGGCGCCCTCGGGATGTTCCGCTCTCGATCAGATCCGTACTATCGAGTACGAGTATTGGGGTACGGGGACACGTTTTCGTGATGCCCTCCCCTATAGAAACCCTTTGACGATGCTTCGATCACAAGGTTCGAGGAACCCTTTAAGTTTCTCTCGCCGCTCACAAAATGTTCGAAGACGCTGTAAAAGCCAAAGGCGGTCAACAGCAAACTCTTTTAAAGAAGGGTTATGATTCTAATCATACTAAATTGCTTTACATAGAACTAGATCATTCAAGTGCAGTTAAAAAATCTTTATCACTTGCGAGTGCAATGTACCTATTTGTGCTAAATGATTAATAAACGATGGCATCGTGCCGTGTGTGACTGATAAATGAAATGTATTAAGTGTATGATTGTAGATGATGACGTCATGGCTAAG
Organism: Eudonia mercurella; assembly: GCA_963082485.1. Taxonomy (NCBI): domain Eukaryota; kingdom Metazoa; phylum Arthropoda; class Insecta; order Lepidoptera; family Crambidae; genus Eudonia; species Eudonia mercurella. Next base: position 16,348,494 of record OY720028.1, read on the forward strand.
AATCATGGCCTTCCTAGCAAAGAGTCGCGGCCGCTGAGCGGGGGCACGAGTGTACCGCACGTGTTGTATGCACGTGTATACTTTACCTTCTAATCAGCCAATAGTTAGGAAATAATAACACACACCTCTGTAACATAGAAAATGTGCAAGTCGATACTTCTGTTATCTTTTTTTTTTCTGTTGCAATGTTCGAAAAGCGTGATGCCTATTTGTTTTTGATTTTTATGCCACCCGTTTACGAGGCGAGTCGCTCGTAAACTTTTAAATATGTTCACGTTTAGTGCTGTTGCACCTGTGTTTTCTTAAGTTACCTAACGCAAAAGTAAAGTATGGAAGTAGATGTTGCAATGCTTTCTTATGCGCGTGGTATGTTGCCTCCATATATTGAATCTTATGCACTTGCATTCCAATGAAACTTTCTATATAAAACAAGATTTAGTGACTTATCAGGGAATATTTGACAAAAAACCCTAGGTCAACTACGTTTTGAAAATGTTAACACGATTATGCGATTTAAAAGTCTATAGTGGTCTTTAATTTTCTGTAATTTAGTTGAATATACGTTTTTCTTTGTAACTCTCCCTAGATCTCTGTATTTTGCATATTAAGTTTCATTAGAATTACCATTGACTTGAAAAATACTGAACTTTGAAGTTTGTTTCTCGAAATGTACACACTACGGCTGCACATTAGACTACCACAGACTGTCAAAGTTACTCAATAGACTTGAACTTTATGTATATGGCTTATGGTTGAACATTTATTGAAGACATAATGGATAGGTTGATGTGCCGGCGTCTATATGTCTTAGTCAAAGTCAAATATTTCTTTATTCAAATTATAAGCACTTTTGAATAGTCCAATAAATTACAATTTGAAAAAAGATTGATAGACGTAATTAATTAATCAACGCTATCTACTTTTACTTTATAAGGCAAACGAGCCCTATTCAATGTCGACAACTACGTCATCAACATCCGATCTTAATATTTTTACAAATATTGAAAGATCAGTTAAGAATTAGGTAAGCTATATTTATGATAATGAGCGTTATGATTTTTTTTCAACACTGTCTTTTTTCAAATTGCAATTTGTTTGCAACAATATTTGCGTAAAATTATATGTAAATAATCAGAGTTCAATAAAGTTTTACCTACTACCCGCTTAAATTACAAATTGTGAGCATGTATATTTTGGTCCAGGTATCAGCAGTGTCAGCTTTATCGACGTCGTCGTGCGGGTCGCGCGAGTCCGTAGCAGTGGGTGCGGGCGAGGTGCGTCGCCGCTTAGCCGACGCCACCGCCGCGCCGCCTCCCAACGCGTTCAAACACGACCCGGCCGACCCTTCTGCCACTGCGCTTAAGGTAAGTAACATAATAAGCATCGAAAATTTGACGCCTTGTAACAACAACACTAAAATTAATGAACATAGTTGTCTAAATCTAACCTAAACTACCAATAGCCGTAGCCTGCAACCAAAAGTGTAGTAGCTTGCATGTAACACAGAAGCAAGCGTGTTGCAATAATGCATCAAGCAAGCAAGCAGCTCGTTCCGATGCGCGTGGTCATGTCCAACCTGACCTAATCGACACTCTGTTGTTTTTGTATTCTCAGCATTTTCTAATACCTAAAGGGGCGTCAGGCACCCCGTCTTTTCTTTCTACTTTCTTTTCCCTTATAGCTAGCTGAAAAATTGCGCGTTCATTATCATCATCATCATCAGCTCATTTTATGTTCTCACTGGGAATAGAATAAGATTCTATAGGAAAGGCTCTTGCCTCATCCTTCTCTCCTTGGTCATTTAAGGAGAAAAGGCCATAACCACCACGAGGGCTTAATTCGGATTGGAGGTTGCTAACGACTGCTTATGCACCAACGGCTTTACGTGCCTTACGAAGCACGGAGGAGCTCAAAATGATAAAGGCCTTTGCGAAAGTTGAGCGTTCGCTTACTTATAAAGCTATATCGTTTCAGGAATCATGGGAGAACAAATTAGCCCGCATGCGATCTACCTCCCCTTACGGCGCTCTAGCCGGGTGGCGTCTCCTCGGTTGCATAGTGAAGGTGGGCGACGACCTGCGGCAGGAGATGCTCGCGGCGCAGCTGCTGCGGCGACTGCAAGCCGTGTGGACGGCTGAACGGGTGCCGCTGAGGCTGCATCCTTACGAGATCATATGCCTGGACAAGGAGTGCGGCCTGATACAACCGGTAAGGGATTTTGGTGATCAAGTTTTACTTTATAGTGTGTTTGTGTTTTCAAAGCTGCAGCCATAAAAAATTACCGCACCCATATCCTTCTAGCACGTTCAAGCTGACCCCTCATATGCGGACACAAGGAGTGCGGTTTGATACAACCAGTAAGAAATTCTGGTCATCAACTTTTAATGTATAGTGTTTTTGATTCTGCAGCCATTCGTAATTATATGCTCGGACGAGTAGTGTATAGCGTCCAACGTCTTCTAGATCGATCCAGCTGACTTCTACGTAACTACGTTCAAGGTAACCCCGTCCGCAAGCGCAGCTGCCGATCACTTGTTCATGTAGATTTAACGTGTGTCGCATGAGCCTCTATGGCAGCCTTCAATCACTACCCAGCTTACCACAACCGAACTTAAGGTAACCACGTCCGCTGACGACACTGCTGATCACATATCCCTCCCTATAGGTGAGACTGTCGCGCAAATCGTTATGACAGTAGACACGGGTGAAGATCACCGCCCATCGCCTTTAACCACGACCTAGCTGGATCTACTACGTAGGGAAATATGTTTCTTTGGTGTCTCTGCAGCAGGGCTTTGAATACCGTTAAAAAGTTGGTATCGATACTTCTGTCAAACGAAGATACCGGTAAGCTAGGTATCGTTACCTGGGTGACATTTTTACCGGTAAATTAACTAACAACTCTACGCGGATTGGCTAAAGCGAAAAATTTGACGAAAAAAAGTAGCGATACTTTTCTAGATAACGTTACCTGCATTAGCGGTACCAACTTACCTTTATAGAAATAACGTTACTTACCGGTACTTATAGTGGGAGTATTTTGTAACGGTATCAAGCCCTGCTCTGCATGCCGTGTGGACGGCCGAGTGCCTTTGAGGTTGCATCCGTACGAGATCATCAAACAAGGAGTGCAGGCTGATACAACCGGTAAGGATCTTTAGTGATCAAGTATGAATGGTATAGTGTCTATGAAACTGGTGCCCTTGAGGCAGCACCCCTACGAGATCATAATAGCATGGACTGATGGGTTCTTGGTGTCTCGTGTGGATCACGTTTGAAAGTGTAATGTGTAAAATGTTCAAAATAATTTTTAACTTTTCAATGTCAGAAGGGTGCAGGTTCAAATCCTGCTCGTGGAAATTTTTTAAACATTTGTGTTTTTGTAATTTGTTCGCAACAAAATTTGCGTTAAAAATTATTTTGAACATTTTATAAAATAGCTTGCTTATTTCTTAACTGATCTTTAATATTTGTAAAAATATTATGATCGGATGTTAATGACGGTAGTTGTTGACATTGAATGGGCGCCTTTGGCTTACAAAGTAAATAGTGTTGAATAATTTCGGCGGGCTGGTTAGAACCACGATAGCTCAATTGGAAGAGCACCTGACCCGGAATGTCAGAAGGGTGCAGGTTCAAATTCTGCTCGTGGAAATTTTTTCAACATTTGTGTTTTAGTGTAATGTGTAATTCGGATGTATTGGAAAAAAACGATACATGGTTATATTCAAGAGAGTTTGGAACTAGGAGGTATTTTCTCTTGTTGTATTCCTTGGAAACTGGAAACTGTGCCGAAATAACTTGATAGATGACTAGACAAGATTTTAAAAAATGTCATATAATTTAATTTTTTTTTCGAGTTATTGTATTTAAAAGTGTTTCTATTCAAACTAATTTTAAATCGCTACAATTAGGGAACATTGTCAGTGCATTATTAGTGGGTCATTAAACGAATTGCTGTGTAAATAAGTGATGTTAGCCATTTCACAGTAATCAACATATGAAATGGTCAATACTTTTCATGAACAGTGTGACCTTGTAGCGGCATTCTGGTATTATCACACATTGTTATCAATGTGACTCATCAACATGTTTGTTATGATTGGTATTTTCATAAAAATAAAAAAGTGACATATTTGTTGCTGTTTTTAGAGTACCCAAAGGGTAAAACGGGACCCTATTACTAAGACTCCGCCGTCCGTCCGTCTGTCTGTCCGTCTGTCCTTCTGTCCGTCTGTCCGTCCGTCTTTCCGTCCGTCACCATGCTGTATCTCATGAACCGTGATAGTTAGACAGTTGAAATTTTCACAGATTTTATATTTCTGTTGCCGCTATAACATCAAATACTAAAAACAGAATAAAATAAATATTTATGGAGGCTCCCATACAACAAATGTGATTTTTTTTGCTCGTTTTTGTTCGATATTGATAACGGCAACAGGTAGACGCTTGAAATTTTCACAGAATATTTAGTTATATAATTCACTTTAAAAATAAATAATTAAATTAAAATAAAACATATATATATCGACGACCTCCTTGGTCGAGTGGCTTGCACACCGGTTTTCATGGTGTCGCTATCTCTGAGGTCCCGGGTTCGATCCCCGGTCGGATCAATTTAGAAATACCTGTTTTTCTATATTGCTTCGGGTCTGGGTGTTTCCTATGTATAATAAGTATGTATCTAAGTATATTAAGTATGTTTATCCGTTGTCTAGTTAACCATATAACGAGTTTCTTAAGGAAGCTTTTCTTGGGGCTAGATAATTGGTGTGAGTGTGGGAAACATTTATTTATTTATTTATATATACATATAAAATAAAACATATATATATATTTAAAATATATATTTTTTTCCAATTATTAAGAGGAGAGAGAAAGGAAGAGAAACGTTCATTGTAGAAACATACTGTTCTACGTGATATTTTAAAATGGTTTTAATAATTATTTATCTTGATTTCACTTTCTTATCGCTTTTATTTATCATAGGTGCATGCGATAATGTTCCGTTGATATGTTTAAGTATAGCTATAAAGTATATAGCATTGTTAGAAGGCACGTTCAAGCGTTGTTCGATTAGGCTATTGCGTCTTATGACAGCAGTCGTTAACGTCCACAAAATAATTCGCCAAAAATCCACCAAGAGCTATTAAATATCTACAATTAATAAAATTATATATATATATTTTCTTATCTTATCTTAGTGGGGCCTACCGAGGTTTCCTTTAATAAGTTTGGTAATTTCTGTTTTTGAACAGCCTTCTAGTTTATCACCCTGTAATATAGTTTTCAGTAACTGGTGTCAATTTTGACATAGAAAATAGTATGAACTTAAATAAAAAATTCTAAACGATTTGATTTTTTTAAATCATTTTTATATCTTACGTGTAAGCACTTGGCCTTCATCTCACCTGATGTTAAGTGATGATAAGGGCGAAGGCGGAAGCGCACTTCATCACCGGAATCATCAACTACTGAGGCACTGGCGCACTTATCTCTAGCTGCCGGAATACAATACTATAAACATTGATTTTATGGCGACATATTACAATAGATGGTGGTAGCTAACCAGGCGGACGATCAAGCTCTACCACTACCAATTTTGTTTTACCTCAACATCCCTCAACAAAACTACAAAAAGTTGTTGGTATTTTTATACACACTAGCCCAACTGCGAATCATTTTTACATACCCATAAGTACAACCACGGACTTCTTGGCGGGAAAGTGAAGAGTCATGTCTGCGGTTTTGTTTTATTTTCTTAAATTTGTGATATATCGAATATTAATGTGAAATTATGGTGGATTATTAACCGTTAAGTGTTCGTGAGTGTGCATGAGTGTTGGCAAATGATACAAAACAGTGCAACGGCACTTTCCAAATTCTCTCAAGAAGGCCGCGTGAGGACTTAGTAAAGCCCCACATCTTTTCTGAGATACTCGAGGGGTTAGGGGGGGTATATAATTTCTCATTTCCATTACCATTCATCATCATCATACAGGAAAGAAATATTGTTTATTTATGTATTACTTGTAAGAAAAATAACTTTGACACTGGCTAAATGTGCTAATCGCACGAAGCTATCAACTAAAGAAAAAAGAAAAAGAAAAGTACAACCACTAACTAAACTTTTGTCCCCTTTTTTCTAGGTGGTAAACTCTGTGTCACTACACCAGATCAAGAAACAATCTGGCAAGACGCTCCGCGCGTGGTTAGAGCTCGAGCACGGCCCTCCCAACAGCGAAGGCTTCCTGCGCGCGCAGAACAACTTCGTCGAGTCGGCTGCGGCGTACGCGCTTACTAGTTACCTGCTACAGTTGAAGGACAGGTGAGTTTGTAGTGAACTTTTAACCGGCAAACGTAGTCTTGTTGCTCAAGAATAAGGTTCAATTTTGTCATCACCACCAGTAAATTTTTTGCCCTACTGCTAGGGCTCGAGGCTACTCTATAGATGGGTAAGAAGAACTGGCCATGAACCACTATGCGCGCTCAAGTAGGATTGGTATTTGTTAACGATAGTTAATGCAATCGCAACCAACGATTTTATGTGCCTTCCGAAGCACGGAGGAGCTCGAAATTGATAAATTTTTGATCGCTTTTCCGATGAAAAGAACTTCTTCCAATCTCAGGCCGGGCGTTTACTACTGCGCTAATGAGCTCTTCAATCATCATCGTAAGGTTCAATTTATGATGCAGTAATTACTAATGACTTATAAAATTCGTCGAGTCTGCTGCGGCGTACGCACTATATCGAAAGAGTCAGCAACCAATATTAGGACCTACGAAAACTTTTGCAAACAGCTGAAATTTATCTTGTATCATTTTATTAAAGGCATTAAATCCAAGATACAAAAGATAACATTCGGCTAGTTATTAATAAAATAATTCTATATCGTTTTATATTATATGCAATCAGTGATATAATAATACGATATATAAAAACGTTCGTACCAGGGAAGTCACAACATTAACTTGTTGAACCAAATCACCGAGTCGTGTCATACATGTTGATAAAACCAATTTAAATATTAACACGATATCACGTCATCCGTTTTATTACAGTTTATATGCCATGATTAAAATGACTTTACTAATTGTAGTGTTTACAATATTCCCCAATACAAAAGCGCGTGCGCCTTTATATATAGCGATGATAAATAAAGTCACAGCTGGAAGCGCACTTCACCCGGAAACTTTTTTCAATTCGTCTTTTCCGAATTGTAATTTGTTCGCAACAATATTTGCGTAAAATTATATTTAAATAATCATAAATATTGTTAACTGAGGAACTGCCAATCTTATCTCTAAGCGCCACCGCAGACGTGCTACTTTTAGCATCGGCGATCGGCGATTTCGCGACTGTATCGATGCTGAATCACGTTTTGGCGACTCTGCGTTCGATCGCAGTAAAATCGTGAGATTTTTATCGATGCATCGCGATTTCACGACTTCATGCTTTCGGTTCGGACGCGGTTTCGTAATCGCGCGTTTTAGCGACTGCTCCGATGCTGGATCGGCAACTCAATGCAAATCGATGCGACCGGGCATTCGAATGTGTGCGGAGTGTAACGATCAGAAGCTGTGTCGAGCTTCCGAAAAGCGACTGAATCGCCGCGTTTGGCGTTTTTAAGTGTGCGGTGTGGAATGTGTGGTCGCTGCATTCAGCTTCTAAAAAGTAGCATGACTGCGGTGGCTCTGACTCGGATCACAATGATATTAGTAAATTGTTGTTATGGCGACGAGACTTAGATAATGGTGGCTAGCCAGGCAGACTTAAAACGAGACCTTCCACTAACCATGTTTTTTTTGTTGTCGCAGGCATAATGGAAACATTCTGTTGGATAGTGCAGGCCACATAATTCACATCGACTTTGGATTTATTTTCTCAATATCGCCCAAAAATTTGGGATTCGAAAGCTCACCATTCAAGGTAAGAATGAGAAAAGTTTTTTCCTATTTAATGATACAGTGACAAAGATTAGAAACTTGTAGCGGGTCAATCATTCTATGAATTGATATAAAATAAAATTAATTGATGTACAATATTTGAATTTTATATAAATTTTGTTGCGAAATTAAAATTGATTGTTGATGGCGTAGTTGACATTGAATATGACTCCTGTGCTGGATGCGTCAAGCTGAGGACAGGGCGCTATGGCGCTCATTAGGGGGAGGTCTATGTCCAGCAGTGGACTAAGATAGGCCGATGATGATGATGATGATGATGACTCTGTAAGTGTGTGACTGTGTAAGTAAGTAAGCGTTGACAGTATTGATAAAATTGCACGGGTCAGTGTGTCGAGAAGTGCGGATAAAAATTTCGCTAATGGAATTATTTTCAATACTTTTCCGAATTATAAAAGAAAAAACATCGGTTACAAATGTTAGTATCATCGTCATCATCATCACCTCATTTTATGTCCCACTGCTGGGGCACGAGCTTTTCCTGTCGATGGATAGGAAGAACGGGCCATAAACCACCACGCGGGCCCAATGCGGGTTGGCGGTTGTTAACGACTGCTAATGCAGCCGGGACCAACGGCTTTACGTGCCTTTCGAAGCACGAAGGAGCTCGAGATGAGATTTTTTAAAACCTTTTCGATGACCGGCTTTTGAAAGTTGCTTAACCTCAACACTCGCTCGAATATCAATATTAGTAGGTTGTATTTCGCGTTATTTATACAGGTTGTAAATTAAGTGTCCAAAATAATTTACAAAAAATAATAAGGCGCATTGTTGTTTGCAGCTAACGCAAGAGGTGGTGGAGGTGATGGACGGCGAGTCGTCGGACATGTTCGGCTACTTCAAGATCCTGATCCTGCGCGGGCTCATCGCCGCGCGCAAGCACTGCGACCAGATCATACACATCGTGGAGCTCATGCGCATGGGTCAGTTTCAACACTTACAACGTTAATGGTAATCTGGTGGTTGAATTCTGCCTAGAATCAGAAAGAATGGTGATCAACATAATAATACATGTTTTTCGGACAAACTGTTAAGTAAAGTATATTTACTTTACGGCTAAACGAGTGCGAGTGCTTTATGGGCTAGTGCCCATAACTGTCCCACCCCACCGCTAGGCAAAGGCCTCCATCATTCAAATCAAGTCATCGCTACAATTAATGGGTAATGGCTTAATCACCACGCTCGCCAAATGCGAGTTGGTGATCACAAACCCTTTGGCCGACCTGGGAATTGAAGTCGAGACCTTTGGGTATCAGGCCGAGCGCTTTGCCACTTAAGCGTGTGACACCTTCGGTGTTGCAAGTAACTCAAGGTGTACACTTTGTTATCTTATCATATTATCCAAGTATCCTTCGGCGTTTTTATTTAAAATTTCCATTAACTTTGGCATTAAATCCGCCTTTTGTACTGTTTTCTATACTATGCAATAAAATAACGAGATTATGTATCTCTGCAGGCGGGCAGCTAACCTGCCTTCGAAGCAGCAGCGCAGTGGCGGGTTTCCGCGCTCGATTCCACGCGGGTCGCACCGAGCCGCAGCTGCAGGCGCTAGTCGAGCGGCTCGTACGCGGCGCGCTGCACTCGCTGTCCACGCGCCTCTACGACAACTACCAGTACTACACCAACGGCATCCTGTAGCCGGCGAGCGCTACGGCGGGGCTCACTGCTACGAGCGCTACGCCACGCGGCCGCACCGACAGTACTACAGGTATTTGTAGCCAGCCTGTTCTATAACAACGGCACTGCTACGGTTCGCGTGTGCGGGCGCGTACGTAACGGCTACGAATACTACACCAACGGAATTCTGTAGCCGCCCACTGCTACGGGCGCGTACGTGACAACTACTGTTATAATAACGGCATGCTGTAGCCGGCCAATGCTACGGCAGTTGGATGCGGGCGCATGCGTAACAGCTACCAGTATCAGACTGTAGACTGATAAAAGACGCGTGCGGGACAACTTCGAGTTAATCTGTAGCATCCAGCTACGGCATGAGCGAGGCGTGTGCGTAGCAATTGGCAGTACTGCCCTGACGGTATGCTGTAGACCCCCCCCCAATGTCATGATAGACATGTAAGGGGTAGATACTAGTGCTGCTACAACAGATTGCTGTAGCGAGAGAAGCGACGGCCACCACCTGAATGGGACGCTTGCGTAAACTTTGGGCATCCTGGATATCGGCGGGTACCTATAGGTACTTAACGCGTGCATTACAACTAGTGTATTGCATCAAAGGCGTTTCTAGACCGCCACTACGGCCACGGAACGACTAGTACGTGACGCATACACTCTAACAAGAGATATAGAATGTATGAGATGAACCTTTAAAAGGAGAAACCTCTTTTTATTCTTCTCGGTTTTGTTGTTCGGCATCAGAGATCGAAGCTACGTCTATTGATAATTTTTATTTTTTTATTTTTTCGAAAAAACAAGGCAAACGTTAGTTGTAAAACGACCGAGAAGCTTAAAGCTAAGTGAGCGGCATTAAAGAACTCAACCGCCCGGCTGACCGAATACAGGGCGATTTTTAATAATTTAATGTTTTAGGTTATAATTGTAATTCTACTCAATAAAATAAAAAACTTTTTAGCAATTAAAATGGCAAAAATTGTCCCACGGTTAGTTGTTTTGATCGATATCCAAATCACTAGCGTCAAAAATAGTCCAACCGTTAAAAAAGCATCCGGTATTTATCTCTCCTAGGCGCATTAATCGTTGGTTATATACTGTCTTTAGTTGACTTTCTATTGCGACCAATACGAAAAGGGTATTATCGCCAGTAAAATACATTAATTTTGCTTGGACTAGCTAGAAATGTATATTCCTATGAAAGGAATGTGTCAGATGTTATTTAGTGAAGTCAAATAAATTGTTACTCTAAAAACTTTCGAGAATTTAGATAGTGTGTGTGATCTGATTTCAATATCTTGTAAGTACTCAAGAATCCTATAATTCATTCAAGCTTTGTAAATAATTGGTGTCACTGTTTTTTAAATAAAATGTAACGTGAAATTATTACCGGCAGCTGTTAATGCTAAGAAATTATATTAAATCATACAAAAATGACATCACATATTTTAATTATTAAGGCTTTTGTTAATTTCTATTGTTATGTCAAAGTCGGTAACCGATATAAAGAAAAGAACAGACAATACCTAGAGTATTGTCTGTTAGGTGATGTAGCGAACATAATACCGATAATGTTTAGTGCGTAAAAAATTGCTTTGTGTAGTTTACAATTGATTAGTGCCATAACCCGTCGTCACACGCTGTACCTTTGAAATAAAACAGCTTAATTTGCTCAATCATGCCGACAAGTCATGCTATCGAATCATTCTTCTGACCCGTCCATTGTAGTCACCATGTAGCCACCTCTAAAATTCTGACTTATTAATCACAAATTAATTTCATATTATGTTAAATTTTAGTAAGCGCGAAGGAATGTTATATCATATTCGGAAATCTGTAATGTAAATATTTGATTAATTAATTAATTAATGTGTATAATTTTCGCAAAGAGAAGACTGATTGTTCAGGCATGAAAAAGTGGACTAGTTTTAAGTTTCTTCTTATCTTTGTTAATTTAAGTTTTGCCCTGTCCATATTGAAATTAGTTGTATATTATAAAAGATCTACTGTTTCAATATGCGCGTAGGAGAAATGCCAAGACGTCGAAAGAAAGTGGCATTTCTTTTATTATTATAATAATTGTGAAATTGTTTAATATCTGCTAGTTAGGTATTCGAGACACCAAATAAATTAGGTGCGTCTACGGAAACTGAACAGGAGACATAAGTGAGTTTTTAAATAAATTTATCTGTGTTGTATGAGACGTGTTGTTTCGGTGTTGTAACGCGCTGGCGGCGAGAGATTGTTATAGGCTGTCGCTAGATAAAGGATAAATACATTAACTGTAATTATATTAACATTATTATGGAACCAAAGAGTTCCGCATGTTGAACGAATTAATTAAAGTTGACTAAAAGTATAATTCGATATTCCTTAAACGTGTAACGCGACCTGGTTAAGATAATCGTATGTATTTGCTTAGAGTAAATGGAGTGAGAAGTTTGTTGCCAAATTTTAAGCGATGATTCTTACGTGCGTGCGCAAAACAGAGCTTCTATTTTTCGATCTACTCGCGATATTCTGAATGTTCACTTTTTGTAATAGACATCCCGAATGAGGAAATATAAAAAGGACAATAGTATAAAAAGGAATAACCAAAAATGTCACGCTGGATATTTTGTAAGGCGTAAAAAAAATTTTTAACTTCCGAATTTGTAATACTTAATTGTTAGTAAATGTGCAGAACTTTTTTACTATTTTACTAGCTAGTATAATCACAACACATTCTTCGGTTTTTTTAGACGTTAAATATGTCTTTCAATAATTCCAAATCATGATTGTGTAATACAACTTTGTGACGTTAGAAAAAATCTAACTGCCGTACTCAGAGACGTCAATAAACATTAATATTACATAGTGCTTATAACGTTTCATTATAAAAGAGTGCTTAGGTCCTAATTGTTAAAGACTATATTACAGTGAAAAATCATAGAGCTAAGTAATCTTCATGTCGATTGGCGTATCCTGAGTGCAGCAGAAATACTCTTTTTCAGAACGCTAACTTAAGTTAAACTTGATTTAAAACTGATGCTATCACATGTTCTGTTAATCAAGACAGTTAGTGACAGTTTTAAACCAGGTTTAACTTCAGCCGACATTGTGGAATAACCACATATACCATATATGTGGTTTCTGTCTTTATATGGATTTGTGCTACTTTTAACTTTCGTTATGTGATGATGTGATTGCTTTGAGCTATAGGTACGTTTTTATTTCTTTAGAGATACTCTTTGTCTTGAATATATTCTAAAATATCCATGTGTGAGTAACGTTATGCGGCGTGAATGATCATTGTGAGTCGTTAATATTGGATATGTAGATAGGATATAATTATATCTGATGTTACCTTTAATATTTCATTCTAAAAGGTAATTTATAGTCGCACGTATTGTTTGCTAGTTAAATAAAGTTATATCTGTAAATAAATGTTTTCGCTTATATAATTCACGATTATTCCGATATAACAAAATATAATGCCTCCAATGTCCAGAAATTGATATATCCTCAAAAATAAAAATTATTTATCAACATAACAACGTGTACAGGTAATTGTAAGTAGGTACTGTAATGTTTATCTTAATTTTTTTAAATATACATATATCATGATTTTTAACTTGTATTTCTATTCAAACTCCTCCGAGTTTCCATTGGAATGAAAAAGTAAGTATTCGTATTTTATACACTTTATTACATAGTACTATTTCCTCTTTTTCTTTCCAGATTTCGTCTTGTGTTTAAGTTTCTGTTTGATCTTATCTTTGCGGAGTCGTTCCTTCACAATCTGTTGCTTGTTTCGGAACTCCTTCGATGAACCTTCAGCCTTCTTCTTGGCAATGCGCTCGTTGTGTTTCACCCAGTGTGGACGGAACTCTGACACTGAAATATAAAGCATATACTTATAGTAAGTTAATATACAGCTTACAGAGAAAATACACAATATTATTTGTAAAATAGATCGAATAATTGACCAACGTAAATGCATCGTGAGTGCCTTTCGGTGTTCTACTCATTCTATTTCGGTGGCACATACACACTGAAAAGTTTGAATAGATTGGCCAATTTATGAAGTACTATTCCTAACAAAATTAATAATCGATCGCCAGTTCCCTTAAGGGGGTGCAGCGCGGAATTTGAAAATTTACGTGTTTTTAAGTTACTGGTGCTAGGCGCTGAATAGGTCTTATACATTAAAAGGACTAGTGTAGGCTAGCTTGATCCTTTCACAAGGCCATGGTTGTCTTGGAATTTGAAACAAATACCCAGAAACTGCATAAACAATACGTAAAATAATGATATCTAAAAACTTATTTCTTCAGAAACTTCGTAAATATAGCACAAATGAAACAATGATCCGACATCAAAATGTTTGTATTGATATTCCGCAGGTCACTGTTGTCTTATTTTTCAATAAAAAAACATGAATATGAAAATATTAAGACTTTTATTATTTTTTACCCAAACGCCTATGATTTTACGAAAGTAAACATTATAAAATGTTCAAAATGATTTTTAAAGCAAATTTTGTTGCGAACAAATTACATAAACACAAATGTTGAAAAAATTTCCACGAGCAGGATTTGAACCTGCACCCTTCTGACATTCCGGGTCAGGTGCTCTTCCAATTGAGCTATCGTGGTTCTAACCAACCCGCCGAAATTATTCAACACTTTTTACTTTGTAAGCCAAAGGCGCCCATTCAATGTCAACAACTACCGTCATTAACATCCGATCATAATATTTTTACAAATATTAAAGATCAGTTAAGAAATAAGCAAGCTATTTTATAAAATGTTCAAAATGATTTTTAAAGCAAATTTTGTTGCGAACAAATTACAAAAACACAATGTAAACCACGATAGCTCAATTGGAAGAGCACCTGACCCGGAATGTCAGAAGGGTGCAGGTTCAAATCCTGCTCGTAAAGTAAACATTGCTCTAATTAAATCACCAGCCTACTCTGTACAGATATTAGTGTGCGTGCGTATGGAGTCGTGCGCTGTTGTCACACCACTGCCACGCGCCGCTCGCTCGCTATCATAAAGAAACTTGAAACTCGCAGTTTTGCGTCCGCGTTGCACCCCCTTAATCTGAATTATATTTAGAGTGTTGCAATAGCTTTTCGTTGTATTGTATTTTTTTTACTACAAGACATCCACTCCACCTTATGGTAAATTACAATAAGACCGAAATTGCATACGCCCTGTACCCAGAATCCTCAACTACTGAGAAACTGATTGATTGATTGAGTGATTGATGCGATGCTATAGCGACATTTTAAAACCTTAAAGCCTTTTCTCATTACTAATTTTATTTGCTTTTCAATCTTATTACAAATGCAGAAAGTTCAATATTTGGTGGCAACATATCCGCCTAACCATCATTGCCTCCCAAAGGCAATCTTTTTCATTCGCGTGACAATATATACTAACAAAATCTACTGCGGGCCAGGCTGTTGAATTTTTTTTTTTGTATTTTTTCAATAAATATATATATAAATATTTTGTGAAATAAAAATATTGATCATTGCACTTGAATTTTTGTTTGATGGTCGGCGGCCGGACATCGATCATTCGCGGGCCGAAGATGGCCCGCGGGTCGTAGTTTGCCCATCCCTGGACTAGAGGAACTCTCCCTCTACAGCTGTGAAACTATTACTTACCCGGTTTCTTAGTGTTGGCAGCGGCGTGAGCGTCTTCATAGTCGTGGTCGGGTTGCGCGTTCCGCTTGCGCCAGTCGTCGTAGCGGCCGCTGCGGAACGAGGCCGGCACGCGCCCGCCGCTCTCGGTGCGGATCATCTTGCGCCCGCCGTCCTGTGAACGTAACATTATAGTTAATACAGAACCACATTAAAATTAGTTCATCTGCTTAATGTAAAACAAAACAAAATGTCTTAATACAAAAAATAGTTCAGTTTGATAATAACAAACGTCGCTGGTTTGATTGGGTTTCCACCTTTTGTTCTATACAGGCTCTTTCAATTTAGACGTTACATTTCATGTCTGACTGCTGCCGTACGGTTTCATATGAATCCTTCGTCTGCTGTGAATACAGATACAATAGAATTTTCAATGTTTGTAGGGCGGATCTGGCACTAAGCAGACGAAAGGTTAAACGCCAGCCGCACGAGTGTTTTAATATGGAACTCGGTGCAAACTTGCGGCAGCCGTCTGACAACAAACGTCTAAATTAAAAGAGCCCTAACCCTCTTACTGCAAAACAGTGTTTAAAGTTGGCTAACCGCCGAAATTAATAACTTCTACTAGAGATTCGTTGCTTAGTTATTTCTGTTATTTGTCGGAAAATAACAGCGGTTGCTAGGTAACTAAACTATGATAGCCCTATATACCCTATATATATACCAGAGATTGGTTATTAATTTTGGCTGTAAATGTGTTTAAAATATTGTGTCTCTGTCTAAAAGTATTAGCTAAAAAGTGACAGCATCTGTTTTAAGCAGTGTCTTACTAGGTGTGGCTCATTTTGGCATGGCCACCATCATCATCATCATCATCATCATCTCATTTAATGTCCCCACGCTGGGGCACGAGCCTTCCCTAAGGATGGATAGGGAGAAAGGGCCATAAACCACCACGCGGGCCCAGTGCGGATTGGTGGATGTTAACGACTGCTAATGCAGCCGGGACCAACGTCAAATATCGGAGTTTGTCGGTCTACCGGTCAAAAGTTGTAAGGGGTCATAGGTGGACAAGCCAGGATGAGCACTCTTCATATTTCGATATACTATCTATAAAGTCAGATTTAGAGTTGGTGATGGAGGCCATGCCAAGATGAGCTACACCTAAAGTTAGACATTGCTTAAAACAGATGCTGTCACTTTTTAGCTAAAACTTTTAGACAGGTACACAACATTTTAAACAAGTATTTAGCCAATTTTTTAACTTTAAAAACACTAACTTTAGCCATCGTTTTGTGGTAAAGCAGGAAGAGTCCAACGTTTGTAAAAAGTGTAGTACATACCGGGTCGTGCCGAACCATCTTCTTGCGCTTGCGGTCCCAGCGCAGCTGGTTGGTGCGCGCGCGCGCCGCCTCGCCGCTGTCCGCGCCCATGTCCATCTCCGCGGAGGACGCGCCCGCGTTGAAGTTCACCGCCATTCTGTAAAACGTTTTTTAATTACAAAAACAAATGTTGAAAAAATTTCCACGAGCAGGATTTGAACCTGCACCCTTCTGACATTCCGGGTCAGGTGCTCTTCCAATTGAGCTATCGTGGTTCTAACCAGCCCGCCGAAATTATTCAACACTATTTACTTTTTACTTTATAAGCTAAAGGCGCCCATTCAACGTCAACTACTACCGTCATTAGCGGGCTGGTTAGAACCACGATAGCTCAATTAGAAGAGCACCTGACCCGGAATGTCAGAAGGGTGCAGGTTCAAATCCTGCTCGTGGAAATTTTTTCAACATTTGTGTTTTTGTAATTTGTTCGCAACAAAATTTGTGTTAAAAATTATTTAAAACGTTTTTTAATATTAAAAAACGAAGAATAAACCAGTAACACGTACTTCTTGGCGGGAAAGTGGAGAGTCATGTCTGCGGTTGTTTTATTTTCTAAAATTTGTGATATATCGAATATTTATGTGAATGTGTTAAGTGGTCGTGAGTGTGCATGAGTGTTGGCAAATGAAACAAAACAGTACAACCTCACTTTTCAAATTCCCTCAAGAAGTCCGCCCGAGGACTTAGTAAAGTCCCACATCTTTACTGAGATACTCGAGGGGTTGGGGGGTATATCATTTCTCACTTCTCATTTCTATTATCATTCATCATCATCAAACAGGAAAGAAATATTGTTTATTTATGTATACTTGTAAGAAAAATTATTTTGACACTGGCTAAATGTGTTAATCGCACGAAGTCATCAACTAAAGGAAAAAAAAAACTAGTAACACAAAACACAATCATCACCAACATTTTTATGGTGCGCCCTCGCCTCTGCTTAGGCACGAGTCTCCCCTATAAAAGGATAGAGAACGGACCAACCAACAAAACCACCACGTGGGCCCAGTGCGGACAAATAGTTCTTAACGACTGCTAATGCAGATGGAACCAACGGTTTTACTTGCCTTCCGAAGCACGGAGTGACTCGAGTTAATACATTTTGGTCACCATGCTATAACATGTGTTACATTGTATGTTTTGAGAATTACGGGTGAATTTCGACGAAGTACCACTAGTACAGACGCAAACGCAATTATAAAGCATTAGAATAAAAACAGCCACACAATATTATAAGAAAACAAGCAACGAAACGCATAACATTTAATTTTTTTCATAGCTAGATTGACGGCGGCAGATTTACCTACACAAACCTGTCAAATTTCTCCAATGAATATTGATCCTTATATCCAAACATTAAAGATCAAAATTGATTGTAGAAATTTGACAGTTTTTGGGTAGGTTGTTCTGCCGCCGTGTGTACATATAAATCGAGCTTACCCTGTTTCTGTATGTAGATCACTAGCTTCATGAGGTATATAGTTCTCGTCGCGAACGACATCTTTCCTCTTTTTCTTCGATGTACCATCGATATTTACACCTACTAGTTTACCTTCGGCCTACAAAAAAAAAACAACACATACCTACATCAAAACAGAATTATAAAGAAACCTTAAAAAAATGCATTTATCAATATTAAATTTATTGTGGTTAAGTGGTTATAACAATCTTATCATTAACGAAAAATAAAAAACCTAAGTAATCGTTTTTCTGTTAGAGTATGTTTTTGACACATGTCAATTATTTTATTTTAAATTAACCCAATCCAAAATGTGGAATCTCTTTCAATAATTGTCGGCTCTTAGTTGCGCGTGCCCTCACTCTTCGCTCACAGCCGACTGAGCTGTAGTACGACCGCACGTGCGCTAGAGATGACATAATGCTTCCCTCTTCTCGCCCAAATATTTAAATGTGAATGTTTTTTGATTATTGAATAAGCTTTATAATGGTTACTTACCTGAAGTTTTTTGTTCTCTCTTGTTTTCTGGACGGCTATGCCGTGCGCACGCTTTTTCGCTTTCATAGCTAAATACATGGGCGAATCATTCTTCGTCGACAACTCTAATATTGTCTGAAACAAAAGATATTTATTATATTATAAGGTGGCCATAAATAAATTGCACATGAATATATGTTATTAATTTTGAAAGTATAACAGTCAAGCAGTTGAGATAATTGACAATAAAATTTATACGCTATATTTTGCGGAATTGAATTGGAAAATTAAATTGTCGTTTTTAGTATTTTCCGTTATTTATGTTTCTCACCGTTTTAACCTTCCCTGAAGTTCCACAAATATTTCAAAATCAAAATAAGGCAAATCGATCCAGCAATTCTCGAGTTTTAGCGATGAGAAAAATGGGAAAGAGAATCAAAAGTGTTGAATGATGTAACTTACCCCTTTAGGCGTGTAGTTCTTCAGCTGTTCAGCTAAGTCGTTGTTGTTGTTCCCGGATTCGTCCAATAGGAACGGGTGCGTCTGCGTGGGCACGAACGTGGCTTTTGCGCGCTTGTTAGCCTCTGCAGAGGCTGACTCCCGCCATTTTATGTACTGCTGCCAACCGCGGGCGCAGGTGCGAGCTGCCTCTTCCTAATAAAGTAATGTACTATTAGCTTTCTTATATTACTGTCCAAAATTTTAACTATCCCGTCGTCATAAAAATAATGCTTACAAAATGCGTGTTAGTGATCACTAACTAGGGCTTGACATCGAAAAATTCAAAACACACTATTCGGGTAACACAGGTAACCCTTGCAACTTAACTTAACACTGCCACTCGGACAGCGACTTTTCCTTCGTCTTTAAAAAAAATTCTCTTTTGTTTTGCCATAGTAATTTATTCGGACTGGTAAACACGACATTGAGAGATTTTATACAAATTTTATCGGTCATATGTGTGCAGGTATTTGACCAGTGGGTCCTAGCACAAACTTCTATCGAAATTGTGTCGTTGCGTAAGAGAAATGTTATATGGAAATTGACAAACGTCATTTTATAGAACTCACTGTACTCACTACATTAGCATTGCTACATTGGACATTTATTTATTTATTTATTTATTTATTTATTTAAGGACAACCAACAAAACAAACACCATGTACATTTATAAAACAACATACATACAACAAACAGACATAACGTTTACTTCACGATTTCAATAGAATTTAGTGCTAAAAATAATAACCTTATTTTCTAGTAGGCTTGAAAAAAAGAACGAAAAAAAAACGCAAAAGTTTTGCTTGATTTAGAAGATTGCGCTCTTCAATGGATTAAAAAGAATGTTAGTAGGTAACAAAAGTAACATAATACTAAATGATGTATGTGATATTGTCTAATATTTATTTATTTATTATTTATTTAAATGAACTTACGATTTCAGAGTGGTTCTTGTCCCACGTCACTACGTCTTGATGTCGCAGCTCCAGCGCGCCTGTGGGCAGCGAGCCCCAAACGCCACTGGGGCACGCCTCGCCTTTCTCGCTCACCTAGAGAAACAACTAGCTTATAGGACTTCTCGGCGGAAAAATGAAGACCAAAAGGTTTTGGTAGCATCAACAGCTAATTTTAAACCTTTGCCCTTGTAATACAAAACAGTGTTTAAAGTTAAACATTAGCTAAATACGTGTTTAAAATATTATGTCTCTGTCTAAAAGTATTAGCTAAAAAGTGACAGCATCCATTGTCTAATTTAAGGCATCGTTTTGTGGTAAAGCAGTACCTATATCTCTAACACAAAATTCAGATTGTGAAATATTTATATTTAATACAGTGATTGAAATAGGATCAAATTTGTTTTTTTTACTCGGACCATTTTTCACCTCATCAGGAATCTAGTACTATTATTGATCGAATTCACAAATCCAGGATATGCATCGAAAAATCTGAAGCAAATTTTGGTCGACCTGGAATTCAACCAAGGACCAAGGGTGATCGTGTTAAGTACTTTGTCAATCGGCCACCGATGCGTTAAAAAACACAAGGGACATAGTGAAACATTAGACTGTACTATGGTTAAACAAATAAGTAATTAATGGTTTACTTGTGAGGGAAGCGTGAGCTCGGCGCCTAAGAACAGCTGCAGATCCAATAGGTGAGCTACGTCCTCCGCCGACGCTAGCGAGAACGCGCGCCCCGCCCGCCCAGCGCGCGCGCTGCGACCTTACGTACACACATACATTACTCTCAGTTTTAAATTTAAATTGTTATTTCACTTTCAATCCTCTATCTATGCATAAAAAGCAAGGAAAGTAAATTTTTGCTTACATATAAAAAAAAAACTATATCTTACTTTTCTTGACTTTTATTTAGGGAGCAATCAAAATTCAAAAATTCAAAATTCAAAATTCAAAATCATTTATTCAGTTTAGGCTACAAGTAGCTCTTATGAATGTCAC
Organism: Eudonia mercurella; assembly: GCA_963082485.1. Taxonomy (NCBI): domain Eukaryota; kingdom Metazoa; phylum Arthropoda; class Insecta; order Lepidoptera; family Crambidae; genus Eudonia; species Eudonia mercurella. The sequence continues at coordinate 16,369,500 of OY720028.1, forward strand.
TATGCCATCGGTTCGTAAGTATACTCTGGGCGGGAGATCTTGTATTGAGAAGAACTGGCAAGAAACTCAGCAAGTGTCCAGCTCTTTTTTCCCTTACAGCGTCAAATCAAATCAATCAACAAATCGTCAATCAATTGAAACACATATATTTTCTGATTCAGGTCTGAATTCAATGAAACCTTGCCATCATTAATAAAATGTTCGACTTAAACGTATTCTGCACGTCACGTGCAAGTCAGCAAGAAAACAACTAGAGAGAGAATATAATAGGCTCCTGTCAACTTCTTACAAAGGTATCAAATGTGGTATGAAAGCGTTTAGCAACTTTCGCTCTTGACAGTACCAGCTTTCGGAAAACTTTTACTTATCATCGTCATCATTACCTTTGGGGGCACGAGGACACGAGACTTTCCTATTATGGATGGAAATAATACATAGAGAATGGGCCATAAACCACCACACGGTCCCAGTGCGTATTAGTGTTTGTTAATGACTGCTAATGCCACCGGAACTAACGGCTTTAAGTGCTTTCTGAAGCATGGAAACTTATATTTATCTTTTACTCACCCACTCTATGTACGAAGAGCTTAGGTTTTGCTGGAAAGTTGTAGTTGATAACAGTGTCGAGTGCAGGCAGATCCAATCCTCTCGCGGCCACGTCCGTCACTATTAGCACGGAGCACTTTTTGTTTGTGAAGCGGCCCAAAGCTATTTTACGAGCGGACGGGTCTAGCCCGGAGTAGGCATAGGTCGACGATATGCCTGCCTTTTGAAGGATCTGTAAAATGTAATTATTGTAAATGTTTAGCGCCTGAGTATAATTTGAACTATATTTTTTATATTGTTTTCTAAAGTTTACGCAAAGACTACACATTGAAAGAAAACAACTTTTACGGATCTACTTGTTGTTTCATTTCAATATATTTTTTACTAGTGGACCCAGCGGACTTCGTACCGCTTTGACAGTTTACATTCATTCATTCCAGTGGGAATATTGGGATAAAAACTATCCTATGTGTTAATCCAGGATATAAACTATCTGTATGCCGAATTTCATCCAAATCCATTCAGTAGTTTTTATGTGAAAGAGTAACAAACATCCACTTTGACAGTTTCCATTCATTCCCGTGGGAATATTGGGATAAAAACTATCCTATGTGTTAATCCAGGTTATAAACTATCTGTATGCCGAATTTCATCCAAATCCATTCAGTATTTTTTACGTGAAAGAGTAACAAACATCCATCCATACTTACAAACTTTGGCGTTTATAATATTCCCCCCCGCCCGATCCTCTAAATGTCACTACACATTTATAGAATACACTAAACATGCACACTAGCTTAGGTCCAAGACACCGTACTCGTAGAACAAGGGTACGAAGAACCGGTTCACATGCGCTCTATACCAGGTACAGACATGTACCTGGGCGCTTCTCTTCTCCTACACGGCTCGGTCTACCCGAGCCGAGGTCCGAGCCTTTAGAGGCGCCCTCGGGTGGTTCCGCCCCTCGATCCGATCCGAACCCTTCGGAGAATCTAGTAGGGTACGGGGACGCGCACTAGTGCGTGACGTCGTTCCCTCTAGAAATCTTCCGAAGGTGATTCGTTTCACACGGCTTGAGGGACCCTTTACGTTCCTCGCCGCCCCCAAAAAAAAGCCCGGTGAAACTGAAAATGCCGTCTGAGGCAATCAGCAAACTCTCTATCAAAAAAAAAAAGTTTATAATATTAGTAGGATATAAATATATACTGATACCGTGTACTTGCAGAATTGTGCAAAAGCACATAAGGTTCCATAAACCACAAACATTTTATATGTGAAAGTATAATGTTGAAATTTGTCCTCCTTTCACATAGTGAGGCAACTAGCATAAACACAATTTCATAAACAGTGTTATGTTTGTTGCAATGAGAATAAGAAGCAATAAGATTTACCTTATGATTTTACTATCATGAAAAAAGTTATAATTAATGTATATATTTATGTGCTTCAGTGGTTTATATTACACAATGTCTGTTGATAGAAAAATATGACATTTTATTAATAAACAAAAATAAAAATGTATCTCTTACCACTTCCAATTGTTTAGGGAAACAGGTCTGTTAAACTGTTTCTAAATATTGTAGCATCAAAGACTTTCAAGTCACTATAATATTAAAATTACCAATCTAAGCACTTACCAAATGTAAATATTCAACATGGTGTTTAGTTGCAGCAAAAACAACAGCTTGAGGCGTTTTTGGTGTTAAAACCTTATCCAGCAACAGTAACAGAGCTGCCGTTTTCAATTCTGCCCTGACTGATATCCAACCAAGCCACAGAGTAGACGGCAATTTCCAATCAACATCCAATCTTATCAGTATAGGGTCAGACAGGCCGGCTCTAGCAAATTCAACTAGCATTTTGGGCATTGTTGCAGAGAACAACAACGATTGTCGGCTGGATGGCAATCGAGCTACTATCTCTTGCAATTGCTCACCAAATCCCAGCTCAAATAGACGATCGGCTTCATCAAACACTACCACTTCTGTAATGACAAATAATATCTTACAGGATTAACAAACACTTAGATAATATACAAGTTTTTGCTTTTTTATTAAAGCCATAATGTTGCATATTTAAGCCTCAATTTAATCATATAATCAACCTATTTAGGTTGATTATATGATTAAATTGAGGCAATCTTTTATTTATTCATTTTAAACAATGACATATTAAAACAAGATAAACATAACAAAATAAAATAAAAAGTTGAGATGTGAGTGTGTGAGAATAGTGAAAATAATAATGAACTTTTGTGAGAGAGGACTTTTGCTAATAGAACTTACTTATGTTATCAAGTTTCAAGCTCATCTCAATACAGATGTGCAGGAATCGCCCGGGAGTTGCAACAACTATGTCTGGTGGTGTGCCAGACATCACACTGAATTGTTGGTCAATGGACTCTCCACCGAGAATTGCTGCCGATGTCAGGCCAGTGAATTTTCCCAGCTCCCGAACAAACTTGAGAGTCTGTGAAAATGCAAAATATTTAACAACATGGTAGTAAATGTCAAATAATATTAGAAAAATTCTCGTAATAAATATAACTTAAGAAATAAAGTAGTAATAGTACTAGTACGAAACCACAAATTTGAACTATGGCTTTGGTTCACATTTAAAAACATAAAGGAGATAATAAGGCACTTCATTGTTTCAGACAGTCACTACTGGGTATAAGTAAAATCAAAATCATTTATTTCAGGAAATAGGAATTCTTATTTTCTAACTACAAAAAGAAAGTACTAATTTTATGATATTAAATAAAAGAAAACACTACAAAATTGCATTACTTATTTTTTATAAACCTTCTCTTGACACTTCTTAACAGTTCTGTGCAAATTCTTAAAATAAATAAACATAAAAAAAACAATAAGTACCTGTAAAGCCAGTTCTCTAGTGGGAGACAAAATGAGAGCTCTAATATTCTTTCCCGGTAATGGTTTGTTGGTTGGTGCAGTGAGTTTTTCCAGTATTGGCAGCACAAAGCAGGCTGTCTTACCTGACCCTGTTCGGGCCATGGCCACCACATCTTTGCCAGTTAAAGCAAGTGGTATAGTCTGAAAAACAAAGGAAAATAAAGGAGAGTAAATTCTTGTCTTTAAAATACTATTGACAAAGAGATATTTAAACAAAGCGGCAGAGATTTGTCTCAAATAGTGAAACCTCAAAATTGCTTGCTTATAAATAATTGTTCTGTTTGAAGATTCATTCAAAGGCCGTACATCTGTCGAGCTATCAAAAGCATTGAATGAAAAGAAGAAGATAAAAGGTACACTGTGTTTATAACCTTAAAAACAAAAATAGAACTAACCTTTCTTTGAATAGGCGTTGGTTGCTTATATCCTCGTTTGGTTATGCCTTTTAAAACTGGAAAACCGAATCCCATGGACTGGAACCCACCAGAGGTCTTTTTCTTTTTACTTTGGGATTCTTTTGGGGTATCGTTTACTGATACATCTTCAGTAGATGGTGCATCAAAACCTGGGAGGTCAGTTCCCAAATTTTTTGGCTTTAACATGTTGCTAAAGTTTTAAGCAGTATTATTTTAATTAAATTAAATTAAATTATAAAAATTATCACACGCCACATAAACGCACATGTCCGTGTTTTGACGTAACTAACATTGACAAATTATGACAATACGATACGACATTATGACATTGACATTAACATGCATGACATATGTTTTTTTATTATCATCTCCAATTTACTGAAGGCAAAAGGACTGTTATCATACAGCCGCGTCTTCAATATATTTTTAGTTTACATTTAATGATTGATAAATGATATTGGGTGGATTCGCGTTTTGGATTTTTTCTGATTTATTTTGAAGCCTTTTTGTAAATTAATCTGAAATGCGTGCAAAGTTTCAAAAATCGAAAGAAGTACTATTAAGTAAGATCTGCTTAACAAAGGCACTCTTTTTTATCAAGAATTTAGATAATATTTGATCTCAAAAAATAATAAGAGAAATGGTAATGACGTTAGGCTAATGGCAATGATTTTTTGAGGATGGTAATGATTAGGAATGCTTGGTAATGACGAGCTTTTACGGCAAAAATAATAATTAAGTACCTGATACCTATTTTAGAAGACATACCTATGTATTTTTTTCATATATAAGTAGTTGCTAACTTGTAAATAAAACACTTACTTATGAATTTGTAAAGTTTAATAACACAAAAATTAAAATTCAACAAATCTCGTAACAAACACAATCTCGGTCTTTAATTTAACTATGCTATCATGGCTCAATCCAACTCGCCGATATTAATCTACTCTTATGGCACGTATTAAGTTGTTAAGTAGGTAACTAAATTTTAACTTAACTTTAAGTGATTAATTGCATGTAAACACAGAATTTAGTAGCAAGTTGCAAGTTAAAATTTAGCTAACAACTAAACAAGATATTTAGAATTTTGTCTATTTTTCGGTTAAGTTGGTGGGCGAGGCTTGTCACTTGACACGTTTAGACTGGCACAATATTAGTTAAATGCAGAAGTGTAGTGAGCGACGCGCTCGGGTTCAATTTTATTGTTCGTATTAAATTATTGATTATTGTATTAAACATATTTACTCGATTTAGAAACTCTACAAAAATGAGATAGACTGCGAAAACTATTGCCAGTAATGAGAAAATATATTGTAATATGTAATTTTAATTTTGCATCTAATGCACATCGCATTACAGTATCTTTTTTCTGTATTTCGTTTTCCACTTTAGATAACAAGTAAATAAAAGAGTCTTCTGCCATGCGTGACGCATTAAAATATACTTGTTATTAAATCTTCATTCGCTAGCTCCTCTAACAAAGTGGCACTTGATCCTTGGCCATACTGATCTCTTCTATTTATTCAATTTCTCGCCCAGTTTTTTGGGTATGGTTATTTCCCTAATTATTTCATCTTTGACTTCATAACAAATTTAGCACAGAATTTACGACTTCATTACGTGGTTGATCGTCCATCTTGAGTGAACTAAGCAAACTAATTACTTAAATATGTACGTATGGACATATACTTAAATATAAGCCACATAAAATTAAGTTTAAATTTAGTTACCTACTTAACAACTTAAAACGTGTAAATCCGCCATTACTCTGTAAGCCCTATTCAATGTCGACAACTACGTCATCAACATCCGATCTAAATATTTTTACAAATATTGAAAGATCTGTTAAGAATTAGGCAAGCTATATTTATGATTACATATACATATAATTCATGTCATGGGATGCGAATTCCCTTCGTGGAAATTTTTTCAGCACTGTCTTTTTTCACATATCTAATAGTTTCAATAGTAAGTAGGTGGAGCTCGATGGCGCAGTGGTTAACGCGCCCGGTCTGCGAGTGCTGAGGTTAAGCCGGTCATCGGATGCGTGACCAAAAATTATTATCTCGAGCTCCTCCGTGCTTCGTAAGGCACGTTAAGCCGTTGGTCCCGGCTGCATTAGCAGTCGTTAACAACCACCAATCCGCACTAGGCCCGCGTGGTGGTTTATGGCCCGTTCTCCCTATCCATCCATAGGGAAGGCTCGTGCCCCAGCAGTGGGGACGTAAATGAGCTGATGATGAATAGTTTCAATATGTAGTACTATGTAATATTGAAGTTTCATTTTTGAAAACGGCAACTACCTAAAATAAAATATTATTTTGTATGATGTATTTTTAAAGTTAAAATATGTTTAGATATATTTATAGATTAGATATATATTATATGTTAAAATATGTTTTTTATGTATGCATAAACCCACGACCATTATTCCCCAAAAGGTGATTAGAGATCATCATATCCTATCCAAGCCATGGTTTGGATCAATGTCCACTTTTAGCAAATAGAGCGACCTTGTTGTTAATTATGCAAAGGAAGTGTCAGGATGCTGGCCAATCGCCTTTTTTGATGCACTGGTGCATAATCTCGATTCACCACTTACGAATGCTGACAAGAAAAGCTGGCTATTATAATACTATAATCCAGACAAGCACGGATAATTTAATATTTTTAGCAAATTAAAATAAAGATAACATCATCATCATCATCATTATTTAATAAAATAACGTTATGGGTATTACTTGTTGGGCTTCTACAAGTATAAGGCTAGATAAATAAGATCTTTTTAGCTATCCATGCTACCGTTGACCTTATCTTCACCATATCTTCACCTCATCATCAGGTGAGATTTTAAATAAATAATATTTGACACGTTTTTTACATTTGACTTTTTACCTTAACAAATTCAATTTACACTTCTGAGAATCATTTTTATTATTAGAATAACAATACATACTATAGAATAACAAAACAATAGATTGTTTAAGTTTGTTATTTCTTTCCATCGAAGTAAATAAAAGGGAAGTGATATTTTTTTTAAATTTGGTTAAGTACCTACATTGATTGATGTTCGCCACACCCCTTGTTAAATGTTATATGACCAATTTCTCACAGCTATTTCCTGTTTTCCGTTGCATTGACCAACGACATACGTCACAGTCACCGCTCATCCAAGGTCTAAACCGGTTTGCGAAAAGGTAAAATACATGTGCCCGACTGTGAGTATTTTATGTTCGACGCTTATCGGTTTATAATAAATTATTTGACATATCTATAAAATAATCAATCGACTCCTTGTATACGTTCAATGCCAATTTATTATAATACAGTCGAGTCCAATTTCAATAGTATATAACAACAATAGAGCGACAGAGACCTAACTCTATCGCTCTATTCCATTATTTAGTTAATTAAGGTATATTTAAAAAGGCAATGGAATATAAGTTAACTGTACTTATTTACTTTGACAAGGCACACAAGGCACACATTATTGGACTGTAAAACTTCAGTGCTCCTAGTGTACCTAGCTGCCGACTTTTAATTGGGAACACGACTAAGGCTGACAGCTTAGAGCATTTAAGGCTGTCAGAGGCGACGGGTGCCATTCCAAACTATTTAGTTTCATTTGTTTTGTTCCGTTACGCACGAAAGGCAGACATTATTCGTCGGGGGATAAGGCTTTTAAGTTCGTTCGTTTTTTGTTTCGCACGCAAAGAAAATGTTAACGGTTTGTAATTTGTGGCTTAATAGTCCACTGGCAGTTTGTATGTGAACGACGAGGTAGCAGGGTGCCTACTGTGAGTTTTGTTTACTATCCGTATTCATTCGATTACGTTTACGAAAACGAAAATTAGTGTGGCATTGAAGCAGCGCCTCCTAGCGGCATACGAGAGGAGTTAACATTTTGCCATACAAAGTCTCGTATTGAATGAAACTCGCACTTGGCACTCAGTTACTATAAGTTAATGTGAGATGATACTACAGTCACAGATTACATTTTATAGAGTTATTTTATCCAATTATCATATACATTTTATATAGTGACACAAACTATAGTGTTCGACACTTTAAGCACAGTGTTCGAAACAGATTTAAGTACGCCAAAAAATAACATTGATTTTCATTTAAATTTTACTGTATGATGCCAGCTAGGAAGCAGGTGTTCTGTATTTAGTTGTAGCTAAATACTAAAGTATGTTGTTGACCCCATTTTTAATGATTAAGGGCTGATTTTTCTATCGATAGTTAAAATTTATTCTAACTATCGATAGAAAAATCAGCCCTTATATAGGGCCTAAGGCCTAAAACGTCAATCACAGGTTCCTGTTGATCACTGCTGCCTCTACTTTAGTAAATACCGGCCAAGTGCGAGTCGGTCTCGCGCACGAAGGGTTCCGTACCATTATCTATATAAAAATATTTAAAGTTTCTACTTGTTATCGTTATTAAGACCGAGAGAAATCACGTTTGTTGTTTGGGAGCCCCCCTTAAATATTTTTTATTTATTTAATTATTTATTGTTAAAGTGAAAAATATAACTCAATATTGTGTGAATATTTCAAGCGTCTACCTGTTGCCGTTATCAATATCGAGCAAAAACGAGCAAAAAAATCACGTTTGTTATATGGGAGCACCCTTAAATATTTATTTTATTCTGTTTTTAGTATTTGTTGTTATAGCGGCAACAGAAATAAATCATCTGTGAACATTTCAACTTTCTAACTATCACGGTTCATGAGATACAGCCTGGTGACAGACGGACAGACAGACAGACAGACGGATGGACGGCGGCGGAGTCTTAGTAATAGGGGTCCCGTTTTACCCTTTGGGTACGGAACCCTAAAAATACTTTTCTGTCGAAATCGACTTCCGCTATGATACTGTATGGTTTAGAATCTAAATAAGGAGACATACAAACTTACTTACAATGCTTTAAAGCATATTAATACTTTATTTATATGTTAAAGTTTCGATTTCCGTATTAAACCAGTTCATCAAAATATTTTACAGGTCATCGGTTCTATTAGTGCCTCCTGTTAGCATATAAAAACGCTACAACCTTTCACTTCCGGATACCAGCACCAAATTTTTAGGTGTTGTTAACTATAATATACTGACTTCAAAAGTGCGGGAGATAACATTTTTAGGGCCTGGTTCCCCTGTTATGACCAAAACAAAATGGCGACCACCGCGACTGAAACATCTGCGTATACCAATGAAATTATAAATTTGTTATAGTAAATTTTCTTTCATTTGATACGTATATGTCAACTGTATTATTTCTAAAGTTATATGCAGTTTTTCTTGACGCGACAGCCGCCATTTTTGACGTGACAACGTCTTATAATTCGATAGAGCCGGCTGCACGCACGAAAAAGTTCGGCGTTACCTCGCTCTGAGGCGTTCCATGTAAGGCTTGAAGTGTAAGCGAGAGCGCGGAACGAGCGACAAAGAAGCACAATCGGCTGAGTAGAAATTTAGCCGTGCTGCTGTGCAAGCCCGTGTCCGGCATCGCCACCGCGGTACTTACCCCCAACACCCCCCGACACCCCCAACACCTCCCGACACCACCAACTCCTCCCGCCTACCTGTTCGACGGGCTGCTGCTGCTGTGCAAGCCCGTGGCCGGCATCGCTACCGTGGTACGTACCCCCAACACCCCCCGACACCCCCAACACCTCCCGACACCCCCAACTCCACCCGCCTACCTGTTCGACGGGCTGCTGCAGGCTGCTGTGCAAGCCCGTGGCCGGCATCGCCACCGCGGTACGTACCCCCAACACCCCCCGACATCCCCAACACCTCCCGACACCCCCAACTCCTCCCGCCTACCTGTTCGACGGGCTGCTGCAGGCTGCTGTGCAAGCCCGTGGCCGGCATCGCCACCGCGGTAAATACCCCCAACACCCCCCGACACCCCCAACACCTCCCGACACACCCAACTCCTCCCGCCTACCTGTTCGACGGGCTGCTGCAGGCTGCTGTGCAAGCCCGTGGCCGGCATCGCCACCGCGGTACTTACCTCCAACATCCCCCGACACCCCCAACACCTCCCGACACCTTCTTATTTTTGCTTTTACAGGGGATCCAGGCGCTAAAAAGTTTGTCTTCTCGCACTTTTGTAGACAGATGATGATGGCTAACAACATACTAAAATTTGTTACTGGTATCCGGAAGTGAAGTGTCCTTGTGCTAACAGAAGGCACTATATTTTGTGTTTAAATGGTTTGATTAACAATATCATATCCTCAAACGGTACATCATTATAATAATAACTAGCTGGCCCGGCGAACTTCGTACCGCTTTGACAGTTTGCATGACAACAAAACAAACAAATAATTTTGTATTGGAAAATGAAATTGTCGTTTTTAGTATTTTCCGTTACTTATTATTTATGTTTTTCACCGTTTAAACCTTTCCTGAACTTCCATAAATATTTCAAAATAAAAAATTTGCCATATCGGTCCGGCCTTTCTCGAGTTTTAGCGACTCAAATGAACAGCAATAATTGATTAGTATGTATGTATATGTATGTATGTACAAAATGAGTATGTAAAAAAAATATACTAAAAACGACAATTTATTTTTGCAATACAAAATGATTTGTTTGTTTTGTTGTCATGGAAACCATTAATATTATATATATTTTACTTAATGATGGAAACTGTCAAAGCGGTACGAAGTCCGCCGAGTCTGCTAGTATATAGAAAATAATATGATTAAACCACAACGTCGCAGTATTGACCTACGTGTAGGTTGATTGGAAGTTTACTATAAAATTATCTACCGTTTATAAATACCGAGTTTTGTTTACTATCCGTATTTATTCGATTACGTTTATGAAAACGAAAATTAGTACCTATGGCATTGGAACAGCGGCTCCTGACGACATACGAGAAGAGTTAAAATTTTGCCATACAAATCCTCGTTTTCGTTAACGTTATCGAATTTCAAAAATAACTCACACTAGGTTCTTAGCTTCGATCAACAATACACTAGATAACGCCTCACGAACTAAAACAAATCTCAAATATGGCACTGGCTGACTTTACTATAAATGGAGAAAAACTATCCTAAGTTTTGATAATTTCAACCTAATTTATACTTTTTTTGCAAAGGAATAAAGCACAGTTTTGATTATTAAGACATTCACTTACGATCTTACGTCGAAAACGACAGAAAGAGATAAGAAATTTAAATAAACACTTATGTATTTAAAAATATATACAAAGACCCTTTACATCCAAATTCGACCTTATTACATAAAAATAAAACAGCAAATGGCAGACACGAAATGTTACTTACTTCATTTCGAATTTCTGCATTATTGACTTTACTTGCTCCGAACAGAGTATTATGGAGTCGCACTTAGTAATTTATTTTTTGTTTTAAGGAAGTTATTTTTAATAAGGAATTAGGTTTATTTTATTTTATGGCTTATGCATTTGACTGCAAAATTGTATACAAAAAGCAATTTATTATACTTTGCTATACTTTGCATACATTTATGTAATAGTAGATTCAGTTCAAATTAACTGATATAGAACTATACCTACCTTGAGCATGGTTGGAAAACATGCTTAAATGAAAGAATCCTGATGAGAAATTGTAATCTAAACAACAATATAATCACAATCAAATTGTTTTATTTATGTAACAATATACATTATTTGAGGTGATTTTCATATAAAGAACAATAAACCAAATTCAAATACAAATTTAAATTATTAAATTTGAGGATAGCCCTTTTCCTCAATCGACGTCTTTGTGCATTCCCCATAATATCGGATTTTTTGAAATGTATTGAGCAAATTACAGAATTTTTTTAGGTCTAAAAAAATCCTCCTGTCTCTCTTCCGCTACTATGGAAATCCATTTGGCACATTGAAATGGGTCGCCAGGAAATTTAGAAATAGAAAATATAATTGAGAAGTACCTATCTATAAAATTTTTTAAACTACTCCATAGATTCACTGTCCCAGAGCAACTATACGTTGGCCAAACATTAGCAAATGTTGGCGCGTGGGTTGGTTTTAAAAATTAAAGATTGTTTTTTCATAAAAACAATTAGGTAATTTATTATTTATGTTATGAAAAAGCATTTACTTACCGAAAGTATGATATTCCTTCCGATATATTTTATTTCGATAGTTATTTTTACAGTTTTTGAATACACACTGATGCATTGTGGTACGTTATCATGTTGGCGCAGTCAACAGCGAACTAAATAGAAATAAGACCCCACTTTGAATGTGAGGCGTTATTCGCTCGGCCGTTTTTGACACCCTGACCGGTTATCTAAGAAACAAAATTTAAATAAGATAACCCGTAATATAAGTTTAGTACAATTAAAATTAATGTTTATTGCTGTTCATTTAAAAGTTCTTTAACTAGAAAACTAACTACTTTACTTATAAATATCGTTGTGGCGATAGTGTTTGACACTAGTTTTTGTAATAAATATAAAAAAAACCGGCCAAGTGCGAGTCGGACTCGCACTTGGCCGGTTTTTTACTACTTACTAGATCTCGTTCAAACCAATTTTCGGTGGAAGTTTGTATGGTAATGTACATCATTTATTTTTTTTGTTTTATCATTATCTTATTTTAGAAGTTGTAACTTATACACATTTTACCACTTTGGAAGTGTCTCTGGCGTAAACTATTCAGTTTAGAAAAAAATGATATTAAAAACCTCAATATCATTTTTGAAGACCTATCCATTGATACCCCACACGTATGGGTATGATGAAAAAATTTTTTTTGAGTTTCAGTTCTAAGTATGGAGAACCCCCAAAATTTATTGTTTTTTTCTATTTTTGTGTGAAAATCTTAATGCGGTTCACAGAATACATCTACTTACCAAGTTTCAACAGTATAGTTTTTATAGTTTCGGAAAAAAGTGGTTGTGGCATCGGACGGACAGACAGACAGACAGACAGACAGACAGACATTACGAATCCATAAGGGTTCCGTTTTTTGCCATTTGGCTACGGAACCCTAAAAAATGGTGCCACTACCATAAATAGTTTAAATACATGTAAAATAACAGAAACAAAAGAACGTTGACAGTTGGTAATTGTATACCTGTTTATTCCGTTCACTAATCGTGTGTATTACCGTTATTATGTTACGTTGCCCGAACTAATTACTTCTACAAATAACTGTTAGATGCTATCTGCTAGTCAGCAGTAAACACACGCGACTAGATACACGTTTTAACGCCTCTGTGGTTTAGTGGTAAAGGTCACCGGTCTCAGACTTGAGGTCCGGGTTTGATTTCCATTGGGGGAACATGTTTTTTTGATTGGTAGTGGGGCTTGTTTGTCCACCTGACAACCTATCACCATCTTATCGATGTCGCCATAACATCAATGTTTGTAGCATTGTTGTGTTCCGGCATCTAGACGTGGTACTCAAGATAAAATATAAAGCATAAATAATTTGCAATTTATTTGAATCATCATCATCATCATCAGCTCTTTTTATGTCCCCACTGTTTGGGGCACGAGCCTTGGATAGGGAGAACGGACCATAAACCACCACGCAGGCCCAGTGCGGATTGGCAATTTTATTTAAATAATAACATTAAATTCAATGCACTTAGCCTTTCAGTTTTAGACGCTGTAATTTAGTCGTTAGTTATTAATAAATACAGTTTCAAATATAATAAGTATTGATTACATCAAGTTAAAATACAATGGACATTAAATACAAAAGTCAAAGACTAAACGCTCTTTTGAGAGCATTAAATTAAGTAATCCATTAAGTCGAGTTTTGTGTTCATTCGTTCATATTGCCTCGTAGTCGCAGCTAAAGTAGCTTAGCGGTAAGTTCTTTTCCGAATTTTCACCATGGCCACCTTTGTAAACCGAAAATATATAGATTATCGTCAGCTGTACACTGCCTAATCGTTTAATTTCACAACAGTTTACCAAAAATACATTTCCTATTTTACATACATACATACATCACGCCTTTTTCCCGGAGGGGTAGGCAGATACCACCTCTTTCCACTTGCTGCGATCCTTACAGACTTCTTTCGCTTCATCCACATTCATTAGTCTCTTCATACACGCTCGTCGATTTAGGGTACTATTTTACGCGACTCTGGAAGCACACTTCACCCGAAATTCTTAATAAATTACCGAGGAACTGGTCTTCTCGGGTCTGGTTGTGGTACCGTCGTTGTTCCTGGTTTCCATAACACAAGTGCTCAAGCTACTGTCTTTGGAGTCAGAGCAATGTATGCGATGATGTCCAATTTTTTTTATCGACACCGTTACCTCTGGGCCTGAGACGGTGGTCTATCCAAAGATTAAGGCAGTTAGTGTAACATTGATTCAGAAACGTAGGTATAGAATGATCTGATAAGCTACTAGCTTTTGCAGTGTAAAAGGGGGAAGAGAGCCATCACATTACCGTGCTGCCCTTCTGGGTGCCTGGTGTGAGTTTATTATCCGTATTCATTCGATTACGTTTACGAAAACGAAAATTAGTATGGCATTGATGCTGCGCCTCCTGGCGACATACGAGAAGAGTTAAAATTTAGCCATACATATATACATACATACATTAGTGATCGAATTGCAAATGAAACTCGCACTAGGCACCCTGGTGACGGGTATCCATAAAAAAACTCCTTGGGTAAAAAAGGGGGATGCAAAGCAAACTCCTTACCTACTACGTTTATTCAGACACAGTGTTGGTTTAGTCAACATAGGTGTTATAAGTAAGTTCCAGTTTCCCGTCTGAATACTTGAATGCATTAATATTAATAAATGATAATTTTGATAGTAACAATGTCACTTAATTGCGATAATTTAATTGCTTAATTTTAATTGCGATTCTTCAATTTAATTGTATTTATTTAGTATTCAAATTTGTTATTTTACATACATATAGGCTAATTATCATAATCTATACTATTAATAAAGAATTAAAGTTTGTGACTTTGTTTGTTTGTTTCTGGTCTAATTCCAAAAATTCTTTAACAGATAGAATGCTATATGCCTTGCGGGTAACATAGGCTACATTTTATTTTGATAAATAATAGTTACCAGTTGAAAATCGCCAAAGTAAATTAAATCAGAAGCAAAAGCGCCGCTTGGCTGCTTTATGCGTACGCTGAACAAACGGTTAAGTATACATGATAATAGTAATAAAAAATAAGTCAGCGACACGATATACCTAGCTTTTATAGTAAAACCACAATAACGTTATATATCACGCTAATATTTTAAAGAGGTAAAATTTATAAATTTGGAATTGGGAGGTAATCACCGAAAGTACTGATCTGATTCCAAAAAATATTTTACCAATATTTAGAATGGACCTTAAGGCTGCACAAAAACTATATTTTAATTTGATGAACAATATTTTCAACTTCCAAATCTTTACATTTCTAAAAGAATTCATAAAAAAGATTTGCAACTTGGCTGCTTTCCATCCATGCATCCAGAGATTACCCTCCGCAAACAAACAAACAAACAAAGTCACAAACTTTACCTCTTTATTAATAGTATAGAAAAAACAAAGTGCTTATTTGTTTCTATATTATTATGCACAATATTTACTAAAAGGCAGTCCGTATAATAACATAAATTATTTTGCGTGAGCTATAATTAACCTGCCGATGCTGTAAACATCCTGTTACAATAAGATCCAAATACATCCATCCTATTTTTAGCAATGTTAAGATCAACAAAAATCATTGACGTCTATCTTTTTAAGATGTAGCTGATTCATGATTACTGGTGGGATTTCCAGTCGTTGTTCGTGTAATTAGCAATGCTATGGAAGATTCCTTACTTGATGCCAATAAAAGGCTACTGAGAACGTACTACCTACTAAGTAAACACATTGTGACGCAATCTGCATGGCATAATTAACAACAATATTGCCAAGGATGATATTATTGGATTATGATTTAATTTGACGTACTTGAGGATATTACGGGTTACTCACTATGGACCTTATTAGAAGGTCAAGGTCACTCAAAGAGCAATGGAAAGGGCTATGCCCGGGGTTTCTCTGCGAGATCGAATCAGAAATGAGGAGTTCCGCAGAAGAACAAAGGTAACCGACATAGCCCGAAGAGTTGCTAAGCTCAAGTGGCAGTGGGCAGGGCACATTGCTTGCAGGACTGATGGCCGCTGGGGCAGAACAGTCCTCGAGTGGCGACTGCGTACCGGAAAGCGCAGTGTGAGCAGGCCTCCAACAAGGTGGACCGACGATGATCGCGGGAAGATGCTGGATGTAAGCAACACAAAACTGGTCGTAGTGGAGATCCTTGGGGGAGGCCTTTGTACAGAATTGGTTATTTTATTTAATTTCATTTTGTTGTTTTTTGTTTCAAGCTAACCTAACAATTTTTACTATTTTTACTTGACATGTAACAACTTATGAGCTATTAACAAGCTACCATATTTAAATAAATTTAACAATAAATTACGATGTTTGCCGCTGTGTTGCGGATAAAAACATAGAGCCTACGTCCAAACAAAAACAATAAAGTTAGTAATTTCATTATTTTTCTGTAGTTCAATGATTGTCTTAGTACCTATATTTATCAAAATAATTTGATAGAGTTCGTTTCTAAATTCTAATATTATTGACTAAATCATTTCGCTTTCATATAATTTAACATCCATAGATTTATACATTACCTGCCTCCTTATTTACAGGCTCACCACATCACAAGTATGCTACATAGCTACCTACCTGCAGTAACAATTTCTCTCCCCGCTCACTCACTCTCTCTCTCTCTCTCTCTCTCTTGAGTAAGACATTGACATTGTTCTCAAAATCTCTACAATCGAAACGTAAACTAACACATGAAGATCGCATCTTAGCGTTGCGTCGATAATTAACACCCTATAGTTGCAATTTCAACCCCCCTCCCCCCCTCGTAATTAAAGCATTCAATCAAGTTGTATCTGCATCGCTCACACATTCCGCCTCGGCGTTGTATAACAATGCCCTTGTTGCAATTCAACTTGCCCTTATTCAAGGCATGCACGCAAATTGCATCAGTTTGCGACGCGTGTGGCCGAGACATGTTTTACAAAGTGACAAGTCCGTAAACACAATTACGATCTCGAATTCTCGATATTCTCGATTTCTCACCTTCACTGTTTACACTTTAAACCAGTAACCCTGTCGTCAGTGGTAACCTTGATGATTAATCGTAAAATCCCTCAGCATTTCTCGGAGATACCTTTATAATTTATTCAACGGCCTTTGTGGTCTAGTGGGTAGGGAGATTCCCGGTACCTCATGACCAGTTCCGGATTCGATTCTAAAGGCTCTACGCCTAGCCCTACGCGGTTTGGTTGGTAGAAGGCCTTGCTCTAAGTTCTAGGCTGTCATTCCACCAAGAAACCAAAACAAGCATCTAATAGCCAGTTCTTCCAGTATTTTCGGCCTTATCGTCACTTCAAGTGAGATGATTGGACAGTTTGCCCGTTGTACAATTTAAAAAATGCCTACCTATAAAGTGTTGGCAGTCTTACTATTTTTAATCACACATCCTATTCATCGTAACGTAGTTCTCACGAGGAAAGCTGAGACAATAGAGATGACTATAACAACATCAATTAGTCATAAAACATTTAAAGTACCGCCATCATATAACAGTTCTTCAAAAAATATCACACATTTTATGATTTGACCTAAACACGAATTTCTGTAACTTAAAAAGTGGTTGATAAACACTCAACTGATAGAACATGATAATGGATTCATAATTCGGTATCCTCATACACTTTCTATGAAAGAAATGGAAATAATGTTGTTTTGGCAGGTGCTAAAAAGTTTCTCAATTGACTACTAATAACCAGTCAACTGCCCTATTGATGAAGGTCGTATAGCTGAATAGTGATGGCATGATAACCTTTTATGACTTAAACCATAAAACATTAAGTGGCTTCCCTGCCTGACCCAGAGTTATTAAAAGACACGTCAGGGTGCCGAGTGCGAGTTTCATCCGCTATTCGATCACTATAACGAAAACGAAAATTTGTATGGCAAAATGTTAACTCTTCTCGTGTGCCGCCAGGAGGCGCTGCTTCATTGCCATACAAATTTTCGTTTTCGTTAAGTAATTGAATGAATACGGATAGTAAACAAAACTCACACTAGGTACCAGTGGAGAGGGGTGGAGATACGGCGAAGGTAAACCGGCCAAGAATTTACAAATCAGACAATAATAAACATGGAAATAAATCATTTTGTTCACTACGCAACTGCCTGGCACACACGTATTTTTACCTAATTGGTGACAATAATTACTGACATAATTATTAAGATCTGCATGGTGGATCCTTGGAGTGGGATTTCTAATAGGGAAGCCGATGGGAATCGGTATGTATGGATCCTTCGCCACTGCTAGGCACCCTGATCGATTATCTGTATACTCCCAAGTGCCACCATAGACGGCGAAGATCATTTAGTCAAAAAATGAGGAGACTACAGAAGGTAATGTTTATACAAATGCGCTCGAGCAACGCACGCATAGACTCTCTCACGGACACGCAATCTCGGATCATCTCAGAGCAGTCCGAGCGCAGCAGTTGAAAATCAGTTATCACGTGACCTGGATTGCCTACACGTGACCTGGATCGCCTACTTGAGGCACACATAGGCAGCATCACTGTAGATTTGGCGCGCTTCACCACGGTGCACTCTGATTGAGTAAGGGCTCCCACACATAAACACGACACGAGACGCCGCGTCGTACTACGATGCGGAGTCTGTCTAGTATTTGACAGGCAATAAGGTTTATACTAGCCTGGCGCAACGCTTATTTTTGAGGTGCGACGTCGTATCATGTTTATGTGTTTCGTCCCTAACGCCAACGTCGCCTCCCATCCACGGGAGGCGACCGTTCCATCAGCCTATGTAGCCCTTCAAAGGCTATAGGCATCCCCAGGGGGTGTTTAGTCAGTAGGAGTCTGACACAGGCTAGCTCAACCGCTTGAGGTAGAACCGTACATGTAGTATTGACCTCCTCCCATCTCCGGGTTGCTAGTTTTAGCAAGTGGGTGCACCATCTGCGAAGTACAAAAAAAGCAGCAGCGACCGATCCCGGAGATCTTTTACCGTAAACATCTTACCCTCTGAACCTTATCACTTAAATATGAGATAAGAAGATTCAAGGATGCATCTCTAAATCCATAGTGGTAGAGCTTCCTGACTAGGGTTTCAGAGATAGCGTGTCCGTTAAAGGTTGTTTATGTGAAGGTGGCTCAAGGGTTTTTGTATAAAGATAAAGCTTATCTTCTGCAGTCTCCTCATTTTGTGCTCGAGTCCTGAATTCAATAAATAAGATAAAGTCGTCAGAGTTGTTAAGTCACTGCCCTTGCCTACCGTTCGAGGTTGTTTTGTTAATAAAGGCAGAATGGCAGTCTGGTTTTTTGCTAGTAAAAGTAATTGCTTCATAATGTACAATTTACGTTCATTGTTGAATGCATCTAAAGGTAGACATTTTTAATTGTGCTATAAAATCTTTAGTTAATGAACTAGGTTGTCTTACGTATAAGTTAGGTTTATAGGTTGTTGTAAATAGTGTAATAAAATAAGAATGGGGATAATGTATTGTTATTGTTACCACATCGGGTAAGCGGCAAGATAAGGTAGAATCGCGCTTCATCCGCACTTTTTTTAAATATTTTACGGGTAAGCACTGTGCCTTGATCTCACCTCGCACAAAGCAGAAGAACACAATAACTTTACCAACATTGCTGTTATGGCTACTGACTTGAGACTTAAATATAACAACTTATGACATATCTGTGTTTCTTTATGTGTCATCATCATCATCATCAGCCATATGACGCCCACTGCTGGGCATAGGCCTCCCCCAAGGATCGCCACACCGATCGGTCCTGCGCTGCCCGCATCCAGCGGCTTCCCGCGACCTTGACCAGATCGTCGGTCCACCTTGTAGGGGGCCTGCCTACGGAACGTCGTCCGGTGCGTGGTCGCCAATCGAGAACCTTTCCGCCCCAACGGCCATCGGTTCTCCGCGCTATGTGTCCCGCCCACTGCCACTTCAGCTGAGCAATCCTCCGAGCGATGTCAGTTGTTTTAGTTCTCCTGCGGATTTCATCATTTCTGATTCTATCGCGCAAGGAAATACCGAGCATCGCTCTTTCCATTGCTCGCTGGGTGACCTTGAGCCTTCTTATGAGACCCATAGTAAAGGACCACGTCTCACTCCCGTATGTAATCACTGGCAACACACACTGGTCAAAGACTTTTGTCTTGAGACATTGAGGAATTTTAGATGCGAATACATCACGTAGCTTCCCGAATGCAGCCCATCCGAGCTGGATTCGTCGAGAGATCTCTTTCTCGAAGTTGGACCAAAAAGTATTTTATACTATTCTATTCTCAAACAAGTCTGAGACAGGAGGTAAACCACGGAGGCGGTTAGCGATTTAGGCTAAGCATATATTGAGGAGGTCGATGGCGCAGTGGTTAACGCGTCTGGCTAAGTGCTGAGGTTAAGCAACTTTCGCAAAGGCCGGTTATCGGATGGGTGACCAAAAATGTATCATCTCGAGCTCCTCCGTGCTTCGGAAGGCACGTAAAGCCGTTGGTCCCGGCTGCATTAGCAGTCATCAATAACCATCAATCCGCACTGGGCCCGCTTGTTGTAGTTTATGGCCCGTTCTCTCTCTATCCATCCATAGGGAAGGTTCGTGCCCCAGCAGTGGGGACAAAGGAATGAGCTGACGGTGATATATTGTATAAATTGTATTATTTATTGTATAGACAACTTTGTCATGAATATGAACGAATAATAATCGCACTTCACACTTATATTATAAATGAGAAAATTTGTGTGTATGTGTGTGTGTGTATATTTGTTGTTTTTTCACGCTGCAACGGATGAATGGATTTGGATGAAATTCGGCATACAGATAGTTTATAACCAGGTTTAACACATATGATATTATCTTATCTTAGTGGGCCCTGCTGAGGTTTCCCTCTTGCAGTAGCACTTCGACCCATCGGGATCTTTTGTGGAACGTCGTCCTTTCACTCTTCTCCCTCTGTAAAGATGCCATAAGTTTGGCCACGTCCCTAAGAGCGAAGAGCCTGAAGTCCTCCGGTCTCGGATAAGCCGACCCCAGGAGTCCCATTCTTTTCCTAGCCAGAGAGTCGCAGTCACACATATGATAGTTTTTATCCCGAGATTCCCACGGGAATGAAACTTTTCTCTATATTTGGTTCCACAATTTACTACTTAGGTCTTGGATTTGATGTTGGGAACAGAACTTATTTGGTAATTTTTTTATACTTTTTTATTGAAATTTTGACAGACTTTTTCTTTTTGACATTTGTCTTACTGTCAACGCGGTACGAAGTCCGCCGGGTCCACTAGTAACTAACATTGTGACGAGTCTAAATATAAATATGTATTATTAAAAATTGATATTAATATTATTAGCAATTCTGATAGGTATAGTCTAATAATAAATTACGGTACTTATGTAAATTTACGCTTTATATAATCGATAAACATTAATATTTATACCCTTCTAAATATTAACGGTTCTGGTCAAACAGAAAGTTTTTTTAATTTGCAGGTTTCTGTTATGCAATGTAAACATTGATTGATTGATTGAATAAAGAACAAACAATATAAACGTTATACGCACAATCTAGGGTCTGATCGAACGGAAATTGTTTTTTTAAATTGTTGACTTACACCAGTAATTTCCCTACAGCGTTACCAATAGGGATAGCCTAAAAGTTTAATAGTAATAAATCAGTAGCATAATTTACAAAAGAAACAAACTAAGCAATTGTTTGTAAACAACTTTAAATCTTAGTGAAAAAAAATAACAAACACTACTTATTTGTTTTGTTAATTTATTTTTAAAACGGTTTTTTTCTTGTTTAATTACCTTTTAAATTCTAGGATCAAAACGTAAAGTTGTTCACTAGTTAATGTAGACACACCGAGAGATTTTAGATTTTATACAATTTTTTCACTTTTCTATACAAAGCCTCTATTGACCGAGCATGGTTTGTATGGAAAAGTTAAAAAAATATCTCGTTTTTTGACTTATGTTTCTTGCGGAAAGTTGTTCAGTTTCATGGTCTGATCTAGCCACCTGCGGGAAAACAACCACTAAAATATCTCGTGTATTGTTCAAAGTGTTAAAATAAGTGACGATAAAATAAGTATATTGAATTTTGTTTGTTTGTTGTGCGCCAACTAACAACTAACTCTAACCACCTCTGTGGTCTAGTGATAAAGACCATCGGTTTAGACCCAGATGTCCCGGTTTCAATGCATTTTTGTGTACTCGGTTTGGTTGGTGGTAGGGCTTATTTGTCCACCTGGATAGCTAACACCATCTTATCTAAATATGTCGCCATAACATTTGTAGCATTGTTGTTTTGGCAGCTAGAGATAAGATAGCCAGTGCCTAAGTAGTTGAGGATTCCGGGTGAAGCGCGCTTCCATCTACGGCCTTATCATCACTTAACATCAGCTAAAAGGCCAAGAAATTAAGGCCAAGTGCTTACTTGGCCTTAATTTCTTACGGGTAAGCACCCTAACATATAAAAAAACTTTAGATAAATTAGCTATTAGGATTACTGCTACACTGTTAACTAAGTTTATGTTGTGTAAGCTGGTGGAGGAATGTGGCTAGGTCTGCTGATTAGGCTTTCGCAACTACACTTCCTCTCAGTGCACTCGATGCGACGTTTAGCTGAATACTAGGTTTATATAGTGGTGTAATGCTAGGAACATTTAGGTATATATAAATAAATAAATATATGACGGAATCTTTTTAATATTTATTTTTAGGAGCAGTTGACACCACCTTTTCCAGACCAGAACAGGCATTGCAATCCTGGTTATATCGACTGTAACATAAGCCTTTAAATAATCATTGTATATGTAGTAACATTGTCAACACTATGCATGTACTTTGTAACCAAAAGTGAGCCTTGTCTTTTATTTAAACTAGCACTTTGCCCGCGACTTCAACTGCGTTGATTTCGTATTTTTCGTACAAAAATTAATATACTTCATTTTATATCATAATAAAATATAGCCTATGTCACCCGCAAGGACTGTATAATTCTATCAGTGAAAGAGTTTTTGGAATTTGACCAGTAATTCCAGAGTTGATCAGTAATCCCTAAACAAACAAGGTCTTAAATTCGAGAAATAAATTAGGGATGATATGATGAATTTGTCAATAGCAGTCATAAACATGACTTATCATAAGCTCGAGCAATTAATATTCAATAAATGTTTTGTGACCAGCTGTGTCGTTATTCGAAACTTGTTCTACCACCACGCACCATCAATGCCTAATAGTTTAGACCTCTACTTATATTTAAAGTTCTCTCCATTTGTTAGATATTTTTCAATGTCCATATATATTTGGTGTTGTAATAAAAGTATTGTAATAATATTATTTCTATCTGCATTTCTTTTCAAAATTGTGATCACAACTAAAAAGGACAAAAGATTTTTTGCCACAATGTGATTGATGAAACATGACATTAGGGAACTTATATCCTTCTTCCGCGCGCGCCCCGTTACGAACACGTATTTTTTTGTCCTTTCTCTTCTTGGATTTTAATTTTTTAGGCCCCCAAGAGACATTAGGCCGTTATTAACTTAGGTGGTTGTTGTAATATGACCGTCGTTAAGATCCGTTAATCTGCATAGGGCCACCTTTTGGGTACTGTCCTATCACATTATGTGCTGTTATTTATGGTATTCCATCAAGACAATGCTGATTGTTTGTATGTATGTTGATACAAATTTATTGCTATAAAAAACGTTTCTTATTAAAAGTAGCCTTATAAAAAATAAAAAATAATCCTATAAAGTATATGTGACCCTTAGTTATTTTAATATCCAGCTGCGTTGTTGTCTCAACTCTCAAGGTTCAAGTGGTTTCAGTAAACATCCCAACCTGTTTGCAACAAAACAATGTATTTTTTAAAAGTACAAGACGCCTACACGTAAGCCCTATCCAAAACTATCAAATTTCTTGATTAACCTCAACCTTATGTCATATACATAAAGTTCAAAGTCTGTTGAGGAAAATAGACAGTTTGTGATAGCTGGTGCGTGTGTACATACGTACGTTTTTTTTAATGTCGAAGTTGAAAAGTAATTTAATAAACAGTACCTACCTCTTTAGTTGGACGATTAAAGGTAAACAGTTCAAACCGAAGGCTGAAAATAAAGGGAAGAGTCTATTTACATAATTGTGGCCGGCCCGTGACCTTGAGTGAACGTGTCGTGCCCACATTAATTCAGTCATTGACCGGTTCGTTTGTGAAAAGTTTACTCGAAATTAATGTACTTTTTATTAAGAGGTTGGTTTTAATTAAGGTAAATTGGACGGTTCAGCTGCCAATGTCATCGTATCAATGTAATTGGGTAGGTAACTATAAAAATTCTTTTGAATATTATGGATTGTTAAACTTTTTATTCAATTAAATTCGTTCAGTTGAAGTGTTGTTGGAAATTATCCAAGTAAAAGTTTGTTGTCAAATATTTAAATATAATCATAATTTTTTCTTAAGTTGTTTTTAAGTTTACAGTGCTTGAGTCTTTGTACTGAGAAGAACTGACTGAGAAAGTCAGCAAGGACATTTCTTTTCTCCTTTTTTTACAGCGTCAATTATTCCAGAAACAAACAAAATACAAAAATATGAACAACGATAACTACAAAAATATGTATTTTTTTTTAAATTTCCGACACAATTAATTGTATTGTTATGGAATAAATAAACTATGTAAAAAAAAATTGCTATTTTACTCAGAACGTTTGTGTGTATGTGTGTATATTTGTGTCTTCTGCACGCTGCAACGGATGGATGGATTTGGATGAAATTCGGCATACATATAGTTTATAACCTGGATACTATTTATTATACTATTACTATTTAATATTATTATACTATTATTATACTATTTATCCCGATACAGTAGAAACTCGATTAACCGGACTAATTGTTGTCGTTAGGCATTCGGATAATCGAAATTCCGGATAATCGAATGTATGAAGAATAGCGCGTTTTATGCATGTAGTTTTTGATAGGATTTTTTGATTTTCCGATGTGGAGCAAAGGTATTTTATGGGTCCCGGTAGCGTTAGCGCAAACTAATATTGTTACCCGCTCTTTGCTAGTTTTATATCCTGGAGCTGAATTCTCTCGCCTAGAAGCTAAAGATTTTGAAGGTAATGACTTCCAGTTTAATCCAGTTTCATCAGCATTATAAACAAAAACCAAGTCATAGTTATTTTCATTCAATTTCTTCTTAAAATCATTTTTAAAAGAGTTTGCTGCATCTACATTAGCAGACATTTTTTCACCTTGTATTTCCAATTCACGAATTCCATGACGAGATTTAAATCTGTACAACCATCCGTTACTTGCCACAAACGATTCATTGCCACCTAGGTTTTTATTTAACTGAAAGGCTTTTTCATAGAGTAAAGGACCAGATATCGGTTGACCAGTTGATCATTTTTGTAAAAACCAACAATATAAAGCATCTTCTAGAAGTTCATTTTTAGGTTTCTTCATCATTTTTCGATGTTTACTCCCATCTTCACAATCTAATTTGCAGGTGTACAACAAAATTGAATAGGTATTCTCCTTAATATCACTTATTGTGGATGTACCTACACCATACTTATCAGCTAACTTACGACCGGTTTCTCTTTTTTTTAATGAATCAATAATATTTATTTTGTCTTTCAGCGATAACACCACTCTCTTACGCTTTGACATTTTTAAATATGTAGGTAGACTTGATACGCACGTCAGAACAGAATAACAATTGCTAACTATGTAACTAAAACAATAACGAAACGCGTGGTCAGCGATCCCGCGGGGCGCGTGAGGGGCTAATGCCAGTTCTTACACGTTCATGCTTGCAAAAATTCGACTTGTAGTTATTTAAAATATTGGTCGCGGGCGGTAGTCCGGATAATCGCGAATCCGTATAACTGAGGGCCGGATAATAGAGTTTCTACTGTATTTCCACGGGAACCACGCGGGTGAAACTGCGGGCGGCCGCTAGTTAGGTAATAAGTACAAAACAGGATGCATAAAAGCTGACGGAATGTTGAATTTTTTTATCACTATTTTATTCATATAGACACGCTAGTAATCTTATATTATAAAACAAAGAAACATTTTAATACCCAACTTCGGAATATTTTATAATTATTTTTTACTTTTATTTAATATTCTTTCTTTCTGTATTTGCTTTTTAAATCGTATGTAATGCTGTGCTTCCACATTTTGGGGTTCGATCCTGTTTCTAATTTGCTGTTGTTATTTGAAATATTATTATTTTAAGAGCAGTATTAGTAGGTAGTTATAAATTAGTTTTTTTGTTAGCAAGGGAGGTAGCGCACACAGCTAATTTGCATGATTGTTAACACACACGATAGCACATATGAACCCAAAAAGTGATTGATTGTGAGCAGTAGTGTTGTATGTAAGTGACTGAAAGTTTATCTCAAAAACCATATTAACGATAGCAATACCGATAGTATCGATAAAACTGTCGATATAACTATCAATATTCTTGCTGTCAGTCGGCTCAATAGTCGACTATCGGTCTATCGGCTTCTCTTTTCGCAGCATACGAGGGCGACACTGAAAGTTCTTAGATAATCAAAAACTGAATCGTGCCATTAATGGCACTCGTGCTATCAATGGCACGCAACACAATATTTTGGGCACGTCACTGATCACAAAATAAATTAGGATGCATTACGAAAAATAGGTGTGAAAAAAAATATATGAAAATTTAAAAACTCGAAATTCGATAGATATCTAGGCTTATAACATTGCAAAATGTACCTATTTTTTTGGAGTAAATAAAGAGTTTTGAGTTTTTATTATTATTATTTTCCCAATAATCACAAAGTCAAAACTATTTGATGGCACGTCTGTGACCTAAATAAACATTTCTTTAGAAATATGGCACGTTGATACGTAAAGGTTCGCCGTCCCTGTCTTAAGCTGATAAAATCCGACGACAGCTGAATCTTTTGCCGAGAGACATTTAGAAAATAGATACACTGTATTCCATTATGTAAGGAAAGCAAACAATCATAATGATACATTTTTTCTGGCTCACCGTTTAACAACCTTGCACAGCTCTGGTTAAAAAGCACAAAATTTAAATGAGACAAGATGTCTAACGATGTCGCCCTACCTCGCCCTGCCCTCCGATTCTCATAACAAAAACCGTAACGATATCCTAGCGACGATACCATTTTCTTACTAACATCCAATCAACATCCATGATGGAATAGTCTACCAGCACACGTTTTCCCTCCTTCCTATGACATGGGGTCCTTCAAACGAGGCGTGAAGAAGCACCTTGTGGGCCGGCAGGGTGAGAGTGACTGATGCTGCGTTGTTTTCACGCTGAACCAGTTGTCCTTGCGTCTGGACTCCGTTTACACTTAACATCAGATGGAACGGAGTCATTTGCTGAGCTAGGTAAAAACAATAAAAAAAACCGATGTTATAGTGGTTCAAACGACATTCCAATTAACCGTATAGGGAAGATATGTGGTGCCGGATACGAGTTTAAAATCGGTTCGATTGACGGATGGGAATACAAAAATAGTTTCAACGACTCTATGATATTATTACGGTTTTTGTTACGAGAATCAGGGCACTGGCATGTGACGTCACATGTAGCGAGATATATTTTATCCCATAGTGAATACGAGTCTTTGAGCACCTGACAAACTCTTACCACCTGAACAACGGGCATTTTCGTTCTTGCGACCGATTTAGTTAATTAAGTCACTAACCCAGATAGATTCAGCTGGTATCGGCTGCCATGCCGGTCAAACCTTTAGAAATCCATTTTTCATAGCCAATGACAATGCACGTCAAGTTCCAATGTTATAGCGACTCCGGCAGCTCTCCAGACTGTCACAAACGTGACATCCCTTCACTCCCTTGCAGTAAACACGCGCAGAAATTATTTGTTAGCAAAAAACCAGTGTGAAATTGTAATGTTATACTGGATTAAAGCGCACGCGGGGTTGGAGGGAAATGAGAGAGCCGACCAACTTGCCAAGGAGGCCGCTATAAACTCCAAAAAGAAACCGGACCGACATGTGACCCATTTCATTTGTCAAGAGATGCATCAGAGATGAATCTCTTGAGAATTTCTTCTGAAGGTATACAATACATTTTCAACTATATGGTTAACCATATAGTTGAAAATGTATTGTATACCTTAAGGTATAAATTTCAATGTCTATTGAGGAAATTTGACAAATTGTGGTAGGATGCTGGTGTGTGTACAATGATTTTTGCTTTGTGATCTTTAGTTTAAGTTATTTTTATATTACTGTTTGAAATTAAGCATGTCGTGGCAGCCTTTATTTAAAGTAGCACCAGTTCAATAGTTTTGGGTTATTTTAAATGTAAGAATGTGTTCGGTGTATGCTTTGTTGGATGTCTATAAATAAATTTAAAAAAATATTGTAATAACAGTGGCACATAGATGCAGAATAATATTTACTACTTGCACTGCACAGCTCTTTGAAGCCTTCATAGAGTTTGTTTATGATCGTAAATTTTGGACACCCATCTTAGACAGGCCTTAGTGAAAGCCGCGTGCCTATTTGTTAGTTGTCAATGCTATGAAAGATTAATTGATACGTTTTTACTTGAAAGTCGTTAGTGCGTCCACTGACCTAACACACTGACACAAAATTTTATTTAACCCACTTTCTTCAGTTTTCTATCAGTGTAACACCATGGCGCTGGTAAATAAACTGATAGTCATTGACGTCAACAACACACACGCACAAAGCCCTTGCTGAGTATCTTGTGGCTTCTTCGTGGTATGAGGTCTCCGCCGTAGGATTCACGCAGCCATAGCTTAGATTTGACGCTAAAAAAACGAGCGAGCCTTACAGTAGTCGCATAATATGATGTGTAACATTTGACATCTCATTAGTAATAAGCAATTTTAACATTATATTCTGAAAAAAATGGGTCAGGTATTACATAACTTTATAACTATAAAATAAATGCAGTAAATACTCATTAGAAGACATTTGACATATCAAAATGACCTTTAATAGTCAAATGACACAATATGTCACATATAATAATAATATGTCATGTTTATAATATCGATTTTAAATTTACAAAATAGCGCCCTTGCGCGCTTCCCCGATTTCCTGTTACACTGTTACACATACTTCCGTCCCATTTCACGAAATCACTCCCACAAATTGCTTATTTATATAGAAAGCGAGCGGAAAGATGTTACACATCAAAAATAGTTTGTAAAAAGCTCATCTATACTAATATTATAAAGACGAAACCTTTGTATTTTTGTATGTATGTATGTATGTATGTTTGCAACGAATAAACTCAAAAACTACTGGACCGTTAAAAAAAAATCTTTCATCATTAGAATGCTACATTAGCGCTGAGTAACATAGGCTATATTAAAAAAAAATGTATGTACTAAAAACGACAATTTAATTTTCCAATACAAAATGATATGTTTGTTTTGTTGTCATAGAAACCATTGTTATATATTTAACTCATTGATGGAAACTGTCAAAGCGGTACGAAGTCCGCCGGGTCAGCTAGTTATGTATGAATAAAATTAACACTAAATAGGCACCTTTGTTGCCCTGTAAAGTTTACTGACTTAGTAATATTGCCGTGCGGTCCTAAAGAAAGAAGCATCCGACCATTTTCTGAAAAACAAGTTGAATATAAAAAATAATGCGCAACTACACAAATATTTTTACTATGGTAATTGCTTTATTTTTTAGGTACTACCTACTTGAAACGCAATTAAAGATTTAAAATTAAATGTTTCGAAATTCTAAAAGGCATAGCACTCAATAGAAAATATTTATTTGGTAGGTGACAAAAATTCATCGTTTAAATAAAAGAAAAGACGTAAACCGAAATTGAATTAGTAAATTGAAAGACGCTTTGGTTCTTTACATCTTAAATAGCAATTAAAATTATGTAATTAATGGGTTGATGCAAGCGACGCTAAAGCTTTGCGTTAGTTAATTAACAATTACAGTTTAAAAGCTGACTTTATAAATGCAAAATCTTGCAGCTTGACCGAAGAGTTGAATGCGTTGCCAGCGTCTGTTTTCGAAAGCCTACTACTCTTCGTCGTTTAAAAGTAGGAGTGAACAGGCATCTTCTGGACATGCTCCTTTCACCGTAGACTTACCACCATTGACTTCTTTCATGGGGGTAAAGATTTAAGATTCGTTAACAAATAAAAGTAAAGCACAATTTGAAAAAACAAATTGTTGAAAAAATTCCACGAGCGGGACTCTAACTCGTACTTCATGACATGCCGGGTCAGGTGCACTACCAACTATACTATCGTGGCTCAATCCAACTCGCCAAAATTATCAACACTATCTACTCTTACTAGGCATGAGTTCGATATATCAAAACGTAACCAAAAACGGATATGAGTCCTATATCATATCATATCGATATGGGAAACTTCATAACCGATATAAGAAAAACTAACACCGAATCGAAAACCAAAACTGCAAAAGAACGCGATATGAAAAAAACTCTAAACCGTCACTGTAACCAATATCACCATATCCATGGAAAACTGAAACTACTGCACAACTCCAAATGTTTTGATATTCGCATCTTCCCTTTCTAACTAAGCATAATGTTAACGGTGTAAATGAGACGAAGCGAATATTCGCCACTACTTTGATATGCAATGTTGTTTCATTTGGCTTCGCACTTTATAGTCATAGAAATATGACGTAATTTGGAGTTGTGTTGTCTATCGTTTTCAGTTTTCTAAAACTAGTTATGCATATTAGAAGCAAAACTAGCAAACTATCTTACTGATATCGATATCTGAAAACGGTTTTTGATATCGATATGAAAACTGAATATCGGTTGCGTAACCGTTATTATAGAAAACCGAAAACGCCCATGTCTAACTCTTACTCTGTAAGCGAAAGGAGCATTCTACTACATCATCAACATCCAGATCTTAATATTTTACAAATATTGAAAGATCAGTTAAGAATTAGGCAAGCTATATTTATGTGCATATATAATCATAAAAGTAAAGTAATTATTAACGGGATTCTTAACATTTTATAATTTGAGAGTATTAGATATTTCCGATTTCCGTATCCGAAATATCGGATACTCACAAATAGTAAGAATTCCGTAATATTTACCGTAACGCAAGTAACCATGATAGCCTTAATTGTTCTAAATAAAAGTAATCAAACAAGTTTTGAAAAAGATTTTCACCAGCGGGATTTAAACCGCACTCGCTGTAAATGGTTGACATCATGCTTCCTTTAGTTTACAAAGTAAGTTTAGAGTTGATTTTGCACGTGTCGGTACCTACCTACAGCCTACAGAGCCATAGCATAAGTGCACTTGACCCGGTACTATGAGAGGGTTCAAATCCCACTCCCACCCACGTAATTTTTTTAACGCTGTTACAAATTGTTATTTATTTGCAAATTTGCGTAAAATTTATAAATACTCATATTTACAAAGAACAGTATTCAAAGAATTGGACTTAGAACTCTTCCGTATTGGGTAATGAAACTCGCATTCGCGTCATAGTAACGAAGGACGAAAGATTCTATTATATACCTAATTGTACTTATTGGGAAAACAGATTGTAATTCTTCGTGCTACCTACAATTAAGTACGTGTGCTCTGACAATAGCTTCACGTTTTCTCAGCGTGACGATTTTCTTGCAAAACCTATGGCAAGTGCGAACGCCTACTCGATAGAATTCTATCTAGGCTGTAGTCGCGGGAAGCCGCTGGATGCGAGCAGCACAAAACCGGTGTGGAGATCCTTGGGGGAGGACTTTATTTAAATTTTTACCCGCGGTAATAGTCATAGTGTGATGTAATAAAGCCTATAGCCTTCCTCAATAAATGGACTATTCAACACAAAAATAATTTTTCAATTCGAACCAGTAGCTCCTGAGATTAGCGCGTTCAACCAAACAAACAAACTCTTCAGCTTTATAATATTACTAGCTGTGCCCTGCGGTTTCACCCGCGTTAATTAGCGACTGTTCCACACCTATTAGTCATAGCGTGATGTAATATAGCCTATAGTCTTCCTCAATAAATGGACTATTCAACACAAAAAGAATTTTTCAATTCGAACCAGTAGTTCCTGAGATTAGCGCGTTCAAACAAACAAACAAACAAACAAACAAACAAACAAACAAACTCTTCAGCTTTATAATATTAGTATAGATAATACAGATTTTTTATTATATTTTGCATTTTAAGAAACTCAAATTAAACGAAGTTTACACAACAACTATTAAGAAAAAAAAATTAAAAGAAATTAACAATAAATTATGTGTTAAAAACATGCAGTTAAAAATAAAAAAGAAATTAACAAAAAATTTTTCATTTAGTATTAAAAACTTTACATTTTATTAAGTTTTTATAACTCATCAATGACGTATTGAAACCATCCAAATCTACATAATTTTTGTTATAGCAATCACACGAACGGACTAAGAATCTATATCTGCTTTTTAAATATTGGGTCCTTCACAGTGGCGGTGAGAATAAATTCTTGCCTCTTGATCTGACATTTGGACATCTAAAGTTGATTACTTTTTCCAGTAATGGACGTTTTTTGGCTGAGATGAAGTAGTAGATTCGCTAGTCGATTTCCAACAGCCCGCCACCCGCGGTCGCATAGTTGGTTTTGAACCCTGTGGGTATGTCCCTTCCGGGTTTTGGTATCCCAATAACGAGGATTTACAGGGTCAAAAAAAGGCTTATTATGCCGATATTCTTCCGGTTTCCTCTAGGTACCAGTACTTTGACTATAAAAAGGAACTTAATATAAAATTTTGATCATAAAAAGTTTTTGGTTTTGTATAACAATGTTTTATTTAAGTATATCGAAATTGAAAACACTCACACACACACAGAACACGCGCACACCCTAGCACGCGCGCGCTCGCGCACACACACACACACTCTTACACACACATACACACCCCCACACACACACACACACACAAATTGCTTAATTTCTTTTGTAATCTACTGTTATACATAGGGGAAGTAGCGGGTCATTCTCAAAACAAATATCTTTCGAATACTTAATGGGATGTCTCAGCAATGTGTTGTATCTAAGATTACTGAAATAAACGCATTTTTTTTTTAAATAGTACTTGAATAAACATGACTAGCCTCAGGTGGCTGAACAAGGCTTGGTAAATTTACAAAGGTCGGTACGATAGCTTAATTGGTAGTGATCCGGTATTTAAGAGGGTGTTGGTGGAAATTCTCCCGTGGAAATATTTTCAATACATTTTCCGAAATGTAATTTGTTTCGCAACAGTTTGAGTAAAAACGTACCTATAGGAAACGCTCACCCTAAAACTAGTTTGTTACGAATCGAAAACTATTATTTTACTAATTATTTTTTGACTACATTGAGTCAAACAGCCACGCACGCCATGGCCGTACAGTCAAAACATACGTAAATGTCTAATGTTAATTTTAAACAAATTACAAAAACACAAATGTTGAAAACATTTCCACGAGCAGGATTTGAACCTGCACCCTTCTGACATACCGGGTCAGGTGATCTCCCAATTTAGCAGGTTCAATACGGCTCGTGGACATTTTTTCAACATTTGTGTTTTTGTAATTTGTTTCGCAACAAAATTTGCGTTAAAATTATATAAACAAAACAAAAACATTTTAAACAAATTTAAAAACAGATTTTGTTTTTTTTTAAATATTTTAAGGAGGCAAATGAGCAGGCGGGTTACCTAATGGGAAGCAATCACCGCCGCCCATGGACAACCCGCAAGACCAGAGGAATCGCAGATGCGTTGCCGGCCTTTATTAAGGAAGGAATAGGCTCGTTTCTTGAAGATCGAAGTAGTTGGTTTTGAGCCCTGTTTTTGCTTCCTAGATGCCATTTTCTCAGACTCCAGGCAGGTAAGAGGGACGGAAGAACCGCCACATAACTTACAGATTTATTTATTTTTCATTTCATATATGTACTGCTTTTGCTTACCTTTTAATTTCTATATTTATAAATAACCCCTTTGAGGTTTTTTTTCTGTTTGAACCCTAAAAGTAAATAACCAGCAATTTGCGTCAAACACCTTTGCTTAGTCTGCGGCTTGCCACAAACTAAATAAATGCATCAATTAGTAGCGCATGCAACTTGTACACAATGCATCTTAATTATTCGTTCGCGGTAGAAAACCCGTAGGAATTCTATGTAAATAGTGCTGACGTAGAATTCCACTTATTAGCTAATACATATTTTTTGTGTAATCTTTGTTTTAACTACTAAATTAAAGACTGAAAAACGCATAAACATTTGCATAAACATTATTTATGTACAATGAAAAAGACCTGTTGTTCTAGGTTTTACCAGGGTTGCCATGCTTAAGTATGTTCATAATAACTCTCTTTACAGTTTATAATTGTTTAATTAAATTATTTACTCTCAACAAATACATAGCGTATACACTTAATAAGGAGAGAGTCTCCTTATTTTGGAGCGTATACCACCCTCTGTTACCTCCGAGTTATGCGTTTCCATTCCCATTTCGGTAACAGGAAGCCAGGACATTTGAAAATTCAATTACAAAACAATTGTTAGCAACAAGATGGTGGTAATAATTCACGTGCCGAACCGCGCCTTTCACGATGTGAGTGGTTCATGAAACGAAGTAAATGGAATAAATTAATTGAAACTATATTTTTTGTTAGCGAAGTTTATATTTGTCATCAACTTGTATCACTAATTAATAGATCTATCGCCACGAAATATTTTCATTCTCAGATAAATAAAAAGTGTCGCCAGGTATGAATTACCAAGTTAATGTCAATATGTATCTAAAATAAGAGATGGATTATCAATAAAATCGAGGTTCAGTCCGTAAATAAAAACTTCGTTCTCAAAATAAGATTTACTCCAGATTCGTCATCTTCGTAACTGGTCATTTTCAAAACTTGCCATATTCTAGATTCGTCATATTCCACACTCGTCATGCTGTGTACATACATTTAAATAAATTTGAAAAACAAAGAGAAATCGTACTAGATTTCGTAAATAAAAAAACAACTCTTGTGCAATGTCTTGGTTTCCTATGTGATGTTTAGTTTTTTTTGTGAAGTTGCGTTGTAACTTTATTTTCCAGAAGGTATTTTTATTTTAAAGTAAAGAAAACAAACTTTTTTTTCTCGTATTTAGTCCTGAATAAATTAGATTTAAACGATTAAATGGTTTTATTTGGAGAAAGCTAGCTAAAAGCTATTAACAAAGCATTGCATGAGAGGTCTATAATATTTCGGTGACTGTCTATAATATTTCGGTGACTGTATAATGACGAGTGTGGAATATGACGAATCTAGAATATGGCAAGTTTTGAAAATGACCAGTTACGAAGATGACGAATCTGGAGTAAATCGTTTTTACTTATTTGTAATTTTGTCACCAGTACGGTAGTTACATTTTATTACGTTCAGTTGTTAAAATAATACTATTCATTACCAATTTTGTAGCAAAATTTATTTTAATGAAAAAATGTTCAAAGGGGCAGGCGGAGCTAAATTGGCGCGCTATAAAAATTTACCAATCCCTCCAACGATGGGTCGTACGATGCGCGGTTGTTAATTTAATTAATTTAATTACCTTCAGATTTTAAGACTGTGTTTTATTGCTATTTTAACAATAAATATCGATCTTTGAGAGAAGCCTATTTCCAGTAGTGAACGACTTTTGGCTGAAACGACTACCACGACGACGATAATTATGCCTAAATGTTTTGGAACCTTGTGAATTTTTTAATGCATGTTTTCAATTAATTTGATTATTCAGTTATCAGGACTAACCTATTATAGTTAATACAAAAATAATTATTTGACACTTGATATTATATCCCGACGATTATTTGTGATTTATTCTAGAATTGTTTTTACATTGTTTGGCGACTACATTTTGCCGACAGATCTACTATTTTGCGCAAAAACCCTATTATTTAAAAAATGCAAAACTATTTAAATTGGTGATAGCTTAAAAATCATACCTTAATGCACAATGATTTATGCTTAGTTCGTCCCGAAGTTTTGTCCCACATTCCAAAAAATAATAGTTCGTCCCATATCACTATTGAAGTTGTGCTTCGTCCCAAATTACAAGTATATACTCACGGCCAATAAATAGGGAGCGTTGCCAGAACAAAGGACAATGCTCAATTGAAAACAATTGAAATTTCGGACATATGAAACTGCTTCGAACTAGTATTCAGTTTTTACTTTATCAAAAGATGTTGCATGACATTATAGAAAACCTTATTGGTACTTGATGTGCAGTGTTTTATATTCCTCTGCATGTGGCTTGTTGTTGTTGTTGTTGTATTTCGTAATTAGTAAGTTAAAGTTTTATTTAAAAAACTGTCCTTCTATAAATATTTGCCGGGATCGAAAAAATAAAGATAAACGAAAAGGAATAAATAATACACTAAGCTATATATCCCGCCTTATTGACTTACGAAACGATGGCGTAGTGATATTCATCAGAGCTCAATTATTGTAGCCTGTGAAATACTTTTATTACAGAGGGTTTCGCAGTTCAGGTACTTGGGGCATATCGTCACCGAGGACATGACTGATGATTTGGATATCGAGCGGGAGCGCAGAGCGTTGGTGGTACGCTGTAACATGTTGGCTCGCAGGTTTGCAAGGTGTACAGGTGAAGTAAAATTAACATTGTTTAGAGCATATTGCCAACCCTTTTACACGTGCAGTCTGTGGGTCAACTAGACGCAGCGCGCCATCGGCCCTATACGCGTCCAGTATAACAATGCTTTCAGGATGCTAATGGGCCTTCCTCGGTTCTGTAGTGCATCAGGGATGTTTGCAGAAGCTCGTACTGATGGATCCATGACATTTTACTCAAAAGAATTGCCTCTCTGATGCACAGAGCAAGGTGCAGCCCCAATGGCATCCTGATCGCATTAACCGGATAATACCGATAAACCGGATTGCCCTATTTGGAGGCACTGGGATACTGCCCACGCCAACGTAAATTAAGAAAAAAAAAACCAATGTAATACTAACATAAATAATAAGTTTTATTTGTTACTAACACAATTTTGTGGGCTACGCCTAAAATAAAAGTTAAATTAAATTAAATTAAAAAAATTACATCATCCGTCTGCCGTCTCCCCAAAATTTATCTATGCGTTTCGGACCCCGGTAGTGCTCCACTTATTTAAGCGTTAAGCAAAAAAGATGTCTTTAGATCTCTTTTTCTAAAAAATCAACCAATAGAATTCGTTTAATTTTCTTGCCTCACTTAGGTGGTGTAAATTAAAGTATTCTTATTGGTCGATTTTTACTTGAACAGAGCTCAGGAGGCGTAGGAGGCTTCACTAAGGTCAGGAGGAAACTCGGCTCAGGCATTCCTACTACAGTACCTACTCCTTAACCACATCGCAACAGTACTATGACAATACCTTTATTATTTATATGTTCTAAAGGTGCGTCCAGACTATTTATGACAAATAATAGAGCAAAGTTATGTAGCATATTCTATTAGTGTGGACGATAAGTGACAATAAAAACCTTATACCTACAGCTTGTAACAAGTTATATAACATGTTACTTATATTGTGGACTCACCTTTACAGATCAGTTTTGGGTAAATACTAAATAAGACACAAACAAAAAAAGAAAACCATACATTTATTTCAACATAAATAAACTTAACTATACTCTTATTAATTACTTTAAAGCTTTCAATGGCATCATAGTAGTTTTCGATAAGACAAGACACTATGTTTCCATAACCACATAAAAATAACAATTTGGTAAGTACTTAAGTGTAATTTCTATTAGGCACACACGTGTGTACATCAGTTTACCATAAACAGGCAAATTTCCTCAAATGACTTGGAACTTTAAGTCTTAGGCATATCATCATCATCAGCTCATTTTTGTCCCCACTGTTGGGGTATGAGCCTTCTCTATGGATGGATAGGGAGATCGGGCCATAAACCACCACGCGGGCCTAGTTCGGATTGGTGGTTGTTAACGACTGCTAATGTAGCTGGGATCAACGGCTTTACGTGCCTTTTGAAGCACGGAGGAGCTCGAGATGATACATTTTTGGTCACCAATTCGTCGACCGACCTTTGCGGAAGTTGAACCTTAGCACCTCAGCATCGAGCTCCTCAAGCAGAGGCATATGGTTGGTATATGTTCATATATTGATATATTGAAGAAATTTGACTGATTTGGAGAGTCAGATGTGCACGCGTGTGTACAAAGCATGTAATGAAGGAAGCACAAGACAGTGATGATAATCTTAACAATAATATTACACGCTCATTGTTTTGCGGAAACGTTTAAAGTATATTCTAGAGTCATACATAACAGCAATAAAATGTTCTAAAAATAATAGTGCACATATTTAACGATTATGTATAATAAACATTGTAGGTATGTATTATATTACCAACTATCTCAGAACTGCGCATAAGCTAATATTAGCAAGATTTCCTTACTCGTATAACGTTTATTGTTACACGCATCATACGACTTCATAAGGATATTGTTATTTCCGTTGAACAACATTGTTTGGATTGTAGTACCGGGTGCCAAGTGTGACTTTCATCCGCAATTCGTTAACGTTTACGTAAATGAGAATTTGTATGGCAAAATGTTAACTCTTCTCGTATGCCGCCAGGAGGCGCTGCTTAAATGCCATAGTAATTTTGGTTTTCGTAAATGTATTGGAATGAATACGGCTAGTAAACAAAACCTGATTATCTGTGTTTAGTTAGATACGCGAGTAGATTCTGATTCCATAATTCTGGCCTAGGGTACAAAATAAGGAGAGCCGCAGAAAGTAAGCTTAATATAAAACCGCGCTCGAGCAAACCCACATAAAGACCCTCTCACGGGGGTTTCGGACTGATCACCGAAAGATATTTTATCGAAACCCACTTCTACACCGCCATATCATCGAGGAGCCATAAATGATTGATGGATTATTTTACCGATGGGCCATTTCGTCGAAAAGCCAAATGCACGCAATCCCATATCACCGACACAGTACATTTCTTTGAACGCCATATATTCGAAAGGCAAAAGTTACTAGTGTAATTATTTGTATTTACGAGTTGTTGTAACATAAGCGGTATGATGTATTAAAATTAAATCAAAAGTCATAGTTCTTGTGGAAAGTTATCATCATGCCTGACTATGTTGTAAGTAAGTAAGTTAGTAAGTAAGTAAATAACTTTTATTTATTTTACTTTTATTATTGTGATTGAAAAGACTACAAAACAGAAAGATTTATAAATGTATAGTGGATATCGGTTCTACTTAATTATTTATTTTATTTTAGTTTTATTTTTTGCCTTTCGAATATATAGCGTTCAAAGAAATGTAAATGGGATTGCGTCCATTTGGCTTTTCGAAGAAATGGCCCATCGGTAAAATAGCCCGCCGGTTATATGGCTCCTCGATAATATGGCGGTGTAGAAGTGAATTTCGATAAAATGTCTTTCGGTGATCAGTCCAAAACCCTTCTCACGGACACGGAATCTCAACAGCTGCGCTCAGACTGTTCCGAGCTATTCCGAGATTCGTGTACGTGAGAGGTTGTCTATGTGTGGGTTGCTCGAGCGCGTTTATATGAAACTTACCTTCTGAAGGTCTCCTTACTTTGTGCCTAGGGCGCAGGCGTAAACACAAATCGAACCCAATAAGAGCGCGGTTGAGAGTTATTAATTAGTAGATATGAGCTATTTTGTAGTACAAGAAGAGTTAAACTGCAATTTGATCTACAAGGTTAGACAGATAAGGCAATATACTCGTATCGCTCTGGATATTAGTTACTAATAATGTGACCTGAAAGCTATTATACTGTCTAGTTCTAAAAGAACTAAGAAATAGCTTCTAGCTACTAGTTAATAGCTCTCATTGAAACCGTGCCATTATAGCTGTAAATGGCATGTACAGTTAGCGTCAAATTAAACCGTGCAAAATAAGTGGTCAAAACATTTTTTAATATATCGGGTATTTTTTTAACAAACACTGTCAACGTTTTTGATTTGATACACATTAAAACTCATTTCTCGTAAATGTAAAGTTTTTTTTAAACGTTTACCATCTTGATCTATTTTATGTTGTCTCTAAAAGCCCTACCATGAGTTTACTTAAACACTACTTGCTAGCGAAGTGGCGTAAATTAGTTACATAGTAGATAATTATGAATGCTGTAAATCAGACTTTATTTCTTCATCAGTCTTGAAGTGTTTAATAATACAGAATGAACCGTGTTTGCACTTGACTATCAAAGGTAGCGGACAAAATAGATGCAAGTGCAGTCTCCTTAAACCCACTCTTGATCTACCTAGACACTTGCTGGTGACACGATGATGTAACACGCAAAATTAATTAATAGTTCGGTCGTTAATTTTTTACAGTGTCTAGATAAATTGTCGACGTTTTGAACAACAGGCTACATTTAAAAATACAGAATAGTATAACCTCTTTTTTTAGTATGTATTTTTAAGTGATTATTGTGTTTTGTTTTTCGTTCGAAACCTCTGCGTTTGTTTGCATTCGTGACTCGCGTCAGTTGACCACAAAAAATATTTTTTATCTGTTATTCTCGATCATTGTAGAAGTCATTTCCATTCGCGCCGTTATCTAACGCGTGGCGTTTAATTCTTAGAATAATACGTGGCTTTAGTTTTTGTTCTGAGGTTTTATTGCGATGATACACAGTAGTCTTTTGTCACTAGATGGCAGGCTATGTAATCTTTACATTGCGATGAATAATAACACTTTCATTAAAAAATATATCTAATTCCCTGCACTGAGTTATTCGGAAATCGGAAGAAAATAAAATGGTAGTATTCATTATTTTAACTTTTCTTATAAAAGTTTAAGTAAAGCATTTAAAAAATATATTTTGGGACGCAGCTCCACAGATTTAAGCTGTCAAAGTATTGTGCAAGTGAACTCTGGTAAGGCTTAAGGTTTATTTCTATCCTATGAAGTAGTTAGTGAAATATCTTGATAAACACATGATCTTAACAATATACATTTAAAAGCTGTATTAGGCTACCTGCCATGTTTATATATACTCTTATTATGTTTCTCTATTCATCATTATACATTGCTTTAATTCGGTTGCTAAGATATTTGGCTCCACTTATTGCCAATATTTTCTTACATCCAAGTGTGGTTTTCCAGGCCAAGAAGGTATAATTTCACATCTGAAACAAAAAAAAAATAAGCATAAGAAATATTGATAAAATAAAGTAAAAAGTAAAGTAAATACAAGATCGTTTAAATAAAGTATGTTTAAAAGGTTATTAGTAAAATTGGCTTAAAAAGTAGATAATAAAAAAAATTCTTATCCAAGACAGAGATATAGTTATATATTTTTTAATGTATTAGATAATAAGTTCCCACACATACTCATATAACTAACCATAGTCGTATACTGTTGTATTGTATTGGTTTACAGTATAAAATCACTATATATATATGTAAAGTATAAGTATCAACAGTTTCATTTAAATATCCATCCACTCATATTACTATAATAATGATTATGCTAGTCGAAGAGTACATGACGTGCAACATTATGAGAATTAAAACCGAATTAAGTTTAGCACGAACAATTCCTAACCTTGAATTGTAATATGAAGCGATTATGAAACCGTTTGTTTTATAATAGGCTAGTAACCGTTTAAAGCGTGTTTGGTAATGGGGGCGGAGGAAATTTCGTCGTTTCCTCCGAAAGACCTACAATTTTAGATTAAATAGGAGCGTTGAGGAGGAGATTGATGGCGCAGCGGCTTGTACGCTCGAGTTCCAATCTTGCAAGTGAAGCAACTTTTGCGTTGTCGTTACACTGGATGGGTGACCGATTTAAAATATGCAGCTTTTCTATGTTTCAAAGGCATGTTATACGTAACGTATGTACGTAAGGTATCGGCAACAGTACAGGAATCAATGATCGACACTGTTTTTTTCCTTTAACCTTTTCGAAGGCAATGGCAGCTATGTTGCCACCGAATATTGAACTTTGCGCACTTGGAATAAGATTAAAAACCCATGAAAATCTAAAACTGTATTAACCGTGAAAGGGTTAATCATTCAAAATGTGGGTCTGTAACTGATTATTTATTTTAGTCCCAATTCAATACAGACCGCCTGCTTCCTAGCTGTCATCTCTTAAAATTTCAATAAAAATCAATGTTAGTTTTTGTCAATCATCATCAGCTTATTTTATGTCCCCACTGCTGGGACACGAGCCTTCCCTAGGGATGGATAGGGAGAACGGGCCATAAACCACCACGCGGGCCCAGTGCGGATTGGTGGTTGTTAACGACTGCTAATGCAGCCGGATCAACGGCTTTACGTGTCTTCCGAAGCACGGAGGAGCTCGAGATGATAAATTTTTGGTCACCCATCCGATGAACGGCCTCTGCGAAAGATAATTCGCGGGCGCGTTAACCACTGCGCCATCAAGCTCATCAACTGTGTCAAACACTAGGCTTAAAGTTTTGAACACTGGATCTTACCCTACCTATATTCCTACAGAGAATGTCGAATAGCGAATAGCGTTCTAATGTCAAAGAGAGAATTTATATGGCTGATTTTATAGGGACTTGTGCGACCTGCGTGGGTGGTAAGTACGGATCAGAATCTTAATGACAGCGCGGGTCAGGCACAACAACGATAATGTGATGCTAGACACCTCCTACACTTATTCGCGCTAGCGCCAATACTATACATACCGTGTATCCAGTACCGGATTAAGCTGATCCCCTCAGAGAATCGAGTAGGGTACGCACTAGTGCGTGATGCCGTTCCCTTTAGAAATCCTCTGACGCTTCCTTCCTACGCTTTGTTTTCTACGCTTTGTTGGCTTTAAGTTTCTCGCCGCCCCCAAAGAAGGCCGGTAAAAAAACGCCCAGTGGCAATCAGCAAACACTCTCAAAAAAAAAGGATTAAACTGAATGCAAAAAGGGCACACTAAAACTACTCTTATACAAAGAGTGGTTGCGACCCGTCACTCCTTTGAATAAAGCGCGTCAATACGTCATGTACGAGTGTGAACTTTTATTTAAAAATGCCATCTTGCGTCGTTCCTACATGCAAAAATGCTGCTGGGCTTATAAAGAAACAGGATGGGATCACATTTCATCTGCATTCAAAAGTGGATTTATTTAGTTTCTGAATTTGTTTTACCTAAAAACAGAATTTTTGGTGTGTTACATCGTTTCGTTCGCTTTCTGTGTAAGCAATTTGTGGGAGTGATTCCGTGAAATGGGACGGAAGTCTGTGTAACAGCGTAACAGGAAGTCGGGGAAGCGCGCAAGCGCGTGTCATTTTGTAAATTTAAAATCGATATTATGAACGTGACATATTATTATTATTATATGTGACATATTGTGTCATTTGACTATCAAAGGTCATTTTGATATGTCAAATGTCTTCTAATGAGTAAACATCAGTTAAGGGGAAAAATGCCATACAATTTTTAAAATTATTGTTTTAACCATTTTAAAATGAAATTATTCACTTAATAATGTGATGCGAAAATTCAAGGATCTTACCCAAGCGAGCGGGATCTGTACAGGTCTCACATGTAGCAAATTTTTACATATCAATTTTTAAGTTTTTTTTTTTTTTTCTAAAATTATTTAAACAATAAGCTGAAAAATTTATCTGTAAATATTTTTCGATAAATAATTTGTCTCTGGTGTTACGACGTTACCCCTAAAAAGTGGGAAACCGCTCTCGTGCTAGCAACATTACGCGGGGTGGAAGTGTGGCAGGTCCAGCCAGTCTAACGGTGATTCAATGTTAACTAAAACAAAGACTGATTTTAATAAATGTACGATTTCTCAATATTTCGTTTGTTTAATTTATAATCTAAACACCAAAATTATGACTCGGTCGCTCGAGTCTAGAACGACGGTAACACTTTTTTGCAAACTCTATCTTTATATTTATGGAACTGATGGGCCATAATGTATGAAATTCAAAATTATTGAAAATATTAGATTTTAAGATCTGACTTATTTCCATGCGCTCCAAAAAAATCAAATTCTATACATTCATTCCCAAGAGCTCCAATGGTTTTCATATTAAAATAATAAATAAAACCACATTTACCAATTTCATTCCCTACAGCTCCAAAACGTTCTCTAGGTACTTTGAGATTTAGGTCCCAGCAGTTCCAAGAAAAAAGTGAATACTTCAACATAAAAATCGTTTAATATTTAAGTAACGTAGCATAAGACTGATCGTGATATAAGTACGTTTTTGGAGTTGGCATCGAGTAATATAGAAATAAATTTGGAGTTGATGGGATACAGTTTTTGGAGCTAGCGGTACTAAGTCAAAGGCCTCCCCAATGGTTTCTACAACAAACAGTTCTGTGCCTATTAGCGATTATTCCTGCGATCCTCTTCAGATTAAAACGGTCTGTCTTTAGGGACATTTATTTAATTACTTCCACTTATTTCTAATACATCCCCTACAAAGGCCTCCCTCAATATCACAATTAAATCTGCTTAGCTTTCTGCGTCCCACGCAGTGCTCTGGA
The DNA here is from genome assembly GCA_963082485.1 of Eudonia mercurella. NCBI lineage: Eukaryota > Metazoa > Arthropoda > Insecta > Lepidoptera > Crambidae > Eudonia > Eudonia mercurella. The sequence continues at coordinate 16,414,066 of OY720028.1, forward strand.
CATACATTAACTTTACAACAAAAAAAAACCAGCACAAATAATTTCGTCTAGGGGATCAAAGTAAAATAAAGTAAGTACTTTTCCTAAAATTTTCCAAATAGGGAAGGTAGAGTTCAGAAATTATTTTCTCCTAATATTTTAAAATACACCTTGCTCATTTAAAGTTTTCGATAGAGAATTTCATGAAAAAAAACTTCGGAATAGTAAATATTGAATAATCTTTTGATGATAACAAAACATGATAAATTAATTACAAGTAAATAACTCAGTAAAAAAATTGTTTTTACTAAGTAAGTAACATTTTTATGCTAAGCCTATAAGAATATAAGGGCCCCGAAACATGCAGTGCCTAGGGGCTTATGCAGGGCTCAATTCGGCTCTGCGTGGAACTACAAGCGTAACTATAAATCAGTTTCTATGATGTTTTGTTAGAGATTCCCGCTCCACATGTAATATAGGTCGAGTCGCGTCTGAATCCGTGTGTCAAGGACGCCGGACGCGACCGTGACAAAAGGCCACACCGCTTGTCAATGGGCACGAGATGTATATGCTTGCACCGCGCTCGTATAGGTAATATATCGTACTTATTTTTTATTATAGTTGAGAGGAATATTTAGTTTAACTAGTGGTCGCCCAGTGGTCGAAATTCGACCGTAATTTTATTAAGGCTGCATGGATTGTATCCTAAGCAATGAAAAATTCAAAAAGATAGAATGTGAGTTAGGATCCGTCGGTCCTCTTCCATTTTTGAAATTTTTGAAAAGAGTATTATATGCGTGTGTGTCAAATACACGGTAGTGTGTGTAATGTTTGTTTTATTGATTTAATGTATTTTTATGCATAATTCAAAAAAATATTAACATTCTGCAATCCTTCTCCATATAAACTATAAGTGTGCGAAATGTCATACTCCTCCGTCCGCGCAATTTTCGTAAAATGGGGTACAAAGTTTTTGCTTCACGTATTAATATATAGATATCTTACGGGTAAGCACTTGGCTTCAACTCACCTGCCCGAGAGGGGGGTGATTCTCATATCAAAACAATAACGATATCGTAGCCACTTCGACGTTGAAACCATTCCATCCAACATCCATCCAACCGTATACGGTAGATCTGAATACGGTTGGTAGGAACTTTGTTCGAACGAATTTAAAATCGGCTCGACTAAGTCGCTAAGTTATTGAAAGTCATTCGATACGGATTTCATTACGGGAATCAGGGATGTTAAATGATGATAAAACCAAAGGTGGAAGCGCACCTCACCAGGAATCCTGAACTACTGAGACACTGGCTATCTTATCTCTATCTGCCGAAACACAACAATGCTACAAGCGACATATTTAGAAAAGATGGTGGTAGCTAGCCAGGTGGACAAACAAGCCGTACCACCAACCAAACCGAGTACACAAACATGTACCTCCCGCTGGGAATCGGAACGGATCTCTGGGTCTGAGACCGGTAAGTAGTCTTAACCACTAAACCATATATATATATATATATATATATATACGTATATACACGTATATATACATATATATACGTTTACTTAAGTATCAATTTACGCAATATTGTAAACAACCATATGCATAAAACCTTAATATTTCATAATAAAATTGCATTACAATAAAACAAATATTAAATTGCTATAAAAAATAGAAAAGACTTAAGAGCGTGCATTCTATTTCGCGTAAGTCAAAACCTCCGCGATCTCGAAATCGTGTTGTAGTGTGCGTACGTACACATATACATCAGCTAGACAGTGGCACAAAATAAGGTGACCTAGAAGATAATCTCAATACTTAACGCGCTCAAGCAACGCATACATAGACAACCTCTCACAAACACGGATCTCGGAACGGCTCGGAACATTTTGAGCACAGCTGTTGCGAGATTCCGTGTCCGTGATAGGTTGTCTATATGTCTGCGTTGCTCGAGCGCCTTTGTATGAAGCTTAACTTCTGTAGTCTCCTTATTTTGTGCAATAACGACGGTGACGTGCACTGTCGTAGGATGAATTTTGATACTTTCATTATTTATTTGTACAAGTTTGTGCTATTTAGTGAATTTGGCATATTCGTAAATTCAGGTATTTATCTCCGATTGTTTAAATAAGTTGTTATATATTTTATTTCTTACTAATCATTAAGTTAAATTATTAGACAGCATTTTAGGAAATATGGTGTGGTCGACAGTTCGATTTAATTCGATATAATATTGGTGAACCAAAGAATTGTTGAGCCAAAGAACCAAAGAACTTTCGTACGTACCATCCCAAGAGCCGCGACATTATAGATTATTTCCATTATTTTTTATCTATAGCACAAACTACTTAGTTTGAGACTTGGCTCGGGCCTCGAGCTCAACTCACCAAAGATTTCTCACAATCGGATGAAATGTATAAACCTACACAAAGAAGAAAGAAACAAACAAAATAGTTATTTGTTATACAAGAGTGCAAAGTTGCTTTTTAACCGCGTGCTCAATTTTGATGACCGAGCAAGCGAAGGATTCAAAAATTAGAATCCTGAGCGGTAGCGAGGGAATCAAAAGAGCACAAGGTGAAAAATCTTTGCACTCGAGTGCAACACGTAACTTTTCATCCCACCTCAGCGAGGAAATGACTAAATGCAAAAAAAAAACATTTGCAATCACAAGATACTTTTATTTCAGTTTAGGTATTAACTACTACATTATGATAGGTAAGTATTACAGAATACTCTTAAAATTATAATAAATAATATTTAGGTATAATTAAGAAAAATTTAAAGTAACGTTGCTACAGTTACTTAAGTTGAGTGTAATATTTTTGTTAGGTACTGTAATGTTGGTGTTAGTGACTTGTGTACTGATAAATTCAGCACCATGGAGGTAGAAGTAAATAGCTTTAATGATGTTTTGAATTCACAAACTTAGTGCACACGATGTTCTAAATTCAATTTACTTTATCCTCTAGCGGATAAAAACGGCTTTTGCACTCAGATATCGAAGAGCAAAAATACTCTTTCCGAGATGGGGGGATGAAAAATATATTTTATTCAAGTAAACTTTTTGAAGGCTGTTTTGGATAGTCCAAATTTGGGGGCACGGTTAGTGCCCCCGCCAAGACGAGCCAAGCGAAGCAACGCGCAAGGGCACTATTACCTACTTTTTCTCGAAGCGCTTCGTCGTTTTTTTAACCCTTATCACTTGGGTTTGGATTATTCCAGATAAACAAAATTTGTTACTAAAAAATAGTTATTTATAACAGAAAAGTAATTAACAGTGAATAAATGTGTCACCTTACGCCCGTAATATTATAGGATTATAGCTAGGAAGAAGGTGGGTGTATTAAACTATTGCTGAAAACAAAAATCATTTCATCATTATCATCAACATCAACTCATTTTAATCGCCTCTGTGGTCTAGTGGTTAAGACCACCGGTTTAGACCAAAAGGTTCAACTCAGTTTGGTTGGTGGTAGGGCTTGTTTGTCCGCCTGTCTAGCTTTCTAGCTAGACAGGCTAGAGAAAGATGGTGGTCCATCTTATCTAAATATGTCAATAACATATCCACAACATCAATGTTTGTTGTGTTCCGACAGCTAAAAGTTAAAATAGCCATTGCCTCACTAGTTGAGGACTCCGGGTGAAGTGCGCTTCACCCGGGTTCATTGGCCTTATCATCAAGTGAAATCAAAGCCTGTGCTTACCCGTAAAATATTATTTAAATATATATATATATATCACCACCACGCGGCCCCAGTGTGGGTTGATGGTTGTTAACGACTGCTAATGCAGCTGAGACCAACAGCTTTACCTGCCTTCCGAAGCACGGAGGAGCTCGAAATGAAAAATTTTTGGTCACCCATCACATGACCGACTCTTGCAAAAATTGCTTAACCACAGCACTCGCAGACCAGGCGCGTTAACCACGAGGAAGGAAGTACAGACGGCTGCCGAGATACCTAGGTACGTAGATAACTAGTAGGTAGGTACCACTTTCTAGAAATAAGGATAAATGCTGCATAGTCGAGCGCCAACCTAGATGCAGGCGTGAATAAACCGGACTGCGACTGTGGGTTACATCAGGCAAACAAAGAGGAGTGTAGGAACCCACGTTATAGAACACATAACCGAAGTCAAGCATAGGCGCGAAAATAAGTCTGCAGTATGCGAACATGCCCCAACCATTACATCAGATTCGATAAACTTTAAATACTCGCTAGAGAACAACGATTCATCCCTAGGATGATACGCGAGGCTATTGAAATTAAAAAAACATCCTCATCCTCCTCATCATCCTCATCATTCAATAGAGAAGATGGTTGGAATTTACCACCGCCCTGGGGATCCCATCATATATACTATTAAATCTCAGCCCCAACACCATACTGCCAGACCAAAGGATACTGTAAACCCTTACTGCGTGAAATGGAACGCACGTCATTAAATTTATAATGACAAGCTACCACCTAATTATAAGACGACCAACACCTCAGTCTCCCTGTGACCACGGACCCTGGAAAGGATTCGAAACATCAGGATAAACATTTAATCAAATTGATGTGTAAAATAAACGCGAGTAGATCCATAAAAGTAGTTTCATTTCAATGTAAAAGTAGGTTCAAAATGTTTGTACAATACTTTTAATAAATAAATAATAATCATAATCAAATCATAACCATCCAGATCATAACATACCTTTTACAAGACGGGAGCTTACCAGCTTACGTTTATTTTTATTACTTTGCTTACCGCTAAATTGCTTACTTTTGTTACTCATGTTTGAAAACATTAACGATACAAACATTGTGTACAGCTTTTATTATAAAAGCAAAAATAATGTGCTTATTGAATATAGTGACATAAAAAATTCACGATAGGTTTACAGTCAACATTATTACTTGCCAAAGTATCAAAATTGTTCGATTACGCTATAATTTCAGTGTAAGAAAAAAGAAATTTGTGCGTGTGTGTGTGTGGCTGGAGACAAGCGATACGTCCTCTCGTTGGGAAAACCCGACGCGTACTAATCGGAAAAATTTTACGGGCGCTATTATATAGGTCACTTTAGAAAATTATTACTAATAACTGAATATGTAAATTGTTAAGAAAAAAATACGAAACGTTAAAATAATACCTCTTTATTCATAAAAAAATATAAATGTATTAATAAAATTGGCTAATCATTGTAAAAAAAAAGTTTAAATGTACAGATTTGGGCAGTTTTGAATTATTATTTTCTGTGAAAAGTAAAGCGAATTTTGTAATTTGGTCTCTATATGGAACTCGTTGATAGTATATTCTTTAAGGAACAAAATATCATAAAATAAATTTTCATTCAATAACAGCTATACTCTGCGTCAAAAATGCCTCTGACCTGCCTTTTGAAAAACCCGCTTAAACAAATTGTCTTTATTTGAAAAAACCGTTGATAAATAAATTTATTTTACTCTATAATTCCCTTGTTTAAGACTTCTTCTTTCTAAAACTGACGTTTTCATCAATGATACTCCTTGTATTCCAAAGGTATCTCCTTTGAAAAAACGCATATTCAGTGATATTTTGTTTAAAATGGAATGCACGCTCTTAATCTTTTTATAATCATGTAGCCACTATTCACAATGTATGACAAACATGTTTCATGCACATTATTTTTGAATAAAAAGTTTTTATTGATTTTCTCGAAAATGTGAATTTTGCATATAACGACGATATTACATTTTCAGCATAGATATAAATACGTCTAGTCGCATTGAAACATTTTATCACGTATGTAACCGCTTTTATTGAACGTTCAGGCCTCACGTCTCGAACCCTTTGTAAACAGAAAGGTATAGTGTATACACAGCTTCATGAGTGTATTCCATCGAAGTGTATTCGCGTAAATTTAAGAAAAAAATGCTACGAGTACAACAAACTCACTTATATCAAGTGTTACTTATTCCTACGTAGTCTACATGGAATAGATAATTTTGCTATTGTATGCATTTATATTCTGTTTAAGTATATTTAAATATAATGTTATTTTTGAAGAATGTTTGCTGGTACCTTAGGCGGCTTTTCAGCGGGTTTCAAGGATTGTGTGGAACATGTACCTATCGTTTTTACATAATCCAACTCATCTCTTAAGTAAAGATGTATAAATTACGTCCTTATCGTAATAGCATTAAGACAGCTATTTGTACTTGTTGTGCAACAAGTAGTAAATTATAATATTTTTATTTTATTTTATTTGGGATAACAAACGGTTATACAATATAAATAAGTATACAAAGGATTTTATAAACTAACTCATTACTAATTGTGTAACCAACAACGGTATCTACAGATTACCTTTACGTTTTGAAGCGTACTGCGTACTTTAAAAGTTAATTAATATAAGTAAACTTTGCAATTAAACGATAAAGCTGGTTTCAGTATGAAATGGTACTCATTAAAAATAACAACTTTTGGGTTGGTTGTCAAGAATGTCAAGGCTCGTAGTTATGTAAGATATATCTTTGAGGTAAAAGAAAGTATTGTTTTCTAAAATTTACGCGAACACTATACATTTAAATGAAACAACTTTTACAGTCAGGACTTTTACTTTGTCAGGATAAACATTAAAAAGTAATGTGTAAAATAAACGCGAGTAGATTCGTAAAAGTTGTAAAAGAAAGTTTCAATTCATCGTCTGGTATGGTAAATGAAACAACTTTTACGGATCTACTCGCGTTTATTTTACTTTACACATTATTTTTAATTAATGTTTATCCTGACGTTTCGAACTCTTTGCAGGGTTCGTGGTCACAGGGAGACTGAGGTGTTGGTCATCTCATAATTAGTTAGTAGCTTATATACCCTCATTTAAATTTAATCAGGTACGTTCCGTTTTACGCAGAAAGAGCTTACAGTATCTTTTGGTCTGGCAGTATGGTGTTGGGGCTGGGATTTAATATTTTGTATGATGGGGTCCCAGGCTGGTAGTAGACTCCAACCATCTTCTCTATTAAAATTAGGATGTTTTTTTAATTTCAATAGCCTCGCGTATTATCCTAGGGATGAATCGTTGTTCTCTAGCGAGCATTAGTGGTTTATCAAATCTGATGTAATGGTTGGGCCCCTCTAGTGAATGTTCGCATACTGCAGACTTATTTTCGTGCCTATGCTTGACGTTGGCTATGTGTTCTTAAACGCGGGTTCCTACACTGGTAAGTTGGAAATTACTGGTTTTAACGATGATTATATTGTGCTTGGGCTGGGTTTTAGTGTAGTTGAATTTTAATAGATTATTATTATAACTGGATATTACTTAAAATAATAGGAAAATAACAGAAGAAGGTGTGACAATAAAAATTCATGTATAGGTAGTTTAATTTTGAATGAAGCTGCCGAGAGGCCGACTATGTTTATTATTGCACGATAGTAGAATGATAATGTGTGTATGTCTTCAAAACAAGAGATTAAGTAAATCATGGTGCTAGAAGTCACTTCTACAGCTTAATATATTTTTCATTGGTTTTCCATCCTATTGCAACTGCGTAAGGTACAAATTATGATGGCATTGCCCCTCCCTTGGAAGGGTTAACCGATGTGGCTTGTTAAAGAGGTTGTAGGTACAATATAAGGACACATAAGTTATAAAAATGTATTACTTGTATAACTTATAAATGAGATCAAGACATAGCCATATTTTTTGCCCAGACAGAAGTAACCTACATAATACAATATATTATTATTATTTTGCGTTACTTAGGCCACACAGTGATCGATCGCTAATTTTATACATTACTAGCGGCCCGCTCGCGACTTCGTCCGCTTGAGTACCGGGTCCAATTCTATGCATGCATTATACATAAAAACCTTCCTCTTGAACCACTCTATCTATTAAAAAAAACCGCATCAAAATCCGTTGCGTAGTTTTAAAGATCTAAGCAAACAAATACTATGTAGTGAAGATATTCGTTAGGTGTCTCTTGATGTATGTAACAAAAGGTTGGTATCAATCACATAAAATCAGCAAAAGTATTCTTCATATACTTATACTTAGATATATAATAAAAAAACTTTTTTTTATAGTAAATATTATAATCTGTATTGTATTGTGGTGAAGTAAGATCGCCTATGCTAGCCATCTGCGAGTGCATCAGCGCCGTTCCGACTAGGAGTCGAAAAGGTCGCCATGACCGAAATCGGTTGGACCAATCTTCATCATCATCATCGTCATCATCATCATCATCATCATTATGAAGCGATCACTTTGTCTACCTTTCTTTGTGTCTTTCATTCTGCGGGGCAGCTGAAAGAAATTTTGAAATAAGCAGCGCCCTTGTACTTGATTATTGTTTTTATGTTGCCCCCTTTCGTTTGTTTGTGTACTTAATATATATATGTCGGAGTTATTTCATAGACTAGTAACGGCATCTATCGATATTAGGCTGAATAGCTTGGCAGAATAGCTTGGCATTATGAAATTATCCCTGAGTCAGTAGTTCGAGCGAGTAGTGGGAGCATAGTGAGTCTATGACATCTGTCACTGTCACTTGTCAGTGAGGTAACGTTAGTTTGTGAAACTCACTCTCGCACTCACTTTACTTCTGGAGCTCGACTGTGCCGGACGTGTGCGCACTGACTCTATTCTACGCACAAAATGGCGGACGGAGACGACGCTTTCCAACAAAATCCGTTTCCATCTCCGACATCAGAAGTGGGATGTAACCTTTGCTCTACGGATGTAATCGACGCGAACAACTAGAAGAAAACGATGCCAAGTTTTATCGTAAATGACAACGGATGTTGGAACAGCAAAATCAGAATTGGATGGCGTTACTTGATGTTCAGAAAGCACATGAGGAGATTCATTACCGGAGTTTATACGCGTGCGTAGCTACAGTCGACGTATGGATTGCTACATTCTCCATATTTAGAGGCACGGATCCTTTTGCAAACATGTGCCCACGCGCTCATACCATCACTGCGGGGCACGGGGAAGGGCGCTACTAGCAACTGCGGTGCAACCGGCAGCAGCGACACCGACACCGGCAGCATGGCGAGCAACGTGAACCAGCGTCATCGGGTAAACAGACCTGTGCTGTGCATCGGCAACTCTGCTGGACGCTGAATGTTTCTGGTGATGTTTTCATGATTCAGTATGATTATTTTATAATGCTTAGAAATTTCTATGATAAAAAAGTCAAATAGCCAGAGGAAAACGTTTACTTACCGAAGTGACAATGAGTTACTGGACAATCTAATGTTATTAGTACTGTACTGTTGGTTATTACAGTTAGACAAGTTTATTACAGGTGATTTTGTCTTGGTTAAAAATAGTGAACAAAACAAAACCAAGTTAGATAATAAATTTAGAGACTCGTTTTTATAACTGCGGCATTAGAAGTAGACTCACTAGAACTTACGTTTAGTACCCCATAGACATGAGGGTTTGTTAGAGAGAGTCAGTAGTTTATTAAATGATGAGCTGTGTGCGGGTACCTGATGGAGGTAGCTCATGATTATGATACGTTGAAAGCATTAAATTCTAAGCGAACTTACAAATACACACACTATAGATTAACAGGGATGCCAGAAGGTCATGTACCAGTCGAAGTTGAGGTGGAGGTACATTGTGACCCGATTGATAATGAGTAAAGTTGTTGTGTGAACTCGAGTTAGTGCTCTAATGGCCGTAACAAGTGTCGACCATACCAGTAGCTATTACATAGTCGTAGCCCGGTAGAAACCGGTGTCTATTGAGGAAACTCAAGTAGTCCATGGGTGCGCGGTGCGTGTTTAGCTCTTGGCGGAGGTCATGGTCTATCAGGACAGTAGTGTGTAGTCAGAGGGTGATGCAGACGTGCGCAGGGTTCCACTGAGATGGACACGCGTAAGCGACTGGGATCACTGTTCGGCTGTGAGAGCCGTGGCATTGGAGGGGTAACTCGAGGTGATTTTAAAGCTTACATAGCTTGTAAATTGTGACTTTTGATTTGTGCAACGAATGGTTAATGGCCCTGGTTACCTGGTTATCTAGTTTGGATTTGGATTGTCTAGTTACCTTTTCTTTTGTTATGTTACATTTGATTTGTTATCTTTCTAAATCGAAAAGGTTTAGTTTCAGTTTTAAATAAGTTAGAGACTTATGTAGAGACTTATGTAGAGTCTTATGTAGAGTCTTATGTAGAGTCTTATGTAGAGTCTTATGTAGAGTCTTATGTAGAGTCTTATGTAGAGTCTTATGTAGAGTCTTATGTAGAGTCTTATGTAGAGTCTTATGTAGTCTCATGTAGAGTCTTATGTAAAGTCTTATGTAGAGACTTATGTAGAGACTTATGTAGAGTCTTATGTAGAGACTTATGTAGAGACTTATGTAGAGACTTATGTAGAGACTTATGTAGAGACTTATGTAGAGGCTTATGTAGAGGCTTATGTAGAGGCTTATGTAGAGGCTTATGTAGAGGCTTATGTAGAGGCTTATGTAGAAGCTTATGTAGAGGCTTATGTAGAGGCTTATGTAGAGGCTTATGTAGAGACTTATGTAGAGCTTTATGTAGGGCCTACTGTGAGGCTTACTGCAGAGTCTACTGTAGAGCCTATTATAGTGCCTACTGTGGAGCTAAATGTAAGAGTCAATTAATGTTTGGTCAGGATAGACCGAACGGGAAATACTGTGCTTGGCTATCTTTTGTTAAAGAGAAAAACACGAGGACGTGTTTCAATCAGGATGGCCGTGATCATACAATACTTTTATCGCCTGTAATATCTGCTGTCTTTCGCATTGGAAGCTCCGCGCTTCATGCAGTCGCGCTTTCGTATTGGAAGCTCCGCGCTTCATGTTTCAACGCTTTCGCATTGGAAGCTCCGCGCTTCATGCAGTCGCGCTTTCGTATTGGAAGCTCCGCGCTTCATGCTTCAACGCTTTCGCATTGGAAGCTCCGCGCTTCATGCAGTCGCGCTTTCGTATTGGAAGCTCCGCGCTTCATGCTTCAACGCTTTCGCATTGGAAGCTCCGCGCTTCATGCAGTCGCGCTTTCGTATTGGAAGCTCCGCGCTTCATGCTTCAACGCTTTCGCATTGGAAGCTCCGCGCTTCATGCAGTCGCGCTTTCGTATTGGAAGCTCCGCGCTTCATGCTTCAACGCTTTCGCATTGGAAGCTCCGCGCTTCATGCAGTCGCGCTTTCGTATTGGAAGCTCCGCGCTTCATGTTTCAACGCTTTCGCATTGGAAGCTCCGCGCTTCATGCAGTCGCGCTTTCGTATTGGAAGCTCCGCGCTTCATGCTTCAACGCTTTCGCATTGGAAGCTCCGCGCTTCATGCAGTCACGCTTTCGCATTGGAAGCTCCGTGCTTCGTGCTTCAACGATTAAGCATTAGAAGCTCCGCGCTTTGTGCTTCAACGTTTACGCATTGAAAGCTCCACGCTTTGTGCTTCAACGCTTACGCATTGGAAGCTCCGCGCTTCGTGCCTCAACGCTTACGCATTGGAAGCTCCGCACTTCGTGCTTTAATGTTTTCGCATTTGAATCTAGTTGCTCTTAAAAGAAGAGCTCCGGAACTGCTGCGCTCGAGAACGCGCGCAGTGTCAGAATGGCCGTGTCGGAGTTATTTCATAGACTAGTAACGGCATCTATCGATATTAGGCTGAATAGCTTGGCAGAATAGCTTGGCATTATGAAATTATCCCTGAGTCAGTAGTTCGAGCGAGTAGTGGGAGCATAGTGAGTCTATGACATCTGTCACTGTCACTTGTCAGTGAGGTAACGTTAGTTTGTGAAACTCACTCTCGCACTCACTTTACTTCTGGAGCTCGACTGTGCCGGACGTGTGCGCACTGACTCTATTCTACGCACAAAATGGCGGACGGAGACGACGCTTTCCAACAAAATCCGTTTCCATCTCCGACATATATATATATATATTTTGTATGTCGAACGGCTAAGCACTTGGCATTCATCTCACCTGATGTTAGTGATGATAAGGCAATGATGAAGGCGGTGGAAGCGCACTTCAACCGGAATCCTCAAGTTGTGAGACACTGGCTATCTTAACCCTAACTGCCGGAACACAACAATGCTACAAATATTGATACCCGTGGTTCGAAACAGCCAATTCAGAAAGCGTCTTTCTGCGATTCACACCGTGGTGCGAACCAGTCATGGTGTGAATCGATGAAGTACCCATGTTATGGCGACATATTTAGATAAGATAGTGGTAGCTAGCCAGGCTGACAAACGAGCTCTACCACTAACCAAACCGAGTACACAAACATGTACCCCCGCTGGGAATCGAACCCGGACCTCTAGGTCCTAAACCGATGGTCTTAACCACTAGACCACAGAGGCGGTATAAACATGAGCACTCCTTAACGGGACGTGGTGGGTTCTCGGTATATTTGCATAGGTTCAAGTGTAAGGCGAATCCATCATGCATTTGCGAGGCAGCGCCGCGCCGGAATAAAGCCAGCACGTTCGGTTTGACTGTTCTGTACCCGGAAAAGAATATACATATGTACATGTTTTTTGTATAACATTAATAACCTCTGGACTACGTTTTCTACACACACCATCACATTTTGCTCTACGACTTGGAAACTAAAAAAAATTTTTTTGACAAAACCTACCTCATTATAACTGTTGCTCAATTTTTTGTATGAAGGGTTTCTTTTATGACTTTCCAAAAACTGAAAACTAAAAAATATAGTTTAGTTTGTTTGGTAGAATACGTGATAAACAGATTATTAATGTTTTGCAAAATAACACAGTATATGAGACAGTTCCCCGTGTGGTGCCGGGGGTAAAGAATTGCACCACCCCATCTCTTCCCGTGGGTGTCGTAGAAGGCGACTATGGGACCATTCCAGAGGATGGGCAGCAGCGTCTCTCTGGGATTATTCTCACCTTACTGCGATCGCCAACCCGCCTGCCAAGCGTGGCGATTATGGCAAATTCCCCTCAAAATTATTTGAGGGAGGCCTTTGTCCAGCAGTGGACGTCTTTTTGGCTGAGATGATGATGATGATGATGATATGAGACAGAAAATATCAACCTATTTACTCTGTTGCTTATTAGTCTATTTATAGCCCACAGGGCTCAAATTTGGGCCCACTTTTATTTATAATGTTTGTTAACGATCTCATTGAGTCTATTTCCAGCAAATGTATCGCCTATGCTGACGATATTAAAATATATCATGAAGTGGCTCGCATTGAAGATGCTGCATTTCTGCAAAACGATATTGATAAGGTATGCAATTGGTGTGTTGATAATGGTATGTCTTTGAATGTAACAAAATGCTGCCTTATTACTTTTACTAAAAAAAAATTCCCTATTAAATATAATTATTATATTAATAATGAATTATTAAATCGCCAGAATCAGGTCAAGGATCTTGGTGTGTGGTTAGATTCAAAATTGAATTATACGTATCATATTGAAAATATGTTAACAAAGGTAAATAAGATGATCGGTTTTATTTTTAGAACTACAAAACCTTTTAAAAAACCGGCCAGTGTGTTAACGCTGTACTTTGCTCTTGTTAGGGGTATCTTGGAATATAACTCAGTAATATGGTGTCCACAATACAATACTCATGTCGATAGAGTCGAAGCTATCCAGAGGCGTTTCCTGCGTAATTTAAGCTCTAAGTTAGGCATGAGACGTAAGTTGCCTACGTATGAAGCTCGACTTAAGTTCTTTGGAATGAACACGTTAATGTCCAGACGTTCGATTCAGGATCTTTCGATTCTCTATAAAATTATTAATAATCTGTGGGACGCTGTAGATTTGTTGAGTCACTTATCAATCAAAACTTGTGGAAGTATGAGAAAATTTAAATTATTCTCTGTGCCTTACTGCAACAATAATGTTACTTTCAATGATCCATTATATCGAATGTGTAGATTTTACAACAATAATGTGAGCAACTTAGATATATTTTCTCAGAGTCTATACACATACATTAAAATTGCAAGTCAACATCACACTACAATCAATAATTTAGATTAATGATGTATTAAAAGTATGGTAACTGTTTTATCATGTTGTAAGAATTTATGTCCTTATTTCTTTTAAATTGTTATTTTTTAATTGTTATTGAACTCTTTTTTTAGACTTTGTTTGTTAAAAGTATAAGTATTTAATATTTTCATTTGTTAAACTACTTATTCTATGTAAACGCGGTGCGCAACAATCACCGGAATTCAATTTTAATGTGAGAATTAGTTTACCTGTTGTGAATGTACTGAATTGTATTCTGTAGTTGTGCCAATTAAATAAATAAATAAATAAATATTTTCCTAATTCAAACTTTACCCTGATGTTATGTAATACACTCGTGGACAAATAATACGGGTCAGCGACAATTTCCTATGTATCTTGTAAATTAATAATGTTACATGCATGAAACTAACTTTATATCAAAGAGAATTTTAATATCCTGTGACGTTTAATGTTATAGGTAGGTACAACGTATTTTGAAAAAAAATAACAAAAGTTCGAATTTGGTAATAAATTCAAATCACGCGCACGCAACTCAAACCAAATATACTTGTTTGATTTTGATTGTTTTCTTACTTTTGTTTTTGAAACAGATCATCATCATTTTCATCATTTTGATTTGACAGATTGATCTGTCAAATCAAAATGATGAAAGGCAGTCATCATCGTCTTTCACGGTCATTATTGAATAACTATCATGTCGCAAACGCTAGAAGAATGTACACGTATCGTCACTATGCTAGAAGAAGGCAGAAGTCAGAGAAGTATAGTGAGAGTAACAGGCGTGTCACTTTCTACGGTGCAAAGAGTCGTGCAACGTTTCCGAGAAACAGGGCTTAACATTAGAAGACCAGGAACCGGCAGACCGAGATGCACTATGGCTCAAGAGGATCGATTTATTGTTACGACCATGCTCCGAAAGCGACACCTCACGGCAGTTGAAGTAAAAAATCAATTTCGAGAGACCTGAAGAGACGAGATAAGCGAGCGGACTGTTAGGCGGCGGCTCCGAGAAGATAATTTGACCCCACATAGACCTGCAAATGGCCCAAAACTTGCAACAATCGGAACATCGAGTAGCAAGATTACGTTATGCCCGCGAACATTCACAATGGGGAGACGAAGAATAGGCAAGAGTAATGTTTTCTGATGAATCTAGATTTATGCTCTATGCACGGGATGGGCGGCGAAAAGTTTATCGACGGCCAGGGGTACGTTTTATTCCAGCTTGTTTTGAGAAAAAAGTACCTTTCGGCGGTGGATCTGTTATGGTTTGGGGTGGAATCTCTTCAGAGAGTCGCACGGAGTTAATGCTGATAGAAAATGGTACGCTAACTAGTGCAAGATATGTACCTAGCAGAGATCCTGAATGAGTATGACATATTCAAGGCATCATCAGTGTGCAATAGGTGACTTTGGCGTACAGGCGTGTTGTCGTTGGATCGCACGCGCCGTGTGATGTTACTACACGCTGGACATACCCAGTTGGCTGCTTGGTCTTTAGTAAGGGCAACAAATTTTTGTTTCTCCATATTGAGGCATTGATGATGGAATCTCGCCACACACAAGCGACACTTTAGGGATTCCTTCGCCTTCACAGCTTTTTTACACGCGCTACAATTCATTGTTATTATGTGGTTCTCGTCAACCAATAATTTTATCAAAATTTGTGAAAATATTTTCTTCTGGCAACACAGTCGAAATGTCACGTTCAAATTTGGCGTTGTCAAATTGAGTTTGACAATAGTAGGGAAGGTATTTGAGGGTCTTTAAAGACCTGATATGACAGTTTCATGATAATGTAACTATGCGGGTATAAAATTCACAGGGTATATAATTTTTCGTACTGACCTTATTATACCCCTATTATTTGTCCACGAGTGTTTAATATTATCTTGTTTATGGAAATTAGAAGATAATAAATTCATTAAACTAAGTAAATGTATTACGTAACAAATTAATATAAGGGATTCGTTATTTTATTTATACTTATAACGTTGCCTGTGATTTGAAAAATAGAAAACTTAGATTAAAATTAAAAATATAGATATACAAATCACAAAAGATTGGATAAATACAGTCAAAGTCACTTCGTTTATTCAACAACCTTCACAAGCGTTTAATGACGACAAAAACTATTAAAAAAAATATTAAGAAAACAAACTACTGAATCTATCACCAGGTTCGGATGATGGAAGAGCCAAAAGAGCTGGCACGAAACGCAAAAAGGGTTTTTGAATTACCTAACAACTATTTACTGTTTCATCCGATATAACGTATTAGTAAAAACTATATCAAAGAAAATATACTAGAAATAAGAGTCTAAGTAAAAAAAGAGTGAAAGAAAATACGGGAAATCCACTAGAATTATATCATAATTATATTATATTGATTAAGAGCACGAGCAACCGACCATGAATAGAAACAGTTTTGTAGCATAATTTTCTCGAGTGCTCTTAAGAGAAAGCGATTTAATTGCTATCATTAGTTCTGTGTAGTTACGAGTACGACAAGAGTGGCATATTTTTTGATGGCCCCCATTATACATAATAATTAATTACTCTCATTAGCAACACATCTTATGCTAGGTATGTAGATACCTGCATAGATAACTGCATTAGCTGCCTTACAATTTTTATTTGTGATTATTTCGCAATAGGAAAGCGTTTGGCCTTCATCATCATCATCATCATCAGCTCATTTTATGTCCCCACTGCTGGGGCACGAGCCTTCCCTATGGATGGATAGGGAGAACGGGCCATAAATCACCACGCGGGCCCAGTGCGGATGGGTGGTTGTTAACGACTGCTAATGCAGCCGGGACCAACGGCTTTACGTGCCTTCCGAAGCACGGAGGCGCTCGAGATGATAAATTTTGGTCACCCATCCGATGACCGGCCTTTGAGAAAGTTGCTTAACCTCAGCACTCGCAGACCGGGCGCGTTAACCACTGCGCCATCGAGCTCCTCAGCGTTGCGTTGGGCCTTCACCACACCACAATATCAGTCTATTTTCTTCTCTTCAGCAGTTCCATTTCTTTGATGAGTATTGTGAGGTTTAAAGCATGAGCTCGTGCTGCGTGTGCAGAAGTTCGTCAGTGCGCAGGGGGCACTATCGAACTTCTTCTGTTAGATGATGAAATTTTACTAGAAAAATCAAGTAAGTATAGTTAGTTAGTTTTTTAGTTAGTTTAAGTATGTATATGTAGTCTCTTTTTTATATTTTGCATAATAGTATATTATATTTTATTTAACTCACATAATATCTCCAATTATTGATAAATTCACAATAACGCATTTTTAAGGGAACCTCTGTGCAAAATTTTAGCTTTCTACCACAAAATAAGGAGACTCAGAAGGTAAGCTAATACATACCGCGCTCGAGCAACGCACACTGATGACTGATGACGGTTGTTGTCTATGACTGGTTTCAGAGTCACGCTGACCGCCTGACGCCGGGCCCTAGCTAGGTTATGCCTTGTACCGTTCCATAGTGAAAACTACCTGCGCTTACCACCCGCGCTGATTACAATACAAACGTGGTTAGTCGGCGCGTCTCAACCTCGCGCTGTCGAGGAGTCTCTGTGTCCAGTGTGCGTTACACAGTTACACTGATCACACGCGCTGGCATAGGCAATAAATCGACTAATATATGTATTAAGAAAGCCGATGAACCGCGTCACACTAAACTCGTTTCAGAGTTGCGCGCGGGTCATCAGCGCGCTTACGAGACGCGTTTTCCACCCGCGCGGGCGGTCAGCGTGACTCTGAAACCAGCCTATGTCATTGTGTGCATTGCTTGAGCGCGCTGACCTTACCTTCTGCAGTCTCCTTATTTTGTGTTTCTACGTAGAAAGGTTTGGACAGGGCGGTAATGATTCAATAAGTGCGTGAGCCAAGGCCTCACTTTTTTGTATTGAGAAACACGAGTACAACCTTATAAAGAAAGCGATTCATCTCAATATCTATCTAGCTTTTAATATTGCTACTTTTGTAGTATGTCAAATCCAATTTAAGCGTTTCATTTATTTAAATGCTATCGTTTTTCAGGTAGGCTTTGTTGAAACTTAACCGAAAACACTCCGCCATGCAAATGAAACGCCCACGAGTAATTGTTTCATTAATTGCTCAACCACATCATGTCCCCAGTGAAATACAAAATTCACGTTTAAAAATTGGTAGTACATTTACTGATTTTATTTAAACATAATCCACTTCCCATGGGGCCATAGCGCTCTTTCTTTATTTAAAGTTTTTTTAAAAGGCGGTGACAATAATAAAATAAGTTTCACTTATGCATTGTTTATAAAATAGGGTTATTCCTGATCCCCACGAAAGCTTTTACGTTCATTTCATTTGATAAAACGCGATTTTTAAGTTAATATTTGTTTTATAAGGAAAAGGGAATAACACTATATGTATAATAAGCATATAGCACGCCAAGTAAAATATATCTTATGAAAACTATATTTTCAACAATCTTATTGTTTCCAAAATGCAGAATTATGAAAAATCGAATAGGCCTGAAATGGTGCCTTGAAACCTTTTGGGGTCTCCTTATTTTGTGACCCAAAGCCTAGCAGTTTTCTTGCTAAGAGCATCGCTATACAACGAGGAAAAAAGAGGCCTGGATTTGATTCTCATCAAACATATTGTACAAGGTTTGGTTGGTGTATAGTTACAAATTCTCTTTTTTACGTGATTGAATGGTTATTAGAACTCGCACTAGGCACTCAGAAACAGACTAAGTAATTTTACTTGTATAACATGCTCGTTATAACTTTTAATACGATTGCTAGGCCATCACGTCGCAACAGCTGAACGGATTTCAATGAGGATAGATTACACCAGCCAAGCCGCTAATCCAGAGATTAGCGGCAGCAGCGCTTTTTGTTGAAGGGGAAATGCGTTACGCTTATATATAAATACGACCGTAAATAAGGCCGAGCTGTGACCGGCATTTTGATATACTTTTGTTATTTATATTTTCTCATGAAACATAAACAGCTAGCTATAGCTACAAATTTATTTAACCTTTGATATGCGCGAGAGCTGATCAGCGCCGCCAAACAATTAAAATTCTATTATATCTGTATTCTACTTTCCATTTAAATCATGTGGTATCGATTTTGCGGGTCCATTTATGATATCTTCTAAAAAGGGAAAGGGTAACCGCATAGCAAAAACCTATCTTTGCGTATTCGTATATGCCTTGACACTAAGGCCCTACATTTAGAGGTTGTCAGAGACCTTACCACTGAAGCCTTCCTATCATGCCTACGCAGATTTGTATCACGTCGAGGCAAACCCTATTCGATCTATTGCGATAACGGCAAATAGGAAGAGTTATACGATCCAGCTGTCAACTAGTCTCGGATATAATACCACAAACTGAGGCACTTTTTGTGTTGAATGAATGATATTGTGTATAACTTTAATTCTTACTCTATCCTGATCGACTGAGAAGTAAGTGGGCTTACAACTCCGCGACCAAAGAGGACATTTGGTAGTCGACTTTAGAGTTGACGACCCGAGCAGTGGAAAATGCGAGTTGTACTTTTAGTGTAACGAGAAGTGAGCGAGCTTACAGCTCCGGTAACCTATCTGGATATTAGGTAGTGGACTATACGTGTCCACGGGCAACTCGCTCGAGACACTAGTCTTAAGAGTTCCGGATGAAGAATGCGCTTCGGCGCGTCCTGATCTGGCGTTATGACCAGACACAGATGGTCCCTTGTGCTTGCGCAAGGTTGTCTGACACCTACTTTATGACCTAACGGTTGGTGGGGGGTGTCAGTATAAACTTTAAAAGTCATGTGTAGCGAGGATGTCTACCCTGATCAAGGACTAGGGCCGGCGCTGGGGCTAGCGTAGTGGGTTATGTCCCAATTTCCTTATTGGTTAAGTGAGAAAACTTAAACCCAACAGTGGGATGTTTATAGGCTGCTGATAATTTATTTCTTTTTTTATTTCAATTAACATAAATTATCATTTAATCACCTCAGTTATGTCGGTATCATCACATTTACTATAGTTATGGTATTTTTATGTGTTTAAGCATGACCTCGATTCTACTTTTTTTGAACGTCCACAACCGTGTTTTAGATGCCTAATGTTCATTTTGCCAACTTTGGTCTAGTGGTGACCACCAATCTCAAACACAGGTCTCGGATTCGATTCCCGCGGAAGTATATGTTAATGTACTCGGTTTATTAGGTGGTAGGGCTTGTATAATCGTCTGGCTAGCTACCACCATCTTATCTATATATGTTGCCATAACACAGATGTGCCACAACATCAATGTTTGTAGCGTTGTTGTGTTCCGGCAGCTAGAGATAAGATAGCCAGTGCCAGCCAGAGGACGGCTAGTGAGGCAGAATCCTGTTCTACTTGCATGTCCTCGCCTTTATACTCTAACCCCAAACAACAAATAAACAAAGAATAAGGTCCAAATAGTTATTCCGTATATGTCTCTTTTACTCTAATTTGAAATGACGTTTACATGACAGGAACAAAACACGGAATAACTATTCGGAACTTATCCCCTTGAGCGTCGATCGACCACCAGGTGGCCGATAACAATTGAAATTCTATTGTCTGGTATTCGCGCGCTCGAGCTCTTATTCTTTGTTTGTGTAAGGCACTATATGTCTTAACTCTTTCAGGCTCAGAGGGATGTATATTCCCACCACATTTTGAATTTTATGTGATTGAGTTATGATTGAAAACCAAATAAAATATGTGGTCAGTTTGCTAACCACTGACCCTGAAAGAGTTGATTTTTTAGTCTTAATATCAAAATCAGGCTACCGACACACTATTAAGAGGTAATTGAATTAGTAGACTTGAGGCCCAGTCTTAATATGTATTCTGCTCTAAATGTTACGGTATGCCAAGTGACGGGTTCCGGTGTTATGTGCAGAAACTTCATTAGTGCTAGTTAAACTTATACATGCCAATATTGACGTCTTAATTGTTGACGTGTGTTGAGACCGGAATTGATGGTTGCGTTGAGCGGCACGTACTAATTTGACGTTATATGTGTCAGCTCTATACTTATCCTTTGGACTGTGAAATATGGGTTTAGATTAACTGCTTAATGCTGCTTAATTAATAATTACCTGGTTAATTATATCTGAAGAATGAAGCGATGAAATATAATATTACTATTATTGTGTGTACTCATGTTATTTTATAATACATTTTTCTTTTATTTTTAAGACATGTACTCGACTTTCATAAGTGCACTATTGTGCCTAATCTAAATATTTTTATTTCTTATTAAAAATTTTTGTACTTTAAGCTAGCCTAATTAAACCTTTGTTAACATTATTTTGTGGTGAGAAAATAAACTTTTTTTTTCATGTACAAAAAAAAAAGGATGTCGTTACCAAATCAAACAGTATTATAATTCAATACATACACAATTAAAAACATTCAAGAGCCCGGAATGAAAAATTATGATAATGGTGGCGTAAATGGTAATTATAGAGTACTGACTTGATGTTGATTAGCTTGATATGGCAACATCTGAGGAATATTTCAATCGACTTTAGCAAGACTGCATCAGACGCAGCAATTCAAGTCTGTGGGATGATGACTCATAGATTAATTAGATAGGTAATGAAAGGGATTAGTGTTAAGGTTCGTCATTAGGTTCCGTCATCATTAATTACGGGTTTTTATGTCCATGCTTAGGATGAGTACCTGTATAACTAATCTTCATGACATAATCTATAGCTAAAAAGTCCTTTAATTAAAGAAACAATATAATTATATATTACTAGCTGACCCGCCAGACTTCGTACCGCATTTCTTTTTTTTAAATATAGCCTATGTTACTCAGCGCTAATGTAGCATTCTAATGAATAGAATAGAAAATTTTTATTCATAACCACTTAAATTAGTAACAGCAACATGGACAAAAGACTTAGAATTAGACGTGGTGTTGAATCGGTCTCCACTCAGCATAATGTCGAGATACCTGGTTGGCACCCCGACGCTGATCTTCCGTGGAAACCAGAAAAATAAAAATGGAAATGGAAATAATAAATAAGAATGGGAATAATGAAATGGAAATTTTTTCAACATTTGTGTTTTTGTAATTTGTTCGCAACAAAATTTGCGTAAAAAATTATTTGAACATTTTATATTGCTATAATATTTGGATCATGAACCATTTGCCTCATACTCTCGTTAATTAAACAAAATCTGTGTAAGTACAGACGCCAGTACATCAACGTATCTAAAACTATTAAATTTCTTCAATAAATATTCAACCGTATGCCATAACAATAAAGTTCAAAGTCTCTTGAAGAAATTTGACGCAGTATTTAACATAAATGAGTAATCATTAAATATTAACATTATAAGAATCTATTGCAGTATAATTATTTTTTACGATTAAGACGCACGTCTTTACCTACTTATTAAGATATAGTGTTGAAATGTTCAGTTACGTTTACTGTTACTAAACGAAATTAAAAATGTGGTTCACTGATATCTCCAAATTGCATGCATTTGAGATCTCGTTCGCCGTTTTTTTAAAGACGAAGATGTTAAATGTGTTTCCTAACTATTGTTTAATAATGTTAACTCTAATAAAGTATCAACATCATCATCATCATCATCTCAGCCAAAAAGACGTCCACTGTTGGACAAAGGCCTCCCTCAAGGATAAATAATTTTGAGGGGAATTTGCCATAATCGCCACGCTTGGCAGGCGGGTTGGCGATCGCAGTAAGTTGTGAATAATCACAGAGAGACGCTGCTGCCCAACCTCTGGAATGGTCCTTCTACGACACCCACGGGAAGAGATGGGGTGGTGCAATTCTTTACCCCCGGCACCACACGGGGAGTAATAAAGTATGTCAAATGTTTTTCTTATATCTAATTTTAAGATTGTCACCTAAGTATCATTATATCGATGGCTTCGAGCACACATGTTCAAATTACAAAAAGTTGATTATTCAGGAGAGCATTTTAAAGTTGAAGCATGATAATAAGTACAACCGAAGCTTACTTGATACAACCGTTCCATGTCTTTCTTTTAAAAACTGGGTTTTTAAAAGAAAGACATGGAATATCGACATGTGGGTAAGTGCAACCTCAATTATTACAGTTTTCAGTTAAAAAGTAAAAGTCGCAATTTTTGTAATTAGAACATGTGTCCTTCAAGACATCGATATCACTCCCACGGTCCCACGACCCGGTCAATCCGAGCTGAGGTTCTATTCTTTAACGTCGCCCTCGGGTTGGTTCCGCTCTTGATTAGATCGAAACCCCTCGGAGAATCTATTAGGGCACGGGAACACGCTTGCGTGTTGCCATTCCCTCTGAGAGAGGAGCTCTGAGGCGCAGTAGTTAACGCGCCCGGTCTGCGACTGCTAAGGTAAAGTAACTTTCGCAAAAACCGGTCTTCGGATAGTGACCAAAAGTTTATCACTTCGAGCTCCTCCGGGAGGCACGTAAAGCAGTCGTTAATAACCACCAATCCGCACTAGGCCCACGTGGTGGTTAATGGCCCGTTCTCCCTATCCAACCATAGGGAAGGCTCGTGTCCCAGCAGTGAGGACATGAAATGAGCTGATGATTGCCTCTAGACTAGAAACCCTCTGACGGTGTTTCGATCACACGGCTTGAACGGTGGGGCGGCGAGGACCTTCAAGGAACCCTTTAAGTTCCTCGCTGCCCCCAAATTTCCAGCGACGCTGTAAAGGCTACCAGCGGCTAACAGCAAAGTGTCTTTAATAAAACCAACATGTGACACGCATTAAAGAAATTCCGAATGATTGGTTATATCTTTATTAAAAGAACACGCTACTCTATGTAAATAATGGAAACATCTCAGATTGTATTGTTATGAGGAAACAATAGAGCGTGTCAGGGAATGCCAGTGTCAACACACACTTTGTATCTGAGGTTTGTACATGAGCTTCAACTCCAGTTATGTCTACAGCTTCATGGTTTTCTGATTTTCTGATTTCTTCTTCTGATTTTTTTTTATTATATTCGCCAGCACTTACTTAATCCTCGCCCTCCTCGCACGCCTCGGTGGCTGAGTGGCAAAGCACTCGGTCTGACACCCGAAGGTCCCTGGTTCAATTCCCAGGTCGGGCAAAGTGTGTTTCGGATTTTTCGATGGATAGCCCAGGTTTGTGATCACCAACCAGCATTTGGCAAGCGTGGTGATTAAGCCATTACCCATCAGTTGTAGGCACGACTTGATTTCAATGATGAAGGCCTTTGCCTAGCATTGGGACCGTTATAGGCTATTTACTTACTTACTTACTTGCTTAATATTCGTAACAATTTTTATTCGACAGGTAATTAATTTGCTTAAATTGTCTCTTAAAGCTATTTAGATTCTTCATCATCATCATCAGTTCATTTTATGTCCCTACTGATGGGGCACGAGCCTTTCCTATAAATAGATAGGAAGAACGGGCCATAAACCACCACGCGGGCCCAGTGCGGGTTGGTGGTTGTTAACAACTGCTAATGCAGCCGGGACCAACGGCTCAACGTGCCTTCCGAAGCACGGAGGAGCTCGAGATGATACATTTTTGGTCACCCATCATTTGAAAGCTGCTTAACCTCAGCACTCGCAAACCGGGCGCGTTGACCACTGCGCCGCCATTGAGCTCGTCGATACAGATTCTTAATCTGATTTAATCTCTTCAGATTACTATAATATCATTATTTCAATTACAAACTACACTATTTTGTTTTATTTCTGACTAGGTTATCTGTTGACGCACCTGCCTATACAATATTGTTACATTATAATTACGTGAGAATAGCTAAGAATAGTGATAGCTCTGAAACGTCATTGTTATGTTCCATCAATTGATTGTTTATTGGCCACTTTTTAGATTTCCGGAATACGTGTGAAGGTCAAATCAAAAAATGAACTGTTACATGATGATTAATTGCTATTTTTGCCAAACTTTTATTTGTTTTATACAACCATCTGTCAATCGTTAGTTCCTTATACGTAATTTTTGTTTCTGTCCGGAAATGTCTATGCCGTTGATCGAAGATACATGATTACTACTAAACAAACAATAAAATTGGCACACCGACATAAGTAATCACAATCATAAAAAAGTAGGTAAGTAATTGCATAGGTTTTCTTCCATTTAAATTTATATTTATTATAATATTATAATAAGTTAAGTAGTACACGTCACTACTTAACTTAACATAATAAATAAATATCGATGTTTAGGACATTAGATACTCTGTACTTCGATATATTGGTCGTAGGGTATCTAATCTAACCATTCGACAATATAAACTTTCGTTATTTTAATTTTCGATATTTTGATACAATCGATAGTTTAGTTATCAATATTTTGAACATCGATATTTAAACGTAGGTATTTTAAAATTCGATATTTAAATATGTACCCTACTCTGTACTTCGATATTTTGGTCTTTCGATGTTACTTTTGTAGATAATTAGATTTTCGATATATTCAATATATCGAAAATCTAATTATCTAACCATTCGATAATATAAACTTTTGTTATTTTAATTTTCGATATTTTGTACATCGATATTTTACACGTAGATAAGTATTTTAAATTTCGATATTCAAAGATGTACCCGTATCGACCATATATCCAAAAAGGGGTAAGATCTTAGGGCCACTTGCAGTAAAATCATAAAAATCTCGATTTTAGTAAATTTAGATTTAGTACTAAACTCGACTTAACTTAAATCTCATCAAAGTTGTCTTGCACATAATACATTGACGTTTGATTTAACTAAATCTAGATTTAGTCCATCATTCAGTCACCGTTCGTTCTTTACGTTCCGTTTTCACAAAAACAATATGTCAAAACAAAATTGCGTACAAAGAAACGTCGCTTAAAAAACTAGTTCTGAATCTATGGTCGTTCGTTTGTCTTGTCAATGACAGTAATGACAGTTGTATTGTGGTGATTTGTGTTCAAAATTTGTAACTGCTAAGTAAATTAACATTATTTTTAGAGTTTTAACGGTTTGTACACTACTGATGATGAAGAAATCCACCAGAGCACCGAATTTTACAACTGCTGAAATAATGCATCTTCTGAAGCTTGTGAAGAAATATACAATAATAGAAATTAAAAGAACTGACGGTGCTAAATTATTGATAATTTTATCTAGTAGAAATATTGCACTATGTTTGCATAAGCGAAACCGTTTCAAGGACTCGTCATCTCGTAATAACAAATAAATCACTTTTAACGAAGACTCTTCAAAAGAAAAACGGAGTTTCTAAAAATTCCACGATTTCCTCGTTATTGTCTGATATCAAACGTGATCACTCGAAGAATACTCCATTTTCACAAAATAAAGACAGACACAGAGAGAGAAAATTAATAAACATTAACGTCGTCTATACTTCTATACTAATATTATAAAGAGAAAAGCTTTGAATTTTTGTATTTTTGTATGTTTGCGTTGCAAATAAACTGAAAAACTACTAAACCGATTTTAAAAATTCTTTCACCATTAGAATGCTACAATATCCCTGTGTAACATAGTCTATATTTATTACTAGAAAAAAATTTGCTTAATGATAAATAAATAGAAATACCTACGATTTGTTTGCTTTGTCATAGAAACTGTCAAAGCGGTACGAAGTCCGCCGGGTCGGCTAAATCTAGATTTAACAACCTTAAACCGAGCGAGGTGCCGGTTTAACTTTGAAGTTTGTTTAATTCGAGATTTAAGCTAAATCGATGATCTGCAAGACGTTAAATCAGATTTAAGCTAAAATCTAGTTTTAATTCTACTAAATCTAGATTTAAGGCATTACTGCAAGCCGCCCTTAGAACATTAAATAATGCTCTAAGATAGATACTAAATAAAAAGATAAACACAACTAGATAAATATCTATGTCTGAATATGAATCGATCAACGCGCTTCTTTGATTCATGGCACTAGTCAACCGAAATATTATGTCGAGTAATGTTACGCTCTAGAAGCTGGAAATATATTTTATGTCAATTGACATTAAGTCTCTTTTATAAGGCATATAAGCCAGTGAGCTCGGCCATACGTATGACATGAGGTAAGTATATACATTGGTCAAAAAATGTCCTCCACCTCAAGAGGGAAATCTTTTTTTTTTTAATATTGGCAGTCTGCATACGAGCAGGCAGAATCAACCTAACTAAACAGTTAAGATTTAGATTTTGTGATTCTCAAAATAATTTTTCAGACAAAAAGCTAGTGGAATTGTGTGGAGGTTTCAATACTTATAGAAACAACACAGCATCGATCGCAGATTAAAAAGCTATACAAATGAGTTTCATGGGTTTCATTAGCAAGAAGCAAATACTCTTTGCAGAAACAACAGAGCGTCGATCGCAGACTAAACTATCATTCTGCTAGTGTCGTGTGAACATTTAGCCGCAGCGCAGGTGTGTGTTTCCTCGGTAAACAAGCCGGTTTGCCAAGACATTGCATTGCACACTGTTCTGGAAATTTCTGTGCAACCGGCGTGCAGCGGCCGCTGGTTTCGAAAGGCTGATTTCTTACGTTGTTGCTCGAAATAAACCTCTGTGAGCATGCCGCATAATTATTAAATCGCTGCGGAAATGAAGATTAAGCATTATAAGTGTTTCTTATTGAAGGAATTGGATAGCGTGGCAGCTTGCGCTTTCAGATTGCGTTCTTAAAATTTAATCAATGTTAGTAATCTCATGTTATTTGGATGGGTGACCAAATGAATATATCTCGAACTATTCCGTACATTTGTCGAAAGGTAGCATTGGCTAAAACCAACCAATCCGCATTGGGTCAGAGCAGAGTGGTGGGTTACAACCCGTTCTTCACATGTGTTGGAACGTTGTGGTAATTCTTGAGCTCAGCCAGTGATGATTATAAGCTGATGATAATGATGAATTTAAAGGCTGATGAAGATGAGAAGGTCGCGGTAGCCGCTGGATGCGAGCAATACAAAACCGGTCGTTGTGGAAATCCTTGGGGGAGGCTTTTGTCCAGTATTGGATGTGCTTTAGACTTGTAATTAGATATTTTAAATAAAATTATAAATATCGGATATTTAAAGACAGCAAAACATGGTAATTAAGATGTTAAAATTACTCTGACTATGATACCTGTTATAATGCCTAATCATTAAGAGAGTTCATTAGTAATCGTTTATTTGATTTAACATGACTTGATTTTTAAACCTAGCTTGTTTTTGATTGACTCAACAAGTATTTTTTGCAAACGAGAATGATTTACGTAAGAGTGCATAAGAGAGAGAGTGTATAAGAGTGCATTATAATTATTATTTCTTCCTTTTTAAGAGTGCAAATCTTATATTTTTCGTTTAGCTTTTAGTGAAATCTTTTAATTTGGTAGTTGATGAATAACCAATTCAAAGATCAAATATTACTTAACAACTTGGCTGTCCAAAAACGATTACAACTGTCTACATTCAGAAGAAAGGGCCATTCTTCTGGTTGCTAAAAGGTCACTTTTTGTATATTTGTGTTATTGTAAATGTTTGTGTGAGTGCCAATATTTTTTTTCTGTTATATTCTATTCTAATTTAAAACATGTTGCGATAAAATTTATTGAAAAAGGTATTTATAGTATTCACAGTATTTCGATACTATAAATGTATATATCACTGAGCCATAGACCCTTTTGACTCTAATCTGTACTCTGCTTGGAGGTTACCCCCTTGTGTATGTATACTGTGTTTTTGGTTAGAGGCAAATAAAGTTATACTTTTTAAGAGTTATTCCGATCAGAAGCTGCTATATATATTATTTACTATCGGTTGGGATCAGATGGGAACAACTTTTTTTATATGTATGATTCATCAATATTTTAGCTCGGTATGAAAAGCTGAAATATTTTTGCTTTATATTATTGTCCCATATTTCTTGGACAGCAGTTGGTACTATATACAGAATTATCTTGTTATTTGCTACCAAATATGATAGGCCTGAGCATAAACTCAAAAGGAAAATCACTAAAATAAAGACTTTGATATTATTCAATACTTATTCAATGTTCGTAAATATTACAAAAAAAGATAATTTATCTTCTTTCATGTAACATGAAAAAAAAAATTGAGGTCGCCTTGTGTACGCAAATATAGAATGAAAGTGTTCTAATTTGAGTATATTTATTAACATAATATTGAAAAATATTATTATATTAGTTATAATAGGTATATGTTACATTAATTATACTATATGTTATGTCACTTCTTACTAGAAATGTCATACTTACTAAAGTACTTATTTGTGCAAGGAAATAGGCAAATATAGCCAATGCTAGTTTTAATTACATTCATCATCTTATAAAAATTATTTATTTATTTATTTATTTATAAGTTTATAGCTCTTTAACAAAATGGATTCTTTTTACGGATAAAACAAAACATCATAGGATAAAAAATGTCTTTGTTAGGTAAATAACTATAATTTTTATATTTTTGTTGATCAAAATTAGTGATTTTGATGCTGTGTCTAACCTTGTGTTTTTGTGTCTAACCTTTTTTGGGAGAAGGACGTGTGATTATGTATGTATGTATGTATGTATGTATGTATGTATGTATGTATGTATGTATGTATGTATGTATGTATGTATGTATGTATGTATGTATGTATGTATGTATGTATGTATGTATGTATGTATGTATGTATGTATGTATACTTAGGTAAATGAAATGGCTGATATCGATTCAGTATTCATTCTTAATAAACTAACAAATTACTTAATTAACTTAATAACTAATACTTTTAGGATGTGCGTATATCACAGGTATGTTGAAGGTTGTATATAATAAATGCGAAAAGAACCCTATAAAATGTTTCTTTTCACTGTGTAGGTAGGGTTTGCATAAACTTTAGAAAACAAATTTAATGGTGGTCGTTCTCAGCGACGAAGGTAGATAACCTTTTTGTTTTCAGCCTTAGCAGATTCTTAAAGTTCGGACCCAAAATACTGCAGAAGGTAAGCTTCGTATAAACCATACTCGAGCAACACACACACATAGACCCTCTCACGGACACGGAATCTCGCAACAGCTGGTTTAAGATGATCCGAGACTCCGTGCGTTGTTCGATCACGGTATGTATATATAAATATATATTATATAAGATACAACATCACATACATTGTTCTGATCCCAAGGTAAGTAGCTAAAGCACTCGTTTTATGGAAATCAGAAACAACGACGCTACCACAACCACCCAGACCCGACACAATATCGAAAAGTTCAAAAACCTCAGAGTTAGCGCCACCCAAAGTCCGGCGTGGAAACCACTCGGCTACGGAGGTCGTCAAAAGCTTAACGTATAAAGCTTAACTTCTGCAGCCTCCCTATTTTGTGGTTCGGATGTCGATGGTTGGATCGAAACTGATTCCGAATTGGTATCACAAAATAGGTATACAGGCGAAAGTCTGCGCGGTAAATGTTACCGTATTCATGCGACATGCTTTCGCCATTTGCATTTTATTATAATGAAGGTTACGACAACGAAATGGCCGCATTGACAAAAATATTTTGTTTCTTTAGGAAAATGCGTAAAGGAGCCAGAAAGAAAATCGACGTTATTAGTCTGGCAATCCAGAGAGGTAATGTTGCCAGCATCTTGGGGCCTTTCCCATGAGCCCGCAGTTGGTAGAAATCTGTTATTTATAGCTAGTTCACCATCATCATCTCAGCCAAAAGACGTCCACTGCTAGACAAAGGCCTCCCCCAAGGATCATTATAGGGGTATTTGCCGTAATCGCCACGCTTGGCAGGCGGGTTGGCGATCGCAGTAGGTTGAGGGTAACCTCAGAGAGATGCTGCTGCCCATCCTCTGGAATGGTCCCTTAGTCGGCTCTTACGACACCCTCGGGAAGAGATAAGGTGGTGCTATTCTTAATCCCCGGCACCACAAAGAGAATTTATAGCTAGTTATTTAATTTAAATTAGTTTTTTAAAGGTGTTAATTACTTATAGTTGGTTATTTTTTTAGTTAATAAGGTTTGTTTTGTCATATGATTTTATAATGAAATTCAAACATATATATTTATACATATTATATTATTATATATACTATACATTTATATATTTTAGAACAGTCAAAAATATACTTACCTATACCAGTTTTAGAGACTAAACTTCAGATACAACTTACGTGTCTTATATATCACTAGATTGAAAATACTACAGACACTTTAAAAAAGTGTCGCCCTTCTCCGTGTTTGTATTGTCTGCGGGGACATTAACATTTTGATAGGGTAATACTTTAACAGATTGAACGAAAAATTGGTATCGAGAATTGAAAAATTTGGCTATTCAGTAGATGTCAAAATGTAATCTATTTTGTATTGAATTCAGTGTACAGTGCAAACAACTTACAAGTCTTATACTTGTATAGCTGTGCCCCGCGGTTTCACTTGCGTTAATTAGCGAACAATCTATTAAAAAAACTATTGTATTTTCCCGTTTTTAAAACATTTTTCATTGCTGCTCCACTCCTATTAGTCATAGCGTGATGTAATATAGCCTGAAGCGTATAGTAATATATATATACATATGCAAGCATAGCGTGAAGTAATATATATGAGTGAACAAGGACTCACAGACTGACTGAGGGCTGCTAGGTGAGCTATTTTGGTCTGACTGGTCACAATTAGACTGAATGAGGTACTTTAAAGCAAGCATGTGTTCCTCGCACTCATTTTTAACACTATTATACTTATTCGTCATTAATTCTAAGAATTTGTGAAGGTTACAAATCTCAATTTCCATTTTCTTTATGTCACTGTTATATTCGGTTATATTATTTTCTAATAGTAATGAATATAATAGTAATGACTATTCAACACAAAAATAATTGTCTAATTCGAACTAGTAGTTTTTGAGATTAGCGCGTTTAACCAAACAAACGAACTCTTTAGCTTTATAATATTAGTATAGATGTCTGTTAAACAGGTGGATGAACTCAAGATATTACAAGTTTATCGTAAAGTCACCTAGTCTGTTATCAGCATCAAAATGTGGTTTGAGCGAGTCTTATTAGTCTTGGAAACCAATTTTCGTTCAATAATTTCTTTATCTAAGTTTGTATGGGTCCACACTGGTATTAAATACATTTTCAAAGTCAACAATATTAATTAACTTCTAGTGATGATAAACTCAGTGGGCAACCACAAATAATTGCATTATTCACATCTATCCACACAGACCACTTCTCATTCTCACATTCACTCACACTTACTAACACTCTCTCACACTCACTCAAATTCACTCACACATACGCTAAATCGTATACGCTCCATATCAATACGCACTTACGTAGGTTGGGAAATTCTGCAGTCTTACCTTAGTTTATATATAGTTTCTACTAAAAAAAAAAAATATTTTATTTTATTTTTATAAATTGTCAATTTAGGTTTGACTTATTTTCTGACTTCTTTTGTGGTCAGGACTACTAGATCCTAAATCATCTGTCTTTGTTTTTTGTTTGTTTTTTTTTTTTCGCCTCTTTACATCTTACTCATGTTGCCATTAGTTATATTATGTCTATGTCCGCGAGGGGGGGGTCTTGGTGACCTGTATTTGCAGGTTTCTCACGAAACCTATTTCAGGCACCAGTCTCTCACAAATGATAGGATGCAATGTATCTAAATAGTATATTTTAGGCCTTTTGTAACTCCTTATTGTGTAGAGAAAATAAACGCTTTTTTATTATTATTATTATTATAAATGGACATAAAATATCAATATGTGAACAGTATAATATGAATTATAGTTAACTTTAATTCAATCCAGATAGCGAAAAAAACTCGAGCTCAATACAAGGATAATGCGATAGCGGATTAAGTACTGAAGTAGGCACCTACACTATATGTTTTATTTATTAGAACTTAAAATTCAAAATGAAGGTACTTAATACTCAAAATTTCGCCTTAAATAAAACAACTTTTATGGATCTACTCGCGTTTGTTTTACACATTGATTCATATTATTTTATCCTGACGTCCGTAGTAAATCCGTAAAAGGTGTTAATAAAAATTAACTTAGAAATTAATTAATTTAGAACACATTAATAAAAATTAACTTCACTTGCGGGATCGTTGCAAAGTAAATGCTTCGCTTAGATGCTCGATTAATATAATTGTCTTTTAATTCAATAAAAGTCTTAATGAAACCAATTTGATTGATTGATTGACGGCTTATTCATGTCATACTCGTGAACGGGTGCCGCCTGTGGAGGCTGGTCAGCTCTTGCATACTAATCTTATTTTTAGTATTATTCACTACAGTTTGACTTTGTTTTTCTTAAACAATTTTTGAGTACTGTAGTTGGTACTGTATGACATTGTGGAAATTGAAACTTTTACCTGATGTTAACTTAGATTTTTTATTTTGTTTTTTTACATGTTGTGGTTGTCTTTTATATTTTTTGTGTTTATTTGTAATGGAAAGTGTCCTGCTATGATATGGCATTTTTCAATATTTTTGACGCTGTAAGGGAGAAAAGAGCTTGACACTTGCTGAGTCTCTTGCCGGTTCTTCTCAGTACAAAGACTCCCGCCCAGGGTAGACTTACGAACCGATGGCATAGTGACATCCACAATAGCTACTTGTAGCCTAAACTGAATAAATTATTTTAAATTTTGATTGAACTATATCGAAACTTAGTAAAAGCACAACTGCTTGAGAATCTTGTTAAGTTCATCTAGCTTTCAAATACTCTATAACTTTGATAGTGATTTTAATTAAATTGTGATCAGCGAATTCATGTTCACAATTACTTTTATTGGTATATAGTATATAGTATATAGTAATAATCACATAAGAACAACTGTAAGATTGTTTGTGTTCTATATTTGAAAAATAGGAGCGTAGCGATGCCAGTTTTCGACAGGATCGGTACATTTTTTATTGAATAATTATAAATAGGGGTTAGGAAACAGTTTTTTTTTTACTTTAGCAACAATAAATTGATAGATAGATAGATAAAACTCTTTATTGCACACACACACACAGATAAGTAAAAACAACCATTTTTTTATAATAGAGTGGGCAAAGGCGGTCTTATCGCTTAAAGCGATCTCTTCCAGACAACCTTTACACTAAACTAAAATAAAATAAAATAAAATAAATTGAATACAGACTACCTGCTTCCAGCTGTCATCCTATAAAATTTTAATAAAACTCTATGGTAGCTGTGGAGACGAATAGATAGATACCTAGTACCTATATCATTGTTTTTGTTTTTTCTTTAATTGTAAATGTTTAAAAAAGGAGCTCGTTAGCGCAGCGGTTAACGCGCCCGGTCTGCGAGTGCTGAGGTTAAGCAACTTTCGCAAAGGCCGGTCATCGGATGGGTGACCAAAAATGTATCATCTCGAGCTCCTCCGTGCTTCGGAAGGCACGTAAAGCCGTTGGTCCCGACTGCATTAGCAGTCGTTAACAACCACCAATCCGTAATGGGCCAGCGTAGTGGTTAATGGCTCGTTCTCCCATGGATTCTTCCGATGGATATCCATAGGGATGGCTCGTGCCCCAGCAGTGGGGTAATAAAATGAGCTGATGATGATGATGTTTAAAAAAATAACGATAAATTCAAAACGTTACGTGTGGACGAAGGCGGCAGACACTGAACAACGACGTTACCCAATCATTAACTAATAGAGAAATAATGTTGAATTCAACACAGAACCCACCGCCATCGCTAGATGTACCAACTTTTTGTGTAAATGCTCATAATATTATACTGCTAACTTGAAATCAACTCGTATATTAGCGCGCACTGTTGCAACGACCGACGCGATAAACAAAACCGGTTTAAAACATAGTGTTTTGCAAAAAATAACTGGACTAGCACCCTTATGCATAAATTCGGTTGCGGAAACATAATGATAAACCTTCGAAATGACCTTCGCTGTTAATGGCCAAGTAGAAGCTGTATTTAAATTAACTCCACGGTTACATCATTCGATTATGTATAATTAAAAATCGATAAAGATTTATACTTAGATACTTTTTTATGGTGGGAAAGCAATGATTTTTTTATAGTATGGGCTTAAGATCATCACTCGTTTATACGAGTCCTATCAATTGTTGTAATGAAATATTTCGCTTTTCATATTGTACGTTTTTTTTTAAACCACCAGGATGCCTAAGGGCAGGTGGCATCTTGGACCCAAAACCAAACTTTCTCTTCTACTTCTTGTTTGCCAATAATAAATGGGGCTCAACGAGCTACCCACCAGATTTCATAAGAAAACGTCTATTTGAAAGTCAATAATTTCGCGCAGAGAATACACAAATCGAATTTTGTCTGTTGTAATTACATTACTTGTTAATCAGTTAACTTTTAATATAATTTAGGGAAGAAATTGAATGTAATTTTGTATAATTAATTTCTTACTGTTGAGCGGTCTTAACAACGCGAACGTCGCTAACAGTATTCGATATTTTACGTACAAAATGTCGTAAATGTTGCCTACGGGAGCTTAGATTTATTCTATTACACGCTTTGCGAATTGAGATTTTTTCGATTGCATATTTTATTGTAATGACTACGATTGGTTTTTGACTCATTAATAATTTTATGATAATTATTAATAATGACAATAGTGAACTTTGAATACAATGTAGAAACATTAGAAGATGTTTAGAAAACTATTACTGTATTAAGGTGCTACTTACCTAAGTTTTTCGTGAAACAGGTTGACTAGTAGACTGGAAAACAACATCAGTCTACGGCTCACACTTTGCAACTTATAAAACTGTCACTTTCAATTCGATTCAAGAGTTGTGGACACTGAAGCGAGGGAACTTTCGACTCGAGTTGCTCGTATCGCTGGAAGCGGACGAGTTTGAGCACGTGGAGCTGTTGCTGTCTTGTCTTTTGAGCGTGTTTTTCGGTTTCATTGCGCGCGAGTCTTTGAGTATTCTATCCAGTACCTGTCTGATCGTCGAATGTTTTCTGTCGAAAGGGTTCGGGTACATTTTGGTGGACTCGTGCGTTCGGTGCCGCGAATATTGCAAGAGTGTCTGCAGCGCCCGCGCCGGCAGCGGCAGCGGCGCGTGCGCCGTTGGGAAACGAAAATTACGCTTTTAGGGGTCAAGTTCAAAGTCTCGTTTGATGCTATAGTGTTATGAAAGGTGTGGTAAGATTTAACTGACCGATCCGGCTGTCTTCTGTGTTGTAATGAAGTTCTATTGCCGCCTTCGTTGGCTAACCTTTTGGGTGCATTTGCACAACCTTCCTTGAGCATATCTCAATATATGAAGTGACACTTGTTTGAAACGTGATCACACTTTTAATGGATATATTCGTTGAGTTGGAATAACTAAGTGTTTGGTAGTGATACCAAATAGTTGCTTAGTTAATTTCATGTTTTGTATTTGTTTCTTAATTTAATAAACATGCCTCTTCTCAAATTGATAGACTTCTTTCTTTACCGTTCTAAAAATATATAGTTAATCACACTAATGTTATAAATGCGAAAGTTTGTGTGTATGTGTGTATATTTGTTGCTTCTTTACGCTGCAACGGATGGATGGATTTGGATGAAATTCGGCATACAGATAGTTTGTAACCTGGATTAACACATAGAATACTTTTTATCCCGATATACCCACGGGAACGGGAACCACGCGGGTGAAACCGCAGGCAGCCGCTAGTGTGTGTATATTTGTTGCTTCTTCACGCTGCAACGGATGGATTGATTTGGATGAAATTCGTCATACAGATAGTTTATAACCTGGATTAACACATAGGATACTTTAGCATTTATAATATTAGTGTGATTATTTTATAAAATATGCAGAATTTTTTCTGATACTAACTGTCTACTTTATAAAGACTTTAAAAAAGAAACAAAAAAAATTTTTGCCTTCAACTTGCTGACTGTACTCACCTTTGTTTAAAGTCTGTAAATAGTATAGTATAGTACATTTAAGTATATTCATAAGGCATGTTTTCAAAGATCGTTTTCGTGTAGATATAACGATTAAAGTAGTTGCCCTCGCTTACCCAACTCAAATATCTATTCTATATTACCTAAATGTGTCAATAATATATTTTAAATATTATGTTATTTGTGGATATAACTATTTAGTTGCTTTCTCTGACCGCTTTATTATTAAATAATTAATAAGCTTTTCATTTGCAAAACAATAATTAGGTGTGATAAAATAATTCATCTTTCAATACCTAAATCAGATGTGATCTTTTGTATTTATTTCTTGCAAGTTACATAATTGATAAAGATATTATAACTATATGTTGCAGACAAAATACAATTTGAGTCAGAACCAGTTTCGGTAATGCAAGACTGTTAATTGGTAAAGTTTCGCTCTGACCGCTTTTGTTGTAACAAGTCAAACATAAACTAACCTTTTTATTATTTTAATTTTTGCATTAACAATGCTAATGTAGTAACAAGATAAAATCAGTTTTTTTAAGTAAAATTTTATCTTATTAGCTAACCTGGCCGATTCGATGCCTTCGACCAGCTATTCGGGCGAATCAATACTTCCAATGCCACTACACACCCAGAAACACTACACATACACACTACACATGCACACTACACATGTACACTACACATGTACCTACACTACACATGCACACTACACATTCACTCTACACGTGCACACACTAAACGTACACCAGACACCGCATTTCTCCTTCTCACCACGACACGGTCAATCCAAGCCAAAGTCGTAGCGTAGCCTTTAAACGCTCTCAGATTTTCTGACCTCGTCATCCAACTTCTACGCCTTGTAGAATACATAGAACTAGTAAAACGTATCAATAGTAAAAGCAAAAAAATGTATGTAAGAAAGTGTATTAGTTATGTTTTAGAATGTACAGTTAACAGTGTAGGTAATACCATTCTTTCTTCTGTGATAATGCGTAAATGTTTTGATAAAACTTGTAAAGCAAATCAGGTTGAGATAACGTAAATAGGCTTGATACATAGTATAGAAACTTCAAAGATCATTTTTATTGAATAAGAAAAGAGGCGCAAAAAAGAAGCACCTTGGAGAATCTGGTATGTACCTATGTACTAGAACTAGTGTTGCCAACCGTACTCTAAAATAGAGTGTTGTACTCTATATCATGTAGGCGTACTCTATAATCTATAACACTAATAGAGTATGCTAAATTACTCTTTTTTACACAATGTTTACTATACTAGTGTCAGTCATGTAATATTATGCAAACCCATTATCAGAACCAAAAAAGTCCAAAAGAGCTCTTGATCTACTCATATCAATTTAGAGTTAGAATGTTTGGACTCATGCGATTCTTTTAAAAACCATGAAAAGTTGTTATGTGCTGCAAAATGTACAAAAAATACCTTTTTTTAAATATAAAATAAATGATAAGTACTCTTTTTTGTAAGTTTCTTTATTTACCTCCTTTGAAATCGGATATACTCTATTTCTTCTAATAAAAGTTGGCAACCCTAATTAGAACACACGTGAGTGAAGCACGGTAGTCGATAACAGACATGTTTTGATACGATTTTTTGTTACCATTCAATTATTTAAGTTCTCGAAACTATTTTTGCGTCGTTGCGAAACTATTCTTAGATGCGTAGGTACTATTTTTATACCGTCTATTTATATACCAACATGAAACCATCTAAAGAGATTAGATATGACTACTTTAGATATGCAAATGGTTTGTTTAGTGGTTAACTTATTTATAACGGAATTACATTAAATAAGATACATTCTGTTAAAACATTGTTCTGTGAGTGAAACTACACATTAAAACTACACATCAAACTACTCCAACTGCCAAAACTGTAAAATATCCTCAACAGACTTTAAATGGTTGAACATTGTTTGAACAAATTTTATAGTTTTGAATAATAGCCTGATGAAATCTTTCGGGGACTGTTTGATCGGGTTCGTTGGTTAGGCCCCCGGTGTGTAACGCCCCCGTGGTGGAGGCACCCGATTTTCAAGATCTAGACACGCGCTAGCGTGTCAAGCCAAGTTAAAGCTAACAGAACTGACGAGCCGCACCGTGTGTAATAGTACACGAACCATTTGGAGCCACTTTTGACCCCCTCGTAACTCAAAAACATGCAAAATTGGCTCATATATTGAGACTTGCGAGAAAAATATGTGCTCCAAATTTCATAAACACACCTCAAACGGTTACTTAAATATTAACGTCCAAAAATCGACATTTTTATCACTGACTGACTCACTCAATGATCTTAGATAGATCAATCTCTAACCCAGTTCCAGATGACCTAGAAAGTTCAAATTTGGCATCCAGATAGGTAGTTGGGCAACAAAGCAACAAAGGAATAAATCAGAAACTAGTAAATTTTTATCAATTTAGTAAGTATATTTTTCAATTAAATTTCTATTTCAGTTATTACTAACTGGAATTAAGTATTAGTCATAATTTCAATAATTAGCGCATATCAATAGTGTAAGATCATTACTTATAAATAATTAAATAATACCACGGACCACGGCGCAAGGTGCGGCGGACGTGGAGCAGCGGTGTGGGGAGCGGTGCGATAATTTTACTATGAATAAGTACTTACTAATAATTTCTGTACAAAAAGTAATGATATCCCATCAAAAACATAAATGTGAAGTGAGAGCCAAGTTCAATATTATGATATATGCCTTGGTTGTTGACTTCAACAACAAAAGAAGTGAGATATAAATGGGTGCCAAGTACCCATTTAGATTTCATTTTTTTTCTTCTATAATAATTATATTGAAGCCTAAGATCTGACTTGGCTAGTTTTCATATACGAATTATATTATAGCCTTCGCAAGTTCTAAAACTGTAAGTTCTTATTTTATTCTTCCGGAAATTTAGCTGGCTAGTAAAAAATAGCCATTGAACATAGGGCTGTTTCATGACTGTTTTAGTAGGTACTTAATAATAATAATTCGTATATGAGAACTATCCAAGTCAGACCTTCAATATATTGTCCTAACTTGGCACCCATTTAGATCCCACTTTTTTTGTCGTTGAAGTCAACAACCAAGGCATATATCATAATATTGAACTTGGCTCTCACTTCACATTTATGTTTTTGATAGGATTTATTTATCTCAATCATATTAATGCATTATTGTTATTGAAAGAGAAAAAGTTATGAAAAAACACAATTAACTAATTTCATCTCATCACATTTTCAAAGAACTAATTAAATTAGTATCGTTACGAGATTAATGTTATCACTTATCACAGTCACCTTTTGTAGGAGAGTTAATCTGGGGCTAAAATAACATTTAACGCGACAGTTACAAAATCACT
The DNA here is from genome assembly GCA_963082485.1 of Eudonia mercurella. Classification (NCBI taxonomy): domain Eukaryota; kingdom Metazoa; phylum Arthropoda; class Insecta; order Lepidoptera; family Crambidae; genus Eudonia; species Eudonia mercurella. Next base: position 16,454,305 of record OY720028.1, read on the forward strand.
TTAATTTTATTAAATATCTTTGATTTAAACCTGTTTTAATTATTTGTGTTGTTTATGGGCCGTTATCAAATGCACACATTCCAAATTAATTAAAAGCTATTTTAAATATGGTTTGGAAGAAGTAATCTAGTTATTATAGTAAGCAAGGTATGCCAACCAACGAACGACCACTTCCCCGACGTAGAGGTACCTGGTTCGATTCCCACAGCGGGTGGTACATGTTATACTCGGTTTGGTTGGTGGTATGGCTTGTTCTAAGTCCGCCTGGCAAGCTCTTATCTAAGTCTTCGCCTTAACCACATTGTTAGTAGCAGTAGGTTTTAAATCAGCCCCCTCAGATACATCTTCATAATACACACGCTAGTACATATACACCTCCCGCACACACTCGCACATGCTTACCCCCAGACAGACACACACACACACACACACACACACACACACACACACACACACACACATACACACACCCCCCCACACGCACCCCCACGCACGCACACACACACCCACACACACACCCACACATACACACACACACACACACACACACACACACACACAAAATCTCGCAAAGAACTTATGAAATCTTGTATCACTTATGTAAATCAGAACTGTTATGTTTACGTAGGAAGAGCGAGGCGTACCCCACACAGGTGTCTTCTGACTACTTTTTGGGGTAGCCTCGGTAACTTAATTGTAATTGATTTACCTGTAATAAATACATTTTTTTTTTTTTTTTTTTATGTTATGTTCCGACAGCTAGAGATGAGATAGCCAGTTCCTAAGTTGCTTCTTTCTACCTTCGGCCTTACCATCAGGTGAGACCTCAAGCGGATTTCACGATGTGCAGTAAAAAAACATCTAATAACGTCCCTATCAAACCATGGCGGACAGTCAAAGCTTCAAAGTAATATGAAAATGTTACGGTGGGTTTATTTCATTGCACGCAAATGTGAGTTCACCACGGGATATCGAAATTCATTTTCATTTTGACATAAGGCCGACAAAACGTTTGGCCTTTCTGTTACTGATCGAACAAACAACTGACTAAAATATATTTTGTCGATATAAGCATTGACATTTATATTGTCTTTTAACGATAACAGCAGATTTGTTTTTGGCCCGTTGTTTTGCTACCATTCCGTTATTTTTAGTTCTCATATCGGTATTTGCGTCGTTGTAACACAAAATAAGGAGAGAAGGTAAGCTTAATACATATCGCACTCGAGCAACGCTTCTTATATAAATCCTTTAGCGGATACGGAATCTCGGTATATTTTAACCAGTCCTTTTTTTTTTGAGAGTTTGCTGATAGCGCCCTCGGTAAGTTTTTGCTTCACGTATTAATATATAGATAATGTGTAGGCAATTGTTTAAAGAGATTAGATTTGGTTACTTCGATATGCAAATAAATTTAGTTCTTAGTTTACACAAAATTTTAGTTTATTATTATTTGGAAAGTTTAATAGTTATTGACGTCAATAAGCGATTAAAGCTTATAATGAATGTAGGCTGAACACTCCAGTCACCTTTGCCAGTGTGTAAGAGCGAGACGGGATGAATGGGTGAAAGAGGGATGGACGAATGGAGGAGGGATAGACGGATAGAGAGTAACGAACATGGTGGCAAGACTTGTACGGTGTGCGCTAAAGAAGAGGAAATAAATACGTTTATGTTGAAAAGCCGGTCTCTTTATTCCCTGCCTGCGTCCTACAGTTTTGGGGGCTCGTCCGGGATATTAACAAGAAAGATCTGTGGGCCAGGCATAAAGGGAAACGAGAATTCAAGATTTGGTGCACGTGGTCGGTGTGCGGCGGGCGGGCGCAACGAAAATTTACGACGGTCAACGTGTTGCACTATTTTTAACAAGACGCTTACGACGAACACTACGACGATAGTGCAACATGCCCAAAGACGAACGACGCGCAAGCCGGCAAGCCGACTATTTTGAAGATTGTCACACGAAGCAGCATGGCGGCGCAAACATGTTACAAATGACGGCGGAGCTGGTGCCGGGCTTCAGCGGCCGCGACAGCACCTATCCAGTAACGAGGTGGATAGAGGACGTCGAAAGTAACGGTGAGATATTTAATTGGACCCCACTGCAGCAGTTACTTGTGGCAAGAAGATCGCTCTCGGGTACAGCACAACTCTGGTTACGGGCGGAGCGACCATTTAAAAGCTGGGATGACTTAAAAGCAGCAATATTAAAAGAATTTCCCGACTCCGTCGATGTTAAGACGATTCATGAAATGATGAGTGCTAGAAAGAAACGGGCAGACGAGACGTGTCTCGATTACATGCTCATTATGAAGGAACTCGGAAAGCGAGGCAAGATGGCGGATTATGTCGCGATAAAATATATCGTGGACGGAATCATGGACGTCGAAACAAATAAAGTGATGCTTTACGGCGTAACATCATATGGCGAGCTGAAAGAAAAATTAAAGATCTACGAAACTATTTCAAGCAAGATGCAAAGTTCGAGGCAGCGGCATACAGGAGCGTCGGCGAGCACAAGCAAGCATTATACGAACACGAACACGAGCGGATCGAATGGATGGCGGGTTCGTTGCTACGGGTGCGGCGAGCTAGGGCATACATCAGCTGATTGTCCTCATAAGAACAAGGGGCCAAAATGCTTCAAGTGCAACGAGTTCGGCCATGTTGGATCGCGGTGCACTAACAGCGCAACTGAACCGATACGGAAATCTACGAGTCAACACCATCGGGTATCGTCGGGCGATGTCGTCGGTAAAGCAGGAGGAAGCCATGATCGCTACGCAAAGAGCGCGATGTTCGCGGCAGACGTCACGCCAGACAGCAGCGCCACCAATGACGGTTTGACGAACCAATTTAAGATGGCGGAGCGCAGCAGCCAATCGACGAGCAAGACGGAGATGACGTATAGGACGAGCGGTGACACTATGGTCTATTCACCGAATGACGAACGAGAACAAAGGAAGATGGCGGCGTTTGTTTACGATCACGTCGAGCAGCTGTCAAAGTCGATGTCAAACGAGAAGAAGCCGGTTGTCATCGCGAATGTAAACAATGTCCGTGTGAAAGCACTTGTGGACAGTGGTAGCGACGTGAATCTTTTATCTGAGGAAGTATTTGAAGCGATCGGCATGCCAAAATGCGAAAAGGACGAACTATCTCTCTGTGGCATTGGACTATCAACGGTGCATTCGATGGGGAAGTGTCGATTGCGTTTGTGCATTGATGAACATTGTTACGAAGATGTAATATTTCATGTATTGAGTAAAAACTTTATACCATTTAGAATGATACTTGGTCAAGAATTTCTTAACGATGTTACAGTTGTGTTGAAAGGTGGTTGTGTGAGGTTTTATAGTAAAGATTGGGAGCGTTTGGGTTGTTATGCGAGTGAGGTATGTTCATTGGGTTCTGTTGTAGGTCAGATGGTGAATCCAGCCCTAAAGAACGAAGTGATCCAGTGTGTGCAGAACTACAAACCCAAGCAAGTCAAGGAAACACCCCTGCAACTACGTATTGTGCTCAGTGATGAAGCACCAGTGGCCATGCGACCGCGACGTTTATCACTTAAGGAGCAAGAGGTAGTGGATGATCAGGTATCAGACTGGTTGGAGAAAGGCATCATTCGCGTAAGTTATTCTGAATATAGTAGTCCCCTTGTGTTAGTAAAGAAAAAAGATGGTTCTACTAGGGTCTGTGTTGATTATAGAATGTTAAATAGAAAAATAATTAAAGACGAGTTTCCGTTACCAGTCATTGAAGACTTAATCGATAAATTAAAAGACGCTAAAGTATATAGTGTGTTAGACTTGAAAAATGGATTTTTTCACTTGAAGATCAGTGAAGAGTCAATAAAGTATACAACAAATACTTAAAGTACAAGAAGAAAATAAGAAAACTTTTGATAAAAATAGAAAACAAAGTTTCAAGTACGAAGAGGGAGATTTAGTAGCTATCAAGAGGACACAGTTTGGTCCAGGGCTCAAGCTTAAACCGAAGTATCTAGGGCCTTACAGGGTCGTGAAGGTCAAGCGCAAGGATCGTTACGATGTGGAAAAGCTAGGCAGTACTACCGAAGGGCCTAATAAAACTTCAAGCTCAGCAGACCTGATGAAACCATGGCCTCAGCAGAATGAAGAGTAAAATGCTCAGGCAAGTAAGATAGTTGTTTTGAGGGATGAATGAAAGGGATGAAAGGATGAAATGAAAGAAAACGACTGTAACTTTTATTTGTTTATTATTGTTTATTTTTGTGTAATGTTCAGATTTACTGTGTTTGTTATAACATAAGCTAAACTTTCACTTTTGTTTTTATTACAAAATTATCTAAGATGTTTTAATTAAGACAAATATTTATAAGTTGTAAGTTTTATAAGTTGTAATTGGCTAAAATGTAACATTTTCCTAAAATTCTATATTGTTGGTTAAGGGTCAGCCTTACTTTGTTAAAATAATCTTAAGATTTTGATGTACAGCTATGTCTGAGGGCAGACATAGGACAGGATGGCCGAATGTAGGCTGAACACTCCAGTCACCTTTGCCAGTGTGTAAGAGCGAGACGGGATGAATGGGTGAAAGAGGGATGGACGAATGGAGGAGGGATAGACGGATAGAGAGTAACGAACATGGTGGCAAGACTTGTACGGTGTGCGCTAAAGAAGAGGAAATAAATACGTTTATGTTGAAAAGCCGGTCTCTTTATTCCCTGCCTGCGTCCTACATGAATAAACTTTGCTTTGACTTTGACCTTCCAGGATCGTGGCTTCTGCTGCTTACATTGTCAAACAGTTTAAATAATTATTTATTATTTTAATTAAAAATGTGATTTTTTTTCAAGTGAACGCTTCTTCGTTTATTCGAATATATGGTTTAATTTATTACCATTTAAAAAAAAGTGAAAAGGTAGAGCACTTGACCCAGCATAATCCGTAGCTCATGCTGAGTTCAGGGTGCTTAGAGTGAGTTTTGTTTACTATCCGTATTCATTCGATTACGTTAACGAAGACGAAAATTACTATGGCATTGAAGCAGCGCCTCCTGGCGACATACGAGAAGAGTTAGAATTTTGCCATACAAATTCTTGTTTTCGTTCACGTGATCGAATGGCGAATGAAACTCTGAATAATATAGTGCGAGTAGAATTTTCGTATTCATAAACGTAATCGAATGAATACTGATAGTATACAAAATTCACACTAGGCATGCTGACCCTGCTTGGCGACACTGTGCATGAAGCAACGTGTACTAATAACTCGACAATGTACTGTTTTATTTTGATTTTTTACACATTTCATATTCTTTTTGTTTATAATATTATTATTTTTTAACCAACTTTTACTTTTGTTTATGAATTTTAAGTGTACAGTGTTAGTCAAATAAATACCTATTATATTATATTATATCTCGTTAAGTAGAAGTTGCTCAGAGTTACTCGAGTTAGGTGTACGAGTCGAGTTCTTTTTAGACTCGAGTCTGGGCTCCGATGACTCGCACTCGACTCGCAAAATTGAGTCAAGTTTATAGTCAAATTTAGACTCCAGGACTCGAGCTCTTTACAACACTAGTTATGATTGTACTGATTGGTTCAAATAAGACGAGAATAGATGTTGCATACGGCGTTCGGTCAATTGGTTCTGATGACGCGATCGGTCATTTGCTCTACTATGATTGAAGGAATTACCCTTTGGAACTGTTGTTTGACACTGCCATATTTATAAGACTAGCTCATCTCCGCGGCTACACTCGTTTGTTACTTCATTTGTCAAAGAAAAGATTTTACATAATACTTATGCTGTCCACTGCGTAGTACAGAATGAAAAATAAAGTTATTTCATAAATTATTTATTGCATAAAAATATGGTACATAGTGGTGTTAAATTTCGTTACATAAGCCCATTTATTTCTTTTTATATAAAAGATCAAAATTAATAAAACTAATATTTAAACTAAATGCACGTGTGTACAACAAGCAGAAAACGGCACTAGCATTTCTCGATTCATTCATTCATTCGAACATTACAAATGTGAAGTTAAAGGCATAAAAAAAAAAAAAAAGCTTGTTAAAAGTTTTATTTTTATCTGTTACGATATCAAAAATTGCTTTAGGTTATTCATTCTGATTCTGATATAATCTGGTTCATGTGGGAAGGTTTTAGTTGAGCCTAGCAGCGGGACATTTATAAATATGTCTTTTTATCTACACTCAGAGGCACATCTAACCGCCCACCCCGTTATATTCATACAAACAGGCTCACTTTGCGACTCTATACATTAAAAAAAATATTTTATTTCTTTGGAGGCTTTTGTCTTCATAGAAATGTCAGCCTCATCGTAAGACTCTATACATAAAATTGTCAACATATTTCTGCAAAGATCTGTATGCTAATATTTAGGTTAAGCGTTCGAATGTCCAATTAGCACTTTAAACAGTTTAAAAAAATTCTTCCCGTTTCCAAACCTTCGTTTAAAGCGAAGGGTAAGGCACACTAGCGCCACCAATTGATAATTTGACAATTACTAACGGACCGGATCTTTTTTAAACATTGCGTACCGTCCAACAACAGGAAAGCATCCATAGTATTTACTTAATAATTGTGCACTACTTTTTGTTGCGTGGTTTATTCACAAAAGGGGCTATCGCATTTATTCACAAACAATGGCCGCTTTTGGTGTTAGCGAATGAATACAAAAACAAACCTAAAAGTAGTGCACATTTATTAAATAATAGACGTTTGCCTAGTGTCGGAAGGTCCGCAATGTATGAAAAAAAAATCTAGTTTAGCAGTTATCAAATTAAATCCATTAGCGGCGCTTGTGTGCCTTACACTTCGCCTTAAGCGAAGCATTACTTTATTGCCATATCACATTGTATAGAATGTGATGAAGCATTCATTGTTCTGCCTCTATGAACAAATGCGATGGTTTCGGTACTCTTTCAAAATGCTAATTGGACAGTCGAGATCTTTGCAGAAATGTATTGACATTTTTATGTATAGAGGCGCAATGTGAGCATGTTTGTATGAAAGTATCGGGGTGGGCGGTCAGATGTGCCCCTGAGTGTATATCTTCATTTTGTAGACTATTGATGATATCCTTAAAAGGCCAAACTAACACACTTACCTACGCTTTTACGTTTAGTGTAATATATTCTATGAAAACATTACCTCATATCCGTTCATAGAAAATAGTTATTTAGTATGTATTTATACCACAACAAACATTGACGTTTTCTTTGAAACACGGAATTTATTGACGGATATATATTGGGTCTTGAGATCATCTAGGTATGGGAAAAATACAAAGTAAGCATATGCTATATACCTATTTTCTCACTGCGGTGCAAAAGCCTCAAGAAGAAGAAATCGAGTCTCTCCCTGCCCAGAGTTTTGTAAAAGACTACAAAGGGATAGGTATACCTGTTCCAAGAATGAAGAATTTGCTCCTCCTTCATAATTGCATACAGTTTATTGCATAATATACATATAATAATAATATAATATGTGGCAAATAATGAAATTATGCCATCCTCGTGTGGTCTATCTAAAACGGCTTGTCATTATAATGACCATTTACAATAACTTCCTTGTCATCCATTGTAAATTTCAAGAACTATTTTCTGTAATTTAAATACTATGGGCATTACAATTGTTAATTTTCAACGCTATTACAAGTGCATAGGTTTCAATGTTTGGTACCAACATAGCTTTTGAAAGAGTTAAGACCCGACTTTATCATCATAAGGTTGGTGGTTCGATTAAACATTTTTCGGTAGGAATTTTGTTAAAAACATAAACATTTTTGTTCATTGCCCAATTCGGTGACAGAGCATTTTGTTTATAATTATATTGATTATGCCAGTATCCTAGTTTTTGTTTAAAAATTATCGAAAATCTTTGTTTAGTAGTACAACATAAGTAAAATCTGTATGTAAAGACACAGAGTACTTATCATTAAACGTGTCAGGTATGTGATCGTAGGCAATTTACGAGTAGGTATACTGTTTAAATTACAGATTATGTAATAGTAAAACGTAAACAATGTTGCAAACGTAAACTGGCAACAGAACATAAGAAATTGGCTTATAAATCTTATACGCTGTCAAATTATATATAGATTTTTTATTTATTTCTAGGAAGATTTACAAACAAATTACATCTATAGTTAATGTCAATAAATATTCATATGCTATTAAAAAATCTTCACAGTTATTAACAATAGAGTTCAGTTAACCAGCTTTGTAGACTACGTTAATTTCAGTTTAAATACAAAAGATATCTATATAATTAATACGTGAAGCAAAAACTTTGTACCCCTTTTTACGAAAATTGCGCGGGCGGAGGAGCAGGTATGAAATTTCGCACACTTATAGTTTATATAGAGAAGGATTGCAGAATGTTAATATTTTTTTAAATTATGCATAAAAAATACATTAAATCAATAAAACAAACATTAAGTACACACTCTACCATGTATTTGACACACACGCATATATACTCTTTTCAAAAATGGAAGAGGGGCGGCCGAAATCTGTCAATGCCAAACTAAACTCACATTCTATCTTTTTTAAATTTTCATTACTTAAGTAGGATAAAATCCGTGCAGCCTTAATAAAATTACGGTTGAATTTCGACCATTGGGCGACCACTAGTATATATTAAAGTACGATTTATAAATGAATGAATGAGACAGAAACCGTTTTCAGGGCACACTTTGTCTTATTAAAGCCTGGTGACGCTAAAACTATTCAGAGGCAATCAGCAAACGGCCAATTCTCTCCAAAGAAATTCATACTTTTTCTCATATTTTATCATCACACAGAGATTTTCCACTGACCACAGTACCCACCCATAATCAAGCCGAGCATTATACTCGTGTACCAATTCAGAAAAGTAACCGTACATAATATAATTATATCCAGTGGAAATCTAAGCAATGCGTGTTTTCATGTGAAGGTCTTGCCAGCGAACTGGAACGTTCGCTTAAATTATTGGTTAGTGCAAGCAACCACTTGCCTGTTTTGTGGTAATAAGTGAATCCATTAATTTAATAAATACGGGATAAAGATAAATATATTAGGTAACTGTTTAAGTAAAAGGGTACAATGAAATGAGACTACTTTTACGGATTTACTCGCGTTTATTGCATAAATTAGTTTTAATAAATGTGTATCCTTATTATTATATTATTTTATTAATTAATTAATTACTTATTAAAGATACTGTAAGCTTTTTCTGCGTAAAACGGAACGCACGTGATTAAATTAAAATGAGGATATACAAGCTAGGTACCAATTATATGAGACGACCAACACCTGTCTCCTTGTGACTACGAGGGTACGAAACGTCAGGATAAACATTAATTAAAACTAATGTATAAAATAACGCGAGTAGATCCGTAAAAGTATCACCTTAAATATTTGCAAACCAATCTTCGCTCACGAAGTATCCATCTTTATTCAAAAGTTAAACATAGGGGCGCTTCGAGGAATAAATCTTTGATATTTTAAATTGTGAAGCGCTCCTTTTATTAGCAGTTATTTAAAGGAGCGCTTCAAGGAATACTTTTGGGGCGCTTCGTTGGAAGCGCTCCAAAATGGGAGCGCTTCGAAGAATACCTCGTAAAGTGAGGAGTTTCATTTCAATGTGTAGTGTTTGCGTAAACTTTAGAAAACAATGTAAAAAGGTACCTACGTTACAGATACGTAACCAGCGCCCCGAAGACGACTCGATACAATACGATACAATACTTTTAAGTTAGCGAGTTTCAAGAAACAAGTTTAATAATTTTTCGAGTTTCGATGCTCAATATCTTAACGTCACCGTTAAGATCACTCTTGGAAGTACAAAAGAACCAATAACACTGTATCACCACTATTTTACGAGTAACAGCTGTATAATATAATAAGTTATGAAAACTGTAGTTTAAGTAGGGATAAAAATTACAATAACAAATAACTTAAACTAATCTTTTCATCATCATCAGCTCATTTTATGTCCCCACTGCTAGGGCACAAGCCTTCCCTATGAATGGATAGGGAGAACGGACTACGCGGGCCCAGTGCGGATTGGTGGTTGTTAACGACTGCTAATGCAGCCGGGACCAACGGCTTTAAGTGCCTTCCGAAGCACGGAGGAGCTCGAGATGATAAATTTTTGGTCACCCATCCGACGACCGGCCTTTGCAAAAAATGCTTAACCTTAGCAATAGCAAACCGGGCGCGTTTAAAACTGCGCCATTGAGCTCCTCAACTAACCCTTTATTTAATATGAATTAATGATTGTCAATAATTAATTTACATTTTTTTATTTATTAATCTAATTATAATTTACAAAAAATTAAAATTATCATTCATCATCGTTATTATTAATTATTATTTATACATTTTGAATTATTTATATTATGTTTTTAATATTTATGATACCTACATTACTACCGATCGATCATTTTAGAAAATGTTATCGTTTTCGTTAACGTGATCAGATGGTACAAACAATAGGGGGTGCAGCGCGGAATTTTCAAAATTTACGTGTTTTTAAGTCACTGGTGCTAGGCGCTGAATAGGTCATAAACATTAAAAAGACAAGTGTAGATTAGCTTGATCCTTTCACAAGGCCATAGTTGTCTTGGAATTTGAAACAAATACCCAGAAACTGCATAAACAATACGTAAAAATAATGATATCTAAAAACTTATTTCCTCAGAAACTTTGTAAATATAGCACAAATGAAACAATGATCCGACATCAAAATGTTTGTATTGATATTCCGCAGACCACTGTTGTCTTACTTTTCAATAAAAAAATATGAATATGAAAATATTAAGACTTTTATAATTTTTTACCAAAACGCCTATGATTTTACGAAAGTAAACATTGCTCTAATTAAATCACCAGCCTACTCTGTACAGATATTAGTATGCGTGCGTATTCGTAATCGTGCGCCGTTGTCACACCAAAATGCCACGCGCCGCTCGCTCGCTATCATAAAGAAACATGAAACTCGCAGTTTTGCGTCCGCGCTGCACGCCCTTAAAACAATGGAATATGAATGTCAAAACTAGTCAAAAGTGTATATGTATTTCATTTTAATGCTCGTGACTGAACGAGGCACCAGCTTGCTATGTCCCGATTTGAACGGTAGAGATCGCTCAAAAGTAGTCATGGAGGCACGGTGATTAGCCTCAGGGTTGGAAGAGCGTAAGTGAGACATGGTGTTGCAAGCATGGGCTGCGGTCATTGCTTTCCATTTAGTGGGAGGCACTTGTTTGCCAGTTCGGTTGAGACACCAAATCTTCTTGAGAATATAATAATAGGTACCTATGCAGTGTGGGGAATTGGAGAAATGCAAATTCCATACCTTTATGTTTTAATCTCAATAGAACCTTTTACACAAAATAAGGAGACCCAAGATATCGCTCGAACTCACACATACAACATGTAACAGAAAGGTGTGGTCAAAATTAAAATATCAAAGTGTATCCGATCTTGATCTTGTATGTGTTGTAACTAGGGTTGCCACCTTTTTTCAGGACGAATAAAGTATTTTTTCATTTTGTAAGAACAAAAATAAAGTACATAGCGTAAAAAAGCGTATTTATTTATTTGTCCTTAAAAAGGTCGCTCTTTGCGACATTTAACAAATATTTTGTACCAGTTTATTTAGATAATATATAAGTACTCATAACCGGTAACGAGCCAGTAACAATAACTTTTACGTAAATAGAGTATTTTATCGTTCTAAGTACGCTAAAATTGGTGTCGTAGATTATAAAGTACGCCTACATGAAAAAGAGGACAATACTCTATTTTAGAGTACGGGTGGCAACCCTAGTTGTAGTATTGATCATAAATGTAAGTACACAGAATTTACTAAACCCTAGTGGTTTAGTAAACTCTGTGACTTGTTTATTTTGATGTGACGTCACAATAGAAATATTTAATGAAAAATTGCTTAACAAATTAAAGTTAATAATAATGTCTTAGTAACTCGGCATACAAGATCTAAATCGGATATGCTTTGGATCTTTTTATTTTGACCACACCTTTCTGTTACGCGTTGTAATTTGTATATACCGCGCTCGAGCAACTCACACATATACGGTATATCTAGAGTTGGGACTATTGCCTAAAATTTAAAAAGGCACTTATGCTTTTCACTTATTTTAAAAAGCAACTTTTTAAAATTGTTTTTTACTTATATGCTTATAAAATTTTAAGGGCAATTAATTGCTTAAAAAGTGAACTGCTGTTTGATGCGTACGCTTTTTTGGTAAGCAATAAGTTTTTCGTAAGTGAAAAGCGTAAAGACTTTTGAAATTTTAAGCAATTTACATTTTTTAAAGAGTTAATAGCACACAGTATTGTAGTAGTTTACCTATTAATCAATAGGTGGCGCTGGTCACTGAGTGATAAAGTAAAAAAATAAGTGACTTACTTGCTTTTCTTTGAAAAGCATGCTTGATTTATTGCTTTTTGCTTTTTTATCCACCTCTACATAAACCCCTTGTACGGACACGGATCTCGGCTCCGAACACTCCGAGCGCAGCTGTTGCAAGATTTCGTGTCGTGAGAGGTTATCGATATGTGCGTTGCTAGAGCGCGCTTGTATGAAGCTTACCTTTTGCAGTCTCATTATTTTGTGACGTAGACCACTACAAAATCGAATGGCTTGTGTTTAAACGCCTACCAAAAATGTATCAATTCTACTACCAATAAAATTCGAAACGCTTATCAAAACGGATAAATGCTCACCAAATTGTGTTTCCTAAAATATTATAAAAAGGATATAAGGATATATACAATTTATATTTTTATTAAATGCAATAAAAATATATGAATGAACCTTTTAACTGCCTTTTAGACCAAATATGTTATTTTGTCACCAAATAGATAACGCCAATATTTTATGCCTCGAGTTTCAATTTGGTAATTTTTGCTTTCTGTTGTCTAATAAAAAAAAAAAAATAATAGTGTAAAAATTTGGTGAGCATTTATCCATTTTGGGAAGCATAAATAATATTTATACAGTCATTTAATTTATTTAATTTCTGGTAAGCGTTTAAATTATACCCAAATCGAATTACAGGTTCTTGATTCATTTCGTTTGCCATATTTTCGCGTTGGAATAATACCGTAATTAAGTTCAAATATTTCTTTGATGACTACATTAAATTAATTTGCATTTAATTGCATTGTTTTGTAGGTTTGTTATTTATTGGCTAAACATGAAACAGGATTTGAAATGTTATGATAGGTCAATTAGGCTGCATTGCGAAAACACCTTTATAATTTAATAATGTAATTTATATACCTACCTGTCATAAAATATTTCTAGAAGTCGTTAATCTTTAGCTGTTAATTTAAAGTGAACTTTGATACACGAGCATACACGATTATACACGAGCACGAGTAAACACGAGTGCACTAAACTTCGACCAATTATGATCGATGAGCTTGATCGGTACCACAATAGTTTATGTGGATATTTTTATAGACCAATACATATTTTATAAGAGCAATAAAATACAGTGATTAGTTAGAAAATTTAAAAGCATTTTTAACTGTGAACGAGTCAAAGTTAAGAGAAAATGTACCAAATTTTAAGAAAAACTAAAAAGATGCTATTTATGCCGATAGACAATAAGAAACTAGATGCTCTGTACTTAATTGGCGCGGGGACCCAAAATGAGTCTTGGCCTCTGGTATGAGAACTCACCACTTTTCCCTGTCTATTGCAATTTTTTGCCAATTGACGACTCCGAGGTCGCGCAGGTCAGTCCTCGCTCCAGCGGTACCTGGGGCGACCAATCAGTTGCCGGCCGATCGTTTGACCTAAGTATGCTCACTTGAAGCTTTCGATCTGATCCGAACCCCTCGGAAAATCTAGTAGAGAACGGGAACATGCACTTATGCGTGGTGCCATTCCCTCTAGAGAATCTCTGATGGTGTTTTGTTTCACACGGCTTGAGAAACCCTTTAAGTTTCTCGCCTCCCCCAAAAAACGTCCGGTGACGCTGAAAATGCTGGCTAAGAGAATCAGAAAACTCTCTCAAACAAATCTCTTGACGCTTCGATCTTCTCCTATTCCTAGCATTCGGCTCCACTCGTGTTTATTAAATAATATATCCTGACGGTTCGAACTGTCCGTAATGTTGAGTTTATTCGATAATTAGTTATTGCTTTTAATTGTGTAGTGCCGGGGGTAAAGAATTGCACCACCCCATCTCTTCCCGTGGGTGTTGTGAAGGCGACTATGAGACCATTCCAGAGGATGGGCAGCAGCGTCTCTCTGTGCTTATCCTCACCTTACTGCGATCGCCAACCCGCCTGCCAAGCGTGGCGATTATGGCAAATTCCCCTCAAAATGATTTATCTTTGAGGGAGGCCTTTGTTCAGCAGTCGACGTCTTTTTGGCTGAGATGATGATTTAATTATTTTTAAAACCTTTGTATTCCGTTGTACGCAAAATGTCGCTCTTGTGGTATTGTTTGGTCCCGCGGTAAGTTTTGTGGATTTAATTACCGGTCAGACGGGATCAGGTGATAAAATTCATCTATGTTTTTAGAAATAATAAGCTGCAGTGCTAAAGGCGTACCATAAACAACATATGACGCTTAAATCATGTTCTCACCGCTTCTATCGAGTTCATACCAATAGCAATGACCGCGAACTAATAAATCGAGTGGCTTTGTGTGGCAAGAACATGTAATTTGCTTTTAAATAACCAAACAAAAAGAATATATACAGCAAGAAATAAGATGATACAACAATATTTTGAAGAAAAATAAATTAAAAAAGAAATTAAATTCAGAACTCTATATAAGTAGCTGTAGTTCGGTTCAATAAAGCAATATCACCTTTTAGTTCTACAAAATTCAATGTTCCAAATTGAAATCTGTAATAAATGAACCGCTGGAAGTTTGAAGTTCGCCACCGCGAAAGTAATAATAGGGCCGCAAAGGATATTAAACCTTATGGTAGGCATTTTAATGTTCAGTGATTAAAGTGAAAGGGGTTGCCAACAATTTGCCAGTTTGATCACTTTTAAACTTTAAGTAAAAGGCGGCTGCACCTACTTAACGTTACAATTTCAGTTTAACTGAATACAATTTTTCTTAGTCTTTCTGTTATCATTACTCAATCATATATAAACGTTAAAACGTTAAAACTAGCTGGATAGCGCAGTGGTTAACGCGCCTGGTCTGCGATTGCTGAGGTTAAGCAACTTTCGCAAATGCCGGTCATCGGATGGGTGACCAAAAATGTATCATCTCGATCCCCTCCGTGCTTCGAACGGCACGTAAAGCCGTTGGTCTCGGCTGCATTAGCAATCGTTAACAACCACCAATCCGCACTGGGCCCGCGTGGTTTTTTATGGCCCGTTCTCCTTATCCATCCATAGAGAAGGCTCGTGCCCCAGCAGTGGGGACATAAAATGAGCTCATGATGGTGATGATGAAGATGATATAAACGTATATAGCTGCTGTCTATGACGTAGGTATGAACATATTGTATTCGATTTGGTTGGTTGTTCCTACCACTAACCAAAATGACCTCTAAGTCCGTCATCTCTAAGGACCGTAACACATACCAAAACACGATACGACGTCGTACTACAGATTAGTTCTTCGTACCGCAAATGCGCCAGGCTAGTATAAACCTTATTGCCTGTCTAATTTTTTTATAGACAGACTCCGCATCGTGGTACGACACGACGTCGTGTCGTGTTTATGTGTGGGAGCTCTCATTTATGGAAAAATTACTAAGTACTTGTTTTTTTTTAATGATGTTTCTTTTATTTTAAGTTAGTTAATAATGAAAAAAAAGAAAGAAAAAGCATTCATTTTAAATACAGACAGAAGTCAATAGGAAATAGAAGGAGTTAACAGTAAAAAAAAACTTTGTCATTGCTAAAGCACTGTATCTTTAGCGTATGACGCAGCTGTAGGTGCTTAACCACAAATGTTGAAAAAAATTTCCACAAGCAGGATTTGAACCTGCACCCTTCTGGCATACCGGGTCAGGTGCTCTTCCAATTGAGCTTGTGGAAATTTTTTCAACATTTGTGTTTTTGTAATTTGTTCGCAACAAAATTTGCGTTAAAAATTATTTGAACATTTTATAAATAGCTTGCCTACTTCTTAACTGATCTTTAATATTTGTAAAAATATTATGATCGGATGTTACTGACGGTAGTTGTTGACATTGAATGGGCGCCTTTGGCTTTCAAAGTAAAAAGTGTTGAATAATTTCGGCGGGCTGGTTAGAACCAAGATAGCTCAGTTGGAAGAGCACCTGACCCGGTATGTCAGAAGGGCGCATGTTCAAATCCTGCTTGTGGAAATTTTTTCAACATTTGTGTTTTTATAATTTGTTCGCAACAAAATTTGCGTTAAAAATTATTTGAACTTTTTAGTAGGTACTTAAACTAAAAGCTTATTATTTATTTACAACGTGCGAATGACGCCAAAGTGTACTGTTTCCAAGAATGAATAATGTGCTAAAATAAGTAATAATGAGATATTAATGTCAGAGCTAAAAATAATAACTTCAAATAATATCCAATAAAAAATTGTATACTTACTATAAAAAAGGTGTCACATTGCAGTATAAATCATACATAATACCTATGTCTATTGAAGTGCGATTTGCGTAGATCAGATTAATCACTATCATAGAGTCCTTTAAAGTTTTTATTTAGTTTTTAAATTTGTTTTTTTTTTTATTTGAATTCGTTACGAAAATCTGAGTCGTGACTGAGTGAGTGAGTGAGTGAGTGACTCAAATTCAAATTCAAATTCAAATTCTTTATTTCGCATTAAATGTGGTACTACATAGATGGTATAAGACTCGCAAGAGCGAGTTTTATATAACATTCAAATTCAACCGATCGCTTGAACGAAATCGAGATTTTATATGGTATTGTGTCTACTGGTAACAATCGAGAAGAGTTACGCATTTGCTTTACAAATTCTCCTTTTCTTTAATGCCTGAATGCCTGAAGCCCACGTGTAGTGACTCCTGATTTTCCCCCTTAAAGAGGGAGAGGAATTGCTCTATTCATTCACTTTTGTTGGTTGTCCTATTAAATAAAATAAAATAAAAAATAAATAAAAAACTTGCCATTATGTGAGATTTTCATCTTTTCGTGTCATATTGCCGGTATGGTGAAGTTATTGATTTCCCAACATTTCTTTAAATGTTTACGAAAACGAGAATTTGTATGACAATCCAGCAATGAGTTTGGGAACGATGAAAGAAGTTAATTTTTACCCTATACAAATAGATCTCATTATTATAAAACCATAGGTTTTTCACTTCTATTCGATACGTATTTTCAAAGTTATAATACTTATTAATTTGGTTAATTGAGTTAGTTACCTAGCGCTCAAATAATGATCGTGTTAATTCTAGTGACGTCATCGGTTCTTGTCATGTAAAACTCCGCCGCGCCGCCGACGACCTAATGACGTCACGCGAGGGGCATGCTTAAAGCATTATGGTTGAATGCTCTAAGGGCACATGTAATTTTTACGGCAAACAACCACTGATGTTTATGAGTCTTTTAAAAATTATTGTGAAGTAATTGGCAGTGTTATAGAAAAAAAAATCATATACCCGTATTAAGTTGAAACTTAAATATTCCACCTCGTTTTCCACCCGGCTCGGCTGCTTTTTCAATGCCATACAATTTTTCGCTTTGGTTTTTGTTTAAGTGATCGAATAGTGGAAAAAACTTGCGCTATTTCATCCCACCCATGGGCATATGAGCATACGCATAAATAAAAATTCAATACAATACAAAATAAAGCTGGTGTTTTAATGCGCTTACCCGAGTATTTTTTCTAAATTGATTACTTGGTTCCATGTGAAAGGTTTAGTACTGCCATGCGCTTGCCTACAAGCGCGGATCCAGCACACAAAAATGCCTGTGGCCTTGTGGGTACGGCCACCCAAAAATCGGCCCAAAACAATAAAACATACAAAACGGATACATAATACATACACGTACATTAAAACTCGTCCAGTTTTAAAAATACAAATGTATTTTTAAAACTGGACGAGCTTTTCACAAAAAAAAATCTTCGATCTCAATTAAGATTGTGGGCCCACACTGTGCCCACAACGGTGGTCCCGCGCTTGCTTGCTATAAGGTTCTATCGAGACGCGTTTGCAGTTCAAAGTCCAACCCGTGGTCCAACTATTTTAACCGTCGACGACCGACATCCAACGTTTTAATAAATGGTGTTACGTAACTATAAAACTGTGACGTCAAAGGTGAACGAACTGGTTACCTTCATGTGTTTTTTAATTTACATGCTTATAGATAGTGTTATCTGCGATTTATGGTGTTTCGACTTTGATCAGTGTGCCAAAAAATCTATAAAATATCAAGAATATTATTATATTGGACATTAAGAAACTGACATAGTCACTTAAGGGGGTGCAGCGCGGACGCAAAACTGCGAGTTTCAAGTTTATGATAGCGAGCGAGCGGCGCGTGGCAGTGGTGTGACAACGGCGCACGACTACGAATACGCACGCACACTAATATCTCTACAGAGTAGGCTGGTGATTTAATTAGAGCAATGTTTACTTTCGTAAAATCAAAGGCGTTTGGGTAAAAAATAAGAAGTCTTAATATTTTTATATTCATGTTTTTTAATGGAAAAATAAGACAACAGTGACCTGCGGAATATCAATACAAACATTTTGATGTCGGATCATTGTTTCATTTGGGCTATATTTACAAAGTTTCTGAAGAAATAAGTTTTTAGATATCATTATTTTACGTAATGTTTATGCAGTTTCTGGGTATTTGTTACAAATTCCAAAATAACCATGACCTTGTGAAAGGATCAAGCTAACCTACACTAGTCCTTTTAATGTATAAGACCTATTCAGCGCCTAGCACTAGTGACTTAAAAACACGTAAATTTTCAAATTCCGCGCTGCACCCCCTTAAAGCAGCGCATTGTTTATAGCTTTATGGTAAGTTAAAAAAAATACAAAAAATATGACACCTATCTTAGACTATTGTTAATAATGTCCTAACCTTACCGAGTCCTTTGCAATCAATCCATTCGTTCATTGGTTTTTATTAACAAAATAAAAAAATTGTAGTAGCGTTAGACAATTTTTAAATTTCACGTTCCTTAATAAAAAGTAACCCTATCTTTAAACGTTGGGATATTTAAAAGGTATGCCTACCACAACTACTACCGTGTCTCTATAGAAAATAAATCTATCATTTCATATTGCATTTTATTTCATACCTACCTAGTACATTGAGTAGTTTGCGTTTAAAACTTAATAAATACGTAAAATAAAAAAATAAAAAGGTTGCTTATAAAAGTTACTTAAACGTTTATTTGCATTGTATCAGGTACATAGATCTGGATTAAACATATTATCAGGTGCTTCATTACTTAGTCACCTTGTACCATCATAAATAAACTTGTAAAAAAAACCAAGTCTCGCAACTCAGTTCTTCTACCGTAAAAAGCTGTGAGATCCATGTAATACCAAGTTCTCAATATTAAAAATCTTTTATGTTTTAAATAAATAGATTGTCTTGGCCATCGCATGAAATCAATGTATCTCATAAGTAATTCATATATTATATTAAATTAGACTGTTTAGTGCGATTGCCAAGTCAATACATTTATTTAAAAAAGATTTTTAATATTGAGAACTTGGTATTACATGGACCTCACAACTTTTTACGGTAGAAGAAGTGAGTTGCGAGACTTGTTTTTTTACAAGTTTGTTTTTGATGGTATCTCATTTCTTTTTGTAGATAGTCCAACTTTTTTTTCTTTCCAGTACCAACTAAGTACCTATCTACACCTTTTATTCCATTATATTATACATAAACAGGTACACTGATTCATTAACTGCAAATGTAACTTTGTAATCCTATACATTTATATGGGATTACAAAGTTTTTTATGTTATTTATGCAGTTGGTGTATCTAGAAAAATGGACCGAAATTGCAAAATATTTTAGTTTTTCCTTCATTTATACACTAAACACTTTGAAGTTTCTATGTCTGCTAGATGTGCCTTAGAGTTTTGATGATCGGTCAGTCAGTCAGTGAGTGAGTGACAAAATTAAGAAACTTTGACTAGTTATAATTCTTATACTACTGGTTTAAATTGAATGAAATTTGAAATATACCGTGTTTATACAATGCCTGCTTGGTTACTAAAAATTTAGGCTTCTAGTTTTATCCACAACGAAGTTATCGTAGTCGAAAATGGCCTGAACTGTATCAAGAAACGGATGGTACGGCCGTGCCGCTTTTTTGCTCGACTTGGCGGGGGCACTACCGTCCCCCAGACGTTGGGTAAAGGACATCCACCTTTTTGGTTTAAATATGAAAGTGCCAGCCAAAAAGAAAAAAATGCTGTATTCTGTTAGAATTTGTCCGTCTTATAAAACTTTATTTGTTTTTGTTAGCATTGACATTTTGAATATCTATTTTTTTAATTAAATAAAATAGATTCATGAGTAATAAAAATAAAATTAAAAGATGTTCAAAATGTCAAGTTATGTTAGAATAATTCATATGTTTTTGCTAATTGAATCCAATAAAAATGTATGAATATATCAAATTTTCTAACTCAAATACATCTAAGGGTAAATGTCCTCCAGCTTTGGTGCTTTAATAATAAATGCCTAAACGGACAAGTTCTAACATAATATAGATTTATTTCCTATTGGACGGCACTTTCATATTTTGGCTAAAAATTTATAAAAAAAAAGTTGATGTACTTCATATGTATAAACTATGAAATAGTAGTACTTAATAATATTGCTATACTTAAAATATATCAACTAAATTAAAGAATTAAATTGTATTATCCACATCGTTGAAATCATCTCAAAATCACAAATAAACATTCCACATAATTAAATATTCCTCGTTCCTCGTTACAAGTTAGGTATATTGGACTAGCCGACCAGGGGGTCGACCGCCTAACTCTCTCGCTTTCGATCGCTTTGAAGGCGAGGCGAGGAGCAGGCGTCATCTTGTCATTTCGAAAGCAATATGAAAGCAATATCGAAAGCTATAGGTAATAGCTTTCGATATTATTCGATATTATATTTCGATATTATATTAGAAAGCGAGGCGAGGGTCTCGTTTTCAAAGCGATCGAAAGCGAGAGTGTTAGGCGGTTGGGGGGCAGGAGAACTTTGTTCTGCATTTCTTTTTTAAAAATATAGCCTATGTTACTCAGCCAGCGCTAATGTAGCATTCTAATGGTGAAAGAATTTTTTAAATGGTATAACATACATACAAAAATACACTTTCCTCTTTATAATATTAGTATAGATAAATTGGTTGTTGATGGGACTTTATTAACTTTTAACTTGTAATTAATAAAAAGTAAGATGTATTTAAAAAAAGTAGGTATTTAGGTTTTTGGGGTTCTTGTGAAAGTTTGCAGTCCCTATATCTCCACTTCCCCAAGCTATTTATTTATTTTCGATGCCACAAAGCGATAGTAAAACTTCATTACCTCACGGGCGGGACTTAGCTGTCATTAGACTGCGGAAGCACACATAGACAACCTCATCACGGACACAGAAACTCGCAACAGCTTCGCTAGAACTGTACCGAGCTGTTCCGAGATTCCTTGTACTATCGACAAATTTTATTGATATCTACCATTAGGGCGATTTTTCTGTGCAGGGGTCAGTGGTTAAACCCGCCCCTTTTGCATTTGACAAATTTTCTGGATATCCACCATCCAGCTTTAACAATGAACTAAAACATTCATCTACATCTTCATGGTAGGCGGAGTTAACTACGATCGCCATGTTAAGGCAAAAATGTTTGAATTGGATGATCAACCTTCCAAACCAAATCATTTTATCGGTAGGATAGAAATCTACGCAGTTTTTACCTGTTCTCTTAGTAAGTTGCTGCGTAAATAGATTCCTAGCAATAGATTTTGTGGACTATTGGTTCCTTTTTTGGTTTCAAGTCAGTAATGTGGCTGAAAATGCGTCACAGTCGGTGTTTGAGTGGGGCAATGACAGCATTCCTTGTATAAAATGTGCTAAATTATAGAATGGTCGCGAGTCTTTAGTTTAGACAAAATTACGGTAGAAATTAATATGTCTAATTCCTAGTTCAAATTACTTACTACTAATTGGAGACACTGATTGAAACAAGGAAGAGCTGAGGGGAGCGGAGCTGTGTGAAAATTTTCCAAAAGTATATATTTTTTTTAAATATTATGCTGTGTATACTAGTTTTGGATTGCCGTCTAACTTATAAGATGAACCAAATATGTTATTGTTGGCTGGCAAGAGCTGGATGAGAGTAGCCGTGGATCGTGCTCGGTGGCATGCACTTGGAAATGCCTATGTCCAGCAGTGGACTAGTATAGGCTGATGATGACGATGATGAGGCATTAATTGTAATCTGTTTGTGTACCTATAGAAATAAATAAAAAGTAAGGAAATAGCCCATAACTGTCCCACGGCTAGGCAAAGGTCTCCATCATGGAAATCAAGTCATCGCTACAATTGATAAAGTAATAATGAAATAAAGTAAAATTAATAGAATTAAATAGAGAATCTTAGCGGAGCGGAGAAGAGACGTTAAAATAGAACTCTATTGGACAATTTTCACACAGCTCCGCTCCACTTAGCTACACTCCGCCTCAAAGAAGTGTCAGTAAAGGTTGTCACCGTTCATTCAGATTCTGAGCTGTACCCCACCACCTGTCACCTGTCATCTGTCAGGTGTTTAGGTGATTGTTTTCTAGTATGCCTACGTTACCTACTACCAACGTAAACACCGCTCTACCGCCTTTGATTCACAATTTTACCGTCACCTTCAATTATATCCATTTGAATAAAACTTCCCATCGTTATTACATTATTACAGTGATAATGAGCTGTCCATATTTGAATTTAAGGCTGAACTCTTCATGAATAATTGAACATGTTCCGGTGTTAACGAACGCTTATGACCCCATATTATGGGCATGAAGATGGCAGTCTTACAATTATTTGCCGGGTGGCCTGTTCAAGATTGTGTTCACCACGAAGTTGCTAGACTATAATGCATGTATTTTCTTATGTGTCTCGGCAGACTTCGTGTTTCGGCTGTCGTTGGAATTCTATCAGTTATAATGTATATAGAGTTGCTACCACTCCTTTTACTTATGATTAACTTATTCTAGAATGAAGGGAAATACTATTGTGTCATACGTTATTTACCATTTATAGTTTTTACAGTTCTATATAGTTCACAAACAAAACAAACAATTAAGTACGTTGTTCTGAATTCAACTTGATGATAAATCTAATACAAAAAATATAATACTTAATGGACATGGAAATTAATATTCGATTGCATTTGGAAATGCGATGATTACCGAAAGACATTAAGAAAATAGAAGCATTATACTTTACTCTTGTTCTTAAAAGGCTTTAGATGTTTCAGGTTTTAGGCGTCTTGTTTAGTAACGTGTTGTGTCAATTTGTTCAGCAAAAGGTCCCTACCAGTGACGCGTGCAGCTAGTAGGGCCTTAAGACTGTAAATTCGATAACGTCTCAATAGTGTGTCGGTAGCATGATTTTGAAATTAGGACTATAGGAAAATTGACAAGTCAGGTCACTGACACAAGATTGTGTACATATAAAAAATAGTAGAATCGAGACCCTGTTTGTCTACAGTCAATGTTTTGCCAAACTGTAATCTTTTTGTAACAGCAAGTGCAAATGTAGTTTATTGCCGTGTTTTGTTTTATTTTCTTGTGCTTAAAAAGTAAAAAGTGAACAGCCTATAACAGTCCCATTGCTGGGCAAAGGCCAAGAAATCAAGCCATCACTACAATTAACGGCTAATAGCCTAATCACCGAGCTTTTTTCTTGTGCTAATACAAAAAAAAAATCTTTCTTTACTTTTCTCTCTATTCCATTGTCATGAGTGCCGGTAGCTGGTTCCGCTGCACCACATAAATAAATAAATAAATAATAAATGCTACAGGCTAAAATATCATGTCTAAAACTTAATTTTGCCCTTCCAACTTGTATAAAGTTGAAATGACAGAATGATGTTTTAGATCTAATTTGTGTGTTTTGGTACTTTTGCTCAGAGTGTAAGTTTAAAAACTGATGCTGTCTCTCTGCTTTATCAGCAGTAAGTATGACAAGCATCTTTAAATAAGTAGCAGTAGCAGTTTTAAATAAGTAAACCTCATTTTTGCTTGACTTTAATCAGAAGATAAAGTATAGGTGTATTATTTATAGCAGCAGTGATGTTACTTGTTCTGCTGATGGATATTTAAGGTCACTTTTTATCAACTGCAAATATTTTGACAAAACATCTAATTATATCAGAGAAATAAGGCCCTAGCATTTAAAAAATAATTCAAGCTAGTTTTTTTTTTACTTTTCCTGACACAAAAATTGTAATTTTTTTAAGAGCTGCCTCTCTGTCGGCTCTTTTGAATGAAACTAGGGGCACGTGTAAGCGGTGAAGGCACTGCGGCCTCTCTGTTTCGGCTCCTATGAATTGAAACTACCGAAAATGTTTTATTTTACTTTTTAATCGAAATGTCTTTTGGCGTTTTTCTTGAAAACTAGCTTATAAAAATTTAAGGTTTTTAAAAAAAACCAGTTTATATATGTCTTCAAAATATTTGCAGTTGATAAAATGTGACCCTTTTTTTTCAAATACAAATTTTATTTTGAATATAAATTCGTACTGTCTACTCTGCCCAAAATAACTTGCACCACAAGTATACTTGCGTAAGGCTGTCGATCTTATTAACACTCGCCTAAATCTAGATACCACAGTTTACTTGCTTGTATTTTAGTCGGCAAACGTTGCTAATCTCATTCAGTCCCAAATTGTTTAATTAAATAATGGGTTACTAATTACCCGCTGAGTGTTGATACTATGTTACAATCATTATGTATGTATGCTGTTTACAATCAGCTGGTATTATTAGTAGCGAAGAAACAAATCAACCGTTGGTAGGTATCTAAGCAAAATGTAAAAAAAAATTAAGTGTTTCAAAAAAATTCTTCTAATGTTTTCAATTCAGTTTGTCACTCGGAAATTCTGAATGCGTATTTAATGAGGGTTTTCCTTTAACAGTTGAATGTTTATCTAATTAGTGGTGTTAACAAAGGAAACAAATTGTTTTAGATATTAATATAATGTATTTTAAATATTATTTTCCACATTTAACGTTTAAGTTAATTAAGCGTCTGCGTCCATTTCATGCTGTGACGTCAATCGACTGGTTTTGGAAATCTGCCACTCGACCTGGGAACAATGAAAAAAAACCTTTATTAAAAAATCATATAAATTATCCACCTACTTAAACAACATTTGCAAGGTTAAACGGTATTTAAATAATCGCAAATTCGTTTTAATGCAAAAATATGTGTGGCTTGTTTATTTTAATTTATTTATTGACTTCGAAGTCGATAAATTATAGAATTTATAGGTATTACGACATGAAGAAGGAGGAAGCATCAAGAACTCTAACAACAACATAAAAAAATTAAAAGAAAAACTTAAATAAACGTGTTCCATAATAAATGAGTTTTGTCTCTTTGTTGCAAATTTAAAAGAATATCTGAAATAACTGACAATTAAACAAAACACTAACTGTCATTTCGTTTTATTTTCAAATTGAGAATTTAGCCCGACAGAACAGATAATAAGACAAAATAATAACGTCTAAATAAGTCTTCAAGAATTAATACTTCAACAATAAAATATTAGTTCTTAACATTCCTCAAGCTTATTATTTGTTGGTTTTCCATAAGTAACCAATAAATCAATAAAGTAATCAAAAAATACAGTAACTATGACAGATTTATTTATTGTATGACATATAAAAAAGGCATACTTTTTTATGTAAATGAATTAAGTAGAAAAAGTTTATTGTCATTGCTGAGGCTTCATAAATATATAGCAAAAAAGTTGTCTAAATGTTTTCGAATAAATAACTGATTTTCGTAAATTTGCTTTACACTTAATACTTAAAAATTTACGATTAAATAATATATCAATTTAATGATAGATCTTTTGATTAAATATGTGAGAAATATAGCCGTCAATGCATTTATTAACATCATTACATAAAGTAATCACATTTCTGAATTCAAATCGCACTTGTGCTGCTTGTGATGTTTTGATTGAGTTTGATAGAGTTTTAGTCACGTTTCTGTGATATAAAGTTTGCTTCATCGAGAGTTTAATTCAAATTCGTTATGGCAACATGACAATTATAGAAATAATATGTGAAATAGTGGACGTGTCCAAGGCTGACTTTGGGAAATGGCAGAAAGAAGCAAAAGAGGAGTGGGTTAGATTGTAAATAATATTTTTGATTGTAAGAAGTCACAATAATAACATTTCTACATATTTTATTTCGTAGCTTTATTAGAAGGTAAATTATAAATAAAGCGACTTTAAGTTAATAAAATTTATTTTATTTATTTCGCCTTTAGGCACTGTACATATTTATTACATAAATATATATAATAATGGTTTTACTTCAATTCAGGAAGTTCATTTGATCACATATTAAAGAGTGTAGCGTTTGATATACCGTCGTATGTACATCACGCGATATCATAAGACTTCCAATCGCTTAGGACATAAAATTTGATAACTTCACTATAGTTATGTTTGAGACACGTTTGTACGTGTAATATGTTGTTATATTATGCTATCTTGATCAGTGTATTATTGCATTTGCTATAGTGTATCAAATAAAGACAAAAATTTTGTATAAGACTAGAACGAGCATGTTTAAAGGAGATGGTGAATTTATATTAATATAAAATAAATATACATAATGATCACTACTACGTCCGCGTAAAAGAGGAAGTATTTAAGAACAGCATTAGCAGATGTCTACTGATGTGTCATTTTGACATAGAGATCAGTTCGATATTTTATAGTAAGCAATAAAGAAAATAAACCTCTTTCTTGTTATTATAGATGAACAAGTCTTTAAAAACTTTGTATAGTTATTTCAAATAAACAAGGACCATTAACTTTTTCAATCATATCAGCAGTATACTTACTATATAAATAACAGAAAAGATAATAATATATATTTTTTGAATTATTGATAAAAAAAGGTTTGTTAAAAAGAATTGACACCAACCTTATTTCAGAGTGGAACTCGCTTCAATATCACTGGTAACCACACACTGCACTGCTCCCTTCACCTCTTGCCGTTACTTCCCAGCTTGTATTGCAGGGACACAAACGACGACGACGAAGATACTGAGGACGCACTGCTGTTAGCGCTGCTCCTCTTGGCAAGGTTGATCTTCTTCCTGAAGCTGAGCCGCGTCTCGCCAATGAAGCGGTCAAGGGCCTGCCTCAGCGACGAATGCTTTCTCTCAAACGGATTGGTGAACATTTTGTTTAGTAGTGCGCAACACGTCCGCTCGCGATGACAATCCAAGAAGGTTTGACGTTACGCCGCACCTCCCACTCTTGATATACCAAGCGAGCATGCGCGTGCGCATCGGGTCAATCATTTGTTGACCGACAGACGTCACCCAGTATAACATGTTTCACGTTGATTAATTGAACCTTCATTGACGTATGTGTTTACTGGCGGATTTTTAACAATACGTATACTTCCACTTCGAGTGAGAATGTATGTACTCTCCTAATGGGCTATTCGTTTTGTTTGACACCTGTGATAATGCTAACTCATCTAATGGAATTAATCAACTTTGCAACGATGAGACCTTTCTTTATCCCCTTGAGCATCGAGCGACCAGCAGGGGACCGATAACAATTAAAATTCTATTGTGTCTGGGTATTCGACGCTTTAGCTCTTATTCGACAACAGGGAAGGGCTTGGCCTTCTCATCTGATGATAATTAACTGTAAGCCATGTTGTAAAGCTGAAGCTAACAATCTACTCCAGCCGGAATTTTGATTATTTACAAACTGGACATCTTTCACTGTCGAAACTAATTACATTATTTTTAACATATCATCTGTGGCGAGCACTGATCAGTGCCCTAAACAATTACAATTCTATTGCGTCTGTATTCACAGCAGATAAGAAAATCAAATATGAGTAAACCAATGAATCCCCCCAGTCGATGCAACACATTCTCAATAGCCCCTTATGCCCATTTTTATATAGGAGAAAATGCTTTGGCACACCTTTGCGCTCGGGGAGACGCAGATGTTTATGTGGGACTGTCTCCCCGACCCTCTCAAGGGGGAAGGAGGACTACTAGCTACTAAAAACTCCTCCACTTCTTCTCAGTGCTGCCAGGAATGCTCACTTGGATTGGATTGGATTTGGGCGATGCTAGAGAGCTGCTGACGTGGCAGCTTTCTGGTTGGAAATCATGTCCGATGACGTCACTGTCACGAAATGAAGAACAAGATTTATAAGAGATGTCTAAAGTTTTGATATTAATTGTTCGATTATTGTTATGTTATAAAATTGTGCCTAGAAAAATTTCACTCTGACGCACGAATACTCGTAATGAACGTTAGTAACAAATCGTAAGCACAAAAACTGAAGTAGTATACAAGTAGGTTTTGATAAAGAGAAGCTATTTAATATCCTTTTAAGATATTTTTATAGAATGTAGTGAGTCCCACATAATCAGCAGATTAATCACCCACGGGTATGGGTCACGCATATCCCCCGTCAAGGGTAATGGTCGTAAAAGCTAAGAAAGTAACGCATATTCAGGTCTCAGGGTAGGAGATCAAAATTAATCGAGCTTCTTGCTTCGGAAGGCACGTTAGGCCGTTGGTCCTTGGTTGTTATTATACCTGTGTGTCTAGTGTAAGTTTTATTTGCCATCCCCAATCACGTTAACGAAAACGAGAAGTTGTTTAACATTGAATATGACATATAGGAGCATGAGGAGCTCGATGGCGCAGTGGTTAACGCGCCCGGTCTGCGAGTGCTGAGGTTAAGCAACTTTCGTAAAGGCCGGTCATCGGAAGGGTGACTAAAAATGTATCATCTCGAGCTCCTCCGTGCTTCGGAAGGCACGTAAAGCAGTTGGTCCCGGCTGCATTAGCAATCGTTAACAACCATCAATCCGCACTGGGCCCGCGTGGTGGTTTATGGCCCGTTTCCCCTATCTATCCACAGGGAAGGCTCGTGCCCCAGCAGTGGGGGCATAAAATGAGCTGATGATGATGATGATGATGATGATGATGGCATATAATGTGATCGAATGGCAAACCAAACTCGCACTAGGTCACCTTGGTAACAGCGCAATCTTCTCTTGTCATACTAACCATGTTAACGGGCTGATGACCACGATATGACACCTATTGGATTATGTTTTTATTTGAAAATGCAAATTTAATGTCGATAAGTTTATGACAAAGTATTTGATTATTCAACTCGTTTTCGGTGACACTTCGCTGTAGGACCGTATCATTTTAATAACAGTTTAACTTGGCAAAAGCACTATGCTCCTGACCTTACAAAGGTCAGACTAAATTAATATGTTAAACAAACGCTAGTACCTACGTAGTGTCTGGCTAACAACAGATGAGAATACAATATTGTTTGAATTTGACATATTACTTTTTGTTTTAATTAACAGCTAAATTCGCTCTTTGACCTTTATCCGTTGTTCCGCGACAATAGATTCAAGAAATATAGAAGCAGGATGATGGACAAGGAAGTCAACAAATTTGTAGTCTATGGTCTGTCTTATCTGTAACTGGCCAGACTCTTATTTTTTTATATTTACGGGTAAGCACAGTGCCTTGATCTCATCTGATGTTTATTTTTATTTTATTTTATTTTATTTATTTAACAAAAACCACAGCTCTTTTATAACATAAATAGACTTAATTCTAAATAATACAGCCAATTACAGTTTTACTTTGTTTAAATTAATTGAGAGCAGTTTATATTCGTGTGCTTGGTGTGAGTGATGTGTGTGTGTGTGTGTGTGTGTGAGGGTGAGTGTGTGTGTGTGTGTGTGTGTGTGTGAGTCTGAATATTTAATCTTATATTATACTTTATACTACCTTTTCACTTGTTATTAAGTATATCAACAATTAATTTTTTAAATGTACTTTTATTATTATGGAATAGGTCTACTGAGCAAAAGTGTTTATTATAAAAATTTTGCGTACGACAGACGACAGAGTTTTGATAATAATTTGTATGTGCAAGCGGTACGTGAAACAAAGACGTATGCCTAGTACGGACCCTAGGAGCTTGCAGCCTTAAGAACAGTTCCGTGAGCTCGGTGTTATCATTATCATCATATTAAAAAAATGTAGAATAAGAACTTACCGATATAAGAATTTCCTTAAATAAATTGCATAGTTTATTCATGAGTGAGTTTTCTTAATAAAATGTTAGAGTAATATAACGTGATTGATATTATTTAGGCCAGACATTGAATCCTTAACATAAATATTTTCAAGTAACTAATGGAAAGGTAAACGCGGAACGAGAAGTTTTGAGAGACCAATAATTGTTTTTGTTTTTGTTTTTGCTACTAATTGAAATAAAACACGTTCTACGAATCGACACACAGTTTAACTTTAAAGCGTGTAAATTTGTAAAAGTATTCAAGTATTCAATGTAGTATTCGAGTCATCATCATCATCTCATTTTATGTCCCCACTGCTGGGGCACGAGCCTTCCCTATGGAAGGATAGGGAGAACGGGTCATAAACCACCACGCGGGCCCAGTGCGGATTGATGGTTGTTAACGACTGCTAATGCAGCCGGGACCAACGGCTTAACGTGCCTTCCGAAGCAC
The DNA here is from genome assembly GCA_963082485.1 of Eudonia mercurella. NCBI lineage: Eukaryota > Metazoa > Arthropoda > Insecta > Lepidoptera > Crambidae > Eudonia > Eudonia mercurella. The sequence goes on from OY720028.1 coordinate 16,485,084, forward strand.
GGAGAAATTCGAGTAAACTTTAGAAAAAGGTATAGGTAATCTTATTAAACCGCAAAAGTATGAATATAAAGGATGTTTGTTTCTTATTCAATTATGATAAAAGGTTTGGGCGGATTCTTGTGGGTTTAGTTACCTACACCACACAGAGAACATAACCTAGATTAACACACAGAATACTTTTATCGCGGAAAAAGGCTTTTACTAGGTTCGCGGTTCGCGTCATCCATCTTCGGTCTCTTTATATTATCGGGTGAAATTGATGACAAACGAAGGTAACGTTTTCACATCTCTACACCCCCCCACTCCAAAGTAAATGACGATAGAATAATCATACCTATACACAGTTCCACTTTTAAATATAACGTTGGGTGTTGCGGAGTAAATACTTTTAATATATTTTTCTGTCAACTATCAAAGCTTTTTTATTTTTCTTCACTTTATGTGTTCATTTATTTGCATTGGCAAGGTTTATTAATTTCATTTCATCTCTATTAATTACTTTACAAAATTTCTGTATATACGAGTAATGAGCAATAAAACGTTTTATATGTATATCTCTATCCATTATCTATCTTCTTTGCTTGGCACTTCATACAGATCATTATTATACCCAGATTTTTCAGTGTTAAACATGTGATAGATAGTTTTGCCTAAAACGTTTACTATTGACGTCTTACGTCTTTTCGGTCTTTTACGTCTTTAGTATACGTCTTCTAATATACATCTTTTAGGATTGTGTGAAAAAGTCTACAAAGACCCTTTTCACATAATCCTGACAAGTCTTGTGGTACCACCAACGCCGCTTATATTTTTTTCATGCTTCACTTATTTATTAAATACATTCACCTCGGATTACTGCGAAGAGTTATAACTGACCACTTTTCTGATCCAATTAATTTTATAAACTTTGTTCAGTCTAAGGGCGCTTTCAAATTAGGCGTTTTGTGTCGGACCGCTGCTGTAGTTGCGTTCATATTGAAGCAAGCGTGCGGCTGTCGTGCGGCTGGCGTTTATGAAAACACACGGCAGCGGTCCGACACGAAACGTCTAAACTGAAAGTGGAGGTTAAGCAATTTTCACAAAGGCCGGTCATCGAATGGGTGACCAAAAATGTAGGTACGTAAAGCCGTTGGTCCCGGCTGCATTAGCAGTCGTTAACAACCACCAATCCGCACTGGGCCAGCGTGGTGATTTAAGGCCAGTTCGTGCCCCAGCAATGGAGACATAAAATGAACTGATGATGATGGTGATGAATTAATGATTTATAGAAATAAAAACAACAATAAGAAATTATTTATTGACGATCTCACAAACATTACAGGAAGATAATACAATGAAGAAGATAAATAGAGTAGTAATAATAAAACTGTGCCAATACCGGTCTTAGCCGCCTTAAGGCGCTTTCAAATTAGGCGTTTTGTGTCGGACCGCTCGCTATCGTGCGTTTGCACCAAGCGTGCGGCTGTCGTGCGGCTGGCGTTTAATATAAAAACGCACGGCAGCGGTCCTGCATGAAACGTCTAAATTGTAAGCGCCCTTATGGCTGATTTTTCAATGGTCAGTTAAAGTTTATTCATTGAATAATTTTGACATAATGACAGATTCTCTATAGAAAATATGTGTCACAATGACAATTTTATTCGAAGGATAAAACTTATCTGAGATAAAAATCGTGCCTAAGCGAGATGTTTTTGAACCAAATTAATAAGAATAATAATAATGATAGTTTGTCTTCATAGTTTATCTATACTAATATTATAAAGAGGAAAGCTTTGTATTTTTGTAAGTATGTTTGCAACGAATAAACTCAAAATCTACTGGACCGATTTAAAAAATTCTTTCACCATTAGATCGCTACATTATCGCTGAGTAATATAGGCTATATTAAAATAAATGCGGCACGAAGTCCGCCGGGTCAACTAGTAGTTCATACAGAGCAGTATCGCCATGCTCGGTATGAATGTTCGCTGTGCTGTATAGATTACCCACAATTTATGAGACTATTAATTAGTCTGGAGAATAGCTTAAAAACAACCGTCTGTAAAACAAGGCATGTAAATTATGTCTCGGCAGTATAGACACATGAGTAGGTATATGTAAGTATTCACCTTGTATTTACTCATGTGGTATAGAGTTCAGAGCAGTCGACTAAAAGTGAGTGGGTTCCAGTATCTCTTATTTCCGAAAAAAACAATTTCTAAACGGCTGGTCCGATTTGGATGAAATTTTTTGTGTGTGTTCAAGTGGATTCGAGAACGGTTTAGATTTACAATTGGACCCGGTAGATGGCGCTGATATAGGGTTCCATCATGGGATACGGGTGTTCTCAAGCGAACGAATGATTTGTTTGTTTTGTTGTCATGGAAACTGTCAAAGCGATACGAAGTCACATACATTGTTCAAGTAAGTTCGTTTTCGACATTGACCTGACCGGGAATCGAACCTGGGACCTCAGAGTTAGCGCCGCCCAAAGTCCGGCGTGTAAGCCACTCGGCTACGGTCGTCAAATAATTATTAGTCATCTTTTTTACCACTATTAAGTATATGACGTATAAGTAAAGTAATGAAAGTATAAGTACATTTGTGACCTCATTAAGGCAGAATTACCAATGACGTCCTGGATTCAGTTAAATACTTTTTGGTGTAATTGAGTGATTCATTTGTTCAATATTCAACCTACAACAGGTACGAAGTTTTCCAAAACACAGACGTCAGCGTTCCAAAGTACATTCTCTTTATATGAAAAGGGATTTTAACAGACGGGCTTATAAATTATTGTTACTTTATAATTCCATCATCATATCCGTTAGTCTGTCTATCAAACCATTTTGTTCGCAGACACGACGTGGTAGTAAGTTAATTTTTGACATAAGTACCTAATTCTATGTTTTTAAATGAAGAAATGATTTATATTTTGGAAAGGCCTATATCCAGCAGTAGACTAATATATAAGCCAGCCAAACCGCCGCGTCCGATAGTTAAGTCAGCCGACATAAGCAGCTTCACTGCAGGCAGTCCGGTCAGTTACTCCTTAAGAGTAACACCATTTGTAGTACCGCGCCACCCAGCCAAATTTGGGAGGCGCGCGTTTCAGATAGCCTTCGAGGTCCGCAAGACCAAAGGCAAACCCCAGGGGTCGTTTACTGGGTCGGTCTTCCTCCTTGAGAGAGGAGAAGGCCAGCCCCAGATCCACTGGAATCTGTGTGCAGATTTTTCCCCTGGGTTAACAAAAAAAAAAAAAAATTAAACTTTTTCACTTTCTTTTCTTTTTTTTCTAGCCGTAGGTCCACAAACCGCGTGGTGGTTTATGGCCCACAGGGCTCGGGCACCAGCAGTGGGGACTGGGGAAATATAAAGAATTATCACTAGAACGATGATGATGAATAAAAAAGTAAATAGCCTACATACTGTCTCACGGCTGGAAAAGGAAATTAAGTCATCGCTATAAATGATAAGTATTTTTTTAAGTACCATGCTATCTCAATGCGGATTTGTGATCACAACCATCATCACCATCATCAGCTCATTTTATATCCCCACTGCTGGGGCACGAGCCTTCCCTATGGATGGATAGGGAGGGCCATAAACCACCACGCGGGCCCAGTGCGGATTGGTGGTTGTTACGGATGCTAATGCAGCCGGGACCAACGGCTTAACGTGCCTTCCGAAGTACGGAGAAGCTCGAGATTATAAAATGTTGGTCACCCATTCGATGACCGGCCTTTGCGAAAGTTGCTTTACCACATCACTCGCAGACCGGGCGCGTTAACCACTGCGCCATCGAGCTCCTCCATCACAACCAAGCCTGTGTTAAGCATTGCAAATCCCGAAACTCACTTTGCCCAAGACTCAAAACAATAATATGTACCGGTTGGCATTGAACCCAAAAAATGGTCCGCGACCGATGAACCACCAGATCACAATGGAAGTTATTTAACAAAATATATTACACTAAATATTACAGTTTCCACACACAAATTAACTGTTATACCTTTCTAATTTAAACCTTTGGCAATTAAAAACTAAAACACAATTTATTGATTGATTTATCATTTTCAAAAATGAATATAATAGAGTCAAGCGCTCGATAAATCTAAATAGATCGATAAATATGTAGTGCTTTAATTGAATAAACGTAGCAAATTGATAATAATACTTAATGCCATCAGCCTTCTAACTAGGTCGCCTAGATCAAGAGCGTAGATTAATGTAGACGTGTTAACAACATCGTTGCTAGAATATAGAATTTATTTGCATAAAACATGGTAAAATCTAACAATTTATTAAATAAATCCAAGTACCTATGTGTGTCCAAGACTGGACAAAGGTGAGACAAGCTGGATCAGGGGCTCCAAAACTAGTTATTCTAAAAAATTGACAATTAGCAAATAGGTGGTCAATATGCTCCATATTGGTAACAAGTTATACCTATCGTAGTGTTACCAGTGCTCAATACCAGACATCAGTTTTCATCGCGAAAAATAATAATAGAATTATTTTGTAAAAGTCGATGCGTCGAAAAGGAGCTCGATGGCCCAGGTGGTTAATAACCACCAATCCGCACTGGGACCGCGTGGTGGTTTATGGCCCGTTCTCCTTATCCATCCATAGGGAAGGCTCGTGCCCTAGCAGTGGGGACATAAAAATGAGCTGATGATGATGATGATGATGATGATGATGATGATGACATTGTTGAAGTCGCGGGAAGCCGCTGGATGCGAGCAGCACAAGACCGGTTGTTGTGGAGATCCTTGGGGCCTTTGTCCAGCAGTGGACTTTTTTTGGCTGAGATGATGATGATGATAACTTTGGAGTACTGGATGAAAGCTGGGAAGCGGGTGATTTGTATTCAATAGTTGCTAAAGTCAAAAGTCAGTTGCTGATGGAGAAAATGTCGATGACTGGATCCTGTCGAATACTGGCGTCACTAACCTAGTTCTCTGTAGTTTGTTTGTTTTTTACAAGTTTTTTTTTAACTTGAAATCTATGTATGTTTGTCCGGGTGGAATCTTGCAACTCAATTTTGAAGCAGATATCTGCAACCGATTGAACTGAAATTTTGTATACATGTTCAGTTCGGATGACAATGCATGATTAACTGTGATAACTAAAAAATAAAAATCAATTAAAAGTAAAAAAACCTTTTTAAAAAACAAGCTTTTATTTAAATGCGCTAAAAAAAAAAACGTCTTTACACAATATATGACCCGGCGGACTTCGTTTTTAAAATATAGCTTAGGTAGGGGAGACCGGGGGCAAAAGTAACACGGGTCAATAGTAATAGTAGTGATATTATTGGGCATTCTGGCTCAAATCAACATATCGGCGGCGGTGCGAAGTGAAACGGAGCAACGCAATGACCGGAGCGAAAGCCAATGTGTTGATTTGAGCCAGAATGCCCAATAATATCACTACTGTTACTATTGACCCGTGTTACTTTTAGCCCCGGTCTACACCTATAGGTGTGTTTCGTGGAATACTTTAGGTGTGCTTCGTCTGGGTGTGCTTCGTTTGGGTGTGCTTCGTGGAATACCTCTCCCCTACTCAGCACTAAAGTGAGAGATTTTTTTTAATCGGTCCAGTAGTTTTTGAGTTTATTCGTTGCAAACATACATACATACAAAAATACAAAGGTTTCCTCTTTATAACATTAGTATAGATAAAAGCTTGTCGCGAGATTTACTTGTGTAGATAAACAAGTAAATTAAATAACTGGACGTGATTGATTTAACCTATTAAAATTTTCAGTCTAAGTAATTTGCTTTGTATTTGGTCGTCATTAATAATATAACCCGTTCGTACAAACCAGGACCTTTCATTCTGATTTGTAGCAAATAGAGATATTGCGTCACTCAGCGTGTTTTACCGCTTATACCATGGCGAGTGCTTTGAAGAACTCTTTGACCTCATCCCACCTTCTCCCTTCCACCATAGAAGTACACGTGCTGCTCTCCGGAGTCACCGCTACACTGTCTCAAATATTCCATCGCGCACTAAGAAATTTGGTAACTCATTTTTTTGTCGCACTTCCAAAACATGGAATAGTTTGCCAGCACACGTTTTTTCTCCTTCCTATGATATGGGGTCCTTCAAAGGAGGCGTGAAGAGGCACCTTGTGGGCCGGCAGAGTGAGGGTAACTGATGTTGCGTTGTTTTCACGCTGCACCAGTTGTCGTCGCATCTGGATTCCATATTCACTTAACATCAGGTGAAATGGAGTCATTTGCCGAGCTACGTATAAAAAAAAAATAAAAAAAAATGATAAAACACAAACGTCTCCGCGGTTCAAATAGCTGTTGGAACGCAGGAATTATCGCTATGTTGTGTTTATTACAGGAAGGTTAATAAGTTAAGGTAAATGGAAGTGCGTAACGTAATTTATAACTCATTTATGTTGGCCAGACCAACAGAGATTGTTTGATTGGAATAATTACGATGGCAATTACAGTTCAGACAGCGGATGTTGATTATCTACCCTTGTCTCCTTAACTAAACCTTTATCGAATAGACCTTTTTTATTTATTTTATTATGTCCGCCAATCTATACTTCTATACTAATTAGTATAAAGAGGAAACCTTTGTATTTTTGTATGTATGTATGTTTGCAACGAAAAAACTCAAAAACTACTGGACCGATAAAAAAAAATCTTTCATCGTTAGAATGCTACATTAGCGCTGAGTAACAAAGGCATACATTTAAAAAAATATATATGTGTAAAATACTAAAAACGACAATTTAATTTTTTTATGAAAAATTATTTGTTTGTTTTGTTGTCATGGAAACTATTGATATAAATTTAACTCAATGATGGAAACTGTTAAAGCGGTACGAAGTCCGCCGGGTCAGCTAGTATTTTATACATTTTTACATAAACAGAATACGTTTTCCTTATTTTTTTCTTAACGTAATATAACACCTCGGTGGCCGAGTGGAAAAGCGCTCGGCCAAAGTCCAATCCAAATGTCCCGGGTTCAATTCCCAGATGTGTTTCGGATTTTTCGATGCATAGCCAGGGTTTGTGGTCACCAATCCCCATTTGGCAAGCGTGGTGATTAACCATTTCCCATCAATTGTAGTGATGACTTGATTTCAATGATGGAGGAGTTTGCCTAGCAGCCGGACAGTTATAGGCTATATATTTTAATAAACTACTTGGTGTATTTAACAAAATAAAAATGTTGGTACTTACCTATTGTAGAAGCTTGAAAATTTCCCGGATAAAAAAAAGTACTCATCGTAAAAAAATACAAATTATTTTGTTTCCTTGTTGTCTGGTTAGCAAGATGCTTGCAAAGACAACTTTTTATTTTTAATTTTTTTATATTAGAAGGAGGCAAACGAGCAGGTGGGTCACCTGATGGGAAGCTATCACCGCCGCCCATGGACACCCGCAAGACCAGAGGAGTCGCAGTACGTGCAAACCACTGCGCCGTCGGATTCCTCTTTTTATTACCTTTTAAGGGGGTGCAGCGCGGACGCAAAACTGCGAGTTTCAAGTTTCTTTAAGATAGCGAGCGAGCGGCGCGTGGCAATGTTGTGACAACGGCGCACGACTACGAATACGCCCGCACACTAATATCTGTACAGAGTAGGCTGGTGATTTAATTAGAGCAATGTTTACTTTCGTAAAATCATAGGCGTTTGGGTAAAAAATAGTAAAAGTCTTAATATTTTCATATTCATATTTTTTAATTGAAAAATAAGACAACAGTGGCCTGCGGAATATCAATACAAACATTTTGATTCTGGATTCCGGATTTCATGTGCTATATTTACAAAGTTTCTGAAGAGATAAGTTTTTAGATATCATTACTTTACATATTTTTCATACAGTTTCTGGGTATTTGTTTCAAATTCCATGACAACCATGGCCTTGTGAGAGGATCAAGCTAACCTACACTAGTTCTTTTAATGTATATGACCTTTCAGCGCCTAGCACCAGTGACTTAAAAATACGTAAATTTTCGAAATTCCGCGCGCCCCTTAAATAAATAATATAAAATTTGTTTCTTCCAATTAAACGGTAACCTTTGTCGTTATATCATTTGCTAATAGTCTTGGAGGCTGTTTAAGAGGTCCTATTTCATCATAAAGGTAAACAGTAGGTTCATCGGTTATTATAAAGGTAACCGTAAACTTCAACGTATTTAATTGTCCTGTATCAAGCCCATATCAAATTTCATATTCTATTATCATCATCAACATTCAAACGTCACACGGCCTTCCGACATGAATTGATAAGGGTCTCACGTCTGCTAATTCAATAGCGTCTTAAGGTTTTTTTTCGGCCTCACCGAGCTCGATGGCGCAGTCGTTAACGCGCCCGGTCTGCGAGTGCTGAGGTTAAGCAACTTTCGCAAAGGCCGGTCATCGGATGGGTGACCAAATATTTATCATTTCGAGCTCCTCCATGCTTCGGAAGGCACGTTAAGCCGTTGGTCCCGGCTGCATTAGCAGTCGTTAACAACCACCAATCCGCACTGGGCCCGCGTGGTGGTTCATGGCCCGTTCTCCCTATCCATCCATAGGGAAGGCTCGTGCCCCAGCAGTGGGGACATAAATGAGCTGATGATGATGATGATGAGCTTTTTTGGGGGCGGCGAGAAACTTATAGGTTTCCTTAAGCCGTGTGAAACGAAGCACCACCTGAGGTTTTCTAGAGGGAACGGCATCACGCACTAGTGCGTGTCCCCGTGCCCTACTATATACCCTCCTACTATAGATTCTCCGTTGGGTTCGGATCCGATTAGGGGATGTCTTAATCAGTGTGTCGGTACCCTGATTTTGTCATTAGGACTATTGGTAAAATGATTCATTCAGGCCACCGACACACGATTGACATTTAAAAATAGCAGAATTGAACTCAGGTCATAATCCTCAATGCTGGCAAGCGGAACTAACTTTTCAAAGCTCGGAGGTGCTCGAGACATTTCATGTGGGCACCCATTCGGTAATCAGACCTTGTGTAAGTTGCTTAACTAAAAAGATCGCAAACCAAACATACCATCAAGTTCCTTATGTACTCGTAATCAATTCAAAACAATGTTTCTTTTATCATAACGAGATTCGCCTCCACATTCGTGTTTCTTTTACTTTCAATGTTCCATTTGTAACAAAACCTATTTTAAAACTGGTTTGCGATGACGTCTGTGGCTGCAGGGAACTGACCCGAGTGGATTCGAAACGACGGGATTAAAAAAATAATGTATGATATAAACTTTTTATTGTGTTGTTTTCGCGTTGCACGATGCAACATGATCATTTATTATTTGTGAATATTACTCTATGACGTAGGGTGAGATGGGACACAGTGGCACAATGGCACAGCAGAGTCCGCTACCAAATGCTGGGTTAATACACCACCACCCATCAGAAACTCGTTCATAAAAATGTTCGTTGAAATTATCGGCTATTAGTCAATTGCTGGGCATAAGCCTCACCAAGTGCGCGCCACTGAGCACGATCCAAGACTACTCTCATCCAGCTTATTCCAACCACCTTGTTAAAGAAAAAGTAATTAACAAAATAATTTTAATTAATAAATTAATTGAATAAGAAAACTTATATTCTAATTTAAACGTCATAAATATAATAAAACAATAACAAGATAATAATTAAACCACTTAAAATTTAACGAAATATAAAAATTTTATATTATAACGTAATTTTAAGCGGTATTTTAATGGCACTATTGTTAGACACCAGTGTTTATCGAAAGAAAATAATATAAAATTTCATTGGGTAACCTATCTTAGTTTCGAAACGTTTTTGTTCGAATTTCAAAACTTCGAAAACGGTTTAACGAAGTTTTGAATCCCAGATACATTTTTTTACATAATATTGTAAGTAATAAATTTATTTTACATATGTTTCATTTTCCAGAAAAACTAATAGCCGATTATCATATTTTTTTTTCTTTTTACAGTTGCTAATAATATTTTTTTTTTCTAGATGTATTAAATATCAAAGTAACCTTTCCCCTATTCTTACAAACGCACTTATTTATTGTTCAAAATTATTCATCGAAATAAAAACAAGTAGGATTGGATTAAGAAACGAGCTCCCTCGTTCTGGGGTAACTTATACCGTGGGGGGCTCAGGGGTTTTAAGTTAGGTAGGTTAGGTTAGTAATCAGTAGGATAGGTGACCAAAAACGCGCGAGCCGAGCGAGCGGAGCGAGCGTGCCGCGGCAGCGGCCGGCGAAGCGCTAGAAACGTCGTTTTTGTAAGTACGTGCGACGTTTTTTTTACATGCCTAGACCTTACCTTTATGACCATACCTTTTAGTCATACTTACAAAAGCTAACATTTGAAATTGTTAATATTATTGTTGGAGTAATGCGACAAAATATGAGATTGCTATTATTTTTCTGTTAAGCGTTAGCGTGTTTATAAACTTGATGGATTGTAAGTATTTGTTATTTATAATATTTATCTTTTTATTATACTTATAGGAAACGTTTTTCTGGAAACGAAATCATCTAACATTAATATATTTATCAAAGGTTGAGTAGATTTCAAAACGTATAAAATTTAAAAAAATATATATTTGAAAATCGGATTATCAGCAATATGTAAATCGTGTTTTCGGTAAAATGAAAATATGGAAAACAAAAATGTGGCAAAACGTTTTCGGGAAAATGAAATTCGTACTAAAAAAATCGGATTTAAAATAGGTAACAATTTCCTTGATGCTTGATAACAGCTAGAAAGCAGGCGGTCTGAATTCAACTGAAGATAAAGTAAAACCGGCCAAGTGCGTGTCGGGCCACGCACAGTGTTGGGTTCCGTAGCCCGTCTCAATAATGCGGACATTGAGAAGAGGGCTTTTATGAACATTTATTTAACCATGGCTCATATACTTAAATGTAGATACTACCGGCTTCACACACCTGACAACGTTATCTATATATTAATACGTGAAACAAAAACTTTGTACCCCTTTTTACGAAAATTGCGCGGACGGAGGAGTACGAAATTTCGCACATAGAGAAGTTCTATATAAACTTCTCCATGTGCGAAAGAAAAAAATAGAAGGATTGCAGAATGTTAATACTTTTTTAAATTATGTTAAAAAAAATACATTAAATCAATAAAACAAACATTACACACACTACCATGTATTTGACACACGAATATACCTTTTCAAAAATTTCGAAAATGGAAGAGGAGCGGCCGAAATCTGTCAATGCCAATCCAAACTCACGTTTTATCTTTTTAAATTTTTTATTGCTCAGGATACAATCCGTGCAGCCTTAATAAAATTACGGTCGAATTTCGACCACTGTGCGACCACTAGTTTAAGTAGTTTCCAATTTTGATGTCGGGACTCGCACCACAAACGCTTTGAAGCTCGTATTATCGCGTGATTCCAGCGGTCTAATCCTCATCTAAAGTTAGACTTCATTCGTATGGACTCTGCTACCTCCTGCGATGTGGTGGTGTGATGCAGGCGGGACAGGTACATGGCCGTGGTCGGTGTTGCAGCACGCAGCAGGAGGTTGAGCCCTGTCGGTGCGGTACCGCAACGGTTCTGACTTGCTCGCTGACGACATCGCTTTTTATTTCGAACCACGACGAAGCCATCCTCGTCTTGATTCGGGTGAGCGATGTTTCGTGAAGCGGCCTTTGTCTCGGCGACATAATGACAGCCTACTTCCGATAGGAGATGGCACATGAAGAAGAAGAATAACAAACAGTCCTGTAGGCGTCCTAGAAAGCTTAATGCCTGTGTTAGGTATGGGTTCACGTCAGTAGTCTAGAGCTATGGAGATTGAACCACGATTTCTCGCATTATTTTACTTTGCCCTTGACGCGCTGTGCCCCACACCATTACATATAAAACTTATTACATGATTGGACGTAAAATATCGAAGTTGTTGTGTGCAAATAAAATAAAAGTAAATATATCAGGTATCTATTAAAAAAAAAATGTTTGTTCCTCGCTATAATGTCAAGTTTCTTGTGACCAAGTCCTTTAAGAGGCCTAGTTCGAGATTTATTTGACGTTTAATGACGTTAACAGAAACAAGAATTTGTATGGCAACATTGTAGCTTTTCGTTTGTCATCACAGCTTCAATATCATCATCATCATCATCATCATCAGCTCATTTATGTCTCCACTGCTGGAGCACGAGCCTTCCCTATGGATGGATAGGGAAAACCACAAACCACCACACGGGCCCAGTGCGGATTGATGGTTGTTATTAACGACTGCTAATGCAGCCAGGAGCAACGGCTTTACGTGCCTTTCGAAGCACGGAGGAGCTCGAGATGATAACTGTTTGGTCACCCATCCGATGACCGACCTTTGCGAAAGTTGCTTAACCTCAGCACTCGCAGACCGGGCGCGTTAACCACTGCGCCATCGAGCTCCTATACCATACAAATTATAATATATACAAAACTTTAACTCGTCTCGTTTCTCGTCAGACAGCGCTGCGCTGTTACAATGCCATATTAATTTTCCTTTTCGTTAACGTGATCGAATAGCGAATGAAACTCGCATTGGGCACCCTGAATGCTGAGTGCGAGTTTTGTTTCGTTAAACATAAATAAAAATAAAAAAATTAGAAAACATCACATACTTACATTGTTCTGATCCCAAGGTTACTACGAGTATAATGCCACATTAGATGTTGTATGCGATTCTTGAACTTTGTCTACCCCAAAACGGTTTGTGTACCTATTTGCAATGTGTCAGCATCAGAGTATCAATCTGACTTGTGTAATTTGGTCTGTCTCAAAGTCTTTATCGTGGGTCGTGTGCCCCGGGTGTATTCGACCGGGATAAAAGGGAAAGGCAGCCTTTATTACTCAGGGATAGAGTAGCTTTCCAGTACAGAATTTTTGTTGAAAACTTTGCATACTATAGTTTATTTATTTATATAAAACTAGCTGACCCGGCAAACGTTGTTTTGCCATATAAATTACTATATTATGCATATATTTATACATATGAACCTTCCTCTTGAATCACTCTATCTATTTAAAAAAACCGCATCAAAATCCGTTGCGTAATTTTAAAGATCTAAGCATACATACATAGGGACAGACAGACAGCGGGAAGCGACTTTGTTTTGTACTATGTAGTGATGACAATACAAACTTAGAGCTATATGCTAGTATGCTAGGATATTACATTAATAAACACTAAATACATTTTTAAGGGTTGTATTTAATCGATCACCAAACTAACCTTTTTTTTTTTTTTGTTTTTCTTTTTTTTTTGTTTAACCTAACCCACAAAAATACTAAATTAGCACCTAAAAATACAAAGTTAGCACCTAAACTACTATTTAGATGCTAACTTACCATTTTAGGTGGTAGCCTACTATTTTTTTGTGGATCAATTTATTATTTCTCATTTTTTAATAGTAAGGTTGGCAAATGGCTCTATTCTGCCTGATATTAAACAGAAGCTAAGTCCAGATGTGAGGACAACTAGCAAATTATTGTGGCAAAGATAAATGTTGTATTTCTTTAGCAGGTCGGGTGTAGGTATAGTACTACCACAGATTAGGTAATAGTTACTTGTACTACTACAAATACACTTCTCATCAGAAAAATCGAAACACTTCCCCGTTTTTATGGTTTCTGTGCTAATTTTACACAAAAGAGTTTTCATTCCATGAAAAAAATCACATGATTGTATAGCTGGCAGTTTGGCCATTACATGACAAGCGAAAATTCTAATCGATGAAGAATCGTATGGAAGCAGTAATAAGAGTGTTTTATAAATTTCTTTCATAATCCAAACAGGGTTAAAAATTTTTTTTAATATAAGAAGGAGGCAGACGAGCAGGCGGGTCACCTGATGGAGAGTAATCACCGCCGCCCATGGACACCCGCAAAACCAGAGAAATCGCAGACACGTTGACGCGCGACATAAATATACACATTTTTCTGATAATCCTTACAAAACATAAACTTGCAAAGTGTTTCGATTTTTCTGATGAGAAGTGTATATCCACATCCTGGACTTTAGTAAGAAAGGAGTTAAAGTGGTAGACTGTTCGAGGACTAGGACTGTTGCAATCATGTCGCCTGGAGTCGCGAACAATTGGTGTCGTCGGCGACCAGCTCCTCGCATATGATTTGCGGCACGTACAATATGAAGAGCTTTGCTGCTTTAGAACAGTCCATCTTTCTGCGTTCCTTTCGCCTAAGACGTTTTGCATTGCGTTTCAAAATATTAAAAGTACTTAATTAACAAATGCCTCCGTGCTTCGGAAGGTACGTAAAGCCGTTGGTCCCGGCTGCATTAGCAGTCGTTAAAAACTACCAACCCACACTGGGCCCGCGTGGTGGTTTATGGCCTGTTCTCCCTATCCATCCATAGGGAAGGCTCGTGCCCCAGCAGTGGGGACATTATGAGCTGATGATGATGATGATGAATTAACAAAAAATATATTTTTAAAGAAAATTTTGTGATTGCGGGATTAATAGAATATTTTTTGTGATCTGAATGTGAGACAGCTGAATACATGTTAAATACACTAATAACAATAAAGACAAGAAAAATAAATGTCATCGCTATCAATAGAGTGACTTTCAAAAACCCATTACAGTAGTCCTCATGATCTAACGTCATCACTTAACATCAGATGAGATAAGCACTAGTGCTTACCCGTAAGAAATAATAATTAAATAAATAATTTAACACTAGCTTGTGCTTTTCTCGTTCAATTCCAATTAAGGGTTCAAACATAACACATACACACATACACATACATAATCTCACGTTCTTCGCCCATAAGGTGATCTCGCACCCGTTCGCCCCTCATCTTTCGCCCCTTTTCCTAAAAATACCCTTTCGCCCCTTACCAAGGTACCCATTCGCCCCTTACTGCGGGGCAAAAGGTGTAGAGAGCATCAAAATCACCAATCTTAAGTGAACTTGCCGTTAGTGACCTCGCGTCACTATCGCCGTTTGATTATCGTCCCTAGGGTTAGGATTTCAAAAAGTGACAGTTCGGATACATACCTACAACTTCATAATTATTGACATTTTTGTTTTGTTAATCCTTAATACGCGAATTTCTCTTTAGCCACCTATGTCAATGTCAGAGAGTCGATTCCCTCGCCGACAGAATAAATGCGGTGATTTATCTATATTGTAACGTGTCTGGGTCAACATGATACCTGGTGATTATTATTGATAAACAAGGGCATAAATGTGTTGCTACGAATATAAGCCAGGGCAATCAATGTGTCACTTTTTAAATATTGTATTTGCCTACGTATTAATATTTTTTTAACCGACTTCAAAAAATGTGGAGGTTTTGTATTCCACTGTTCGTATTTTTTTTATATGTTCATCGCTTTTTTATTTATAGCGATGCTTCGGAAAGAAGTTTAAACCGTTTTGGTTCTAGTTCGAATAGAATAGAATAAAAAACATTTCTTAGTGACACAATACTAATGAGATTACTATATAAAATTGTTACTACATAATACAGTTGTTATCGTAAAATAGTAGTCGTTAAAACCTTTCCGCAATGTGCCATCGTGGTGGGTCATAGCCTTTTTTTAAACTAGGTAAAATGCATTGCGCATACACCAAGGCTAGGGGTGACCCCGGGTCATGTGGGACTCTTCTCTCGTCCAGCTACTAAAAGCTCGACGAGGGGAGGGGAGGTACACCTACTAAAATCCTAGTACCATCCCTTCTCTGCCACGGGGATGGCTCGGGATCACAAACGGTAAGCATCACCGAGTGTTGTGGATTATGGGTTCCTCTGCCCATATGCTTTTTGTGCATGTACTTATGTGATATTTTTCGAATTTACTTCAACAAACCTATTGATTGTTACTTAAATAGTGTTTAGCTAAAGGTTTTAAAGTATCTTAAACCTTTTAATAGTGATAATAGGAATGGCGGAGGCCAGCAGTTTATGAAATGAAAATAAATTTATTTGGGACAGAACAGTTCAAACATACAGATAAAAATTGAAAAAAGCATAGGAAAGCCCCAAAACGGTTCCGACTCAGCATTATGCTAGCTTTGAGGTTAGCGCTGATCTTCCGTCGGAGCCGGTTTTATTTGAATACGAACTGTGATATTAGTTTTTAGTTATTCTGTAGGTTAATGACTTACATACTTATTAAGAACAGAATTTTAGTTTAGGTACGTCAATTTTTATCGTAACTGGATTTATGCACGGTAGGAAACTTATGGTTTTTTGAACCTTAGTGGACTGAATTATTCTCGAAGGTTGTTCTAGGGTGTTTCTAGATTCTCCGAGGCGTTCGAGTCAGATAACGATGACTGATCCCGCAAGTTTTACGAATTCTATCAAGAATAACGAGAAATCTGAATCAAAATCCTTGGCAAACTTCGTGAGTTATACAATAGTTTACATACCTAACGTAATACGTTTGTTCTCAAACTATATAATATGGAAGAGGCGACGACGCCATTAATCGAACGATAAACACACTTTATTTTTAGCTCAACACACAATGTCACGTTCCTCAGATAATAATATCGCCACAACACAGACGGAAAAACAAATGAGTTTGCTCAAAACAAATGAACAAATATTTGCAAATTATTATGTTAATTAATCACCTTCTGGCATCGCCCTAATGTGCCATGTAAATTGTCACGTAGTTAATACTGAAAGCTTTGTGGCGCAGTCTCTTGCAAATTAAGCCACGTCCGCAATGCCGGGTCAACGGTTGGGTGACCTAATTAAATTGTAAGAATAAGAATAAGAATATATTTATTTCTATATAAAACTAACACCCGTTTGCACTAAACTTATAAATCGCCTAAGTCTTTGCCTAACTACTACTCGGTCAAGTTAAGTTGGCACCTGAGTGTAAGCGACGTTTTCGAGCCAGGTCCAGTTAACTTAACCGGGTAATAGTTGAGCCAAGACTTAGGCGATTCATCAGTTTAGTGCAAACGGGTGTTAGTCTAAATACATCAAACTTACAAAATAACATTGCTTAAATAATAATATACTGTAGATACTGATACTGTACTAGTTATGGTTTTAACATTAAAATAATCAAAGTGCTAAGTCTAAACTAAGTAAACTAGTTTACCTGTATCTCGGGCATCTATTTGGTGACCACTCGTATAAAATATTTCCTCATTTTGAATTCAAAAATAAGAAAATCCGTAGAAGAACTAAGGTTACCAACATAGCCCGAAGAATTACTAAGCTCAAGTGGTAGTGAGCAGGTCACATCGCTTGTAGAGCTACTGGGGTGTGGTAGAACAATGCTCGATTGGCGACCACGCACTGGAAGAGGTGGTGTAGGCAGACATCTAATTGACAAGGTGGACAGAGGATCTGGTGAAGGTCGCGGGTAGTTAGATGCAAGCAGAACTGAACCGGTCGTTGTGGAGATCCTTGGTGGAGAGGCCCTTGTCTAGCAGTGGATGTCTTTCGGCTGAAATAATTATGATGTACAAATTGAATACAGAATGATAGAATGTATGTACATATCGCAATACCAATACAATACTGTTATAACTTAAACTATACTGATATTAGAGATTTTATAGTATTATAATAACAGTACGGTTTAATTTCAAATATCAGTATATTTTAAGTAGCAACAGTGTTTTATTGATAGTGCGATATAGAATATACATATAGAATGTAGTGTTCACGTAAATTAAGATACGCATATTATACGCAGTTAGACAAAATCTTTTACGTCGTTATTATTATATAATTAGCTACCTGATATACTTATAGATATTTTTTTTAACTTAATGATTTGTTATTGTGTTTACATTAAGATAAATATTGATCTACATTAAATATTTTGTTGACGGGCCAAAACGTGACAGAAAACGTGCTACGCCGATCATTTAACTAACTTGTTTATTATAAATAGTTAATCTTAAAATATTACGTTTTTGTATACATAAAATTGTGACAAAATATCACAATACAGTAACTGTTAAGTCGATTATTAAATTATCTCAATTAATGGCTTCGCGTTTAGCATTTTGCCAATTTCAAGTATTTTTTAATATTATAAGGGTACAATTGTACGGTAGATAGAAATTAAAATGGAGTCTCACAACACGTGCTATTTCAAGGTGGGCAATAACTGTCACCTCCTTTGATCGGGACCTCCTTGGTTATGTTAAGAAGGCTACGCCTGGGCATTCTGGGTCAAGTTTAGCTGATAAATCCTTGAATTGATAAGGGATTGTAGACGTGGATATATTGCTATGGTTACGGTAACATAGTAACCGGTGAAGGTTTTGAATAGTTTCCAAAGGTAAGAAGTTAGTTTTTCCAAGTTAATTCCAAGTCGGTACTTAAAGTTATGTTTATGCTTAAGTAGTAACTTATAAACAGACGTGATTCTACTCAGGCGATACACATAAACGACGGACAGTGTTGTTGGTATGTGGTGTTATTCTGAATTTCAGACTACAAAGTTGATCATTTTTTCGAGTCAAATTAGTTCTTAAGCACATCACTAGATGGCGGTAAAAGTATTTATTTAACACCTTTTCCTGAAACGTGGTGTTGAAATTTTTATAAACAACCATTTAAATATAGTCTGGATAACAATTTTAGCGAGAGCCATGATTCTACTAACTACATTACGGTATTTAATGGAGCTTAATAGGTCACTAGACATGCAGTTACCTTTAGTATGTAGCTATTAGCTGATTGCGATGTGTAGTGTGTGATTGGTTAATTGTGTAACTTTAGTGTACCTATACATATGCATACGTATAGCACCTAATTTAGGTTAGATAGGATTCTGACATTCGAAAGTATAAAAGGACAAAAGTTCTTTATATCCTATTATCCTCATGTTTGAACTTAGGTCGCCGGTATGATAATTATGTTATCTGCGACCTGAGAACGTAGTGTGAGTTTTGTTTACCAATCCGAGTTCATTACGAAAACGAAAATTTGTATAGCAAAATTTTTACTCTTCTCGTATGTCGCCAGGAGGCGCTACGAGTACTTCAATGCCATACTAATTCTCGTTTTCGTTAGGACAAATGTAACTCACACTAGTCACCCTGGCGCTTAGTTTCTCGCATAACAACCAACTGCAAATTGTCAGGCTAGGTATAGCAAGCCTCAGCTGAGGCTACGTTTTTGATAACGCAGTTTTCTTCCGTTTTTTACTTGCTCAACATTAAAGCTAACGCTCCGGCTCCTTTTGTACACAACCCCAGCGTTATAATCTTTGATTAAAGACCAAAAGACCTAGTTCGGAGATCAGGGCTCACGCATTGTCAGAGCAAATAAAGAACTCAATAGCGCAGTGGCTTTTGCGCCCGGATTGCGATCTTGCAAGCTATGGCTAATGACATACCTTTGACTAATAGAGTTACCAAATATTATATTATCTTCTCCATACTTTGTACCTTTTAGCCGTTGCTTCGAAGTCGTTAAAACCCACCATCATCTACTGGTGGGCGTTATCTCAGCGTAGTGGGTTATTATGACCCGATATCCAAGGGCTATTTTTCATATGGGAAGCAGGAGACGCTTACAGGCTTATGATGAAGAAGAAAGCACAGTCATTTCAGTCGCGTTCAATTACCAAAAGATTATAACTGCCTACTATCACCATCATCTTAGCCGAAAGACGTCCATTGCTGGATAAAGGCCTCCCCAAGGATCTCCACAACAACAGGTTTTACGCTACTCGCTTCCAGAGGCTTCCCGCGACCTTTACCAGATCGTCGTCGGTTCATTTTGTTGGAGGCCTGCCTACACTATCTATATCTATGTTAGCATAGAATCTGCCAGATTAAGTGGGGCTAATCATGTGTGCCGTTTGTCAGACGTCAAAGGTCAAGATCGCAAGCCTTCTGGTTTTGCATGACTACGCCGCGGCTTGCTGCGTTAACATAAGATATAGAGGATGTATAATAAGATACCAGCAATACCAAAAGAAAGACTGGGTAGAGATCTGGCCCAGCATAAACTGTAGATACTCTTTATAACGTTCACCTACGACAATAATGTAAAACAAAAATAGGTATTGAGGAAAGAATGGTGGGACTTGAGAGGTCTGGGAAACCACTTGATTATTATTTCATCATCATCATCATCAGCTCATTTTTTTTATGTCCCCACTGCTGGGGCACGAGCCTTCCCTATGGATGGATAAGGAGAACGGGCCATAAACCACCACGCGGGCCCAGTGCAGATTGGTGGTTGTTAACGACTGCTAATGCAGCCGGGGCCAACGGCTTTGCGTGCCTTCCGAAGCACGGAGGAGCTCGAGAACTTTTGGTCACCCATCCGATGACCGGCCTTTGAGAAAGTTGCTTAACCTTAGCACTCGCAGACCGGGCGCGTTAACCACTGCGCCATCGAGCTTCTCAATTATTATTTGATTTATTTTAATTATTTTGAGTTTTGTATTCACAATACTAAAGAAGCCTCGGTAGCTCAGCGGTCACAGCATTGGACCTGTTATCCAAAGGTCGTGGGTTCGTTTCTCACTCGAGTTTCCTGAGGTTGATTGATTTTTTCTAATAAAATTTTATCTAATATTTTGATTTGTAAAGCCTTCAGTCAGTCAGTCAGTCTTTAGTTTACACTGACGTATCCTAAGTTTAGTTGACCCCTAAGCTATGTTAGGTGACGTTGCCAAAGTAAAAACGTCAGCAAACAGGATAGGTACCTCAAACTAGGGGCCGTAGGTGAAAACGAGCATAAGTGTCCCGAAGTAAAACTACGAATAAACGTGATGGGCGTTATAATGAATTTAAATATTTTTTAAGTCCATCGGGACAGTCATAAATTAAACTGATGAGAAAATGAGCAACGTTTTATTAAACGGGTTTATATCTACCTAGGGTTGACAGACTTAAGGGGGTGCAGCGCGGACGCAAAACTGCGAGTTTCAAGTTTCTTTATGATAGCGAGCGAGCGGCGCGTAGCAGTGGTGTCACAACGGCGCACGACTACGAATAGAGCAATGTTTACTTTCGTAAACATTGCTCTAATTAATAGGCGTTTGGGTAAAAAATAAGAAAAGCCTTAATATTTTCACATTCATATTTTTTTATTGAAAAATAAGACAACAGTGGCCTGCGGAATATCAATACAAACATTTTGATGTCGGATCATTGTTTCATTTGTGATATATTTACAAAGTTTCTGAAGAAATAAGTTTTTAGATATCATTACTTTCACGTATTGTTTATGCAGTTTCTGGGTATTTGTTTCAAATTCCAAGACAACCATGGCCTTGTGAAAGGATCAAGCTAACCTACACTAGTCCTTTTAATGTATATGACCTATTCAGCGCCTAGCACCAGTGACTTAAAAACACGTAAATTTTCGAAATTCCGCGCGGCACCCCCTTAATAAATATTAAATTTTGTTGTGAGTATTCTAAATCACCTACTATGGTGATTTCGAACATGAACAAAAAAACTATACAGAAAAATACATAATTCGTATAGTAGATATGTTTCTTTTAGAAATCGCAGATCTTGAAAAGTTCAAAAGATATCTTACTTCGTGTGTCAAAATTATTCGCTAAAAAGAACTTACAAACCTCAAATGTCAATGTCAAATTTAATATCTTAGTTTCTCGTTAGTGTTTTGCTAACTACTTCTTAAGAAGCAAAAAAGTACTATTTTCATGTACTCATAATGTAAGTACCTACCTTTAACATCAAATCAAGTCTGTCACCATAACAGTAATAGCATTGTTGTGTTCCGATAGTAAGAGCCCGCAGTGCTTGATGATTCCGAGTTAAGTGCGTTTCCACCTTCGTCATTATCCCTTACCATCAGGTAAGCTCCGTGAGATGAAAGCCAAGCACTTCCCTATTGTGAATAATATAATGTGAATAATAACTTTATTTGCAAAAATTAAAAGTGCCAACCCTACTTACATCGAAACATTGAATCCCTTCAAGCTTTTCATCATATTAATGAGTTGTAAATTAAAGCTAGTATAATAGGATAACAAAGTAGCAACTGCTAGTAGTTTCCTTTTGATGACTCATGACTCCATTGTTCCTCTAATTACAATTTTAATTCAATAGAGAATCATAAAATGAACCCCGACTGGGCCTTTCATCTAAAATTGCCAAATCAATTTGAAGCGATTAATCGAGCCCAATCTGTATCAAATTAATTCACGTCGAGCCTGCTACGTACAGACAAAGTGAATGAAAAAGCTTAGGACATACGCAGTTCATTGAACTTATTGCAAAGTATTAACTTTGCATTAAGTTATAGCTGAAAGCAAATAAACGAAGAAGAACGAAGATAAAGTTCCTCTTTGCCTAACATTTTCTTAAGTAATACTAAATATTTTCATCATCAGCTCATTTTTATGTCCCTACTGCTGGGGCACGAGCCTTTCCTATGGATGGATAGGGAGAGCGGGCTATAAAGCCACCACGCGGGCCCAGTGCAGATTGGTGGTTGTTAAGGCCTGCTAATGCAGCCGGGACCAATGACGACTTTACGTGCCTACCGAAGCACAGATAAGCTCGAGATGGTAAATTTTTGGTCACCTATCCGATGACCGGGCTTTGCGAAAGTCGCTTAACCTAAGCACTCGCAGTCCAGGCGCGTTAACCACTGCGCCAGCGAGCTCCTAGATTTTTTATATGTTTTAATTCTTGAGAGTCTTAAGACTTAAATTTTATTATAGAAATTAAAAATAAATACATTTTTGTTACAATGATACTGCATTATTTCTTAGATATCCCATTTTGCCTTAAGTTCCCTGGGTATTTTATTTAAGAAAGTCAATGGTCTATTAACACATAAATATAAGTCCTATCAGCTAAACATGGTATGAGTTCTGGGGAAATGGGAATTTCTCGCATTAAACACAAGCATCAATCATTTATAAGCATTGCTGTAAAATAAGGAAAATCATGATGCGATTGATTGGTTCGATTTAATATTACCATCAAAGATAAATGCGGAAGGCCTTTCAGACTAAATTCTAAACAAATATAATCTTTTCTACAATGCTTGTTTATAGAAGCTCGAAATTTGTAACTTTACTTAACCAAATTTGTAACAAATTACAATTTGTACAAATCACATTTCTAACTGAGGACAAGAAGTAAAAAAATACACCAATAGGAAGTTTATAAGAGACACCAAAGTTAGGAATTTAACGAATAATTTAAAAATAATTACAAGGAAAATACAGTTAATCAATCGATCTATAATAAAAAGGTCTAAAGAGTGATCAACATTGCATAGCCTAAACCACTGATCCTAGATCGCTGAAACTTTTCAGGCTTGCCTTTTATGACGAGGCAAAATATATAACTTTTTAATCCGTGATCATGGCGCACGCAACTGTGCCGAAATATCGGATACTCACACACAACAAAAAACATGGTAATCATCCCGTTAATAATAATTATTCTTATATTAATGAAAGATTAAACGAGATTTTCCGAAATCACCTCAGGATTACGCGACACGGGTGTTTACATAAACATGTAAACACCGGTGTCGCGTCGGTAATTTCGGAAAATCTCGTTTGTACATGGGGCACTTTCCGTGACTACCTGGACTGGACTAACTTGGTTTATTGATTCTGCGACAACTATCAATATTCAATATATTTATAAAACTCATTTCAAATCATTCAACATTGCTCAAATTGAATTCTAGGATCGTAGAGCTTGTTTTTTTCTATTCAGTTTTTTCTCTTTGCAGTTTTTGTTTATGTTAGTCCGGTTTTTACCAGTATATAATTGTTTTTATATAGTTGTTTTAGCAGTCAGGTTTTTTATTTTATTTTTACTCATGTGATTATACCTACCGTTACCTTATGCCATATCTTAGGCGAAGTCATAATATTGGTTGTTATAATAAAACGCACAAATACAAAATCTACTCAATCTGATCGAGATAACGTTTACGTATGTATATGTAATATGTATTATATATATATAAGGTCACTTTTTATCAACTGCAAATATTTTGACAAAACATCTAATTATATCAAAGAAATAAGGCCTAAATATATCACGGTCACGTGTCCTGACGGTCACGTGTCCTGACGCGAGTTTAACATTTTTTATCCATTCCAAAAAAAGTGCACAACGCCGCTAAAGAAGTTTTCACTTCAAAAATTTCAGGCCAGTTTATTTTTTTACTTTTCCTGACACAAATATTGTAATATTTTTAAGAGCGGCCTCTCTGTCGGTTCTTTTGAATGAAACTAGGGGCACGTGTAAGCGGTGAAGACATTTACGCCTCTCTGTTTCGGATCCTTTGAATTGAAACTACCGAAAGTGCTTTATTTTCTTTTTAATCGAAATGTCTCTTGGCGTTTTTCTTGAATGCTAGCGTATAAAAATTTAAGGTTTTTCATAAAAATTGTTTATTTATGTTGTTGAATTTATCCTTAAAATATTTGCAGTTAATAAAATGTGACCTTATATATGTATTATGTATATTTGTATATTTGTATTTTTGAAACAAATGATTACTGAAATTTTACGTAGGTACAATGATAATGAATGATTCATTAAGAATTACAACTAAGATAATATAATTGTAAAAGGGGGAATTACTGCTCCCATATTAAATCTTCGCAGGAATTTTCCTTTCTGATATTATTTTATATTCATCATCATCAGCTCATTTTATGTCCCCACTGCTGGGGCACGAGCCTTCCCTATGGATGGATAGGGAGAACAGGCCATAAACCACCGCGCGGGCCCAGTGCGGATTGGTGGTTGTTAACGACTGCTAATACAGCCGGGACCAACGGCTTTACGTGCCTTCCGAAGCACGGAGGAGCTCGAGATGATACATTTTTGATCACCCATTTGATAGTTGCTTAACCTCAGCACTCGCAGACCGGGCGCGTTGACCACTGCGCCATCGAGCTCCTCAATATTTTATATTATTATGCTGTATTTCTAAAAAACAAATGTTGAAAAAATTTCCACTAGCAGGAGTTCTGACATACCGGGTCAGGTGCTCTTCCAATTGAGCTATCGTGGTTCTAACCAACCCGCCGAAATTATTCAACACTATTTACTTTTTACTTTGAAAGCCAAAGGCGCCCATTCAACAAAATTTGCGTTAAAAAATATTTAAACATGCTGTATTTCTGTTAGTAAGGGGAGAAAAATTCCAATTGTGTTCAAAAGAAAACATGCATTTGTTCATAATCGTGTTTTTTCAGCAAATATTTTTTGTTTTCTTTATAGTCTATGCTCTTGATAAATAATAAACATTTTCATGTATATTATTACCTATCATTTATCAAGATATACGAGTTAGATAACCATGGACATTAATCGTCTTATAACCCGGTTATTCTTTAAAACGATGCAACAGTATCCCTGATATGTGTAATTGTGATTCATAATTAAGTATATAGATCTATGATTATCTATATATAAAAATCAATTGCTGTTCATTAGTCTCGAGAATGGCTGGACCGATTTGGCTAATTTTGATTTTAAAATATTAGTGGAAGTTCAGGGAAGGTTTAAACGGTGAGAAACATAAATAATACCTAAGTAACGGAAAATACTAAAAACAACAATTTAATTTTTTCAATGCAAAATGATTTGTTTGTTGTCATGGAAACACGAAGTCCGCCGCGCCGGGTCAACAAAATGTTCCTATAGCTGTGAAACATTTGATGTCTTTTGTCACTTGGTTGCCAAATATTTATAGGTGCGTTCAGATATTTGTCTGTTTCATAGCTGTAGTATGAGTTCTGATCTCTTTGGTCTGTTTTGTTGGAATGCAAAACAGTTATGTTTCAGAAATAAAAAAGGTGTAAAAGTGTCAGTTGGTTGTCGTAAAAAGAAAATTTATAAGTACGTATAAAATGCTTTGTCCTGAATGACTGACTGACGGATCAACGCACAGCCTAAACTGCTGATCGTAGAGACCTGAAACTTGGAGGGTGTGTTCTTTGTATAACGTAGGCATCCGATAAGAAAGGATTTTCCGAAATTCTACCCCTAAGGGGATGACAAAGGGGGGCAAAGTTTATATCGGACAATGTGATGATTCCTTGGTCCAATCTACTTCAAATTTTGCATAAACCTTTTTTAACAGAATTGATGGAAGACTTTTCGTATTTTATTGAAATTAATACCTAACGGGGTTTAAAAGGGGTAGAAAGTTATTTTGGCGGTGATTTGCTTCGAAGTTGATATTAATACTCCTTAGTGCTTTTGATTTAAATTACCTACATTTTATTTTGACACATGTTCGAAAACTCAATCCGATTTTATTTAAAAAAGGTTGATGAATATAAAAAAAAGATTGATTTCGCTGATGAGCTCATACATCTTTAGGAGAGAGTTTGTTGTTATCTGTAAACGGCCTTCACAGCGTCACCAGACTTTTTTGGGGGCGGCGAAAAATTTAAAGGGTTCCTCAAGCCACACTGCTTGATCACGATCAAAACAACGTCGGAAGGTTACTAGAGGGAATGGCATCACGCAAGCGTGCTCCCGCACTCTACTAGATTCTCAGAGTAGTTTGGATAGGATTGGGATGGCCTTTACAGGGTTACAATAGTGGTGTACGTTATAAGCAGATGTGTGTCTAAATCAGAGTTTATACCCTAAGTATCCTAACTAATAGTAACCTAACTTTATACTTATGCGAAAGTGAGTTTGTTTGTTTGTTTGTGTGATACGATATCCTTTCACGCGTAAACTATTTAACGATTTGTTTTTTTTGTTGTCATAGAAACTGTCAAGGCGGTACGGAGTCCGCCGGGTCAGCTAGTTTACAAATAATTATACGCAGATATTGTTTCAAACACTTTTTTCAACACTTTGTCTTTTTTCAAATTACATAGATATACTAGCTGTTTGTTACTAGCGGTTGTTTGTTCTGGTTTAAATCTATAAAACCCATGTAAATTCCACTTGGTTGGTTGCGATTTCCTCCAGGAATTAGTGGGTATGCCCCTCCCTCTTTCCCAGACAGCTTTTATAGTGGGAAAGGGGGAGGGTAGAGCCGCCACTTAACCGTGCTGCCCCTCACATGTACCCTAGGTATTCCTAGCTTCCATGGGTCACAGCTTGTGTTAGCCGCTGGCTGTCCATCCGGCAGGTCTTATGCTCGTTTGCCGGCTCAGTGACAAACTCAAAGATTCTAAGTCATCACAGAAGTTATTATTACTTTTGTGATAAAAAATGTGGCATTGTAAAAAATCCTCAACTAATTAGACGGAGTATAAGAAAACCCCTTGCTAAGTTTCTTGGGTTCTTTTCTGTATACAAATCCTCCTATAGACTTGCAAACTCATGGCGTGGAAACTTTGACTTTCAATTATAAGAGAGAGTATATCAGAATTTGCTTATTTTTGATTACAATAGTAATAATTTAACCGATTAAAATTTAGTGTGACGGATATAAAACTTAATCTTTTGACAGAGCATTGCGACGGCTCAGTGGCCGCAATATTATAATAATACATACCTTACGTGTGCAATAATAAAAACAAATAACATATAATCTTGGTTTCAGGGAAATACCGATAGCTGCTACAGACACTATAAGGGACACGATTCATATTTATTGTGAGCATTAGTTAGAAGCACCTCGTCCGAGCCAGTCATAAGTTGTGATTTCTATATTTTGTATTCTTAATCCATTACAATGTTTGTGGTTTTTGCAAGCGTTTTTCTGAGCATTTTGGGTGGTATGTATTTCTAAGTATTTTTGGAACAAAGGTTGCAGGCAGTGTTGCCAGTGGCCGATAGTCAAAAGTAACACGAGACGGTTCAAAAAGTAACATTTTCACGAGAAAAGTTTTTTTTTTTACTTTGAAAGCCATTCAATGTTAACAACTACCGTCACTAACATCCGATCATAATAAAAAAGCTTTCAAAGTAAAAAAAAAAGTGTTGAATAATTTCGGCGGGCTGGTTAGAACCACGATAGCTCAATTGGAGGAGCACCTGACCCGGTATGTCAGAAGGGTGCAGGTTCAAATCCTGCTCGTGGACATTTTTTCAATATTGTGTTTATGTAAAAAGTAAATAAACAAAAGAAGATGAAACTATCTTGCGTTCCGTTTCACGATTATCTTTTTATGCTGGAAAATATTAAATTATAGGTACCTTTATTTTTATCAAATTCTCAAAGTAACGTAAAAGTAACATTTTGAGTCGTGTAACATGGAAGTAATGTAAAATGTTACAAAAGTAACATTCTGGCAACGCTGGTTGCAGAGGGGTAACCACGAGCTCTTATAGCAGTATTATTGCAGTTGTGAAAACGAGACGCGTGTAGCGTCGAATATACACGCGTCTCTTTTCCACAACTGCAATAACTATATTATTCTGCGATAATACTGCTGTATTCAGGGGGCGGGTCGATTGCCAGCGTGGATTCATAGAATTTCAGTATTTGTCTAAGAAGGAAATTTAAAGAAAATGTTAAGTGAGCTCGAGATATTTTTTATTTGACCATCAGATGACCTCCGTAGCCAAATGGCTTGCACGCCGGACTTTGGGCGGCGCTTACTCTGAGGTCCCGGGTTCGATTCCCGGTTAGGTCAAGGTCGAAAAACGAACTTTTCGATATTGTGTTGGGTTTGGGTAGTTGTGGTACCGTCGTTGTTTCTGATTTTCATAAAACAAGTTTTGACTACTTACGTATGTATGTGTTACAAATGTATGTGAAGTGGTTTTAAAAAAAAAGAATACCAGATAGCGAAAGTGGCTTGACGCAAACGCTTCACTTCACCAGCTTATTTTGTATTATCACTGCTGGGGCACGAGCCTTCCCTATAGACGGATAGGTAGAACAGACCTTAACCAATGTTATCTCTCCACCACCCTATGGTTGACTGGTAGAGAATGCCTCAGGCATTAAGTCCGCCATGTAATAATTATGTTGTAAAAATTTTGCCCAGACAGGTAGTTAAAGACTGCTAATGCAGCTGAGACCAAACGGCTATTGGTGCCTTCTAAAGCGCGCAGGAGCTTAATGTGATACATTTTTGATCACCCATCCGATGACCGCCCTTTGCCAAAGTTGCTTGCTTTTTTTCAAACCACTAACTCAAACACGGTAACCGCTAAATATCATAAAAATCCCAGGTTGTCGGCAGACTAAAAATAATACGTCTTTTTTTACAGCAAATGGTCTTCAGCTTGTATCGATAGTAGAATGGGGTGGCAACATGTCACTGCGGAAGGAGGTTCTGAATAACCCCGTGAACTTAGTCATAGTCCAGCACACAGTCACACATGAGTGTAGTACTAACGACGAGTGCGTGGTGTTACTCAATATCATTCGGAAGCGGCAAATGTCGTTGGGATACGACGACATTGGCTATTCGTAAGTACAACGAACTTTTACTATTGTTTATAGAATGTTCCGAAAAAATATGTAATAATAGGTTTCCGAATTTCGATGTTGCATCATCGGCTCTTCGTGGCTTCATAATAAGAATAATTATAAAGAGATCGGGAAGTAACCCACTGTAACATTCAGCTACGTCAAAGTCAATGTAAATTCAAAGGTCAGATTGAGTGCCTTGGACACTTACACGGGCTGCTCGAGCAGTCATTTTATTAAGGCTGCACGGATTGTATCCTAAGCAATGACAAATTTAAAAAGATAGAATGTGAGTTTGGATTGGCATTGACAGATTTCGGCCGGTCCTCTTCCATTTTTGAAATTTTTGAAAAGAGTATAATTATGCGTGTGTGTCAAATCATGGTAGTGTGTGTAATGTTTGTTTTATTGATTTTATTGTATTCATCATCATCATCATCATCATCATCATCATCTCAGCCAAAGGACGTCCACTGCTGGACAAAGGCCTCCCCCAAGGATCTCCACAACGACCGGTTTTGTGCTGCTCGCATCCAGCGGCTTCCCGCGACCTTCACCAGATCGTCGGTCCACCTTGTTGGAGGCCTGCCCACACTGCGCTTTTCGGTACGCGGTCGCCACTCGAGGACTGCTCCGCCCCAGCGGCCATCAGTCCTGCGAGCAATGTGCCCTGCCCACTGCCACTTGAGCTTAGCAATTCTTCGGGCTATGTCGGTTACCTTTGGTCTTCTGCGGATCTCCTCATTTCTGATTCGATCTCGCAGAGAAACCCCGAGCATAGCCCTCTCCATTGCTCTTTGAGTGACCTTGAGCCTTCTGATAAGGCCCATAGTGAGCGACCACGTCTCAGTCCCGTATGTCATCACTGGCAACACACACTGGTCAAAGACTTTCGTCTTGAGACACTGCGGTATATCGGACGAAAAGATATTTCGTAGCTTACCGAACGCTGCCCAGCCTAATTGGATTCGACGATTTTTTACGCAAAGCTGGGCAAACGAAGCGGTGATGAGATGAGAGTGGGACGATTTGGTGTTGGTAATCGGAACTCCCGGGGCCAACTGCTGGCGGACTTTCTGGAAAAGGAGGGACTCTTTATGATGAATTCCTTTTTCAGGAAGGCTGAACACCGCAAGTGGACCTGGATGAGTCCCGATGGTGCAACAAAAAACGAGATTGACTTTATTATGTCGACGAGGAAGCAAATATTCAATGATGTCACTGTGATCAATGCGTTTAAAACTGGCAGCGATCACCGGTTGGTAAGAGGCACATTGAATATCAACGTTAAGCTGGAAAGACGCCGATTAATAAGGTCTACGCTCCGTCCTGCACCCATCCAAATCCAAAACCCCGAAAGCTTTCAGCTCGAATTGCAGAATCGCTTCGAGTGCCTAAATGATTGCGAAAATGTGGACGAATACAGCAACAGGTTCGTGGAAACTGTCCAAACGGTTGGGTCCAAGTTTTTTAAAACCCACCGTGCAAAAGGAACCAAAAAGTTCTCAGACCATACCCAAAAACTAATGGAAGAGCGGCGCGCAATGGTTCTGCTTTCCTCAGGTGATGCGTCTCAGTTTCGGCGGCTAAATAGGCAGATCTCGAAGTCTATGACTCGCGACACGCGCCGATTTAATACTGACCGTATTAAAGAGGCCATTGAGCGGAACAAAGGCTCAAAAGTGTTCGCAAGAGATCTGGGTATTGGGCAGTGCCAACTGACGACGCTGAAAACCGATGACGGCAGAACTGTCACGACCAGGTCCGATGTTATGGGAGAGGTCGAGAAAATCTATGAACAGCTTTACACATCCACACGGCCACCTGTACAAAGCTTAGCCAAAGACCCTAGAGCTAAGTTAACCCGACACTATACCGAAGACATCCCGGACATCAGCCTGTACGAAATTAGTATGGCTCTCAAACAGCTCAAGAACGGCAGGGCACCAGGTGCTGACGGAATTACGGCAGAGCTTCTGAAAGCAGGCGGAAGACCGGTACTCGTAGCTCTTCAGAAGCTATTTAATTCCGTCGTACTAGGGGGCAGAACGCCAGAAACGTGAAAAAAAATTACCTACAATTTATGTAATAGGTACCTTTTTTTGTAGAATCAATAGTATTTGCGTACGAGCGCCACAAAGTCCACTCCAACACGCGTTTTGGCCAAATATCTCATTTCCACACCACCATGAGGTAGAGTAAGTGGCGCGTTTTTTTTGTGGTATCCCCAGTAGGCCTAATCAGTTCACTTCCTTCGAAGCCATGGCTCTGAAAATGCGAACGACGAAGTAGAACCATAAACCCCTATCTACTGACCCTGATATGTAGTATATGGCAGTTGGAACTACGGGTCCGGCTGTCTTTTCAAGGTACCACGGGAGTTCCGGATCCTGAGCCCCCTGCCGGTTATGCCTTCGCGGGCGTCTTCGGCAGGTCCCGGATAGTAGTATGTGGTTAGCTGTAGAAGTGGGAATGTTCGTTTGGCTGGTAGAGGTCTGGCCAGGTTTCCATTTCGTGCACAGCGAGCGGGGCCAAGTAGCGGTCTTGGTGGGGCCCTGAAGCGAAAGGATCTGCGGGGCACGTGAGTTGTCCATAGTTGGTTGTTCTGCTCGGTGGTTTTCATTGAGTAGGCTTCCAACATCTCCGGCACTAGTCTGGAGAACTAGTAGAAGCGCCCGCTAGATGCAATGCCTCCGTTTGAGTCAGCCGCTTAGGATTGTGGAATTGACGAGGTGCCTCGATGGGTACTGAGAAGTGAGTAGGCTTACAACTCCGCCACTAAAGAGGACATTTGGTAGTCGATTTTAGAGTTGACGACCCGATCAGTGGAACTGCGAGTTGTACTCTTAGTGCAACGAGAAGTGAGCGAGCTTACAGCTCCGGTAACCTATCTGGATATTAGGTAGTGGACTATACGTGTCCAAGGGGCAACTCGCTCGAAACACTAGTTTTAAAAGTACCGTATGAAGAATACGCTTCGGCGTCCTAATCTGGCGTTATGACCTGACGCAGATGGTCCCTTGTGCTTGCGCAAGGATGTCTGATACCTTTAACTTTTTAACCTGACGTTTGGTGGGGGGTGTCAGTATAAACTTTAAAGTCGTGTGTAGCGGGCCGTAGAACGATAAACTTTGTACTGACGATTGAGGCAGAATATTTGAGGTCTGTCGGCAGATGTTCCATATAATGGAAGGGGGGGAGTTGACGCCAAGGCGACGCGTCCCTTCATACCTGCGATGAACCTTACAGGCAGTAGTAGACCGGGTTTTCAACACGTAGTGAAATAATTTTCGTTAATATATACGAAAATCGCGTGTTGGTGTACATGTGTCTTGGTTTGCGGCTCTCGTACGCTGAAACTATTGATTTTACAATAAAAAGGTTACCAAATAAATTGTAGGAAATTTTCTCTAATTTAATTTCATACATAAGTAACTATTTTTATGGTAAAATGAGTCGAAAAGGAGTTATTCTCAAAAAACTGTTTTTGAGCGCTATTTTTCCAAAAGATAGGAGGTGGCAGTGAAAATTCGAAAGAGCACGTCAAAATCTATAAAGTCACCAATTTTCAAAACTTCCGAAAAACTTTTCAGGTAACCCCCTTTTTGAGCACCAAATGACTAGACTAATAAGTGTGCGAAATTTCATACTCCTCCGCCCGCGCAATTTTCGTAAAAAGGGGTACAAAGTTTTGGCTTCACATATGAATACTTGTATAGATAACAAGAAATATATACAAACCTATAATTTTAAGTTAATAAGAGTTGAAATTAATTCTTCAAATTCTAAATTGTCAAACGAACGACCGCATTTGACTACAGGCTTCACTTCCTGTACGATTTGGAGGCCTCGGTATTAGAAATTTGTCCAGCGTGGCCCTGCCAGCGTTTTTGTCATCTGCTCATAGCACGAACAATCTCTACAGGAAGATTATCAACCCATCGTTGGGTTCCGTAGAGTTGTCGTGCAAGGCAGATGCTAGTAACGCTCGGTTATCCGCCTCTCAAAATTCAAATCTACCATTAATTCCACAATTACAGAAACAATGGGACGAGCCGTTATGCAAGCAAGTTCTGGAGGGCCTTAAATCCACATCGGCTGACACAGCCGAGCTCGCTCGTCTCATTGCCGTCTCTGAAAGAGAGAGTCAAGCCACTAGCTCCAGGCATTACCATCAGCCACTGTCGGTACCTTGTTGGACGGGCCGTCCCTCACTATAGTGGTCTGCCTCCGTTTAGGCGCCAGGTTAGTCCACCCTCACCGCTGTGTATGTGGGGAGGCTGTTAGCGACCTAGGCCACCATGGCCTCTCATGCGCTCGTAGTGCTGGTCGTATGTTACGCCACTCATCTTTAAACAGCATCATCCGCAGTGCTTTTGCCACCGTTGGTTTACCGGCGGTCTTAGAGCCAGCTGGTATCTCTCGCAGCGATGGCAAGAGACCTGACGGAATGACCATTGGGCCCTGGAAGCTTGGCAGGCCGTTGGTGTGGGATGCAACCTGTGCTGACACCGTGGCTCCCTCGCATGTTTGCGCCACTTCTCATCATGTGGGGGCTGCTACGGTAAGCGCTGAAAATCGGAAACGGCACAAATACGCGAACCTGGGTCGTAATTATTTATTTGTTCCGTTTGCGGTGGAAACAATGGGTCCATGGGGGCCGGAGGCAAGGCAACTTGTTAAAGAGCTAAGTGCTCGCCTTATTGAGGCCTCCGGTGACAAGAAGGCTGGCAGCTACCTCTGCCAGCGTATTAGCTTGGCAATCCAGAGGGGCAATGTTGCCAGCATTCTTGGGACCGTTCCCATGAGCCCACAGTTGGAAGACATCTTTTATTTATAGGCATTTAGTTTTTAATTTGTTATTTTTATTTCTTTGTTTTTTTTTAAGTTTAGTTAAGTTATGTTTCTTTTTTTTGTTTTAAGTATTGTTCTATAATTAGTAATTAAATTTACTATACATCTAATTATTCTCCAAATTGTAAATCACACAATGTTTTATTTGTGACGTTATTTGAAAAATCAAATGAATAATGTTTGGTTACATTTTAATGGATTAGCCGTGCAAGAACCCGTTACAAGAACGACTATTAATTATACACGGTGTTACCCGCTCTAAAAATAGGACTCATCACCAGCTCGTTATGACCCCGCTGCTGGGGCACGACAAACCTTCCCTATGGATGGATAGGACGAACGGGCTGTCAACCACCACGCTAGCCCAATACGAATTGGTGGTTGTTAACGACTGCTAATGCAGCCGGGACCAACGGCTTTACGTGCCTTCCGAAGCACGGAGGAGCTCGAGATGATAATTTTTTGGTCTCCCATCCGACGACCGGCCTTTGCAAAAATTGCTTAACCTTAGCCATAGCAAACCAGATGCGTTTAAAAAGGTCAAAATTCATATAACTACAACATTCTATTATATCCTTTAAATCAAATTAAGTTATTATGAAATTAATAAAATAAAAAAAACAAACACAATCTTCTGCTAAATAGCAAACTAAAATAATCATCGTTAATATATTATTTATTATAACGTTACATTTAGCTCAATGTTTTCATCGTTAAATTAAGTTCTCATGTAAGTGACTAAATTATTAGTCTTAATGAGAGTACATTTATTTGAACTGAAGTAACTATGAAAACAAATTGCCATTGAAACTAATCGGTTTGTTCGTATTGGAATATTTTTTTGACAGTGTCAAATAAATAGATGTCGCTTGACATGCCAATTTCTAAAACCCATTTATCTTAACCACTTTGATTTATAGCGCAGTGTATTCTGTGTATTCTGTTTCTGATATGTCTAAAAAGTATTTTTTAATTTTGCCAAAAAGTTGGTAAATATCTTATATTTTCACAAAAAAGCTTACGCTTGATCTTTATCTCACCTAACGGTAAGTGTCGATAGAGCCGAAGGTAGAAACACAATTTAAGAACCCAGAACCCTCAACCACTGAGGATTTAACTATCTAATCTCTAACTGTAGGAAGGAACACAATAATATTAACATTGTTATTATGACGGCCGAATTTATTAAATTTGCCGGAAAAATAAATAGAACGGACCTCTTAAGTGCTAAACGGTTTTTCGGAATTAGCATGAAAGGGGGTATTTTTTGCGAATGAATTTCCCAAAGCCTTTTCGCACTGAGCGCACGCGTACTGTGTAGTTAACTCAACACAGCACTTAATTGGCGGTGCCGGACGGACGTAGGGGTGCAATCTCTCGAAATAAAACTGAAAAGATACTTACTGTTAAACGGATATCGAAGATGTCGATGGATGCCGCAGTAGTTAACGCGCTCGCAGGTTTATTACCGATGTACAAGTGACAGTCGCAATTGCAACATTTTGCAATTTATCGCTACCAAAACACACATTTCGCATTATGGAACGTAGACCGCTACGATAGCACCAAAAGCGAGCGATTGACGAAGTTAATGTGCACGACGACGGCGCTCTAAATTAAACCGACTGATTGTAGCAACCGCAACTAGTAGCATCGGTTGCCATTGTGCAATTCGTAACTGGTTGCTTTTTTCTATAATAAGCCTGCCAGTCTGTGATTGCAAAGGTTGCAACCTTCGCAAAGACCGGACATCGCAGGGGTGACCAAAAATATATCATCTCGATCTCCTCCGTGCTTCGGAATGCACGTGAAGCCGTTGATCCCAGATCCGATTAACCATCGGTGCCTTGACAGGGCAGAACCTATGCCACAAAACAAATGCTTCACAAAATGCATCTATCAACAAATAGCTTGTGTAGGGCATGTGGAAAGGAAACGGAGTCAAGGCAGCACCAACTGTGTGACTGCGACTCTCTGGCTAGGAAAAGAATGGGACTCCTGGGGTCGAGATATCCGAAACCGGAGGACTTCAGACTCTTCGGTCTTAAAGACGTTGCCAAACTTATGGCATCTATCTTTACAAAAGAAGAAGAGTGAAAGCATGGGGTTGCTCAAAAGATCCCGATGGGTCGAAGTGTTACTGCGAGAAGGAAACCTCAGCAAGCCCCACTAAGTTAAGAGCCCGCGTAGTGGTTTAGTGTCCGTTCTCCTCATCCGTCCATAGGGAAGGCCCAGTGGGGACATAAGATGAGCTGGTGACAACTATAGAACGGTGTTACTATTGAATAGACAAGTAACATCACAGCTATTGAGAAAAGGTTGCACGTAAAAATTGTTTCATTTAAATAGATTTTCTTTGTTACCGCGTGGAAATGTGTTTTCGAGCAACCCTATTCAGCAGTGCGCTAGAAACTTTACAATGAATTTAGAACGACGACAGCCGTAGCTTTTTTCACTGTCTTTTAATGTATGGCCCTGAATTATTCATCAAATTGTTAATTGAAAAACTTTCTGACACAATAATCACAGTTAATAATTTAAGTACAGCGGCCGAAAATAACTTTGGAACTCGTCGATTCTAAGCGTCATTATTCAGAGAAAATAATTTCAAATCTGATTTTCTGTAGGAGAGAAATGATGCTTATCTTTGTCGTTTGTAAGATCATTAATCACAATTCTCATTTGAATCTGTCGATACACGGAAGAGTTTGAGTTTGAAACAGTTGCTTATAGTGTAGGGTAACGGGAGGACGCTTGTCCTATATCTTGTTTGATGGAAAGTGACTATAAAGCTGGAGATTAAAGCGCGCCTCACCTGAAATCCACAACGATGATTGCCTGAGAAACTGGCTATTTTTTCTCGTAACTTTCGAAATGAAACAATGCTACTGACATTGTTGTTATAGCGTTAGTAGTAAGTCAACGGTTCTTAAAACAAACCTCGTTAAAATACGTTTAGGTAAGTAAGTAAGTAAAAAAAGTGAGTAAATAGACTAAAATATAAAAGGCAACCATCATTGAAATCATGTTTCAATCATGCGTCCGTAGGTTTACCCTTGAGACCCTACAAATGACCCCTGGGTGGTGCTAAATAAGTGGCACTGTCTGAGTGGTTGCTGCGTTGCAGCACGGAATGGGCCGGCTCGCCCGGCGTAATACCACCTTCTCACAGAATATCGGCGTGAAACAATGGTACTCGTTGCTGTTGTGTTTCGTCCGGTGAGTGAAAGTACCGTTGGCCCATCCCTCCCCCCTCCCCCCTCCCAATTCCAACTCCCTCCTGAAGATCCAATTCCTTCCTCAAGGCCGGCAACGCATCTGCGATTACTTTGGTTTTGCAGGTGTCCCTGGGCGGCGGCGTTTACAATCCATCAGGTGACCCGCCTGCTCGTTTGCCTCCTTTTAATAGATATAAAAAAAAAGATAACTTGATTACAATGATGGAGGCCTTTGCCCAGGTGTGGGACAGTATATAGGCTATTTACTTACGTTCCCTTGTAATAATAATAATATCACTCTTTTCAGCATATCACTGCGACCTATCTACAACGCCTACGCAGGTTTGAAACTCGTTAGAATTATCTCAAATTTAATCTTAGATTTAATTTTAGATTTTTTTTTACTAAAACTCAAAAACACAAATCACGTTAAATAATTTCTTTGTTCATCGAGTTAGTCTGTAAACCAAATGATAAACAAATATGTGACCTGTTAAGGCAAATAACAACCTTCTGTTTATAAAAAAAAACTTCAAATTCTTTCAGAACAAATACAAGAGCACCCCACTTACAGCTAAAAAAGAATAAATAGACATTTACGTATTATTAAAAGTACAGTTAGAAAAAAAGTGATATTACAAATAAATATTTTTTTTGTTTCCTATTAGTTATTGCAAAAATAAACTTAACTTACAAATATCTATCAATCATACACATGATCACCATCATCAGACTTTAAACGACCCAATACTGGGCTTAAGCTTTCTCTCACTTGGGAAGTTTTAGCAACTACCTACAATAACCGGAGTCGGGGGGCTTTTGGGACCGGGACCGCGGTCCCGAAAGCCACCTTGGAAATTTTTTATTATTTTTGATGGGGCCATCAGGACCAGGACCGGTGGTCCCGAACGCCACCTCGAAATTAATAATTATTTTGAGTGGTAAAATGGGACCACGAAGAAAAGAAAGAGTTTTCGATTTAAAGTACAGTCGACGAAAACAGCTCACAATTGATAAACGGGCGCATTAATTATTAATATTCTTAAGGAAATATAAATAGTCCCACTTTAAAAAAATAAAATTTAAAAAAACAACCCACCAACCAACCAACCAATTTTAAAAAACAACCACTTAAAAAAATATTTAAAGCCAAAACCAAATATACTTCAATTTTTGGTGGGCATTAGGAAAGACTGTAGCTTTTATTTCGATAAAGTCAAAAGAAACAAAAATATCTCAAAAAGATCTGCAGAGAGTATCGCAAATAAGGAAAAAATCTGTATGACACTGCAGGCATTGATAAGTGACCAGATAACCATCGGTCACTGTCTGGAAAAAATAAGATTTTAAAGACACTAACAAATAACAAAATAATGTGTTGTAATGTTAAAGTACACAACTATGAAAAATAATCATTATAATACTATAAGTGACAAATGATGATCACATTTTTAAAACTAAAAACTGATTGTAAAACTAAAATTCTGTAAGGTTATATTTTGTGACTGTTGATTCTTTTTTAACTATGCTATTGAACATTTAGTTGATTTTCGTTGCTATTATATATATGTAAGTGTTAGTAATAAACAATAAAAAGAAACAGATGTGATAGTGATTATAACAATTTATCATCGATTGTTTATACATATAATGCTTTTGCATTAATTTGTAGGTATTATTTATTTGTTTTATTAATATTAAGTAAGATTTTTATTAAAACTGTGATGATTTTCTAATTGTTAATTAGTAAGTTAAATGTTAACATTTAGTTGTAAGTAATATTTTTCTATTTAACTTTTTTTTTATTAAAGCTATGTTTAACATAAATACTGTTAATAAAAGTTGTTTACTTGGTGTTTTTTGAAATAAACATGTACCTACACAATTAGTTTTTTAGCGTGTGATTTTAAGTGCAACAATGTAGATTTAGTCTTAATAGTAATAAATAGAAATATTTGATTAATAAGGTTTAATTATACATATACTATTATTTTATAAGCAGTGTTTTTCTTTGACTGTACTTTCCCGATATAGTAAACAAATACAGAAACTTTTTTTTATTCGTGGTCCCATTGTACCACTCAAAATAATGATTAATTTCGAGGTGGCGTTCGGGACCACCGGTCCTGGTCCTGATGGCCCCATCAAAAATAATTAAAATTTTCCAATGTGGCTTTCGGGACCGCGGTCCCGGTCCCGAAAGCCCCCCGACTCAATAACCGGGGCCAACGACTTAGCATACCTTTCGAAGCGAGATGAAGCTCGAATTATTTTAAATTAGACCCATCCGTTGGCTAAGCAATGCAAAAGTTGCTTAACTTTCCCTACCGCACCACAATCGCAAGCTGCAGAGCCATCCAGCTCCAAAAGTATTAATTCTTCCCGAGCATCTATCTATTCGACTAACAACGCCACTAAAAGCTTAATGAAGATCTGTATTTATTGAATTACAGTGGACCCGGCGGAATTCGTACCGCTTTGACAGTTTCCATTCATTCTCGTGGGAATATCGGGATAAAAACTAAATAAAGATCATATGTGTTAATCCAGGTTATAAACTATCTGTATGCCGAATTTCAACCAAATCCATCCATCCGTTGTAGCGTGAAAAAGCAACAAATATAGACACACGCATACACACAAACTTTTGCATTTATAATATTAGTGTGATTATTATTATGTCAGCCATAGCTGTTCCACTCCTAGGCAGAGGCCTCCCCACAATTTTTCCACACCTTCCGATCCCCTGCAAAATCACGCCATTATTTATTTAGTTACACTTTAATTATAGTTTCCTGATCGGTGGTGACGGGATAGTATATGAAGGCGCCGGCTGGCAGCTAGTCGGCGCGCACACCCGAGGTTACAACAACAAAGCACTGGGAATTGCCTTTATTGGGGATTTTACGGGTGAGTACAATTCATCATCATCATCATCAGCTCATTTTATGTCCCCACTGCTGGGGCACGAGCCTTCCCTATAGACGGATAAGGAGAACAGGCCTTAAACTACCACGCGGGCCCGGCGCGGATTGGTTGTTGTTAACGACTGCTAATGCAGCAAAGGCCATCGGCTTTACGTGCCTTCCGAAGCACGGAGGAGCTCTAGATGCTAAATGTTTGGTCACCATCTGATGACCGGCCTTTGCAATAG
Organism: Eudonia mercurella; assembly: GCA_963082485.1. Classification (NCBI taxonomy): domain Eukaryota; kingdom Metazoa; phylum Arthropoda; class Insecta; order Lepidoptera; family Crambidae; genus Eudonia; species Eudonia mercurella. Next base: position 16,525,596 of record OY720028.1, read on the forward strand.
TTGCTTAACCTCAGCACTCGGAGACCGGGCACGTTAACCACTGCACCATCAGCTTCTCAATAATAGTACAATTAATGCATAGCAAACCCCCCACAAACTTGACAACTCGACTTAGCTATACAGTCTGCCCTATATGTTCTAGATAGGGCAAAAGTCCGCTCGTTTGCAGAGCTGGATGCAGATCACCGATTGGCGCACTGCAGCGGATAGCAGCTGATATTAATACTCACAATATTTAATTGCCTCAGTGATCTAGTGGTTAAGTCCACCGGTTTAGACCCAGAGGTCCTGGGTTCGATTCCCCCCCGCTGGGAATCGAACCCAGGACCTACAGTATCCTAGGAGTAACCAAACATGTATCGTTTGTGTACTCGGTTTGGTTGGTGGTAGGGCTTGTTTGCCCGCCTGGCTAGTTACCATCATCTTATCTAAATAAGTATGTCGCCATAGCATCATTGTTAGTAGCATTGTTGTGTCCCAGCAGCTAGAGATAAAATAGCCAGTGCCTTAGTTATTGAGGAATCCGGGTGAAGTGCGCTTCCTCCTTCGGTCTTATCATCACTTAACATCAGGTGAGATGAAAGCTAAGTGCTGTATATATGTCGGCGGTGAGGGGTTTGTAGGTAGGACGGTCGAGCAAACTCGGATTCATCGATAACACTGCCCATCCATCTTGGATCTTCAAAATAAAAATGCAGTCGTATTCCTAACAGTCACTTTAATGTTATTTTGACATCACAAATAAATAATTCAGAAACAGTTGCCCGATGCAAATGGATTTTAGAAACGAAGTAGGTTCTTCGCGTGCGTACTCTCTGACCGCTCCCGTTCAAATGTGTCCAGTCCGTTGTCGCGCCAACTGACGTTGACGTTTCGCGTACCATAGAGCATAGGCTGCACAGACCACACCCAAGTATAGACTATCGTAAGAAAAACCCTTACCCTATAGTATTATTATTAATTTATATATTAGCACAATAAAACTCACATTCTTTTAAATGGTGTATTTCTCCCAACAACCAGTTACAGCTCAAAATCAACCGTCCACCACGAACGCCCAAGCCAAAGTGACCGTCATTTAGTGACTCGATCCGCCATGTTATTTTCCCTCCATTCGTTCCCGCCAACACTCAGTGTTGCCAGTGAAATAAAAACATTAATCTCGTTCGGAAACGAGTAGCAAATGGGATATAAATTACTAAATTATTAATCAACCTAACACTATACTTGTCGTTACTAAGCGATGCTAGCGCCATGTCTTCGACATATATAAATGTCCCACTGCTGCTAAAGCGAGCCTAGGCGTCCATCGACGAACACCTTAACGGCTTAACTTTAACTGTATTCCAAGGCGCGGATGGAGTAGCTTAACGGTCGATGTATCGAATATTTGACTGATACCCATGATAGTTAAAAAGCTCGTAAAGCATAAACACCAGAATGAAATCAAAATAAAAAGACTCTAACAATCTAAAAAGAAATTGTTTGTTTTGCAGATAAGCTGCCTACAGCTAAGGCATTGCAAGCAGCTAAAGATTTGTTCAAGTACGGCGTGAATAGTCAGCACATCTCCGGAGATTACCAATTGGTCGGCCACCGTCAACTGACCCCTACCATTAGTCCCGGAGATGCTCTGTACGCCGAGATTCAGAGTTGGCCACAATGGTCTACAGTGTACCCATAAGAACTTAAGATGACTGTTTTTATATATTGGATGTGCTGACCAATCTTTGTCAAAGACCACTACCTATCTAGTAAAAATATTAAATAAAGAATAGAAAGAATTAAAGTAAATAAATGGATATAAGGAAGGATAATTGTAGTTTGTGCCGTAATTTGCACTTGCACCGCGACTTTAGTTAAGTGGTTACATTGGCGAACGATGTCAAAATTCAAAAAATTCAAAATTCAAAATCATTTATTCAGTTTAGGCTACAAGTAGCTCTTATGAATGTCACTATGCCATCGGTTCGTAAGTCTACTCTGGGCGGGAGATCTTGTACTGAGAAGAACCGGCAAGAAACTCAGCAAGTGTCCAGCTCTTTTCTCCCTTACAGCGTCAAAAATATTGGAAAATGCCCTATCATAGCAGGACACTTTCCATTACAATAAACACAAAAATATAGAAGACAACCACAACATGTAAAAAAAAAATAAACACAAAATAAAAAATCTACGCTAACAAATTTACATCAGGTAAAAGTTACAATTTCCACAATGTCATACAGTACCACTACAGTACTATCGTAGAAGTCAAAAATTGTTTAAGAAAAACAAAGTCAAATTATAGTGAAAAATACTAAAAATAAGATAAGTAAGCGTGAGCAGACCAGCCTCCACAGGCGGCACCCGTTCACGAGTATGACATATGAATCATATGAATCGACTGAGCAATCTCTACATGAATAGTAATGTAATTGCATTAGGGCTCTTCTTATTATAATTGTCATGAAGTAAATATGTACATACTATGTCAACCAATCGTCTTACTGCTTTCACTTAACCTCTACAACCCTCAACATTTATGAGAAAAACACAGAATTGCAAAATTTGCAAGTTGAATTTTACAAATTACATTTAAAATTTATTTTCATTTTCATTTTTTATTTTTTTCAAATAATTTTGCTCATGGTAACTTCTGGTATCTTGGTAACAGAATTTATTATGAATATTTGGAGATATTTGGATGCTCTAATATTTCGGGAGTGTGTCAATTTTATAACAAGTAATAATAATGAGGAATAATTTTGCTTTGATATCTCTAGTTTTGAGTTACTTTTATATAACTTTTGCCGTAGCGATGTTTATGTAAAAAATATTTTTAAAAATTTTTGAAAAAATATTTTATATATATATGTAGAATCGTTGTTGAGAGCGGGTTCTATACTGTGTGGGCGGTCCTCTAGTCCATCCATTGTGAGCCCTCAGGCAACAAGTAAACAACTCTTTCAATTAGTTGATTACAATGTTTATTGTAGTACAATACTATTCATAATAGTTAGGTATACTTCAATAGACTATTCAGAAACTGACAAGTCCTTGGAAGTATGCTCTAGTCTACACTTTGAGGTGAACTAAAGTAAACTAAATTATTTCGACGCTGTGCTTTCGGGTGTGTTTCGGGTATATAAAGGGACGCACCTTTATATACCCGAAACCAAGGCCTTGTCCAAACGAGTAAATAATCTTCGCTTGCGTCCCCGAAAAGACTAGAATGTTCCTTAACACATTCACTGCCGAATACACGACGCCGTGTGAGACACAATAGAAATTCAATTGTTTGTCGTTTCAAGATTACAAATATCAAGTTACAATAAACTCATTGAATCTTAGTATAAACAAAAGTGTCAAATTAAATGGGCTTTACTAGAACGTTCGGTAATTCTCATCATAACTCATCCAGGCAACTATGATGTTGCAAACGTAAACAATTGGGAGTTCCCGCCGCGCCGGTTCCAACGAAGCAAGCAATGGTAGATCTCCATCTCCGACATATATAAATATTTTATAAGTATTTAATTCAGCTTCAGTGCAGCAGTTAGCACTTAAAATAAAAAAAAGTAAAATTTACTATAGCGTTGTGTTATCAAATTTGTGGTGTTTCATCTGTAAATATGAATCTACATGGCCATCGGTTGCAATTACCGTTGGATAGATGGCACTCTGCTGCAATAAAAGCATTCAAAAAATTAAAAAATTAAAAAACCGCCTATATTGCGGAAGACCCAGGTTCGAATCCTGGCTGGGTTGGGTAGGCATTTAATTTTTTTTCTGTATTTATAACAGCTTCAGTGCACTTAAAATAAAAAAGTGAAATGTATTTTGTAATTTTTTCCGTTTATCAAAGGTTGTATCGATATTTTACGATATATCGATCAAAATTATCGATATTTTCGATATATCGTACGTAAGTTGTATTTATTTGTTCGGTACCAAACTATATAAGGAAGGATGAGAATTTATTAAAAGCAAGTTCAGTAAGTATTTGTGTCTGGATCGATTTTATTTTATAAACGACCAATATTTTTTGCAGTAGTTTATGTATTTTTTTTTTGTAATTTAGGTACTTACCTATTTTGTTATATTTAAAATAATTTCTTGATTATTTAAAGTGTGCAGTATGTCATAATCAGAGATCGGAATAGGCTGACTATATTTACCTAAACTTCGGAGAACAGAGACAGAAAGTGGAGACTTCCTTATGGCTACATTTTTTTACTGGAATTCGAAAAAAATCTTAAATAAGTTGAAAATAAGCGTTATTTAAAGTGGGTAGTCCCTATTTTCGCCTAAACTTGCAATTAACAAATCTTAAGAATTTTCACTAAAACTAATCTAACTCAAATCATGTATTAGAATTATTCTTAAACTGACCGTTGTTGCATCAAATCTTTCAATACATAACATTTGTCAAGATGTTACACATAAGTAAAACTAATTTCTAATTGCATAAAAGGGACTTCGATATGTATTTCAAACGTAGTACTGTATATTTACGAAAATTCTTCCGGGATCTTAAAACTATTGCATTATCTCTTTGTGAAATACACAAATTACTTATTTACTCTTTCCCTAGTTAACTACTATGCGGGTGCTCCTGAAACTTTCTGACACTAATTTCGTGTCACAATTTGAGACTCAGCAATGCAGACACCGGATTGAACAAATTTTTTTAGAGGTATATACAAAATAGAAGAAAAGCATTACAAACATGGATATAACAGCTTTATATCAATCACTTTATCATACAATAAAAATAAGTTATAATAATATAGGTTTTTAGTTTTACGGTCTTCGAGTGTGTAAATCTGCTTGAAATTTTAAACCATTTTTTTTTTACAAAAAATTCTACTACTTGTATAGCAATTAGTTGAACTTGACTTTCATTATTTGAATAATGAATATGAATATTGATAAAGACATTAAAAAACAAAGGCTGTTTTTATAATCTTTAAGAACATTTGTGTGGAATTTTATTAAAATAATTAAAAATCCCAAAACCAAAAAAAAACTGTTCCACATAAAAAATGTTTTGTTGACTAAAAAAAATTGTGCATGTTGCATAAAAAAGTAAAATATACCTACTATACTTATTGGACAAAACGTCATGTATTCAATGATTTGATATAACGGTTAGTTTAAGGATCGTAAATACAATTCGAAAATTTGGTAATTTCAAGTTTAGTTAAAAATAGCTTTTACCCATGTTAAATAAAGCTTATTTTTAACTTATTTAAGATTTTTCTAAGGAATTTATTTAAGGAAAAAAAATGTAGTCGTAAAGAAGTCTTCACTTTCTGTCTCTGTTCTCTGAAGTTTAGGTAAATATAGTCAGCCTATTCCGATCTCTGGTTATAATACTTCATTCAACAATCTTCATCACTTTTTGCATGAAGTAAGGTTGTATTGGGAGTGTGTACCGCTCTAAAGAACTAGTTCTAATGTTAGAAGCGGTCATGGTAGGCGTGTAGAGGCGTGTATCGAGGAAATACTGTTTCACCAGGGGTCTACCTAGCTACCTTCGGGTGAGTGTCAATAACTCGCCGAACGGAAGAGGTCTCGAACCCCCTCAGAACGGGCGCCGGGACCCTACATTCTGGTCACCAACCGGCACGATGGGTCACCAGACTATGCGGGGCAAGGTGAAGCAGCCCTCGAGCTGGTTAGGCACGCGTGGGCCTCTGTACTGCGCCACGGGCGGCCAGCGGAACAGCCGTTTCTACGGGTCTCTCTATACTTTGTTACCCCGGCGGGTCAACAAAGTTCTCCTGACACTGGTTCAACGGAAGCCTTCACTGTCCAAATGCATCGCAGCACCCATCATCCTGGCTAGTCCCGAAATGCGCCCGACAAGCGGTCTCTTGACGGGTTTTTACTATGCGTACCACCGTAAGTGATAGGGCTTCGCCCGTCTGGTCTGTAACCACCGTTACGGGTCAAGCCCTATCACCAGTTGAATATAATATGAAAACTCGAGAATCCGTTAGTCGCCTCTTACGATAGATACCGATACCGCTAGCGATACCGCCTCACCGGAGGAGAGGGGCGGTGAATTGTATTCTTTCTCTGTCACCGCATGAATAAAAACAATAACAATCCACGAACAATAAATACGTATCATCTAGTTATCGAGTTCAATACTGAAAACAAATAACAGATAATCTAGGTTTCAGAGAAATAAATATTGCTGCTTCGAGCACAATAAGGGCCACGATTCATATTTGTAAGCATTAGATGAGAGCACCTCATTCGAGCCAGTCATAAGTTGTGATCTCGTATTTTTTTTAATTCTTCTTTTCAAACAATGTTTGTGGTTTTTGCAATCGTTTTTGTGAGCATTGTGAGTGGTATGTGTTTTATTTTGATTGATTTGTTAATTAAGTATATATTCTTATTTTGACCACTTCTGTGGTCAAGCGGTAGAACATCTCGGTCTTAGGAACAAAGGTTCCGGGTCGATTCCCAGCGGGCATTTGTATAATTTTAGTGTTTGAGGTAAATTAATGAAACTGGTTATAGTAGGGTATTTTGCACCATGTAAGAAAAATCTAAAAATACACATAAATGTATAAAGCACCTCACAGTCAACAGACGATGCCAAAGTAGCTGCATCCCTAAGTTGGAGTTTAACTCCCTCAGCAAAGTTCTTTTTAGCAAGGAAGATGTGCTGGGTGCCATGAAAGGGTTGGACCGCAATAAGGGGGCTGGCTGCGATGGTATACCTCCTCTATACGTGGTGGAATGTCACAGAGTACTCGCAGTTCCTTTATTTATTATTTATAACACATCTTTGAGTGTTGGCACCTTTCCCTTAGCTTGGAAAGAGGCTAGAATAGTCCCTGTGTTCAAGTCAGGTGATTCTTCCATGGTTGCGAATTACAGACCAATATCAATTTTACCAGTTTTTGGCAAAATTTTCGAATCGCTACTCAGTCCCGTGATATCATGGCATATTAAGCACCTCATTGCTCCCCAGCAGTCTGGATTTGTGGGTGCCCGTTCCACAACAACGAATCTTGTGTCGTTTACTTCTTTTGTTACTGACGCTATGGACAGCCGCTTTCCAGTAGACACAATATACACTGATTTTAGCAAAGCTTTGGATAACGTTGATCATCAAATACTTTTAAAAAAAGCTTTCTTTATTTGGTATTGCGGGTAACTTGCTTAATTGGTTTGGCTCATATCTCAGTTCACGAATCTTTAGGGTTGTGGTCGGTGGGTTTTCCTCTCAGCCTTATGAGTCCTTCTCTGGTGTTTCCCAAGGCTCTCATCTTGCGCCTTTATTATTTAATATATTTATCAATGATACAGTAACAAGTTTCAAACACGCACAGTGCTTTATGCTGATGATCTAAAATTAGCGTTACCGATTAAAAATGCTACCGACGTCTTACATCTTCGTGAAGACCTAAATCAGTTGTCTGTTTGGTGCAATTCAAATCAAATAATATGTCCTTGAACGTAAGTAAATGTAAATATATTCGGTTCACTAGGAATAAAAATACCAGCACGGAGGTATATTCTATTGATGGTCATACACTGGAAGAGGTGGATAACATAAGAGATCTAGGTGTTTATCTAGATAAGAAATTGCGTTATCATATACACGTGGATAAAACCGCTTCACGAGGTTTCCAAATGCTGGGTTTTGTCCTCAGAAACTGTAAGGATTTCAAGAGGCCATCCACTAAGATCTTGTTATTTTCCACGTTGGTGCGTTCCTGCCTCGAGTACTGCAGCTGGTTTGGTCTCCATTTTATAGTGTTCACATCAAACGACTTGAACAAGTACAAAAAAGTAGTACAATTTTTATGGCACCTTGCTTACCAATGCAATAAGGCTAAGATCTTAAACACTTACGAGGAACGTCTCTCTTTCTTCGGCTTGCACAGTCTACAAAACAGAAGAATACTTTTGGATCAGCTGTTCTTGCATAAATTAGTGAACGGAAATATGGACTGCCCCCAACTATTGCAGGATCTATATTTCAATATACCTTTTAAGTCACCACGCTCATTTAAGTATAACCTTTTTGCCACTCGCTTGAGCAAAACCAACCCCGCCCAATTTTCAACTCTAAAAAGATTGCAAAGTCAATATAATAATTTGGTTAAGAAACAAAGTATCGATATCTTTTCTGATAAACAACAAGTGTTTAGACCATGTGTTCTTGACGCTCTTTGTAATTAGTTTTTATGGTTTATGTAGCTTTTATGAGCTCTCGGTTCAAATTTTATTTTAGTTTAATTATCTACATTTTTAATTAAAATTTTTGATTTGAATTAGAATTTTGATTTTGATTTAATTTTAATTTTGATTTTAATTTTAATTATGATAATTATGTTTATTTTTGTTTGATTTTGATTGATTTTGATTTTGATTTTTTGATTGATTTTAATTTAATTTTGATTTGTTTTTTGTTTTTATTTTGATTTTAATTTTAATTATTTGATTTAGATTTTGATTTAGATTTAGATTTTAATTTTGATTTTGATTTTAATTTGAATCTGTCATAGTCTGATTTTGTCTGTTCAATTTTATTTAATCTGTAATTAATGAAAAGTATCTGTATTGCTTGTTTTATATTTTTTGTCTTGTATATTTCTATTCCGTTTATTGATGATAATTATATTGCATGTCGTGTCTGCCTATAATTAAGACAACACTTAGCTTTAAGATAAACTTGTATTTTTGAATTTTAATTGTGTATGTTTTGTTGGTAGTCCATATAAAATAAATAAATAAATAAATAAATACGTATTTACGATAGATTTTGTTAAAAACAAACGAGAAACATTGAGATTTATGAAAAAAAAATCAGCTGTTCCATACAAAACATCAATATTCATTCGACCAAAATGTATGGAACACCTGATTTTTTCTTTTCGAGTTAGGAAGTTGGTCCAATAGTAAAAGTTCTTCGTTTGTATCACGGGAGTCATCTCAGAAAGTTTTGGATGGTGATAAAAAAGTCGACCTGTATAGAAGTGTATTTTCTTTCTATTGTAATGCTCGTATTCTTGCATTCAGGCACAATACACCAATGATATCATTGGTGTATTGTGCTGTTACATATGTTATATATGTGCATAGGGTGTTATTTATTGTAACTCATATGAGTTATAATAACTCATTATTAATTTCATAAAATAGTCTATTGTATTTTATTTGTAAATCAATGTTCGTAAGCGATGTTTATTTACTGACGCAGTGACGTCACAAGCCGAAACAGCATGGCAGCTAGCGTTTCCGCGCGAAAATTTAAAATGAGAAATAAAAAGTAGTTTTTATAGCATTAATCAGTTTAAAAAATTCATATAAAAATTATAGTGGTTTATTATCACTCTAACAGTAATTTAAAACACTTTTCGAAAAGGGGTGTAATACCCTATTGAGATCGAGATTTTTTTTATTGGGTCACCCATCCTGTTACTAGATAGCGAAAGTTGTTTGACTTGCAATACCGCAACCCAAACGCGGTAGCCGGTAATTAAGCCGACAATAATATCAGGTTTCATGATCATCATGTCAGCCAAATGACGTTCACGTCTGGACAAAGTCCTCCCCTGAAGATCTCCACAACGACCGGTTTTGTGCTGCTTGCCTCTACGCGACCTTTACCAGCCCCCCAACCGCCTAACTCTCTCGCTTTCGATCGCTTTGAAGGCGAGGCCCTCGCCTCGCTTCCTAATATAATATCGTAATATAATATCGAATAATATCGAAAGCTATAGCCTATAGCTATAGCTATAGCTATAGCTATAGCCTATAGCTATAGCCTATAGCCTATAGCCTATAGCCTATAGCTATATCTATAGCTTTCGATATTGCTTTCATATTCCTTTCGAAATGACAAGATGACGCCTCCTCCTCGCCTCGCCTTCAAAGCGATCGAAAGCGAAAGAGTTAGGCGGTCGACCCTCTGATCGTCGGTCCACCTTGTTAGAGGCCTGCTTGTTCTCAAGTTATCGGCAGACTACAATTTTTTTTTCAGCATGGCGTTTTGAGCTTGTACCGATAGTTAAATGGGGTGGCAGCAATGCACTGTGGCATCAAGCTCTAAGAAACCCTGTGAACTTAGTCATAATCCAGCACACGGGCACCCAACATTGCAATACCGACAGCGACTGTGAGGAATTACTCATTTACATTCGAAGACGGCAAATTTGGTTGGAAGGACTCGAGGACATTGGCTACAAGTAAGTGCAACGAACTATTACTTATTGTTTAAGGGGGTGCAGCGCGGAATTTGAAAATTTACGTGTTTTTAAGTCACTAGTGCTAGGCGCTGAATAGGTCTTATACATTAAAAGGACTAGTGTAGGTTAGCTTGATCCTTTCACAAGGTCATGGTTGTCTTGGAATTTGAAACAAATACCCAGAAACTGCATAAACATTACGTAAAATAATGATATCTAAATACTTATTTCTTCAGAAACTTTGTAAATATAGCCCAAATGAAACAATGATCCGACATCAAAATGTTTGTATTGATATTCCGCAGGTCACTGTTGTCTTATTTTTCCATTAAAAAACATGAATATAAAAATATTAAGACTTTTCTTATTTTTTACCCAAACGCCTTTGATTTTACGAAAGTAAACATTGCTCTAATTAAATCACCAGCCTACTCTGTACAGATATTAGTGTGTGTGCGTATTCGTAGTCGTGCGCCGTTGTCACACCACTGCCACGCGCCGCTCGCTCGCTATCATAAAGAAACTTGAAACTCGCAGTTTTGCGTCCGCGCTGCACCCCCTTAATTTGAATTCAATATGGAATGTCCCAAATATACAACGTGTATCAGATAGTGTGGTCACAAAGAAAAAACCTAAATAATAATGTTAAATAATTTTTAAGCATTGAACATAGTCATTTAAAAAAAAATATGCCAAGTGTGTTATGCCAAATAAAATTCGGAGCAAGAAAATTCTGCCAGATAGAAGGAACACTACCAAATCGTATGTTAAATTACAATTAAGTTAACATAAACGAAATTAAGTGACATTTACGATAAGTACTTTTAACAACACTAAGTCAAATTTTAATGGACATCAGAATATTCTAGTTGGTATTATTTTAATAAATAACACAGTACACTTTTATAATTTGTAAACACAAATATACAATATCATTATTGTGCCATTTTAAAATGATAAAGTTGATTTTAGTCATTGTAGGCTGGCTGCATCTATCTTAATTTCACGGAATCTCCAGTCCTCAATTAATTTTCTCCTTCACTGTCTCCCATACCTACATCTGGTTTTATACATTCTTTCTTGCACATTTAATCCATTCTCCTTTGGAACGCGCTGCCTCTCAAAATCAGAATGGCTACAAGTCGTGACGCTTTTAAAAAGTTAGTTAGTAAAATAATAAGTTATTTTACAAGTTAATTGGTTTTGAGTCTTACACTAATAGTTAACTGATCTTTAGTATTTGTAAAAATATTATGATCAGATGTTAACGACGGTAGTTGTTGACATTGAATCGGCGCCTTTGGCTTTCAAAGTAAAAAGTAAATAGTGTTGAATAATTTCGGCGGGCTGGTTAGAACCACGATAGCTCAATTTGGAGAGCACCTGACCCGGTATGTCAGAAGGGTGCGGGTTCAAATGTGGAATTTTTTTCAACATTTTTGTGTTTTTGTAATTTCTATCGCAACAAAATTTGCGTTAAAATTATATAAACGAAACAATAACTTATTAAAATGGTAAGATCGGACTATAACAAAATTTAAATTTAATATTTAATTTATTCAATATTTGATTTCAATGATGGAGGCCTTTGCCCAGCAGTGGGGCAGTATATACGCTACTTAATTACTTACTCTTGATAATGTTTAATAATATTTATCAACGTTCATTGGGCAGTGTGGTACTATAAACCCAAACAATAAATATTTTTGACATCTGACTGATGACTGCCATCTAGCGACAACCGGGGCTAACGGCTTAGTGTTCTTTTCGAAGCACTAAGGGGCTTCAGTTATTTTAAATTGGTCATCCATGCCAAAGTTGCTTAACTTGCACGACCGCAATACGGTCGCAAGCCGCAGCGTCAGCGAACTCCTCAAACTTTTCCTCAAGTTTAATAACTCTGGGTGAACTTTCATAGCTGAACATATGTACACACGCCTGTACAGCAGACTACCATATACTGCCAAATTTCCTCAATAGACTTTGAACTATATGACTATGGCTTAAGGTTGAAAATATATTAAAGAAATTTGACAGTATTGGATATGTTTATGTGCACGCATCTGTACAGTCACGAGCATTAAAAACAAATGTATATAGCTTGCCTAATTCTTAACTGATCTTTCAATATTTGTAAAAATATTAAGATCGGATGTTGATGACGTAGTTGTCGACATTGAATAGGTCCTTGGCTTACAGAGTAAGAGTAGATAGTGTTGATTAATTTCGGCGAGTTGGATTGAGCCACGATAGCATAGTTGGTAGTGCACCTGACCCGGCATGTCATGGGGTGCGGGTTCGAATCCCGCTCGTGGCATTTTTTCAACACTGTCTTTTTTCAATTTGTAATTTAAAAACAATATAACCTAATACAACGAAATAAGAGTTAACTCTTAATTTAATGCTGTTGTCTGTACTGGTAGTATCTGGTAGTATTTGCGCACTTCCTCAGTCCTATTATCTTGAGTTCTTTAACTAAAGATTATCAGGAATAGATAGCTTGTAAGATAACGTTAAGGCCGATTTTGCATTAACATTTTGTGTATCTGTTTTTTTTATCTTTCCATCTTTAATTATAGTTTCCTGATCGGTGACAATGGGAAAGTGTATGAAGGTGCCGGCTGGCATCTAGCCGGCGCGCACACTATAGGTTACAACAACAAATCACTGGGAATTGCCTTTATTGGAGAATTCAGCAGTGAGTACAATTTATGGTTAGCTGACTGGAGGACAGAGGAGTGGTTAACGCGCCCGGTCCGCGAGTACTGAGGTTACTTTTGCAAAGGCTGGTCATCGGACGAGTGACAAATATTTATCATCTCGAGCTCCTCCGTGTTTCGGAAGGCACGTAAATTCGTTGGCCCCTTCAGCATTACCAGTCGGCACTGGGCCCGCATAGTGGTTTATGGCTTGTTCTCTCTATCCATCCTAAGGGAAGGCTCGTGTCCCAGCAGTGGTGGCATAAAATTGGGATGATGACGATGATGGTGAACCGGAGGAATGCTGGAGGCTCCTCTCCCCGCTCTCAAACATGACAACTCACTCCTCACCTGAGCGTCCTTTCTGCTTTTAAAAATATAGCTCTGGCTTTTTTTTGAGTATTCTTGGTAGAGCCAAAGTCCGCTCGTATGCCAAGATTGGCCCATGGCAGCGGTGAACAGAAAAAGTGGAGAGAACACAGTAGTGTTGTAAAAGAACTGAGTCTTTTAGTCCTAATATTGAGACTCGAGTCTTTTTTTGAAGACTCAAGTCAAAAAAGAATAAATAAAAGCTCAAGCCTCTCTGAGTTTTAGTCATCTTAATATAGACTCCAGTCTTGCCAAAGAGAACTCGAGACAGAGTCTTTCAAAAGAGCTCACTTTTTACAAACAGAACTCAAGACTAAGTCCTTTTAATAAAAACTTAGCTTTCCTAAAAAGAACTAGCGACTGAGTCCTTTTAAAAAAGAGCTGTCTTACGAAAAGAACTCGCGACTGAGTCATTTCTTTCAAAGAGCTCTGAACTGGATTCTCAAACGTTGTCGTACAATGTATAAGATCAATGAAGGCCCACCTAGAATGGAATTCGCATTAGCGCCACAAGGCGCTAATGTAAGTAAGTAATTTATGACTATGAATTTAAAGTTTATGTTTATGAAAACTTAGGTACTTGACAATCGCGTGACTAAAAGCAAAAGTGAGCATGAAGCACAGGATTTTGTGGATTTTATGAAAACTTTTACAAAAATGGATTTTTGTAAAAGTTTTCATAAACATAATTAAATTCATGGTCATAAATTACTTTTTAATTGTCAAGATGTCTGACAGATCAGTTAAAGTGATGTCATGTGACATGTTCATGCTTTGGTACCTACTGTATGGCGCGCTAAGTCCATTCTTTCCAGTCCTCTACTTTATAGTTCACGACTCAAAGAACTCAAAGGCTTCATGACACGAGTCTTTTTGAATAGACTGCAGTCCTGCTGTATAATTCACGACTCATAAGACTTGAAAAAACTTAAAAGGCTCAAAGAGCTCAAAGGACTGAAAAAAAACAAAAGGACTTAGAATAAATCTAACGACTCAAGAAATTTTAGGACTGAAAGAACTGAAAAGACTTTAAAGAACTCAAGACTCAGGATACAGAAGACTAATTAGTCGTGAGTTTTGCAAAAAGAACTCATAGCCGCAAAATGAGGACTATAAGACTCAGTTCTTTTACAACAATAGAACACAGGGGAGGCCTTCACTCTTCAGTGGGACAAAATATGATTATAATAATACTAATAACATTAATGTGCAACGCGGCAACGCGGTCGGTGGCCGTTTGGCAAAGCGCTTGGCCTGATACTTGAAGGTTTAACTTACAGGACGGGCAAAGTGGGTTTCCGAATTTTCTATGCATCATAGCCCAGTTTTGTAACTGTAAATATAACTTAGTTTATTTAACATGTTACTAAATGATACTGGGCCCTGTCAGCATAACAGCGCATCCGTTGCACTCGGCCCATCTTTGAGTGTCGTGGGGGTATTATGCTGAGACAGGGTCCTTGTTGGGCTCACACACTTTTTTACGGTTTTCTTTGGTGCTATGTTTGATTTTATTATTAATAATTTTTATTGTGAATCTAAGACGTGTGTAAGTGTCTAAATGTTTTTCTTTCTTTCTTTATTTCTAAATGTGGATTCACATAATATGATAACACTAGTAACATAAGTATCAGTTTGAAAAGCAAATGAAAAGCTCTCTAACAATTCAATAATCAGTTGTTTGTTTTTTTCAGATAAGCTGCCCAATACGACGGCATTGGTAGCGGCAAAATCTTTGTTGTATTATGGCGCTGAAAGCCAGTACATCTCCGAAAATTACCGATTGGTCGGCCACCGTCAACTGACCCCTACCATAAGTCCCGGTATTGCCCTGTACGCCGAGATACAGACTTGGTCCCACTTTTCTGAGTACGGTTGGGCGGATATGTTGAGCGGACGGTACGGTTGGGAATGACAGCGGGCAGGGGAGCGGTGGGGAGCGTCGGGACGTGGCTTGGAGCAGCGGGAAGCGGTGTGGAGTGGCAGGAAGTTTTTTGAGAGCTTTTGCTGATTGATACTGCGCATTTTCAACGTCACCGTACTTTACTGTGGCGGGAAGAGCGAACAGCTCGATACAAACCTATATCTTTTAACTCGTTGGATATGGCATCTTATCATATCTACTTGTTCAATATTATAAATGTTATGATGGAAGGATATATAACCAAAGTAATGTCTTGAAAGTAGATAAATATGCTTTAGCTACGATTATTAGGTAGACAGATAATTAATTACATACAACAATAGCCTGAAGCTTCAGTTCTTATGCTTGAATGTATTAATATATTATTGAATAGAGTACTTAGGTACTAAGAACGGACAATTACGGATCTCTTGTATTCTTCATATATGTAAATCTTCTGTGCGTGGGTATGTTATTGAACTTCTAAACGGCTGGACCGATTTGAATGAAATTTTCTGTGTGTGTTCAAGTGGATTCGAGAATGGTTTGGGGCCACTTGCACGGTAATGTCGAGTTAAATAAACAACTCCGAGTTTACTAACTCGCGCTTAATTTTTTAAATTTTTTCCTTATTATTTCCTCTTTTGGCGACCTGTTGTGTTAAAAATGAATGAAAAATAAGTATCGATTTTTTAACCAAACTTACAGTAATTATGTACAAAATTTACCTTACTTTATTTTCCAAATACTGGCTGCGACATTTGTTTATTAAGGGTTTTTGTGTTTTTTGTGAAAAGTTCAACAGAGGTCTTAAAATTTTTCTCTTGCGTTACTGTGCTTAGATTTATTTAAAAGAAAAACCAATGTTCATATTTTGTTAAAAATGTTTTTATTATTAAATAAAATACTACGTAATCACAGTCTTTTGTTATAATCAGTCTAAGTTTAAAGTAATATTTGAGAGAATAATAAACTTAAACAAATCTCCTGCCTTACTTTTGATAGTTTCGATCTTTTAACTTTAATCTTAAACTCTACTCGTTGAACCAAGTCTTTATTCGTATATTTCTAAGGTAAAATTATGGCTTACTTTAATGAGTTCAATCATTTTTGGACCTTTGACTTAAAAAAAATTAATTAATAAGTAACTCCTCAAAACATGTGTTTTTTGGTGTAAAATAAAGTGTATTTATCTTATCCTATCTTACGTGTTTATGAAATAGTTAAACTAATTCATATTATTTTGTTTTTTATTTTTAATTCTTATGTTAACAAGCTGTAGGTGTTATTTTGTTTTTTATTTATTAATTTTGAAATTGTTAATTTAATTTAAATAATTGTTTGTTTTAAATGCAATTGTTGTTATATATATTGCAATTGTTGACTGTACTCCTGGCGATACTGCAAAACCATGAATAAATGAATAAACTACAGAAAAATTGTAAGGAAAATGATTTCCATTGTTTACCAAGAGTTGCAATTTGAACAAGTGATTTAAATTCATTTTCGCAATGGATAAATGCATTTAAAGTTGTTTGTGCCATTGTCGTTAGTTTCAATCAACCTTAAAGTCATTGACGTCAAAACTAAGTCGTTTGCTATGACACTACATTAATCATAATTCATCTAAGGTAATCATTAAAAGGGTAAAACAACACGACTCTTGGGAAAGGAACAATAAATTAAGTATCTGTCTTAGTATCAAACATGATACGTTGGTAATTGGTACGCAGGATCAGGGTGCCAAGTGCGAGTTTCTTCGTCATTCGATCACGTGAACGAAAACGAGACTTTGTATGGCAAAATTTTAACTCTCTCGTATGCCGCCAGGAGGCGCTGCTTCAACGCCATACTAATTTCCGTTTTAGTAAACGTAATCGAATGAATACGGATAGTAAATAAAACTCACACTAGGCACCCTGAATGCTAGTGCGAGTTTAATACACCATGCAGTGACGTTAACGAAAACGAGAATTTGTAATTATAGCGAAATTGCAACTCACCTCGTTTGTCACTAGGGTCACAAAATAAGGAGACTGCAGTAAGCTTCATACATGATGCGCTCGAGCAACGCACATATAGACAACCTCTCACCACATGGAAACGAGAAATCGGAACTATACAAAAATAGGTTAGAGAAATAAGTAAGGCATAATAAAGTAACAAAATGTAAATAGATATAAGTACAAATAGAATAAGCATAGAGTAGATACGACACCAAGCGTGCGAGAAAAATGGAAATAAGTATATAATATTAAAAACGTGTAGTTTTAGAATAAGATACTCAGCAGAAAGCAGATAGGCCACATTCGTAGCAAGGATATTGTAGGCTCAAAGTCACTCCTAGCTATAGAAAAAATCCCCGACATTGACCCACGTCGGGGAACAAGTATATATAAAAAAAAAAAAAAAACTTCTCACCACAAAATAAGGAGATCGCAGAAGGTAAGCTGCATACAGCTGCGCTCGGACTGTTCCGAGCTGTTGCGAGATTCCGAGTCCGTGAGTCTATCTCTCTTACTCCAACTCTTAAAATTGACACTACATTATTGTGAATAGAAGTTTGTGACAAGAAGTGAAGTTTACTACAGTAGTTTTGAAGTAGGGTATCGGCGTCAGTGTTTGACACTTTTAGCCAAGTGTTCAACAATGTTATCGTCGCCAAAAATTAACATCGATTTTCATTAAACGTTACAGCATGACTATAAACAATTGCTAAAAACTAAAATCATTTTATCATCATCAACTCATTTTAACCGCCTCTGTGGTCTAGTGGTTAAGACCATCGGTTTAGACTTAGAGGTCCCGGGTTCAATTCCCAGCGGGGGGTACATGTTTGTGTACTCGGTTTGGTTGGTGGTAGGGCTTGTTTGTCCGCCTGGCTAGCTACCACCATCATCATCATCATCATCAGCCCCTCCCGACCCACTGCTGGGCATATGCCTCTCTTTGCTTGTGCCATTCGCCTCGATCCTGCGCTAGTCTGGGCCACGTGCAACCCACGGTCTTGGTTATATCGTCGATCCATCTCGCCGGTGGACGTCCCCTTTTTCTATAACCGTCTCTCGGCCACCACTCAGTCAGTTTTCTGGTCCACCTGTCGTCGCTTCGTCTGGCCATGTGTCCTGCCCAACTCCACTTGCGCCTCAATATCCGCTCGAAGACATCTTGGACTTTAGTCCGCTTGCGGATTTCGGTGTTGGGGCGCAGTTCAAAAGTTTGATGCCAAGCATGGCGCGCTCCATGGCCCTCTGTGCAACACTAATTCCAACTTATCTAAATATGTCGCCATAACATCAATGTTTGTAGCATTATTGTGTTCCGGCAGCTAAAAGATAAGATCACCAGTGCCTCACTAGTTGAGGATCCCAGGTGAAGTGCGCTTCCATCATCGGCCATATCATCAGTGAGATCAATGCCTGTGTTTACCCGTAAAACATTATTAAAAAATATATGTATACGCACTGCTGAGGCATGAGCCTTCCCTATAGATAAATGGATAGGGAGAACAGGCCATAAACCACCACGCGGGCCCAGTGCGGATTGGTGGTTGTGAACGACTGCTAATGCAGCTGGGACCAACAGCTTTACCTGCCTTCCGAAGCCCGGAGGAGCTCGAGATGAAAAACTTTAGGTCACCCATCCGATGACCGGCCTTTGCGAAAGTTGCTTAACCACAGCACTCGCAGACCAGGCGCGTTAACCACTGCACCATTTCACAATTTTCCGGGGCTCTATGGACCTGCCTTAAAACTTAAATACAAAAAAAAAATTATTTTTGTTCTCTCACTAGTATCCATGAAACAAACCTATGGTATATTTTTCATATTCTCTCTTGTCTATGATTTACACATTTCACTTCTCGTAATCAATCTTGAGACTTCAATATTGTACAAAGCTCTTACTGTCCCTCGTAGCAATAACGATATAATTTTACTTTATGTTCCTATTTTATAGATCATACATTTTCGTAAGACGCAGGTGACGTTTATAGTATGACCGGGTCTTAATTATTTAATACCCAAGCCTAGATCGACGAATAACCTCGGATGTAATCTATTTGAGACGTAGGCGTCTTTTCCTCAGGTGTAGTGTCTATGCTTAACTGTTTAATACAGTATGGGGAAAGTAATAAAAGTGTTTAAGAGCATTTCGATATCCTACAAAAACTTAATAGTTATAAGTTTGCGCTTTAAGCCTTTTTAAAAACAAATCTCCTCACAAGTAAATCTCTGTATAATCATTAGGCTTAGAAAGTTTTATTAAAATTATTTATAGTTTGAAACATTACAACTTTGAAGTTAGTATATGATAACTAAAAAGCATTTTAACTATTTTTAAGGTCTATAGGTGGAAGCTAACGTATTCTGTTTACATAAAGCATAAATAAATAAAAATACTCTTCGAATCCGCGATTGACTATCTACTTTTACTCATAAGCCAAAGGAGCCCTATTCAATGTCGACAACTACGTCATCAACATCCGATCTTAATATTTTTACAAATATTTTATTTATTTAGGCAAGCTATATTTAAGATTACTAGTAGTGGTCGCCCAGTGGTTAAAATTCGACCGTAATTTTATTAAGACTGCACCGATTGTATATTAAGCAATGAAAAATTAAAAAAGATAGAATGTGAGTTTGGATTGGCATTGACAGATTTCCGCCGCTCCTCTTCCATATATGCGTGTGTGTCAAATACATATGCTTGTGTGTCAAATAACATGGTAGTGTGTGTAATGTTTGTTTTATTAATTTAATGTATTTTTTATGCATAATTTAAAATAAATATTAACATTCTGCAATCCTTCCCTATATAAACTATAAGTGTGCGAAATTTTATACTCGATCATCATCTCGATTAATCATCTTCCCTATTGTATTGTTTGTTGTTGTTGTATTGTTTTTATGTGAATAGGCATATACTATTTATAACAATACCTCAAGAAAGTACGTTTTTTATCTAAATATTCTACCTTTAACTTTATGTAAACTAATTTATACAAATATTAATTCTTTAACTACCTTTAACCAGAATACCTAAAGTCGTTTGTTGTTTTTAAAAGGTTATTAAAACTCTTTTATATTTACTTTTAATCAAAACCTGTAAGACATTCCAGAAACTCTATTAATTTCGTAATTCAGTATTGCGAAAACATTCTCCGAAAACCGTTATCAAAACTTTTACTATTTATACTAGAAATAATTGATATACGGTTGAAATTTAGTAAAACACTTCTTATATATTTTCTCTATTGAAGCGTTCTGGCAACAACCGCGATAGTTCAGCTATTCAAAGAATGACGGATATTCGAATGGATGATAATATATAATAACCCGAGCCCCTCATTATTCGTTTGGCACGTATACTGTCATTACCATACTTCCCAATCTTATCTTATTTTAAGGCGAAGGGTAAGGCACACTAGTGCCACCAATTGGTGGTCCGGTCCGTTAGTAATTGTCAAATTATCAATTGATAATTTGACAATTATCAATTATCAATTGATAATTTGACAATTACTAACGGACCGGATCTTTTTTTTAAAAATCGCGTACCGTCCGACAACAGGAAAGCATCCATAGTATTTATTTAATAATTGTGCACTACATTTTGTTGCGTGGTTTATTCACAAAACGGGCTATCGCATTTATTCACAAACAATGGCCACTTCTGGTATTAGCGAATGAATACAAAAACAAACCTAAAAGTAGTGCACAATTATTAAATAATAGATGTTTGCCTAGTGTCGGAAGGTCCGCAATGTATGAAAAAAAAACCAGTTTAGCAGTTATCAAATTAAATCCATTAGCGGCGCTAGTGTGCCTTATCCTTCGCCTTAAATAAAGAGATTACTTTTTACTTAAAACCTTTATATTGTATTACCTTACAAATTTTAATTTTCACATGCAATATTTTACTTTTTAAATATTTTTAAAATACAGTGAAAAAATTAAATGCCTACCCGACCAAGCCAGGAATCGAAATCACAGGCTAGATCCTTAAAATTTGTAAAACTCTTGGTTCCACGATAAATAAATACCAAAAGCGAAAACCATTTCGAGAAAAACATAATATATTTGGTGCCTTTTGAGATAAATGAGTGATATTATATATTATTAAATTTTTTGCTGTACCCTGATCAAAAACTAGGGCAGGCGCTGTACACATCCAACCTATATCGGTGTGTTAGCTAACGACATCCATCTTCTAGCGTCAGTCAACATCAACAGCTTTTAAAGATGTCTGTGACCTTGTATTGACGTCGAAGCCATTTGTTTATGTCACTCCAAGTCATATTACCAGTTTCTTTCCCATCGCCTTTTGTGCCCCTTGTAGCATTTCTATTACCGGTTTTGTAGTCACCCAAGTTTCCGCTCCAAAGGTCAGGTCTGGCAGGATTCACTGGTTGTAAATGTATGCCTTCTGTTTGCTCGCGATGTTCATTTTAAACCTAAAGTTCACTTTCGAATATGTTACCCACCTTATCTGAGGATCCGAACCCTCGGAGAATCTAGTAGGGAAAGAGAAGACGCACTAGTGCGTGATGACGTTCCATCTAGAAAAACTCCGTAGGTGATTCGTTTCACACGGCTTGTGGAACCCTTTAAGTTTTTCGCCGCCCCCAGAAAAGCCCAGTGAAACTGAAATTGCCGTCTGAGGCAATCAAAAAACTCTCTACAAAAAAAATATATTTGTCAGTTAATTTTGTCTTCTTCTTCCCTCACCTCAATACCCACTGTTCCGCCGTCACTTATTCTGTCTGCATGGGTTTGTTCATAACGATGGTTATAATTTTCATCTAAACAAATCTTCAACCCCGTGGCTAGTAAAACGTCATGAAGTTACTTGATAAAAGTTCTGGTTTCGCGAAATTAGTTATGTCTAACAAACTATGGCATTTAAAAACATCTAATGTTTAGGTTTAAAGACATTTTATTCTCATAAAGACATTATGCCACTTACATGAGAACATAAATTAGATACAAACACTATTACAAAACGTTCGTTGACATAATATAATTCAGACTAAACAGTAAAAATAACATTAAAATAAGACCAAACGATCAAATTCCCAAAGAAAAACAATCACAAAACAACAAAATAAAAAACAAAAGACTGGTACGTAGGTAAAAGAACAGGATTTTTTCCCATTGATTAACACTCCATTGGAAAACAGTAAACAGAAAATAAAAAATAAAAATGTAAATCGTCCAACGCACTCAAGTAGGTATTTTTGTGATTATGTGCTGTGCTAGTCGCTAATGCCCTTATGTTAAGGGCATTTGCTTGCCAATCCAATTAAAAAATATATTTTCAACAACTAGTGTAAAGAGTTTGGACGGAGGATTCTTTACAAATGAATTACCGACCGATAAATTGAAAGTCCCCTCAAGGCTTCGGAGTGCAACCCAAAAGTTTCAGAGATGCTTAAACCGATATGTTGTGTGGTTCAGACATGCCCATTCCATTACCTTCGGTAGCGTTATCATGACATAAATTTTGTGCACGTATTCTCTCGTGAAGTAACCGAATAAAATATTTTGTAGCTATCATATTGCTGTTGAAATTTTTTATGACACAGGAAATCTCGCTTTGACTTACTCACGCTTTTCGGGACGTGACTCGGAAATAACATTGGTTCGTGGTGTAATGTTGTAATACCATACACCCGAAAAAAGATGGAGGTTTCGCTTTACGTGTTCGAAACTTAACCTTTTTCCTGTCTTGTGATTGTGAATCATTTGTAACACTATATTTTTTACTAGTGGCCGCCCGCAGTTTCACCCGCGTGGTTCCCGTTCCCGTGGTAATATCGGGATAAAAAGTATCCTATGTGTTAATCCAGGTTATAAAATTATCTGTATGCCTAATTTCATCCAAATCCATCCATCCGTTGCAGCGTGAAGAAGCAACAAATATACACACATACACACAAGCTTTCGCATTTATAATATTAGTGTGATTGCGAAACGCGAAAGCGCTTGGCCTACATCGCATCTAATGAGTAAGGAATAAGGTGAGGTGAGGTGATAAGACCAAATATCGAAGCTAAAATCAGTCAGAACTCTTAACTACTGTTCAACTGGTTTAAGGATAACTTTTACTGTTGGAACACAATAATGCTACTTATAGGCTGGGAAGAGAACTCCGGATTTTCGGTTTGGCTTATTTTGCCATCCTGCCTGGCTAGCTACCACAATCTTATCTTAATATGTCACTATAACATCAATGTTTGTAGCTTCGTTGTGTCCGGCAGCTAGAGATGAGATAGCGGGTTCCTCAGTAGTTGAGGATTTTGGTTGAAAGTCCCTTAACATCATCTAACATCAGGTAAGATGAAGGTCAAGTGCCTACGGATTCTACATTCCTTACGGAATAATAAAAAATACTGGGAGTGAGAATTAAAGTTGATTAAAGAAAAAAGGTCAAACCACTAGGGTGGATTCGAGCAAGCGAGAGTAACTTTTATTCTTAGATTAAATCGTCAGTTATTCGAGAGTAAATGGGTCGATCTCCAGAGGCATTTTTTTTCGTGTCGGGCTGGATAAACCCATTTTAAAATCAAAAATCGTTTTCAAAATATTTTTTTATACACAGTTTGGTGTCTAATCTACGTGATACAAGGCTAATATTATGTATAAGTTTATTTTAAATATTAAAAAAAAAATCTTAAACCCTAAAATCCTGATCGCTCTGGGGTGACCCAACTCCCGATTGAATGAAAAAAATATTCTTTAACTTTTTAATGAGAAGGTTCATATGAAACAACTTATTTAGATTACATAACAAATAGTTAATCTTCATAGTAATAAAATATTTTTAGGTATATTAACAATACTTTTGCCACAATTTGAATTTAAAATCGTGACCGGGCATTTTATCTCATCGCTCTGCGCTGAGGTAAAACATCGCGCTCATCCCTAGTCGTTATAGACACTCTATTCCCCTTCCGCGGGGCAACGCCAGTAGTGGTCTAACCGCCGAGGAGGATACATGTGTGCCACGTTGCCGCGCTCCAACATTACGAAGGTAAGTTTATGATTGCTCTGAATTTGGTTCTCGAATTTTATGATTGCTATGGCACGTTATTTAAATTAAATAGTAAGCATGTGAATGTGTTTGTTATGTGAATTAAGTGATCGTTATGATGTTTTTTATGAGAGGTAATCACAACTTTCTACTGCTTTTAAATTCGGCTATATTTATGATTTTGTGACTTTTTCTGATCGCTATGGCTGTGATTGCTCTGTCCAAAAAGACCAGAGCGATGATATTTTGCATTAATTGTACGTTATAAATCTATTTTAAGTTGTAGTACCGGACTGTAACAATGACAAACGATGAATTATGCATATAACCTTTAATTTATAACCATTCCTGGGTTTCTTTTAACCTTAACCCATAAACAGATTTTGACGTATTTTACCTTTTACTTTTTATTTTTAAGTGCTAATTGCTGCAATGAAGCTGAATTAAATATTTATAAAATATTTTATAAAATACAGTAAAAAATTAAACGCCCACCCGACCCAGCCAGGAATCGAACCTGGGTCTTCCGCAATCCGAGCGGCTGCACTGACCGCTATGCTACCGGGAAGGCTGACGTAAGCGCTGAATTTTGTCACTGCTTTTTAGTTTTTAAATGCTTATTGCGGCACAGTGCCATTTATCCAAAGGTTGTTGCAACCGATGGCTATGCAGATTCATCTTTACAGATGAAATACCACCGATAAAATACATACCGGCTCATGGATTAGATATACCTGATACGAAAACGTTTATATTTTATCTCAAAACAACTGTGTCAGGAAATATCCTGGAAGAAGTTGCAGAATCTGCCATATTAGAAAAAGAAATGTTAATACCGCAAGAAATAAAAGAAATTCAGGGTACTATGAAGGTACACCAGGTAATTTGGTCAGCAAATACTAAAAACGTTTTGGCTATGAGGCGACTAAGCTGCGATTTAGACAACTGCTCACAAGAGGCTGTACAATGTCCGCACGGCAAACACTTAGGCTTTTACCAAATTAATAGCGACTCGAACCAAAACACCTCAAAGACAAACATGGCATCAAGGAAGACAAGCCGACCTTCGTTAGTTAAGCGTTCAAAAAAATGCAATCAGGAGAAGCAAATTCAGCTCCCACAAATGCTAAATAATAGACAGACTATAACTGCAAATCAAAGTCAACAATCATAACACAACTCGGACCTGCCGGACAGTTTTTGGGATGACGTCCCATCTATTGACTATGAAAATTTAATTACTCCAAGTATTTCCGAGGTAGTTTTATCTTCGTTGCAAAACGATAACACCTTGACAAAGGTTGCTGCAGCAGAAGATTTACCTGACTTCGACTCCGATGATTATTCAATTTTCTGAGCTTCCAATAAACCTTATTTTCTTAGTTTGTTGATCAACTAAGCCTTATAGAAATTGATTTTTTTTTACTTGGTGTTAAAATTTGTATCATTATAATTTGCAAACAATATTTTAATCTGATCTGATCATCTGAATTGCATTTTACTTTGTGTTGTTCTTTTTAATTCTTTACTTTCCACTAAAGATATAGTTAAGGAAAATGTGATTATTACAAATCTCTTAGATAATCTTGAAAAGACTGTTATTTTAGTCATGATTCTAAGTCCTATTAAGCATTATGATTACAAATAGTTATGTTTATAAATTGTTTATATTTTAAGAATTTTATCTTGTTCTTTATAAACGTTAGTTTTCTTTAATTACCTTTTAAAAAATAATATTTAATGAGTCTAAGTCATTTTATAACTATAAAAAACTGTAGGTATTAGTGGTTGATTTCAAAAGGTTTTTAATTTTATCTCATTTACCTAGAAGTGCTTTAAATAAATGAAACTAAGCCAAAAGTTGATTTTTTTAATTATGTTAATTTGTTATTTTAGCAATTTTTTATATGAATTATTCCGTATTTTTATATTACAATATTACACGTACACTGAATATGACTGAAAACGGCTAAATAAATAATATTTTATCAATATTAATTTTTTGTTTCACTGATTTCACCATTTATGATCGCTCTGGCACCAATTATGATTGCTCTGGTCGCAAAATTTATATTTCCATAACTGTTTGTGTAAATTGAAGGCCAATAGTAAAAATGTACTATTTGAATATCATTCTTTTTAATGAGATACGTAATTACCATTAAATATCAATATCTGAAAAGCACCAGAGCGATCACACGAATACGCCCGTTTTGGAGATCGACCCAAATCGAAATTTCGTTTTACCACGCACTATTCTCTTGTCTAACAGCCGAAAGTAATAACCTATCTCTGGTAAGAGATAGGCCTATCTTAGTTTAATTACCAAGCAGCCGCTGTTATTTTCCGATAATTAACAGAAATAACTAATCAACAAATCTCTAGTAGGCCTATCTCTTGCTGAGGATAGGTTATTATATTTGGCTGTAAGTAACTTGCCTATTCGGGAATAGTCACTGTACTTAGTCCAGCGTGGAATAACAGAGATAATCCGAGAGTATTTTAATGGCGTCCGCGTACCACATGACATTGACATTCGACTTTGACGGCTACAGTTATGCTCTAGACGACAAAATAGAGTTGTCAGGACTTTGCCTTTTAAATAGTTCGTTTGTAGAACAATGGCCGTTGGCCAGATAATACGTTCATTCACCATTCACATGCTATTCACTCAATAATAAAGAATAACAATTCTGAGAGTGATTAATCTGTGGATTGCGTGGATTAATGACCATTTAAAGGAATGAAAGAAACAATCTCGAGAATAAAATCGTGCAATAGATATATTCTTGGTATAGTTAATCTCGTATAAATTCAAGTTTGGTCGAATCCACCCTAAATCACAGAACTTTTCGTTGAAAAATCGAACTGAAAGAATATTTATTATGTTTGACATGCGGAAGACTTAAACGTAAGTATTGTTGAAACATGGCATGGCACACTAGGCGACACGCGACTGCGACAGCTCACCGACTAGACGCGTTTCACAATATCACAATTTTCATATATTTCGTTCAAAGTTTTGGCGTCAGAGTCGCGACGACAAGCTAGGGGAGTCGCGAAACTGACGCACACAACTGTCGCACGACTGTCGTCGTTTATGGCCATACCCATTAATGGTTCCGCATACTGGACAACTGCAGCTGCGTCTAGTCGCCGCGTCTAGTCGCGTAGAGCACGCGCACACACGACAACAGTCGTGCGACAGTTGTGAGCGTCAGTTTCGCGACTCCCCTAGCTCATCGTCGCGACTCTGCGACTGACGCCAAGTGTGTGGAGCTTTGAACAAAATATATGAGAATTGTCGGCCGCAGCCTGTCGTCGCGTCTAGTCGCCGAGCTGTCGCGGTCGCGTGTCGCCTAGTGTGCGGAGCCATTAAATCTTATAACAATTCCTCATTACTTTACCGTTAATTATGTTGCATGCGTACGTAATAAAAGATTTACATTTTGGCCCATTGCCAGGCGACCAGTATTTTTTTTTTCACTCAAAATCTCATTATCGTAAAATAAAGGATTTACTGCTGTCTGTTTGTGGCAGGTCACGACAAAAGGGATGTTCCGCGCCCCAAGGATCAGAAGAAGCTATTATTTTATGTTGCTAGCTTGCACTAGCTTCACTCGTATTTACTGGCTGCCAAAGACAGTTCAAATACTAATAATAAGCAAACAAATTCGTTGCTTTGATCATGAAATTAATAATATGAAACGATAAATAAACAAACCATTTTCACAAATTATGACCTAATTGCCGGTTAATAGATAAACAAAGCTTAGTGCGGAGCGTAATGCCAGTCACAAAAATTACGATAAATTTACGGTAATATTGGTTGGTGTAAATTCTATAAAATGCCTGCGTAATTCGTGCATAATAAGTGCGTAAGGTGTGTGGTGAAACTTTTCACACAAATTTATTTTATTTGACGTAATGGCATGGAAGCACAAGTTTATTTTAAATGTTTAATGATAGCGTGAATTGTATAAAACATAACACTAGTGATATTTTTGTTTTACAAATACACAAATATGCGTAGGCAATATCGTTTATTTTACACATTAAATTTGCTTATCGTTTCGAACCCTTTGCAGGGTACGTGGTCACAGGGCGATTACCTGGTCTTCCTAAATTACAAAGGAAAGAGCAAAATAAACGCGAGTCGATCCATTACATAAGTTTTTCATTTCAATGTGTAGTTATCGCGTAAACTTTAGAAAACGATATTAAATTATTAATAATTTAAAATTAATTAATTACTTAATAATTTAAGTACTATGTGTACAGTGATTTTGATTTCCACTTTAAAATATTTTGAAATGATCCTACTTGATACATACGCCAAAAACAACAACGTCTTTGTATTTTAATTTTAAGACCCACTTATTAAATTTTCATAAACATCTGCTCTCTTACGTAGCGGATATTGCAGTTGAACTATTCATGGATGTGTACTGTGTATTGTGTGTGTGTGTGTGTATTCATGGATGTGTGTATGTTTATTTACTTCTTTCTTTATTAATTTGGCTTTTCAACAATGTGTACACAGTTACAATACAATTTACAATAACCAAAAAATATTGTGTTTGACAAAACGTACAGAGGTTGAGTACCTGTATTACTTAGGTATAGTGACATAATTAAATCTAGAAATATTTTTTGGAATCGTTTTACTTAATCGATTCCAGGTAGACTTAGAACAAGGCCTAACATCAACAAAACCGCGAGTACTATGTATACTCCCCGCTGGGAATTAAACCTTAGCCCTTCTTGGTCTAAGATCGTTGGTGCAACCACTGGACTTAGAGCCGGTCTTCGAGTATACCTAGTTGGAAAAACAAGCGTGACTAGACCTGCGTTTTCGTGGACTAAAAATGTCAAAGCTATATTACTATTGCAAAGTAACCACTTAAAGAGAAATCCCAGACATAAAAAGACCCAAAAATGTGTCGACAAAAACTTTTTTCGCAACACTCGAAAAAGTGTTAAACTGGCCAATATCCAAGGGGCCGCGTATTGTCTTATTAGATGTCAGGATTTATGTCTGCCGCTGACAGATTTATTGTTATCGCGCTCATACTTGGCCGTAGAACCGATCGATGAAAGGGATAGTAGATCCCATAGGGAATGTTAGAGGTTTTAAGTTCAGCCCAGCTTCAAACCCTCGGTTTCATGTAGCTCGTTAGGCGTACGCGACTGTGGTCTAGAGGCTTTTAGAGTTTAGTCTATGTCTCGTCTATCCTAATTATTTTTACATTTTATGTTAGAGATGATATTTAAGAATTAATTAATAATTATGTAATTACAGTCAGCATTAAACTGATGAAGCAACACATGTGGTGTAATATATCTTGTCGTGTAAGGAAATAATAACTTACTCGTTATTACGATTAGAGTATGTTTTTGACAAACACTATATATTTTTTTTCTTACGGTTAAGCATCTCTCCGTCATTTCAACTTGTGTTAAGTTTTATTCAATCACGAAAAGACTCGGAAGGTGACTTTCCAGTCTATCAGAGATATGCTAAGTAGCTATTACGTTAGCATTTTTTACGTAACCTCATGTTTATATGTCGCTTTGTCTTTGGTTTCACAGAATATTGGCACCTTGGCACGTCAATGTCATGGCATACGCTGAGTGATGGTGACCATTTCAGTTGCATAATATTGTAAACTTAGAATAATAACGCATAATCTAAGATTGTAAAATATCCATTATGTTAAGTTGTAATAGATGCTCCGAATAAATAATATTCATTTCATTTTTCATAATATCATTTCATTTCTAAGTTCATTGTCTTTCAATGTGAAATAGAATAATCCTATTGGTGGAATTATACTTCGCACACCGTCTCTAGTAGAACCGCAGCCTTAAAAGTCATAGAATAGAAAAGTATAAAATAACTTTTATTTTGCTAGAAACGTGGTCATATAGTTGTTGTAAAGTTATACAGTAGGGCCTCGCTTATCCGGACAGGCAAAAAATCGCCCCTTGGCGGATTACCAAGGTGTCCGGATTGTTGTCTGCAAAATTTGGTTGAAGTAAAATATGTATAAAGAAATAAATGAAAGACTAGTGTATGTGTTTAGTTATTAATTTTAATTATAGAAACATACACTAGTAAATATGTAGTAAAAAAGGAGTTTACGTTGATGTGAAAAAATCTGTATCACTCTTCTGCTTGAGATTTTGGTACTTCATATCGATGTGAAATGCCTTCGCCTTGCCCCGCGAATACATCCGCTGCCCGCATTGTCTGCGTCCGGATTACAGCGATCACCGAACTAGTGGGGGTCCGGATTAGCGAGGCTCTACTGTAATTAGCATTAGCCAACATGTTTCGCTGAATATGCAGCATGCAAAATTATAAAAATTTAGATTAATAAGATTAGAATTCAACATAATTAAGTTAAGTGGATATGTCAGCATTACATATGTAGGTATTATTAGATTACATTTATAATATAATTAATGCAGTACAAATAACAGATAATTGGATATGTCAAAATAATCAATGTTTTCTAGAATGCGCACATCGAAGATAAAATAATAGAAGCATTTTTCAGAAAGCCAATTTGTGAGCTGAGTTTTAAAGGAATTAAATGGCAGTTCTCTTATATCTTTTGGAATTCTATTAAATGTCCTTATTATCATAAAGAAACAGTTCCTTTTGAAGATATCGCTTCGGCAATTAGGTAATACAAGTTTAGTCTAGTCTCTGGATTTATATTTACTTGAACTGGTTACCTTTTGGAATAGGTCTGCATGCTTCCTAACAAAAATACCAACTTCTAAAATGTAAAGGCATGTAACTGTCAGCAGCCTAACCTTCTTGAAAAGAGGTTTACACGAATCTAAATAAATTATGACTATGTCCTCGTGCGTTAGTTTAATTAATTATTGAGTGAATTTACATGTACCAATTAAATGTTAGTCACCACAATTAAAAAACTACTAGCGTCAAAAATAAATACTAGAAATATAACATCTTGACTTTGAGAACTGTTTAGTTTAGTGTAGTTTAGTTCAGTTTAGCACTAGTTTAGTGTAGTTTAGTTTAGTCATAGTTAAAGTCTTAAAAGCGGCAGGTTTCTTGAAGGATAAGTGTATATAGACATCCGCAATGGAAAGTTTAAAACAAAATCCGATTTGATTACGAGAAACGGGAGTTTATGCACCGTTTATTGCCTATATGACTAAACTCAATGAAAGAAAGGTAACGTCCAACCTTGTTATTGTTGCTTTAATTGTTGGTTACGTTGAGTCCCATCAACTAAGCTGGACGCCTTCATGAGAGAAGACTTCTGGCCGACGGGAGTGGTGTTCAGACGTTTTCGTGGAAGACTACCTTTGAGCGCCACAGATGCGGCACCGAAAGTGTTGAAATAATTACTAACATAGATTAAGTTTTATATTACTAACAAATATTGTATATTGGTATGTATGTATGTTAATTTATAAGGTAATTATCTATGGGCCTGTTATTTTGAAACTTTAAATTGTTGCCTGAAAATAAACGAATTTCTTTATTTATTTTCTTTCTTAAAACTAGATTTTTACAATATATATATATTTTGACGTGACAACGTCTTATAATTTTTATTTATTTTATTTTTATTTAAACTTTTGCAACACAACTATTACATGGCGGACTTAATGCCTAAGGCATTCTCTACCAGTCAACCATAGGGTGGTGCAGAGAAAACATTGGCAGGTGCAATTTATTTGTATAATAAATGAATAAGTGAAAGTAAGTATATAATACATGCATAAATATTATTTATACATAAACATATAATAAAGTGTATTGTAAATACATAAACTACAATAAATAAACATACATAAAATACATAATTCTATATAGTAGGAAGTTATTGAGATGATTCTGCCATGATTCTATCAAACAAGAGCTCGCGGACTTTCTTTTTAAAAGCGTCACGACTCGTAGCCATCCTGATTTCGAGAGGCAGCGCGTTCCACAGGAGAATGGATTGGATGTAAAAGGAAGAGTGAACAAAGCCAGAAGTATGAGCGGGACAGAGAAGGAGAAGATTATTTGAGGACCGGAGATTTTTACTATGAGAGGAGCAGAGGTACTGAAAATGGGGAGCAAGATAAGAAGGAGCGTTAAAAGAATTTAGTAGCGAAAACAGTGTGGTTAGGGCCCGTAAATGTCTTCGCTGGCGAATAGGTAACCATTTCAGCTCCGACCTGAACTGCGAGATGTGGTCGTACTTCTTCAAATTGTAAATGAATCGGATACTGTTGTTGAGTAGTCTGTCAAGCTTATCAAGCAAGTCAGCATTAAGATCATAATAACACACGTCACCATAGTCGATCAACGGAAATATTAAGGTTTGCACAAGCATTATCTTCGTCTTATGTGGTAAAAAATTCCTTAAACGATTTAAGGAGCGCAAAGTCCAGGTAACTTTTTGACTCACACTGGCAACCTGCGAGTGCCAGCTGAGAGTAGCATCGAGATGTAAACCAAGATTTTTAACTTTGGTGCTAAGAGGTATGACTGCTCCATCGAAAACAATTGGCTCAAGAGGGCTTCCCACCTTACCTATCAATCGCTGGCTGCCAATGAGTATCGATTGACATTTTGTAGGATTTACGGCCACACCAAACCCACGAGACCAGTCATTAATCGCTTCCAAATCCCGATTTAGTCTCCTAATGGCATCTGGTAAGTCGTCCACACATGCTTGGGTGTAAAGCTGAAGGTTATCGGCGTACAGATGATACGAACACTGAAGATGGTGAGTGATGTTATTAATAAATATAGAAAATAATAACGGAGAAAGAATACCGCCTTGTGGAACGCCAGCATCCAGGTCACACCACATCGACGATGTCTCATCAATGCGGACCGACTGCTGACGCTCCTGAAGATAGGAAGAGAACCATTCCTGCACTTGAGATGAAACCTTAAGATGAGAAAGGATAGCAAGGAGGATATCATGATTGACGGCATTAAAAGCATTTGAGAAATCGATGAGTACTAAAACTGTGAGTTTAGTATCCTCCATGCCTTGTCTAATGTCGCCAGTCACTTTAAGGAGAGCGGAAACGGTGCTGTGTCCAGGCTTAAAACCAGACTGAAGAGGACTAACCAGGTTGTTCAGTTGAATAAACTTCGAAAACTGCTTATGGACACAAGCCTCGAGTGCTTTAGATAGAAATGGGAGAATGGATATGGGTCGAAAATGAGTTGGATGGGAAGGATTGGGAATCTTGGGTAAGGGACGCACATAGGCTTTACGCCACTGTGAAGGGAATTGGCCTGATAAAAGAGAAACATTTATAATGTGGGTAATTGGAGGACTGATGTAGTTTAATATTGAAATTATCATGCGGCGACTGACGCCATCATGCCCCACGGCTCCGGATTTGATGGAAAGGATAATCTTTTTGATTTCATCTACAGTAACAGGAGAAAAAAGAAATGGGTCAATATTTGGACGAGGCAGACTCTTAATATGTTCAACTGTATTACAAATGGTTGAACGATCCATACTAGCAGTAGTGGTGAAATGACGGTTTATATCGTCCAACACAATTGTGTTAGGCAGAACAACACTACGCGTCTTACCAATATCTAAAGTTCCAAGGAACTTCCAAATATCGGCAGGGGAAGAAGATGAGATGTTTTCAAGGATGTGTCGGCGTTTAGCATTGCGTATCATCTGGTTGCATGTGTTTCTTGCAGACTTGTAACGACACCAATGTTCCTCACAGCGTTCTTTTTTAAATTTACGAAATGCCTGATTTCTACGTCTCATGGCAATTTGTATACCTCAGGTAAGCCATGGAGCAGGTGGACGCTTTAACTTCACTTTCTTAATTGGCGCATGCACATCGTAAAGCGAAAGGATCGTCTGATTAAGGACGCTAACCTTCTCGTGAACCGTGGATAATAATTCGATAGAGCCGGCTGCTCGTACGAAAAAGTTCGGCGTTACCTCGCTCTGAGGCGTTCCATGTAAGGCTTGAAGTGCAAGCGAGAGCGCGGAACGAGCGACAAAGAAGCACAATCGGCTGAGTAGAAATTTAGCCGTGCTGCTGTGCAAGCCCGTGTCCGCATCGCCACCGCGGTACTTACCCCCAACACCCCCCGACACCCCCAACACCTCCCGACACTACCAACTCCTCCCGCCTACCTGTTTGACGGGCTGCTGCTGCTGTGCAAGCCCGTGGCCGGCATCGCCACCGCGGTACGTACCCCCAACACCCTCCGACACCCCCAACACCTCCCGACACCCCCAACTCCTCCCGCCTACCGGTTCGACGGGCTGCTGCAGGCTGCTGTGCAAGCCCGTGGCCGGCATCGCCACCGCGGTACGTACCCCCAACACCCCCCGACACCCCCAACACCTCCCGACACCCCCAACCTCCCGCCTACCTGTTCGACGGGCTGCTGCAGGCTGCTGTGCAAGCCCGTGGCCGGCATCGCCACCGCGGTACGTACCCCCAACACCCCCCAACACCCCCAACACCTCCCGACACCCCCAACTTCTCCCGCCTACCTGTTCGACGGGCTGCTGCAGGCTGCTGTGCAAGCCCGTGGCCGGCATCGCCACCGCGGTACGTACCCCCAACACCCCCCGACACCATCAACACCTCCCGACACCTTCTTAAGACGTTGTCACGTTCAACTATCGTCAGTAAACCGACTTTACAGACAACCAATTTAAAAAAAATATATTATTATTATTAACTCTGTTAGCCAAGATTTCGTGGTAGGCGTGTGTTTGTAAAAGGCGATTAATAAATAAGTAAAATACATTTTTTTCATACAAATAAAGTAATATACAATGCATTTTTGAATGTCAAGTTCTTTTATAGTTTAGTGAACCTTACGGCGGGAATGATATTTTATTTGGCGAGCGGAGACCTTTACCTTACCTTACTTTTAGAAGAAGACGTAAGCAATTCGGCAAGTGCTTTTCTGACTCAGGTTTTATTTTACAATACCAAATAAAAGACTAGTACAGTAATATTAGTTTATCGTACATTGTTAATTTACGATAAATTGATATTACTCCGTTCTTGTTATTCTAAACAAATCGAAATCGAATCAGTAGCCTATTCTTAATAAACAACTTTCAGAGTGTACGTTTATTATTGTTTATGTTAGACTCGAAGACCGCAATCGCTCAAAGAGCTCACAACGCGTCGTGGTCACTATAAAATAGTCACAACACGAAAACCCTGTTATGGCTCTTATAACAATAGCCTTAACGTATTTTGTGTGACAAACGCAGAATGACCATGATGCGTTTTGAACTCAAGTTGACGCGACCGCAGTTTATGAATTGTCGGCTAAGGTACAACATTGCATTAAACACTTCGATATTTGATTCTCTAATTTCCTCAACTGTTTCGCTTGAATTGAATTTGAATGTACAATTAACAAACTAACAAATATACAGAACAATACTTATAACAACTAAAAGAAACTAACTAGTAATTAGTTAGTGGTTTACATAGAGCTTTTTTCTGCCTGAATAAATTTGTGAAACGATCGCAATAATTATATACAAAAATTCTACATCAAGTTAATAAAATTCTGTGTAGTGGATTGATTCTAAAAACGGGAAGTAACATTTATATTAAAATACAGTGCAAACAGAGCTGGCTTCTGCTATCTGTATGTTTAGTACTGTAATATTACTTTGTTGTACTGATTTGTTTGTTATAAATTTAAATTAATTCATTAATTAGGCAATGTAACCAATCGATACTTGTTTATAGCTACAATCTAGGTCATACGGCTAGTAGACTTATAAATATAAGTATTTGTGATTATTTTCATATGATTTTACGCAAATATTGTTGTGAAAAAATTACAAATTGAAAATAGACAAAGTGTTGAAAAATTCCACGAGCGGGTCTCGAACCCGCAACTCATGACATGACGGATCAGGTAGGCTACTCTTGACGCAAACTCAATCTCAATACAATTCCAATGGGATTAATATCTATCGATATTTGGATAAGTTTTGCAATTTCGGAACGCCTCATCTCGATAATAATTTGTTCACTCAATTTCCACGCAATTTAATTCCAATGTAGCGCTATTATAGCTTTTAAGAGTGCCATTTGATTTTTTTAAATTTGTGATTGGAAATTGATTATTGCAATTGTGTTTCAAGAGTAACCCACCAGGTGTACTACCAGCTATCTTGGCTCAATTCAACTCGCCAAAATTAATCAACACCCTTTCCTCTTTATCATCATCATCATCATCATCAGCCTATACTAGTCCACTGCTGGACATAGGCCTCTCCAAATGCACAGTGCATCTACTCTTATTATTAATAATATCTAATATTACTAGATAAGATTTTTATAGCGAAATCTCGAAAATGAACATAAAGCACAAGATACATAGGTGCAATTTAGCTTTCTTAATAAATTTGAAGCAATCTCTTCTAGACGATTAGTTGTCTACTAGTTGTCTACTAAACGAATGAAGAAATCTTGACATTTAGGGTAGCAAACAATTCGAACATCATAATAATGTTTAATAATATATTTCATTAATAATCTTACTGTCTAAGAAACTAAGCGGAACTTTTAACGAACCTGTAATGGTTTTTCAAACTAATTTGCGTCATGTACAATAAAAAAATTATATTTAAAAAACTTTCCAAGATAACTGAGGAAATAGCTTATTACTGTCCCACTGCTGGGCAAAGGCCTCTAACATTGAAATCAAGTCATCGCTACAATTGATGGGTAATGGCTTGTATGTATGTATGTATGTATGTATGTATGTTTGTATGTATGTATGTATGTATGTATGTATATATGTATGTATGTATGTATGTATGTATGTATGTATGTATGTATGTATGTATGTATGTATGTATGTATGTATGTATGTATGTATGTATGTATGTATGTATGTATGTATGTATGTATGTATGTATGTATGTATGTATGTATGTATGTATGTATGTATGTATGTATGTATGTTTCTTTGGCACGCCCTACAGCCCGAACAGCATGAGATTTGTTTTGACTGTGGGAGCAATATAGGGTATAAAAATAAAAAATAAAAAACGTAAAAACATTAGGGTTAGCTATGACCACAAAAAACTGTTAGATCGACCACACGATCAAATTTTTTTAAACGAACTACAACGTCTACGGAATTTAAAGGATACGGCCATTTTCTCTATGGACGTAGGTAGATGTAGTTAATAATTTTCATTTACAGCAATGTTTTATGGTGTTTTGTTTTTTGTTTTCGTAAATGTAATCGAATGTATACGAATAGTAAACAAAACTCACACTACGCACCCTGGATGAGGGTAGCCGCGGATCGTGCTCAGTGGCGTGCACTTGGAGAGGCCTATGCCTAGCAGTGGAGTGGCCGATGATGATGAATGATTAATTTTGAAATGAAAAAAATGAGATGAAATGATTACTAAACCATTTAGCACTATGATGAAAAATATAGAACTTCAAATATCGTTTTCACACTGTTATAAGTTTTACACATTCGGTGGAATGGGTTTTATTGAAGGGTTATTTCTATTTCATCCCCTAAACCGATCCTCTGCTTTATAATTTATTAAGGGGCGTCGGTAAGGTTATCACGTGGGAATAACTCAATTTGAGACACATTCATTTTATATTTTCTTATTTATCATTTAACGAGTATAAATCTGGTTACCTATATAGGTAGTTTTATTTTATCTTCAAACAAAAAATGTATGAGTATAATCTTTACTTGTCTGCAACTTATGACGTACTTATATACGAAAAAAAAAAGAAATGTCATTGGATATAGTAGGTATAACGCTGAGCTAACTTTTCTCATCCTAAATTCTATGGAAATTGTTATTTGAGAGATAGTTTAATTATTTATTTGTGTATTTTTTTAAAGGACAATTAACAAGACAAACACAAATATAAGAAACAACTACGTAAACATATTGTAGACTTAAAGCTAGGTGTCGTCTCAGACATATATTTTGAGATATTATTGGACTCAACTGAACGTGTTAGGGTGTTAATAATCACATGAAGAATCTGAGCCTCATCCAAGATTGAGGGCGATGATAATGATGATGAGGAGAGACAGACCTAGGCAACCCCAAAGAGGTTGCACCAGACCCGCGAGTATGCATTGCAATGCACTTTTCTCGCAGTTGTAAAAAATAAGAAAAAGCCTCTTTTTTAGTGCTGACGTTATCTGGATCCAATTTAGAATATAATTATCTCAAGAACTGCTTTTGTGCGGACTTGATGACTAGTATTATATTTTAACCGCCTCACTGGTCTAGTGGTTAACCCCACCGGTTAGACCCAGAGGTCCCGGGTTCGATTCCCAGCGGGGTGTACATGATTGTGTATTCGGTTTGGTAGGTGGTATGGCTTGTTTGCCCGCCTGGTCAGCTACCAATGTCGCCATAACA
The DNA here is from genome assembly GCA_963082485.1 of Eudonia mercurella. NCBI lineage: Eukaryota > Metazoa > Arthropoda > Insecta > Lepidoptera > Crambidae > Eudonia > Eudonia mercurella. The sequence goes on from OY720028.1 coordinate 16,564,237, forward strand.
TCAACGTTAGTAGCATTGTTGTGTTCCGGTAGCTATAGAGATAAGATAGCCAGTGCCTCAGTAGTTGATGATTCCGGGTGAAGTGTGCATCCACCTTCGGCCTTATCATCACTTAACATCAGGTGAGATGAAGGCCAATAGTGCTTACACGTAAGAAAAACAAAATAAAAAAATATTTGGATTCACAGTGTTGCAGCATGAAGGAGCAACAAATATACACACATACACACAAACTTTCGCATATTAGTGTGACGATGACACATAAAAAGTTAAATGATTAGATTTCAATTTAATAGAACACAACTTACTACCAGGGCCGTAGCGAAGGGGGGCATTGTGGGATCCTACCTTATCATACCAATGCTTTACCTTAATAAAATACCTTAATAATCAACTAATAATAAGCAAAGTACTGTAAAGCAGATTTAAGACAGAAAAAATACTAGCGTATAGTGGCATCTAGTCTTACAGTCATAATATATAGGATGTAACAAAATGCCGAATGGGGGTCATTTCACCTATCAATACGAACAACTTTTACTATGGTACCAACTTCGAAATCGCAATTTATGGGAATTTTGTTACATCTTGTATATCACCCCGACAATTACATAAGTATTAATCTGACTCGCACATGTTCACAAGCTAAAGACACCAAAATTTGATTGACCAGAACAGATCAAGTAACATTTTTACTTCTGCCCTACCTGTAACCACAGCTGCCTTAATTAACCAAACCTTAAATTCAAGTCTAACTACGGCCCCTGCTTATTACTCTAATAATATAAACACAATTTTTATGAGCAAATCTTCATTTTCTTTTACCTTTCCACACGATATAACTAGTCAAAGCTAATACTGTAATAACGTTACGGAGAAAAGTATTGCGAAATCTAAGAAAATGGATTCATCCGTTAAAAGCCTCATAAAAAGGGTCATTTAATTTCCGTCTTACGCAATCCGTACCTGGCAGCCATGGCCTGGGCTACTTAGAGGTCAATACGGATGTAGATTGCGTCCCCTTACGTTTATCAACTATTATGTAATGACTATAAACATAAATTTTGTGGCCAGTACCTTCGTTATTGTACCAAATAATTATCATGATTGTATTATGGCTGTAATGTTACTATGCGGGAGGTGCCCTTCCTTCCCCACCACACTACCAAGCCGCACTACTGGTAGTGTCGTGGGTATTTGTTTCCTCTTCTGCACTACTGGTCCGTACCGTAGGTATTTGTAAAATACATATATGTGCGTTCCCCATTACACAACCTAATTTATTTTCGCAACTAGACATGGGTAAGTAAAAACCAACAAGATTCCTATTTATATAAGTAGGTTTATTACCATCCTTATTTCACCCCTCTAGGAAACAATTTTCGAAAAAAGCAAAAACACGTGATTTTTTATTTTTTATTTTATATCTATAGATCGATTAAATTATTCATTTTTATAGATAATACTTTAAAATAACAATTTACCCAAAAAAACCTTCCCTTTTTTACTCCTCTAAAAGAAAATAAAGAAAATTCCTGAAACGTTATTCTTTATTTCTTTTCAAAAGCCAAATACCAATTTTCATATAGGTATTTTACTTCAAAACTGACGGACTTTCATACAAATTTTCAACCCCTATTAAGGGGGTCACCCTTATAGTATGATTTCCGTAAAATCCTTTCTTAGTGGCTGGTAACGTCACTTAATTAACCTACCGTCCAAATTATATCTAATTAGCTCCAGCGCTTTCGGCTCGGCGATGATGAATCAGTCAGGACAAGTCATTATATGTATATAGATAAAGCATTGAAAATTTGAAAACACAATTAATAAAAATATTTCTTTCGAATGTTAGTTTTTATACCGGTTTAAAAGTCCATATTTAAAACAAGCTTGTTTTTTAGTGTATAAAACAAACTACTTGAACGAGTGCGCGTCGTCCTAAATTACAGACTGCAGTTTGTTAACAATGTAGTAACTTCACCCGGGTGCTTCTTGTAACTTGAAAACTTTTCAAGATTTTGCGAGGAACAAGGAGCAGATTGTTTTCTCACGTTTAAGTATATGAGCGCTTTTTACTAATTTAACCGACTTGAAGGAGGTTTATGTTCCACTGTATGTATTTATTTTATGTATGTTTAAGTTTTTTGTAAAAAGTACTTTATATCTTTACTAATATATAATAATATTATAAAGAGGAAAGCTTTGTATTTTTGTATGTATGTTTGCAACAAATAAACTCAAAAACTACTGGACCGATTTTAAAAAATCTTTCACCATTAGAATGCTACATTAACATAGGCTACATTTAAAAAAAATAAGAGTACACACATTTTACTAAAAAATAAAATCATCCAGCCTTTAAAGAGTTTAAAAAAATGTGTTACCTATGGATTTTTTGCGAACCAAAGTCCACTATGAAAAGCTTTAAAATCCAAGGCTCTTAAACATACAAAGGTTTTGAATTTTTGGAATACGTAATGTATGTACATTACTTTATCATCGTCATCATCTCAGCCAAAAGACGTCCACTGCTGGACATATACCTTCCCCAGGGTTTCTACAACAACCGGTTTTGTGCTGCTCGCATCCACCGGCTTCCCGTGACCTTCACCAGATCGTCAGTCCACCTTGTTGGCATTCTATCATACCTTACTTACTTGAATAATAAAAATTGTATGTACTACAAAGTATTTGATACAAAATTTTGTTGATATCAAAATAAAATATAATTATGTTACTTCGTTATCACTCGGGTTGACTGACATTTTGCCCGTTAGTTTCCTCACTCATATCACAACGCGTGTTTGAAGCAATCGTTGGTTAGCTTCGTACTTTACTCAATTTTGTTACTATATTTTGTATCTAATAAATAGTAATCATTATGTATCCAAATCCGTTCCGTAGACGGCACTCTATCGTTTGGCAAATGCTAGACAAATTTCTAGGTAGAGAAGTGCGTTCCAGGAAATCTAAAAGGAGAATGTGAAAAGATTTCTAAACAATTGGAGGGATAAAAACAATATGTCTTTGGTAAGTTTTTAATTACCTACTCGTAGCTACTGATAATTGATTGAGAATTATTAATTGGCTTTTACTGAGAAGTCGATAGATTTTGGCTTGTTAGATAGACAGAAGAAATATAGAAACATACAATCGTGAATGGCGTGAATATCTGGCAAATGAGTGTTCGTTTATACCAATGAAGTAACATTATGGAAAAAGAAGATTTTTTTATTAGACGCAGTAGTTTAATTCTCACTGTATTTAATATTAATAAATACTCTTTAATCGCATTTTAAATGTATTTAATGAATGACATAATATAAACCAACCAACTTATGGATTGATGCTTGTTTAGATTTTGAGTACAAAAAGATAAAATTATAGTCACTTAATAATTTTACATAGGTATTCCTAAACGCTGATCTCAGCAATTTTTGTCAAAATCTCAGGAACTGTAAAGCTTACAAATTTGCGAATACGCAGGTAGGTTCCTAACAGAGATTCCTTGATGAAAGGGTTCTTAAAATTCCGCCAGGATCTTGAGAAACAAGAGCTTACGCACCGCTCAGCCGCGGTTGATCATAATTTAAATTGTATAAGGAATGGATATGTCTATAACGCAAATTGTTCTTATTTTTTTTTTTTTATATTAACGGGTAAGCACAGTGCCTTGATCTCACCTGATGTTAAGTGATGATAAGGCCAATGATGGAAGCGCACTTCACCCGGTATCCTCAACTACTGAGGCACTGGCTATCTTATCACTAGCTGCCGGAACACAACAATGCTACAAACATTGATGTTATAGCGACATATTTAGATAAGATGGTGGTAGCTAGCCAGGCGGACAAACAAGCCCTACCACCAACCAAACCGAGTACACAAACATGTACCCCCCGCTGGGAATCGAACCCGGGACCTCTGGGTCTAAACCGGTGGTCTTGGCCACTAGACCACAGAGGCGGTTAATCTTATGGCGGTTATCTTAGTAATAAAATTAAATGACTGTTTGATGTAGCACAAAACCTGTGATATGATTTCTGTATGACATGACTAAAGCTGCGTCCATTGAAATTGCGTTTAAAATTATGCTAAACTCTTCTTCTTCGTCCTACCCTGTTCCCATATTACTTAGGGTCGGCACAAAATGTCCGTTTCTTCCTCGTTCATTTGCTAAGGATTTGGCTAAGTGTTTACGGCCGGCCGCCTGCCTGACACCAACCCTCCTTGGGAATCCTAGTGGTGGTTTAAGGCGAAGGGTAAGGCACACTAGCGCCGCTAATGGATTTAATTTGATAACTGCTAAACTGGATTTTTTTTCAAACATTGCGGACCTTCCGACATTCGGCAAACATCTATTATTTAATAATTGTGCACTACTTTTAGGTTTGTTTTTGTATTCATTCGCTAACACCAACAGTGGCCATTGTTTGTGAATAAATGCGATTGCCCGTTTTGTGAATAAACCACGCAACAAAAAGTAGTGCACAATTATTAAATAAATACTATAGATGCTTTCCTGTTGTCGGACGGTACGCAATGTTTAAAAAAAGATCCGGTCCGTTAGTAATTGTCAAATTATCTATTGGTGGCGCTATTGTGCCTTACCCTTCGTCTTAACCGCCACCGTGCGGGTGACACAGAGTGCTTTTCAATATGCACGGCGTCTTAAACTTCCTTAGTCGCCTTTTACGACACCCACGGAAAGAGTTGGTGCTATTCTTTACGTCCGACACCACATGGAATTAAATTTATGCTAAACAAGTACCTAATTATCGTGTTTCTACGCTTCTGAGAGCCTTGCCTTGCCGTCTTGCCTATACATTTTACACCAGCGACTTGCCACTATATATCGTCATCACCTCCAGCTCATTTTATGTCTCACTGCTGCCACCCACTTCCTCATAGGGCTAACGGGACCACCACGTGAGCCCAGTGCAGATTGGTGGTTGTTAACGACTGCTAATGCAGCCGGGACTAATTGCTTTACATCCCTTCCGAAGCACGGAGGAACTCAAGATGATACATTTTTGATCACCCATCTGATGGCCGGCCTTTGCGAAAGTTGCTTAACCTTAACAATGGCAGACCGGGCGCGTTAACCACTGCGCCATCGAGCTCCTTTATAACAAGTAAATAATTATCGTGTAGCGTCTGAGACCTGCCTATATTTATTTTTACTAGCAGCCGGCAAGCTACTTTGCCGGAGTGACATCTGTATCCCGAGGTTTATTTATATCCTTAACCTAAAATGATTACTAAACAATTTCAATAATTAAATACATTCACTGGTTAAATTGTCATTTGATGGTTTTACCAACTTAAAAATTTTCGCGGGTGTGCACAATAACTTACCAAAGTATCATATAAAATAGAATAAAATAGAATAACTGTTTATGGTTTACTGTGTAGTTTTACATATAAGGTATCCGCAGTGGGCTCACGTGGTGGTTTATGGCCCGTTCTCCCTATCCATCCGAAGGGAAGAGTCGTGCTCCAGCAGTGAGGACATAGCTGGTGATGGTGATGGGATATAAGGTCTTAATAGTATTTTTGAAACAAATATGTGCCTATTTCGAACATACAATATTAATGATCTAAAGTCTAATGGATAATTACTCGGGTTGAAGCTAATTAAGGTCAAATTTATAAGAGATAGAGAGATATTTATTCTCAAGAGCAATGTGGTCAAATTGAAAGTCCAGAAAAACGGCATTCAAATTTGTTCAATTAAATACTTTCAGCATACACAGCTGAATTCTCGGCTTTTCGCCGCTTCGGCCGAATTCTCTCATTCGAAAGCCGGTCAAATCTTTTGAATTGTTTTATTACAATAGCTCATAGATAGAAAAGGAACCCCGAAACCCTGTGTTCAAAAAAGGTTTTAATCCATTTTCACTACTTAACTTTATAGTGACGACATGGTTTCTTATTCGATCAAATCCTATCTCTTTCGCCGTAGCGGAAATCGACATATTTTTTTAAATAACCTTCGGGTAAGCACTTGGCGATCATCTTACCTGATGTTAAGTAACGATAAGGCCTAAGATGGAAGCGCACTTCACCAGGAACCCTCAACTGGGGCACTGGCTATCTTATCTCTAGCTGCCGGAACACAGCAATGCTACAAACATTGATGTTATGACGACAAATTCAGAAAATACGGTGGTACCTAACTAGGCGGACAAACAAGCCCTACCACCAACCAAACCGAGTACACAAACATGTACCCTCCGCTGGGAATCGAACCCGGAATCTCTGGATTTAAGATCGGTGGTCTTGACCGCTAGACTAGAGAGGCGATGAACATTTTTGTGGTCAAAATTCCCGTAATAGCTTTAAATATATCATTATCTTTAAATACCACATGCTAGATTCAAATGTATTGAACTTTTAAGTGTGAAAAATAATACGGTGACAGTAACTGAAGTTCTTTGTAAACACTTTCGGGTTGGAATTCAATTAACTAAATGAAAAGCGAGTGATTTGGACGCTTGACATTAAAGTTTTATGTTGGATTTAACAGCAAAAGATGTTCAAAATGCAAAACAATTTAGCTCTTTAAATTACTTTTTTATCGGGTTTATTTAAAAAAGTACGACCGAGTAGGTACATACATCAACAATATCAATAGTAGATTTTCATGAGTAAAAACCCAGGGACTATTCGCTTTTATACTATTTACGATAAACATTATTTCAAATATTCCTCAATTTTTTCCTGTAGGTACATTTGTTAATAATAAAAAGAAATGACAATGTTGATACTTTAGTTCTACTGTCGCTTATAACGATATCATAATTATTTACAATATATATCGTAAGGGTGTATGTAACCGAACTCCAACTAAACGGCTGGACCGGTTTTGATAAAACTTTTAGTGTGTTTGAGTGGGTCCTTTGATGGTTTAGATTCACAATTGGTCCCGGTAGTTCGCGTTGCAATAAGGTTCAATGATATATAATTTTATAAACCATTATGGGACACGAATCAATACTCAAGCGAACGAAGTCGCGTGCGGGCCGCTAGTTGTTTATAGTTAAATATATTTAGCAAGCTGGAATGATACAGTATCAATTACTTAACCACATTACAAGCACAAAACAAAACAATCAAAATCATGGGTTGAATTGTTTTGTTTACCATACCAATGAGATATCCACCACTTGAACATTTTGGCTGCAAAACTGCGAAATGAATCGAATAAAACCCATTTGATTGTTACTGAAATAACAATGATAGGTAGATTTATAATTAGTTATTAATAGCTTCGAAGGATTTCAAGCTCTTCGCTCTTAAAGACGTTGCCAAACTTATGGCATCTATCTTTACAGAGAAAGAAGAGTGAAAGGATGGGGTTGCACCAAAGATCCCGATGGGTCGAAGTGTTATTGCGAGAGGGAAACCTCAGCAGGCCCCATTAAGATAAGATAAGATAAATTATTAAGAGTACTTTTATTGAGAATGATAATAACGTTTTGCCTTTTATTTATATTTCTGACTTTATTTTGTATTCTGCATTTTCGTGTTTTACATTCAAGGATCAACATATGGCCAGCTTGTATTTGTGCCAAACGGTCAAGCTTGTATCCCTAGTTCAAGTCACGTAGTAAATCAAATTTCCAAAAATTCGCAATATTCTTGACCTTTCAGAAAAGACTGACTTTCTTTTTATTCAAAAGTCTTTATACATCCATTTTTTTCCAGGTCTGAATCGAGTCGAAAAGCAACCTTACCAACGACGAAGTGGAAACATTCAATTAGCTCGACTCGCGGCTATTCACAATGGAACTATTCTGTCACGACAAATCGAGACTTCAAAATGGCGTCAGTAAATTCCTGGTGCAGTTTTCTTCTTTATCCAACAAGTCATAGGGTGCAAACTGCAGTGATATGTGGCTTACTTATCACAGGCGTTGTGTTAGATGGTACGAATTCTAACTGCCAAAAGTTTGTGGGTGGCTAGTGCGAATTTTAATTGCAATTCGATCACTTTTTTTGTAGAGAGTTTGCTAATGGCCTCCGAAGGTCTAATGTGAGTTATTTTTGACATTTTATCACATTAAAGAAAACGAGAATTAATATTGAAGCAGCGCCTCCTGGCGAGATACAAGACGAGTAAAAATTTTCCATACAAATTTTCGTATTCGTAAACGTAACCGAATGAATAGTGATAGTAAACAAAACTCACACTATGCACTCTATGAACCTTTTCAGCGTCTCTGACTTAGCTGCCTTAGCTGGCCACTCCTATGAGGGGCTAAAAGGACAACTCACTTCAAAATTACACACAAATTAAATACACAGCTCACCTGGTGTACTCCGGACGCTTTACGATGAGTTGATTTTGTCACCCTAATTGTACACATGTTTATGCGAATAAATGTTTATTTTATTTTATTTTATTTATTGACTAAAGGACAGAACATTTTTGGGGGCGGCGAGAACTCAAAGAGTTCCTCAAGCAGTGTGGTAGCAAAGCAACTCCGTCTGAAGTTTTCTAAAGGGAATGCTTGAATCATCAAGCAAACGTGTCCCCGTTCCGTTGGGTATTCGATCACGCTATAAACCAGATTACAGCGCAGCAGCGGTATTTCTGGACCGTTACGACTTAGGGATCTTCAAGAAACGAGCTACTCTTTCGTCAAAGGCTGCAACGCATCTGCGATTCCTCTGCGTGTGTCTATGGGCGGCGGTGATTTAGGTGACCATCAGGTGACCCGTTGACTCGTTTTCCACCAACTACTTAAAACAAGTTAACAAACGAAAATAAGAATTTTTTTAGCAAATCGTGACTCTCCTAGTTGGTCATCAGAAAGTGCTGTTTCAATACCCAATTTAAATAGTTAACAAAACTCGCACTAGGACCAGTTCAATGTTTATAGTCTAGAAATAAGTTAATTAACCTCGTATTATTTAAAATAAAGTGTACAAGTTTGATTAAAAGCAGAGGATGATTGTGTTCTTACACAGTTTTGTTACACATATTGTAAGTGTAGCGAATTGTTTTATCAATTAAAAATTCTGTTACCACAGGTTGTTTTTTTCTCAAAGTTATTTTTTAGTAAAATGTTTTTGTTTTGTTTACATAATTTTAACGGAAATTTTGTTGCCAAACAAATTACAATAACACAAAATGTGGAAAAAAATTCTACGAGCAGGATTTGAACCTGCACCCTTCTGACATACCGGGTCAGGTGCCTCCAATTGAGCTATCGTGGTTCTAACCAGAGCCCGCCGAAATTATTCTCCACGAGCAGGATTTGAACCAGAAACATTTGTGTTTTTGTAATTTGTTCGCAACAAAATTAAATATTCAAAAATTATTTTGAACATTTTATAAATAGCTTGCCTACTTCTTAACTGATCTTTAATATTTGTAAAAATATTATGATCGGATGTTAGTGACGGTAGTTGTTGACATTGAATGGGCGCCTTTGGCTTTCAAAGTAAAAAGTGTTGAATAATTTCGGCGTGCTGATTAGAACCACGATAGCTCAATTGGAAGAGCACCTGACCCGGTATGTCAGAAGGGTGCAGGTTCAAATCCTGCTCGTGGAAATTTTTTCAACGTTTGTGTTTTTGTAAATTGTTCGCAACAAAATTTGTGTTAGAAATTATTTTGAACATCCTACGTATTAAGTCATTGTAACACTATTCCTTTCGCTTATCACGGACCAATCAATTATTAGTCCATGCCCTCGTTTGATTGGTTTTGACTCTTATTCCATTGTATTAAGAGCTACATTGTTAACATGTTAAAGCTCGCGACTGATGTACAATAACGATATACTCGTAGCTAACCTGATCAAGATATTATTATATAAAAAATACGTAGATAAGTCTCGATTTATCACCCAACTCGGTAGTAAGGTAGAGAGATAATTGGATTGATTCCCGGGATGTAGTTTTACTATAATTATAATAAGATTAACCTAATTAATATCAACAATAAACCTACTCCTTATATTAGTTAGCAGTATGGCTCCAAAGAGTAGAGAAGCTCAATGGCACAGTGGTTAACTCGCCGGGTCTGCAAAAGCAACTCTCGCAAAGACCGGTCATTGGATGGGTTGTCAAAAAATTATCATCACAGGCTCCTCCGACGCGAACTGCTTAATTAATTTATTTATTTACCACAAAACGATGGCTAAAGTAAGACAATTTTATTTTTACAAACGGAAATATATCCATATGAAAATTGAAAGTGTTGGTCAGAAACATGTTTGGAGCTTCTTGAAAACCCTGGGCGTGGGCAAACCTACTGTCTCTTGCCAGAATTCAGTGGATCTTGATGCTTTGAACAGCTATTTTTCAACTCCTCCCTTAATTTTAGATGAAGCTACTAAGTCTGCTTCTCTTGCTTTCCTTTTAAGTCTTGTTCCACTTGATTGCCCCTCCTTTTCATTCAACACAGTCTCTGAGGACGACATCAAGAGGAGTATTTCCTCCATCACCACTAAGGCCGTGGGAAGTGATGGTCTCAGTATGGATATGATTCTTCCTGTACTGGAGGACATTGCGCCAGTAGTCACATTCATAATAAACTTTTCACTTACCCGCAATGTCTTTCCAGTGTCGTAGAAGAAAGCATATGTCATTTCCCTCCCTAAAAATCCAAACCCTTCTGCTTTTTCCCAATATCGTCCTATATCCATACTTCCCATCCTGTCTAACGTTTTAGAATCCGTCACACACAAGCAATTATACTCCTTTCTTGCATCCAACTCCCTCTTATGTCCTTTCCAGTCCGGCTTTCGACCATCCCATAGCACTGTTGGAGCACTGTTGAATATAACGGAGGACATTCGGTGGGCTATGGATAGCACCAAACTCACAGCAATGGTCTTGTTGGACTTCAGCAGTGCATTCAACTCTGTTGACTTCGACCTTCTTCTTGCCACTCTTCGCTCTGTTAACATTTCTGAACCGGTGTTAGAGTGGTTTCGCTCATACCTTTATGACCGTATGCAGTGTGTGAAGCATCATGATGTGTCTTCGGACTGGATTAGCTTGTCTGCTGGTGTGCCTCAGGGTGGTGTGCTGTCACCACTTCTTTTCTCTGTTTTTATTAATAAAATCTCATCTGTTATTTCTTCTCCTTTCCATCTTTACGCTGATGATCTCCAGATTTACAGGCATTTCATGCTTTCGGAAATCGTGGAAACGATTCAAGCCCTAAATCAGGACTTATCTGCTGTCCAAGCATGGGCTGAATCCTTCGGTCTTATTGTTAACCCTGCAAAATCACAAGCCATGATTGTTGGCAGCGGTAGGTTAAGAGGCAGGCTGGATTGGAGTTCTATACCTGCGCTTCTTTACGACAGCGTTCCCATCAAGTACGCCGACAAAGTAAAGAACCATGGTTTGACGTTGGACTGTAACATGTCCTGGTCAGCTCACATCAGTGAAATTAGTAAACGCCTACATTTTAGTTTTCACTCCCTCAAGCGGCTTCAATACTTTCTTCCCTTTCAAACCAAAATTATGCTCGCGCAATCCCTTCTTCTTCCCATACTAGACTACGCCGACGTCTGTTACTTGGATGTGACTGAGGAGCAACTGCTAAAACTAGAACGTCTGCAAAATCTGGCCATACGTTTTATCTTTGGCCTACGAAAGTATGACCATGTTTCTCACTTTCGTACTGAATTAAATTGACTACCGATCAGACATCGCCGTAATGTGCACATCCTTTCCAATCTCTATAACATCCTTAATGACCCTAATTCTCCTTCTTACCTTCGTTCCCGTTTTCAACTCCTGCCCCCACCTTGCCGCTCAAGACGTGCCTGTATAACAAAAACGCTTGAGATTCCTATTGTCAATACTAACTTCCTCCTAAATTCATTTACGGTCAGAGCAGTGCAGCTATGGAACAGGCTTCCTACAGACATCCAGGATAGTTCGTCTATTACATCCTTTAAAAAGAAAGTCAAGGATCACTTTCTGTCACTTATGTCATCGCAATGAAGCAATGATAGACACTATGTTATATTTATATTTATTACTATTATTATTATATGTAGGTATATGTTCATATTTATGTAGTATTATTATGTATGTTTATGTAGTTTTAAGAATATCGTAGTATATGTGTTGTATGTATGTACATAATATTGTTATTCATAGTTGAGATATTTTTGTTTGCACTTTTGTCGCTTCCTCTTAAACATGATGCTCCCATTCCACCTTAGGTTGGCTGGAAGAGATCTCTTTTAGAGATAAGTCCACCTTTGCTCACCATTGTTTGTAAAGTATTCTCTGTATTTGTGTTTATGTGCAATAAAGAATATATATATATATATATTTTAATGTTAAAAGGAGGCAAACGAGCAGGCGGGTTACCTTATGGAAAGTAATCGCCGCCGCCCATAGACACCCGCAAAACCAAAGTAATCGCAGATGCGTTGCCGGCCTTGAGGAAGGAGTTGGATCTTGAGGAGGGAGTAGGAATTGGAAGGAGGGAGGGGTAAGAGATGGGCCTCCGGTACTTTCACTCACCGGACGAAACACAACAGCAACGAGTGCCATTGTTTCACGCCGATATTCTGTGAGAGGGTATATAGTATTACACCGGGCGAGCCGGCCCATTTCGTGCTGCAACGCAGGGTGGCTCTACCACTCAGACTGTGTCACTCATTTAGCACCACCCAGGGGTCACGTGTAGGGTCTCAAGAATAAACCTACGGCGAGTAACTTTAACCCCCAAATGCACTATACAATGCTCAAAACAGATGCTGTCACTCTTTAGCTAATATTATTGGACAGAGATACAATATTTAAATCATTGCATTTAGTCATGGTTTAACTTTCGACACTGTTTTGTAGTACAAGAGACACGTGTAAATTGAAAAACAAAATTGTTTTTTTGTTAATGTGGCAGACTTATCCAACTACTAGCTAGACAAAGGGTGATCGTGGATATTGTAGCAGTTATATTCAAAATTCACTAATCTGGGGAGATTGCCACATAGGTAGTACGAATAGTGAAACTACTGTCCTGTGTGGTAATGTCTGATTTGCGATTGTAGGCTGTGACTATCACAGAACCATTATTTAAGAAACTGTTTTTATTTAATATTGAATTTTGCTACTCTTAATTATGCTACTCTGATGAGCTCCATGGCGCAGTGATTAACGCACCCGGTCTGCGAGTGCTGAGGTTAAGCAACTTTCGCAAAGGCCGGTCATCGAATGGGTGACCAAAAATTTATCATCTCGAGCTCCTCCGTGCTTCGGAAGGCACGTAAAGCCGTTGGCCCCGGCTGCATTATAAGTCATTAACAACCACCAATCCGCACTGGGCCCGCGTGGTGGTTTATGGCCCGTTCTCCCTATCCATCCATAGGGAAGGCTCGTGCCCCAGCAGTGGGGACATAAAATGAGCTGATGATGATGATGATGATGATGATATGCTACTCTTGGTGTGACGCTCCTTATGGAGCGCTACACAATGTATCTTCGATCAAATGTAAAATTTATCGAAGCAATGTCTTAATAAAATGTTTGAAATGTATGAAATCCTGCAGATTATATTAAGGCAACGCCTCTATTTACTAACATTGCTCATAAACATATCTGATACCTGATATAATGAATATTTATTTACGTTGGTAATTTTCATTTATTTAGTAATCTATACTAATATTATAAAGAGGACCTTTGTATTTTTGTATGTATGTTTGCAACGAATTAACTCAAAAACTACTGGACCGATTTGAAACATTCTTTCACCATTAGAATGCTACATTAACGCTGAGTAACATAGGGTATATTAAATAAAATACTAAAAGCGACAATTTAATCTTCCAAAACAAAATGATTTGTTTGTTTTGTTGTCATAGAAACCATTGATATTTCCTTTGTTGCCCATGGTCCCTGTGATAGTCCCTGGAAGGTACCACGGGAATTATTTTACCCGTGGTCCCTGAATTTTGTATAATCCAATTAATTTAAAAAGGTATAATAACTTAACTGTATATTATTAAGAAAACAATAAAATAAAACATAAGTACCTACATATACTCTATGCGTTTATGCTCTATTATAATAATAAAATGCGGTTGGGGCCCTCCGTGGCAAGTGCATCCGCCATCTCGTTGCCATGGATTCTCATAAGCCTGCGACCCAGATCAATCTCACCTTGTTATGTCCACCTAGCTTCTTTAGAGCTTTGGTGGTTTCTAGAACAAGGCTAGAGTCGATACCTAACCCGGGGTCACTCCAGTGTATTTTTAAAGAGAGTTTGCTATATGCCTCAAACATCTTATCGATCGATTATGTTTTATAAACAAAACAGCCAATATCATTATCATCGTCATCATCCATTGCTGAAGATAAGCCTCTCCAAGAGCACGCCACTGAGCACGATTCGCGGCTACTCTCATCCAGCTCTTAACAGCCAATATATATATTAAATTAAATTCAAAGAACTGCGTTAAGTATTATTAATCACAAGGTAATCTTTTAGTATAAGACGGTCCTTATCGAGGTCATATAGGTCATAGACTTCTACTCGTACTATCATTGTAAAGGATGACCAAAGTGATACCAGTATCGCTGAGTTCGTTGATCATACTGTCTTTTATTTTCGTATGTCTGCCACAATTGATTAATGCTATACATATCAAAAGATATTAAAAACTATGGCTAAAGAATGATTTTTATATAGTCTATTTTATAAAAATCAATTGCTGTTCGTTTGTCTCGCTAAAACTCGAGAATGGCCGGACCGATTTGGCTAATTTTGATTTTGAAATATTTGTGGAAGTTTAAAGGGTGAGAAACATAAATAATAAGTAACGAAAAATACTAAAAATTATAATTTAATTTTCCAATACAAAATGTTCCTAGCTGTGAAACATTTGATGTCTTTTGTCTTTTTAGAAATAAAAAATTGTCACTCAGAAATTTGTCTGTTTTTCCTAGCTGTAGTATGAAGTCCGATCTCTTTGGTCTGTTTTGGTTGGAATACAAAACAGTTCTGTTTCAGAAATAAAAAAAGTGTTAAAGTGTCAGTTGGTTGTCGAAATAAGAAAATAAATAAATTAATAAATTTCAAGACGATTATTAAAATCTATCATCAGTTGGAAGTGCGCGAGAACTTCATTTACTGATATTGTTTTAAAATGCCAAGGAGAAGACGACCTGACTTTAGGTCTTCGAAGTAAATCAAATGTGCAACGAGCTACCTCACGTGCACACCGCACTGACGACCAAAGAGAATTTAACACGACCATCGAGAGACAGATAATAACATTCGTATATGTATGGCAGAATTGCGTTCCACAGTGAATAATAATGAAGTAGATAGGCTTAGAATGGAACGAGTTCGGGCACACCAAACACAACAACAGCGAACACGACACAATGAAATAAAGCGATTCCATAAACGCAGTGTTCCTGTAAACCTGGAACGAGTAGCCAAAACGTAGTGTTAAATTCTCTTTGCGAGTAGCATTCCACTACGACCCGGAAATATACGAGTATTATTGTGCCGACCAATCCATAACAATTGGGGAAATGAAAACTATTTGTCAATATTGTAAAGCGTTAAAATACAGCGGTGAATCTGCTGGTTTATATATTGTGCTGGTGGTAAAATAAATTTGACGGTGAATCTACTGGATTATATTGTGCTGGTGGTAAAATAAATTTGACCATATTTTTCACAAATATGTAGGTGATACGAAGTTCTCCGGGTCATCTAGTTCTTAATATATCAGACGGCAATTTATTACAAAAATTTAACTATAATTTCTAAGCGAACGAATTACAAAATTTTAAGTAGACTGTTTGCGAAGTGGACCGTTTGCGAAGTAGACTATTCGCGAAGTAGACCATTCGCGAAGTGGACCGTTTGCGAAGTGGACTGTTTGCGAAGTGGGCCGATTGCTCATCTTCTACAAAAACTTTTAGTGGACGTTTTGCTAAGTTGACCCTTGGCGAACAAAGCTTTAAAATGAGACTTTGCATTGTTTCGTCGCAACATCAAGTTACGATAATATATACAACTAGCTGACCCGGCGGACTTCGTACCGCATTTTTTTAAATATAGCCTATGTTACTCAGCGCTAATGTAGCATTCTAATGGTGAAAGAATTTTTTAAATCGGTCCAGTAGTTTTTGAGTTTATTCGTTGCAAACATACATACATACAAAAACACAAAGCTTTCCTCTTTATAATATTAGTATAGATATACAGACGCCTGCACATGGACCTGTCCAAAACTGTCAAATTTCTTCAATAAATGTTCAACTATATGCTATATATATATAAAGTTCAAAGTCTACTGAGGAAAATTTACAGTTTATGGTTATCTGATTTGCAGGCATGTGTGTACCTACGTCTCTTTCGCACTTACAAGGAACGGTGACTCAGACGTATCAGTAAGGTGAATCAGGTTATTTCCCTGAGTGTTACACTTGTATGTCAATCGTTATAAT
This sequence comes from Eudonia mercurella, assembly GCA_963082485.1. Classification (NCBI taxonomy): domain Eukaryota; kingdom Metazoa; phylum Arthropoda; class Insecta; order Lepidoptera; family Crambidae; genus Eudonia; species Eudonia mercurella. The sequence goes on from OY720028.1 coordinate 16,580,692, forward strand.
ATTAGCCAGTGACTAAACGTCTTCATCTGAAGTAGTACTTACTTGTAACCCAATAATAAAAATGTTTGTAAATAACATTGTAACTAGTATAACGTTGTTATCGTCATTCTTGGTGATTGTATATGCTGGTAAGTAAATAGATAATTTTTTTGTTTGTTTATTTGTTTTAAGGCAACAAAGTTTAAAATAACCACAACAACAACAAGCGAAGAAACTTATATTTTATATTATAATTAATTCATTAATTTATTAGCTTGGCATATGCTTTTAAAGATGTAAACATTTTGAGGTAAATACTTGACATGTAGCGTCCTTTTCGCATATTGCAAATTATATAATATAGTTTATGATGTGTGTGTACAATAACTAAAGTATGATTTAGTTATTTTTCTGAGGTTAATACTGAATGACAATGAATTTTTTATTAGGCTTTATTGAAAACTTTTGTTTGATCTGTGCTTGAGCTTTTCAGTAACAAAAAGTATAATTTGGTTATGTACATACTAGGACGTATTTTCTATCAACGGTGAAGAGCCGATGTTTTATCTTACATATACCTGTTTATATTTACTTAATAAGACAATAATTTCTTTGTTTATCACATTTGTTATCTTTCATAGTGCAAATGTCAAAGTCAATGCGAAAATAACAATCGATCGATACCGTACGTCATATATTATATTATCACGTGTACCGTGATAATATAATTTAAGGGAAGATATGTCACATGTTTTGGTGGCCGAGTGGCTAAGCGCTCGGCCCGGAGGTCTTAAGTTCAATGCCTAGGTCGGGCCAACCATGTTTAGGATTATCTCTTATATACATATAGGCCGGGTTTATGATCAGCAACTCACATTGAACTGTTATCTAGTGGTTAAATTATCAATGTCTTCTGCAGAGGTCCCGGGTTCTATTCTCAGCGTAGTACGTAGAAAGATCATCATCAGCTCATTTTTATGTCCCCACTGCTGGGGCACGAGCCTTCCCTATGGATAGATAGGGAGAACGGGCCATAAACCACCACGCTGGCCCATTGTGCATTGGTGGTTGTTAACGACTGCTAAAGCAGCCGGGACTTTACGTGACTCCGAAGCACGGAGGAGCACGAGATGAAAAAATTTTTGGTCACCCATCCAATGACTGGCTTTTGTGAAAGTTACTTAGCTTTAACATTCGCAGACCGGGCGCGTTAATCACTGCACCGACGAGCTCCTCAACGTAGGTAGATAGACGTTTGTTACTCGGAGTGGTTGGTGGTAAGGATTGTTTTAAATGCGGGTCTCTATCGGATCGCCTAATTTTTGTACGCCTAATTTGCAATGGCACCCAAACGAAAAGCCTAAAATTTTTTCGCCTAATTTCACTCTTCAGAATCGTGTTTGCCCTAATTTCACTTCGCCTAACTTTTTATCGCCACATTGTCATTTACCAAATGCGTCATTTGGCAGAACAATTCGTAATTCCTAAAGTTTACAGTTCCTAAATATTAATTCGCACAAAATTAAAAATAAAACATGCAACATGCATGCAGACATGCAGCATAACATGCAGCATGCATGGAGACATGCAGCATGCAAGCAGAAACACAGCATGCGTGCAGCATGCATGCAGATATGCAGCATGCGTGCAGGCATGCAGCATGTAAGCATGCAAGCACGCATGCAGCATGCGTGCAGGCATGCAGCATGTAAGCGTGCAAGCAGGCATGCATCATGCAAGCAGGCATGCAGCATGCAAGCAGGCATGCAGCATGCATGCAGGCATGCAGCATGCATGCAGGCATGCAGCATGCATAGTTTCCGTCACGGCTTCGGCGCTGCGGGGCTCCGGCGATCCCACGCGAGCTTTTCGTCGCAGATGGTTTTCGCTCACCACCGAGGCTTCGGCTTGCTGGCCGGCTTCGCCGGCCAGCCTCAGCCCCGGCGGCGTGCTCGACCCACCTGCTCCTTAGCTCGCGGGCCGCCTCGCCCCTCCGCGCTTGCGCGCTTTTATATTGCACTCTAGCGTAGGGCAGACAAGACTACGTGGAGTCGGGTTTGCAGCGATTCGCTTCTGTCAATTTATTTTCTCAATAAAATTCTATGCTTTTATTCCAATACATTATTGGCACAATTTATTTTAGATATGCTAAAATTAGAGCTTTTATAAATTTTGCGAAATAATCGTTATGCCAAAATAAAGTTATGCTAATATAGTTTAGGCTATTTTACATTAGACATTCTAAAATTAGGCCTTTCAATTCTTAGGCCAAACTATAATGGTGGCAAAACAATTTTTAGGCGAAACAATAATTGTACGTTTTAAGTTTAGGCCAAAACGGTTTGGCCAAACCATATTAGGACAAACAATTTTAGGCGAACCGAAGGGCACCCTTTAAATGCACCTGGCTAGCTACTAATCTTATCTAAATATTTCGCCATAACATAAATGTTAGTAGCAATTTTGTGATCCAACAGTTAGAGTAAGATAACCAGTTAGCTGATCAGTAGTTGAAGATTCCGGATGAAGTGCGCGTCCACCATCGGCCCTAAAATCATCGCATACCATCAGTTGGTTGCCAAGTGCTTACCGTAGATGGAAAATCATTTTTACTAATTTGAAGAATCAGTGAAGAACAGCAAGCCATATTTTTAAACTAGCTGTGCCTCGCGGCCTCTCATCCGCGTTAAAAAATATTTTTTCCTTTTTGCAACATTTTTCATTGCTGCTCCACTCCTATTAGTCATAGCGCGATGTAGTATAACCTATAGCCTTCCTCAATAAATGGACTATTCAACACAAAAATAATTTTTCAATTCAAACTAGTAGTTCCTGAGATTAGCGCGTTCAACCAAACAAACAAACAAACTCTTCAGCTTTATAGTATTATATTTTTAAATTTACATAAAATTGCAAATATTTTGTTTTGAATTTATTTTGAAAAGGGACAACAACAGCTCTGTTTACTAAAACATGAACTAAAATAAATCCGTTTAATAAATCAAGTTTCTCATGCCAGGCGGCATTGTTTGCGTAAATTCATCAAGTCCCAAGTTAATTAACCGTTTATTATTTTTTTATTCCACAACGGGCGAGCACTTGGCCCTCATCTCTCTTGATGGTAATGACGACCAGATGGAAGCATTTCTTTATGTTATTGAATCGGCAAACAAGGATACAGCCCGTCTGATGGAAGCGGCCAACACAGTCTGTGGACGTTTGCAACAGCAAGTGTTTGCCGACCCTAAAGCTTAAGTTATTATGCTACAATGTTCTGTAATTTCACTGAATCAAATACTCTTCAAACTGAAACACAGCCGTGTAAAACTATGATGATGGCGGTAGGAATAGTATAGTGTTACCGCTCGGCCACGACAAGCGTCTTGACAGACGCAGTGAGCGGATTTGTAGTACATTGTGCTCTTTCTATCACCTTTGACTGAGACTGTCATAGTATTGTATTGTATTGTATTGTATTATATTCAGCTGTCATGTACACAAAATTAAGGTCTTATATAAATTGTTAGTATAAAGCGCAATGAACTAGAAGTCCGCTCGCCGTGTCGCATGACGCTCGACCCGTGGCTTAGGGGGGTTGCCAACTCGGTGCTTGCTGTACGTGGTCCCGAGTCATCACGGAAACGGGATGGCACTAGGTTTTTTGTTCTCCCTATCCGTCCATTGGGAAGGCTCGTGCCCAAGTGGTGACATAAAATGAGCTGAGGCTGTAAGAAGACGAGGGAAACGGTGATAAGTCCGACACAATAAAGAAATAAAAAAGAAAAGTTGATTTTAGTTTTGACAGTATCCGGGCATCGCGTTTCTTCCTTAAGCGGAAGTTTTTCCCTACAGGTGGACTGGGCTTCAGAGGTCCTTTCTCGTGCGATAACAATGTTCTTGAAGAATCGTGTAAATAAACATTTCACAGTCTACTTCCAACCAGGCGGCTCGCTAGCTCGTTTGCCGTCATTTCACATACAAAAACCCTACTACCAAGACAAGGCCGTTTAACTAACACTTTAACGTATTTTTCAGAATGCGATGTCGTGAGCAGAGAAAGTTGGGGTGGCTTGGACCCAGTGCGCGTGAAGTACCTCGCCAGGCCGGTAGACCTGGTCATCATACAGCACACCGCCACTGCTATGTGCACCAGCGACTCGGCGTGCGCGGCAGCTCTTAGAAGCATTCAGGAGTACCACATGGACCAGCTGAACTACTGGGATGTCGGGTCTTCGTGAGTATCTTTTGTTATTAGTGCCACTCTGTCCAACCCGTGCTTTAACTTACATAGGAGTAGATAAGGTAGTGTTGATACATTTGCACAAACAAGTTGGGCAGAGCCACGATAGCATAATTGTAAGTGCATGTGTATGTGAGCGTGTGTCTATTACACACGTTATATAAACAATTCTTTCAAAAATTTTCCTAAAAAATGAAAGTGTCCCTACTTATTATTATCATGCTAATAAACGTTACATTTTCCTACTGCCGGCCAACGATCTTCATCATAGAAATGAAGTCATCGCTGCTCAAAACAAGCTTGCAGTGGTTCGCAAAAAATCCCGAGTGTTAATCAAAAACGTTTTTTTCTTGTTCTTGCTTCTTTAGAGTTGGATAATTAACTGATACTTAACTGATAACTTGTTTTGTTTTTAACATTTGTATGCTTATTTGAAAATAATAATAATACCCTGTCCAGGTTTTATCAGACCGTAATTTATTAAATAACTTCAGCCCAAACAAATAAAGAAAATACAGATAATGTTTCGCCCTCCATATAAAACCGTGCGCTAAGATGTGAGAGCTCGACCTAAATTTGGGCATTACTGACATACGTGTCTAAACAACTTTTCAGTATCACGGTATGAAACGAAAATTATTTTTGAAAGTCATTTTAGATTACCCAAAATATAACATTGATTTTAATTAGATCCTCGAGTAGAATATTCCTTGTTGTTCATAGAACCGTAAACTTGCTGTCTCTGACGAGGGATTTAGCCGACGCTACCAAGAAAATTTGATATTTAATCATTTATTTCTTGATTATAATTGATATTGACCTCCCTCTGATAAGATTTTTAAAGAGCAAGAGTGGGATAGTCCAATGACCTCTCTTTGACGTTAATTAGAACCCAGCGCCAGTAATTTTTTTGCATTTTGTATTGCTTATTTTATTTTTATTTATTTTTATTTTTTATTTGTTTATTAGGACAACCAACAAGACAAACACTGAAACAAGCAAAAATTTTAGAAACAAACATAAACTTAAAGCTAAGTGTCATCTCAATTACAGGTTGCCACGGCATGCATTGTGGACTATAATAAAAAAAAAATATTTATTTAAAATAAACCTAATGAAACTGAGAACCCATACAAATCAAAAAAAGTCTTTCAGCCACTAATCTGGCGCCTTATTAAATGACTTCAATATTTCCTGTCTGAACTTCTGGGGTTTATCTGCGAAGATGTCGATATTACAAACTTTGCAGAGTTCGTTATATTGCCGCTGTAGTCTATTTATGGTGGCGTGGTGACCCACATTGGTCCTGCTGCCCTTAACAGAAAAAGGCACATATCTTTTGACCCGTGCTAGTTTATACGGTACATTAAGATTTATCAATTGTAACAGAGAGGAACAATCCGTGGTGCCGTTGATTATCTTTTGAAGTAGCATTAAATCCAATAAATACCTACGATCCCTCAAACTGTTTAATCTAAAATAAGCCAGTCGTTCTTCATAAGAAGGAAGCTCTTTTGCCTTTTGAGTTTGGTATGAGAGATGCCACAAAAAACGTTTCTGGATACGCTCTATACGTTTGATGTGAACGTCGTAGTGAGGGGACCAGACCTGGCTACTGTATTCGAGGTTGGAACGGACCAAGGACTTGTACAATAGTATTTTTGTTGAAGGCTTTCTAAATTCTTTAGCATTACGTAATACGAACCCTAGCATTTGGAAACCTTTAGATACAATTTGGTCGATATGCTTATGAAAGCGTAACTTTCTGTCCAGCAACACACCTAAATCGCGAATAGACTCCACTTCTTCCAAATCATGACCATCAATATTGTACTTCGGAAGCGAAACAGTAGCGCATCTGGAAAATCTAATAAATTTGCATTTGTCGAGGTTCAGAAATAATTGGTTTTCAGTGCACCACATCGCTAATCGGTCAAGATCCTCTTGCAATAAAGTTGAGTCGTTCTGATCGCGTATTTGCATCGATAATTTCATATCGTCCGCGTATAAAAAACATTTGGCATGACGGAAGATAGTTACAATGTCATTTATAAAAATATTGAAGAGGATCGGACCCAAATGTGAACCTTGCGGTACACCAGACGTACATGTAAATGGTTCCGAAGAGAAGCCGTTAACTACCACTCTTAACCTTCTTTGTTGAAGATATGAGGAGAACCACGCAAGTAGGTCTCCAGTGATACCGAAGGTGGAAAGTTTATGAACTAGAATGTTGTGATCAACGGTATCAAAGGCTTTACTAATATCCGTATAAATTGTATCTACAGATAGTCGCGCGTCGAGAGATTCAGAGACTTGGGTTATAAACGAAACGAGATTAGTGGCTGTAGAACGCGATTTTAGGAAACCAAATTGCTGAGGCGAGATAATTTGATTCATATGCCAAGTCAACACAGGACACACTAAGGACTCAAAAATCTTGCCGAACACACACAGTATAGATATTGGCCTATAGTTTTTGACAGATCTAGCATCACCTGATTTAAAAATTGGGACAATACGCGCCTCCTTCCAGACAGAAGGGAAAGTGCCTGTTTTCAAAGACATATTGAAAATGGTAGTTAAAGGCAGAGATAGCGCCTTGCGACAACTGACCACGAATATAGGGGGTATACCATCAGGACCGGCTCCCTTATTTCGATCCAATCGAGTTAGGGTCTTAAGTACGTCTTTCTGCGAAAAACAGAGATTGGCGAGATAATTAGACGTAAGGATTTGGTCATTTGCGGCCGGGGAAAATATGGAGCTCGTTTTAAACATCGACGTGAAAAAAGAGGCAAAGAGATCACATATACCGCTACCACAATCCGCCCCATCCCCGTCAAAAGTCATAGATGATGGATAGGCGCTACTGTTACGTTTTTTATTTTTTAGGAATGTCCAGAATAGTTTTGGATTGTGGGATACCGACTTTTCAATAGAAGCTATATAATTTTGATGACAATTTTTTATCAATTCAGCGCATCTCTTTTTTAACGTACACAAAGCTAATTCGTCCAGTGGATTTTTGTATTTACGATATTTTATACGTAGCTTGTGTTTTTCTTTCAAAAGACGAATGAGTTCCTTTGTGTACCAAACCGGGAACTTCTTGGATGACGGTTTATATTTTGGAACATGCTGTGCAATTGCATCTCTTAAAATACCATAAAAAGTATCTACCATTGCCTCGACAGAACGCGATGAAAGTTCGCGTTCCCATGATATTGTATTTAACTGAGTAATAATCGCATCATAGTCGGCTTTATGAAAACTATATCTTAAATTCGAGTCGTTCGGCGGTAAGCTTGGCGGATCATAGCACGGGATGGCGAACTCTAATGGAGGATGATAAGAGTCGAGATTACTTAAAGGAAAGTTACTCTCTGTCACACTATTGATCGCTGTGTTGGAAAGAACGAGGTCCAGAGCTTTACCTTTAACATTCAATATATTATTAAATTGTGTCAGATTACTCAGAGCGATAAAATCCAGCAGTGTAGTATCCAGTGCGCATTTAGCAATGTAGTTAGCTGGAGATGCAAAATTATGGTTGTTCCAGATAATATTACTTGAATTGAAGTCGCCTACGATTAAGACTTTCTCATTCAATTCCAAAACACGGATCGCATTATCAACATAGCAATCGAGAATATTTTTCTGTAATGGTGGAGGGAGATATACGCCACACAATAATAGTTTATAAAACGATTTACCATTTCTGCGCATTTCTAACTCCACCCACAGATCCTCACAATCACTCTCCAATTGCGGTACCTAACCTACGAGAAGAAATATGCTTGGACACTGCAATGAGCACCCCGCCACCAGATTTGCATCTATGGAAACCACTAGTCTCCCGATCGCGCCTGTACACTAGATACCGGTCATCAAAAAGTTCGCAATCGAATATTGAACTATTAAGCCATGTTTCACACAAGAATATAACGTCATAATTTGAACACAATACATTTTTGTAAAAATCCGTAGTCTTCGTACGAAGGCCACGGACATTCTGAAAGTAAACATTCAAATTATAATATTTTAAAACATTATTAAATTGTACACTGTGCTTAAAAATAATAGAAACCTATTTCAATTGCTCCAATGTTGACACGTTTCGGACCAGCACATACTCTGATGTATCCGACTTTCGCATGTAGATGCGGCCGCTGCGGACCCAAACATGCTTATATTGAAGCTCCTTCGCTCGAGCGCGCGCCGCTGCATGGAGAGATTTATTTTCAGGCGTGAGATTCTCTGTCACATAAATGGCTGTCTTTTTGTCAGTCCCAAAGCCCAGGTGCCCTGTGTTAAGTCTCTCCTGCGGATGAGACTTATTATATTTTATTGTTGCTGCCAGCAGGGAGTCTCGGGAGCGGGGGCTGTTTAGTTTTATAATGATTGAGCGAGGACGAGGACTCTCTGGGTTTTTCTTTGCAATGCGAGAGCAATAAAAAACGTCTGACTCATTGACGGGGCATGATACAGCATTACCCAATTGCTTAACCATAGACAATAGATTCTCGGACTTCCGTTCCGGAACACATTGGATCTCCAAATTTGAGGCGCGGGACACCTGCTCGAGTTGGTTAAAGCGACTTGTGATGACATTCAACTCGCTGCGGAGGGATTCGTTTTCTTTCACGACGGACTCAACTTTGCCTTTGGAGGTCGCAATGTCGAAGTTTAATTTTTCAAATGAGTCATTTATAAAATTCATTGAGTCTGTCAGCGAACTGATTTCACTTCTAACCGCCTTCAGTTCCTTGTTCAGATCGTTCTTCATCGCGATGACGCATTCCTTTAACGAAATTTGAAACTCCTCCTTTATAATAGCGCGCAACTCCTCGCGCGACACACATGAGCCGGAGCAACCGGCCGGAGGGGACGCGGACGGCGGAGGCGGCGTGGTGAGAGCAGGCAGCGGCATGGACCGGCCCTGCTTACCGCGGCGCAGCGTCACATTAGCGTCAGCATGTGAACCACTAGTGGGTGTTGAAGGCCGAGCAGGCGTGTTAGAGTTGTCCCTTCGTGGTTTTTTGGTGCGACATTCGGGACAAAGCCAGCTCGCTATTATTTCTGATGAGAGTTTACCCATATCAGAAGGTGATACACTAACGCATAAGCCATGATAAAAGAATGAGCAAGTACAGCATTCCAGGCAGTTGTCATCCTCGATGGGACCTCGGCAGGCAGCGCACTCATGCATGGTGATTGTGTTTATAAACAACACACAATTAGATTAATGACTTGTACCATGAAATTTGTGAAGGCGCAAAACGATACGATTATCGTTGTCGTTTTTTCGACGAGTGCAGTGGTAGCGGGAACGATGTAGGTATGAAGCGGTTGGTTATTTCGGCCGCGGCGCTCAAGCGTCCGTAGCCCAGCGGTTAAGGTGCTCGGTGTAACACTCACCGATTCCGGTTCAAACCCCGCAGACGGCAGAAATTTTTTTCGACTTATTTAGCCAGTGTAGGGCTTCGGCGCCGGTCGGGGATCACAGCAGGGCGAAGCCCGGGTGCTCACAACAATTATAAATTTATTTAACAAATATTCTCAAAAAATCACGATACGTCCACACACGGTAGCGTCCGAGGGCAAGAATGACTTATAAAACAACAAAGGTAAAACGTTGCCTAGATGAAGCGACTAGTACACTCCGTAAACAGAAAAACAAAATAAAAAGTATTGTATAAATAAAAAATGTCTACAACAGTGTCTATAGTATCTTGAAATTTTTTTAAAACCCACTTATGACATGTGATGGTACTCCTTGTGTTAAACATTGCAGGATTATCAACTATAAGAACAACTTCTTAAAGTTGATAATTTCTGTTATTTTTTTGTCGCACTTCCAAAAGGTGGAAAGCCTTCACAGCACACATATCTTGTTCCTCCAACACGGCGTGTCCTTGATGTGCAGAAGCACTTTGCGAGCTTGCTAGATGAAGTCGGCTATTGAGACACAATCGAGCTCCTCTAGCTGTTTTCGCATCTGAACTTCGCTACTACTTAACATCAGGTGGGGTTATTCAATAATATTTTTTATTTCATTTTAGATTCTATGTTGGTGGCAATGCGAAAGTGTATGAAGGCGTCGGATGGTTCCACGAGGGTGCCCATACTTACAGGTACAACAGCCGCTCCATTGGGATCTCCTTTATTGGAAACTATAACAGTAAGTTTCGGCTTTGCAACACATTTAAAAAAAATACATACATACATACTCCCACATACTTTTCCCAAAAGGGTTCTAGATAGTGAATTATCTGCATCATCATTATCAGCTCAGCCAAAAGACGTACTGGACAACGACAAAGCATCAAAACTACCAGTTTTGAGTAAACTCGCCGTTAGTGATACCACATTCAGGATAATCAAAGTAGGGCTCCGAGGTGCCACATTGACAACAGCAGTGAAAGGTTGCGCTGACCGAGAGCATCTTGGACTTTGACAGAACGAAGTCTGTCCGGGCAGCTAGTTTAAAATAAAGATTTAAAAACAAAGATGTAGAGTAGACAATGTACTAAAAGCTAAAAAATAAGTCGGTAGGTCCTAGGTACCAGTCAGCATACCACTCTCCTCGTAGGGCATTGATCAGACAAAAAATAAAATCGTTGGGCGCACGTAACCTGCGTAAATATGTAAATAGCATTTTTATTATGATATAGCGGTTGACTTGATAGAAATTTCACACGCCCAACGGTTTTATTTTTATGTCTGATCAATACCCTAGGTTGATGAGGAGAGTGGTGTGATGACTGGTACCTAGAACCTACTGACTTATTTTTTAGCTTTTAGTACATTGTCAAATTTAAAAAAAAAATCGTTATCGCTTAATAAAAAAAAATTTTACTTATTTTTTTATTTTCAAGTTTTTAGTTTTTAATATTGTTACATACTTCTCATTCTTTTTAATTCACTCAGTGCCTCACTATTTCAAGGTTTTTTTCTTAACAATTTGTTACAATCAAACTCCTCAATACATAATCCTTCCAAAGACTTTATTACTCGACTCAGGGCTACGTAAGCTTGTCCTTCCTCAAACAATTTCGAGCCTAAATACACAACTGCGTGGTCTACGGTGCTGCTTTGCGTTTTGCCATTTTGTTGGCCGCCATATTGGATTTTCATTCATTATTTTCATAAAGAACTATTCTACTTACCAAGCCCTTTCATTTGATACCCATATTGAAGTAGTAGTGATAAAATATATGTAACCCGCCATTATGTAGCGGCAGCCATCTTAGATTTACAATGATACCGAATGCGTTGAATTATATTGTCATCAGAACTAAAGGTGTGTACCAAATTTCAGATCAATTCGTCAACCGGAAAGGGGTCAAATTTCAATTACTAGATTTGACCCAAACAAATAAACATATTATAAACAGGGCAAGCTAAATAAAACCGTTAAAAAAACCTTAGACATGGTTGCCAGCGCAGGTTGCCCAGATTATTGGGCATCATTTTGTGAGGGTGGTTTAGGTACTTGGACCCTGCTTCGCCTCTACCGTATTAGATTTAATCGGACGCGGTGGTACACTGAAGACATTTTTCAGAATAAAACAAAACAAAAGGTCAAATGACTAACCGTAGTAGAAGCGTTGAGGAAATACAGCAGTGAGTCTTTGCTCCATATTCACACAAACGATAACTTTCAATCACTAAGTTTCCACAAAAGGTTTGCCTACTCTGTGTTCACAAAATATGTTTTTCTTTGCACGAATACAATAACGGTACCGGAAAAAATACGATGTAGGGTTCATTCAAGCACAGGAACTTTATTATGTGTTATAGATAACATTACGAAGTCCCAAGATTTGAGACTTATGACCTTCCCATGAAGTGAGAAGGCCTGAGAACTTAGCAGTGAGAAATAATTTTATGCGATTTTTTTTTCTCTTTAGATGATGGCTACGTGCGGTTAGCGCATTTAGCCAGTGTCATAGTTATTTGTTATACAAGAGTGCAAAGTTGTTTTTTAACCGCGTGCTCAATATTGATGACCGAGCAAGCGAAGGATTCTAAAAAAATTAGAATCCTGAGCGTTAGCGAGGGAATCAAAAGAGCACCAGGTGAAAAATCTTTGCACTCGAGTGCAACACCTAACTTTTCATCCCACCTCAGCGAGGAAATGACTAAATGCAAAAAAAACAGTTACAATCACAAGATACTTTTATTTCAGTTTAGGTATTAACTACTACATTATGAAAGGTAAGTATTGTAATAATCTTTAAATTATAACAAACAATACTTAGGTATAATTAAGAAAAATTGAAAGTAACGTTGCTACAGTTACTAAGTGTAATATTTTTGTTAGGTACTGTAATGTTGGTGTTAGTAACTTGTGTACTGTAACACCCCGCTGGGTCGTTACTTAACGAACGGGGGGTTGTATCGAATAATAATGCTTTATAGCTTTAAATATTTATATTACTTTCAACATGAAATAATAACAATCAATTCGTCGTCGCGACCCGTCACCGAGTCCGCGATGTTCTTCTTTTTTCTCTTCTACTATATTTTAATGCAGGCCACCGTGGCTGCCAGTAAGTATGCCCGAGCAAGGAGTCTCGGTTGCTACAGTACTGATAAATTGGGAACCATGGAGGTAGAAGCAAATAGGTTTAATGATGTTTTGAATTCACAAACTTAGTGCACACGATGTTCTAAATTTAATTTACTTTATCCTCTAGGTCTAGGGGATAAAAACGGCTTTTGCACTCAGATATCGAAGAGCAAAAATACTCTTTCCGAGATAGGGGGATGAAAAAGTAATTTTTCTAACAAGTAATACATAAATAAACAATATTTCCTTCCTGTATGATGATGGTGAATGATAATAAAATGAGAAGTGATAAATGATATACCACTCAACCCCTCGAGTATCTCAGTAAAGATATTGTGGGGCTTTACTAAGCCAACACTCATGCACACTCACGAACACTTAACGGTTATTAACCCACCAAAAGTTTACCAAATGGGATGTAGCCATTATTTCACATTAATATTCGACATAACACAAACTTCTTTTCACCGCCATTTGTCTCTGTCATGTGCTAGTGTTAGGTCCATTGCCTTACGTTTAGTCTGATTATGTCGCCGCCTATCCATTGAGGTAACTTAATATTTTACTTTTTTATTTTTAAGTGGAAGTAAGACTAAAAACTGCCAAATAGGGGAAATAAATCGTGTAAAAGCGATTTTTGGCATAATTTTAGATTGTTGGGGATGGTGTCTGAAGCAACATACTCAAAGTACTGATGGATGGGGGTGACTCTAACGTGTAGAGGGGGTGTAAAGGTCCCTTTTTAAAGTTTTTCTTAAATAACTCGTAAACGGTGGCTCAAAGAAAAAATCTTCTACTCAAGCAATCTACATTAAATTATCAACAAAAAAGGTTTTATACATTTTTTCGCTGGGATCAATATTTAACGAGGTATTAAAGGAGAAAAGTTAATTATGATAAGTTCTCGCGTTTTAACGTATTGGGTCAAACTACTGGTGCGCAAGGCGCGCTCTTGTAGCGTTGGGCGCAAGGGTGATGGCAATGGCGTGAGCGCCAATGATAATGACAGCAGCTGGGATTGAAATAACTGTTGCAACAGGAGATGCTGATGGTACTATTGTCAGGTGCGGGTTGGATAAGGCTGCCGTTCATCCAACTGTTGTAATAGGTAATAGTTGGGAAGGATGTCGACGATGTAGATAATTAAATGTAGATTGCTTGAGTAGAAGTTTTTTTTAGCTTTGAGCCACCGTTTACGAGAGACACCATACCCTACAACTATGCCAAAAATCGCTTTTACACGATTTATTTCCCTTATATTTTCTTCGTTGAGTGGGCTAAATACAGTGAAAAATTAAATGTCTACCCGACCTAGCCAAAAATCGAACCTGGGTCTTCCGCAACCCGGGCGGCTGCACTGATCATTATGCTACCGGGAAGGCTGACGTAAGCACTGAATTTTTACACTGCTTTTTAATTTCGAGTGCTTTTAGCGGCACAGTGCCATCTATCTATTGAACCTTGAACTTGAACTTGAACTATCCAACGGTTATTGCAACCGATGGCTATGCACATTCATCTTTACAGATGAAATACCACAAAATTGATGACACAACGCTATAGTAAATTTTCCTTTTTTGATTTTTAAGTGCTAATTGCTGCACTAAAATCGAATAAAATATTTATAAAATACAGTGAACAAAATTAAATGCCTACCAGACCCATACGACTTATACGATTGCGGAAGACCCAGGTTCGATTCCTGGTTGGGTCGAGTAGGCCTTAAATTTTTTTTAATTTTTTTTTTAATTTTTATTTTTTTACTGTATTTTATGAATATTTAATGAATTAATTTTTTTTATCCTCTAGTAGCAGTAGTCCGGTTGTTAGTCCGGTTGACCGAACTACTCATCAATGTTTGTAGCATTGTTGTGTTCCGGCAGCTAGAGATAAGATAGCTAGTGCCTCAGTAGTTGAGGATCCGGGTGAAGTTCGCTTCCACCAATTGGCCTTATCATCACTTAACATCAGGTTTTCACCTGTCAAGGCACTGTGCTTACCCGCAAATATAAAAAAAAACACTTAACCCAACCTGGCATGAACCCAGAACGTTCTGATATCGAGCTAAGCACTTCGCTACTCGGGTACCAAGACGTTTGTTTGACTATTATTTTAACGAGCTGCTGTTTACTGCTGTTTACGCATCTGGACTCCGCTTCTGCTAAATATTAGAAGGTACTTTCTATATTTTTATTTTTTACAGATGACACACCGACGACTGAGATGCTGAATGCCGTGAAGGCCCTACTCAAGTGCGGAGTGGAGAAAGGCCACTTGACCTCAAGCTACCACGTGGTGGGGCACAAACAGCTGATCGCCACCGAGAGCCCGGGGCGGCGGCTGTACAACAAGATCAGGGCCTGGCCCGAGTGGATGGAGGACGTCACCTCCATCAAGATTTAACTCTTACACCGTTAATATTAAATGAGAAAGAACTGCCGAATATTGTTTCATTTGCAACAGGAAAGCTTTTGACCTTGGTTTTTTTGGTAAGTCACGAAAATGCCCCATGGTGGAAGCGTACTCCACCGGGAGTACCAAACCACTTAGGAACTGCTTCCAACTGTTGGAACACATCAATGCAACTGTTGGGCAATAACCTTAATCGTTGAAATCAAGTTATCGCTAGAATTGGTGGGGTTTGGCTTAATCGCCCCTCGCTTGCTAAATGCAATTTGCTGATGACAAACAATCGCAGGGTATTCGTAGAAAAAATCGAACACACAATTGAGAATTGAATTCAGGACCTCTGAATATCGGGCCGAGGGCTTTCCCAGGAGAGACGTATACAACGTGTAACAGAGAGTGTGGTAAAAATGAACAGATTCAAAGTGTATCCGATCAAAATCTTGTATGCAGAGTTAATAAGATATAATAATAATTAAGTTTAATTTGTGATGCGATTTTTCATTTAATATTTCTTTTGTGAAATCACTTCATAATAAACAAGTTTCAGACCTTTGCGTACTTACATTTATGATCACTGCTGCTTGCTTATGCGCGCCTAACGCGCATGACTTCACTAATATAAATATTTCTGTTACACGTTGTATAGGCCATAAATAATGAAATTAAATATCTGTCATTTATAAAAGAGGCGTTTATTCTTGGAGATTTCAGCACAATAGAAATAAGACAAATGTGTTTGAATGTAACGAACATCACTGCTAAAACCATTATTAGCAAATTGAGGGCATACATGATGGCTGCAGTACAAATTGGCATTTGTACGCCCTCGCAAAAATAACGATGCCAATCAGTTGCGCTAATTAACATCAATTTATTATGTTTCACAAATAAACGAATAAATAAATATATCAACAATGCATCAAGTACTTGGATGTCAAGCCTACTTAAAAAGTACTAGGGTAAAACTCTGTAATACGCCCCAGTTGACAAAATGCCCCACTAGCTTGTCACTCATACTAACACAGTTTCGCAGCGCACAAGTATTCGTACGCGTAGGCGCCAGTCGATCAACAACATGGCTGCCGCTTACACGTAATGATTGTTGTTATTTTCATAAATATTGCAAAATAAAGCTTTTTAGCGCAGAAACAATTTGTGGTAAGTTTCATATGAATTATTATAACTTTAGTACATTGTTTTTTGTGTCAAACTTGTCCGCACGATGATAAAATATATAAAATAACCTTTATGTTTTGAGTGTATCGAACGTTATAAACCTTAGATTTGTTGATTGAATCGCGGTGGGGCGTTTTAAATATTGTATTTTACAATATGCCCCGGTGCTTGGTATGTAAAACGCCCCATTATTTGAATAACGTAAATCTATACGTCCATATAGGCCTTTGTCCAGTATTGGACGTCTTTTGGCTGAGATGATGATGATGATGATGATACGTCCATATTATTTATTCAAATATTTTAAATGCGAAAGTAACTCTGTATGTCTGTCTGTTCACGACAAAACCGCTGGACCGATTGTGATGAAATTTAATATGGGTATAGTTGAAAGCTTGGGGAAGGACATAGGGTAATTTTTATTGCGATAACAGGTTCCCGCGGGATCGCTTATTTACGCGGACGTAGTTGCGGGCACTAACTAGTGTTTCATAATAGTGTATTAATTTTTCAGACAATGTCTTAAAATTATGAGCGAAATACACTGCAAGCTTCATGGTCGGCAGAAAACTTGGCTGAAGCTATGCAACAGGTGCGAAGAAAGACTCTGGGTGTCAATGAAGCCTTGAGAAATTTCGGGATACTATTCAGAACAATCAGAAAACACCTTTTATCGGGAAAATCGAAAGTTCCTCTGTACCAGTACATTTTTTAAAATAGTAAAAGTTGATTATTTATTTTATAGGTCAATATTTACGAATCTGTTAAGTTTAAACCTTGTCATCATTACCGTACTAATACGTTTGTGTTTGATTGTTATGTTTCCATAAAAAAATATTTTAATATTATCATATAAATATGATTTAAATAGTGGGGCATTTTAAAACATAGGCGAGGCATATTATGCAATGGTCACATGACAAAACGCCCCACTAAAGATTTATAAAAAAGAAATGTTTACCAAGTTTTCTTACAATTAAGATGTTTGTAATAAATGCCATAACGTTCTCAAAGAACTAATTTATGTTTCTAAATAAAGATTTGATTATAATTTTGATTACTTTTATTTTAGTAAGTGTTTAAAAAAAAGTAGGGCGTATTACAGAGTTTTACCCTATAAAAAATAAACTTAAACAATATTTCAATATAAAATTTAAGGCGTAGAATTCCTATATGACTCAATCAAGCGTAATAACGCTTGATTGAGTCATATAGGAATTCTCTCATATTCTTTTACACAATCTTTAATATTAATATAGTTAATAATGCTATTACCAGACTTAAGGCGCCTCTTATGTGTAGCGCCTATGTTTTCAGTACCGCGAATTAGTCGTTCAAGAAGGTTTACTCTTTCTTGCAAGTTAAAGAATAAAATTGAAAGCAATGGAAGAATTAAATTGAAGTTGAAGAGCGAATGTATTTATTGCAATGTTGCAAAGCTGCTACACTATGTCATTGATAACTTTTGAAAGTTTTCCTTGACTTATTCACGTCAACTAACTTTTCGGATAATCGTATTCCTGAACAAAATTTTATTTATAAAACGTTACCTTCTTTCACGAGTTATTATGCAATATAAAAATAGCCTTCGTTAGTCTATGTACTCGTTTATATAATTGAGCATCTAATTATTTTCTATTGCAACACTGCATCAGTTTTTCCAAGATACCTAAATCGCGTCTCGTTCCCCAATTTCCTGTGTTTGTTTTACCGTGTTATTTTGGATTCCTGCCTAATCTGTTTCTTTAGGATCTGAGCTTCGCCTTTTGTGGAGCTAAACCTTGCTTTTATAAGATCGTTGTATTAGGCTGTAGTCTGGCCCATAGGATATTAGTTTCCGCCATTACCAACTAAATGTTACGGTTGGTGGGAGCACTTCCTTTCAAGATAAATATTATTAAGTTGTATTCGTTGTCTGTCATTGAGGACATACTTTAACATTGTCTGGACTTATTTGGATTTTGACTTTTATTAAGTAGTCGAATTTTATGGGTCGGTCTTATTAGCCTTACGGTTATTACCTTTAATTTTTTGTAATTTTCTGCCAGTCAAATTTAAGAGTTTATAAAGAAGTTAAGTGTAGTTTTTTACTGTCACACGTGCTCTTGCAGGCAATGACACAAGAGTAGTAAGTAGTATTACAAAGAAGGTTATTCCTTGCAGCTTGGTTTTAGCTGGTCGATGCGCATCACATTCCGTACAACTGGTCACTCTTCGCTTTCTTGGAACTGCAACCTGACCTCGTACTGCGACCGGTACCAGATCCACCAGCCGAGGGCATGGCGCGTCGCCGCTGACACTATCCAGCAGTAGTAGCACACCTGGGAACAAGTTAATGATATTAATTAATAAATTCCAACAGCTGATAATAAACCAATGTTTAATTCGAAACCATTTATTTACAGCACGTGTGAGACCACATCTTTCGCAGTGCTGCATCGTGGTGACGAGATTGTTAAGCGTAGCAACATGTCATCATAATGCCATCTACTATATTTTATATGTACTAATAACTAAACTCAACTGTTACAAAATAACTTGCAGGTCGGTGTAGTAAGACAAACCCATAGCAGAAGGTACTTCTGCTTCATTGACTGTCTTCTCATCAGAACTCTGTTTCAGCCTAACATCAGGTGGAGCAAAGACATCTTTTTTGTTTTTTTTTTATATACGTAGTACGGCAAATGACTACATTTCACCTGATGTTAAGTGAATATGGAATGCAGATGCGACGACAACTGGTGCAGAGTGAAAACAACGTGCTGCACTGAAGCTGAATTAAAATATTTATTGGAAAGATATAAGTTTTTCTTCCAAGAGCGTTCAAGAAGTCTCAACAATTTGGTCATTATTTAGGATAACTATTGCAGTACCTCCTGGCTGGGCTTAACGATAGCGAGAATCAGAATATCGCTTGTGTTAAACGTTCTAAACCTCTTTGAACTCCAACCGGACAAAACAATAATTGGACCCTAGACACGAACAAGTAGCGTTTGCCGGACAACCTTTTAACAATATTCACGGATGACTTACGGGCGAAACGATTTGCGCTGCCAAGGTATTTGTTTAGCTCAGCAATGCACACTTTGGGATGGATCGCGTTTTCCGTTTTCTACTTCCAATAATAATTTCAAAGTACTATTCTAACTGTATGTACCTACAATTTAGTATGGATCTCAATGTGACCAACATCTTATTTTCCCTTCGAAATAACAGTTAAACACTTGGACACTACGACAGATTGAAAGAGACAAAAAATAAAAAAGGCAGTGTCTAAAATCGGTTGAAAGCAACTAAAAGAGACTAAACAATAGAAACAATGACTAAACGAGCCTAAAAATACTAAAACAAACTAAAAGTAACAATTATATATTAAAAGAAACACTAAATGGGACATTAAAAGAGTACTACTATCCAGATTTCTGTCAGTTGCGTCATAAATAGTTACGAGTGCTTGTTCCAAGCATAATGCATGACATATTTAAACCCACAAGCGTCAATAGCCGGTTTGAAGTTTGTAGTTTGCCGGTTGTGCCGAATATAAATCTAGTCCGATACAATGGGTAGGGCGGAAACATATCAGGTTATGTGTGGAGACCCGCATTCGCGCTTTACAAAGTAAGCGATGTATACAATTTATAAAATGTTGCAGAGATAACATTGCTTTGAAATAACTTTCAGCGTGTATAGGCAGATATACATTTAGCACCATATTAATCGATGCAGCATATTGTGGTCATAAATGTCTTAACATTAATCAATTAAAGGAAACATTATTGTTTCTTTTTTATAGTATGTTTTTGAGTGAGTCTAGCAACAAATTTGATTTAAACATAAATAGACTGTAATCGAGGAGCTCGAAGGCACAGTGGTTAGTTAACGCGCCCGGTCTGCGAGTGCTAAGGTCAAGCAACTTTCGCACAGGCCGGTCATCAGATGGGCGACCAAAAATATATCATTTCGAGCTCCTCCGTGCTTCGTAAGGCACGTAAAGCCGTTGATCCCGGCCGCATTAGCAGTCGTTAACATTAAAAGATGTTAATTCTATTATTTTTTTATTTAGTTAGCACGGCAAATGACTCCACTCCACCTGTTATTAAGTGGAAATGGAGTCCAGACGCGAAGTCAACTCGTGCAGCGTCAAAACGCAGCATCAGTCACTCTCACCCTGCCGGCCCACAAGGTGCCTCTTCACGCCTCGATTGAAGGACTCCAAGTCACTCAAACAAACAGGGAGCTGTCAACAAAGACGCTTCCTCATGCGAAAGCTGGCAAGGCCATCTGTTGAGCATGGAAATTAAAGAAAGAGTACTATAAAAATCAGAAGTAAGAAAGCCATACGTTGGTTGCAAAGGAAATCTTATGAGGTTTTAGGGATTTTTACTTTGCAGGTAAAATTAGTAAATAGGCTATATGCTGTCCCTCTGTACTGTATAAGGCCTCCAGCATTGAAATCAAGTCGTCGCTATAATTGATGGGTATTGGCTCAATCACCACGTTTGCCAAATGCGGTGTTGGTGATTACAAACCCGGGCTATACGTCGATAAATCCGAAACACGTTTTTGCTGACCTGGGAATTGAACCCAAGGCCTTTGGGTATTGGGCCGAGTGCCTTGCCACTGGGCCACCAAGGCATTTACTTTGCAGGTAATACAGATAAAAAAGAAAAGTGTAATTTTTTAAATGTATTTTTTTAAATACATTTATTATACAATGCGTTACTCACGAGCGTCATACAAGCCAGTACAAACGTGGATGCCAGAGGCCAGGGCGTGGCGTGGCTGTCTTGCATCATCAGCCCCGCGAGGGTGCGACCTGATAGCCAAGCAGCCAGTACCGCGAGAGGAGACATCAGCATGATTCCCAGACTGTCCACCATCAACTGGAAAACATAAACACTAAATTGTTACACTGTTATTATTTTATCTGTAGTGTAGTAGTTAGACTGCTGGGTTCAGACTTTCAGCTCCAAAGCTATAAATATAGCTCATTAATCAATTTCAAAGTAAAAAGTGTTGAATAATTTCGGCGGGCTGGTTAGAACCACGATAGCTCAATTGGAAGAGCACCTGACCCGGTATGTCAGAAGGGTGCAGGTTCAAATCCTGCTAGTTGAAATTTTTTCAACATTGGTGTTTTTGTAATTTGTTCGCAACAAAATTTGCGTTAAAAATTATTTGAACATTTTATTAATCAATTAAGAAACATCAATAATCATCATTTGCACTAATAAATAAAGTACTAAAAGCTAGTAGCTCGAGTCTCCTGTTGAGCATGAATGCCTGTGCCAGGAGGCTTTTTTTCAGTTTAGGCTACAAATAGCTCTTATGAACGTCATTATGCCATCGCGCATCGGTTCGTAAGTCTACTCTGTGCGGGAGACCTTGTACTGAGAAGAAGCGGCAAGAAACTCAGGAAGTGTCAAGCTCTTTTCTCCCATACAGCGTCAAAGAATCATGTCATCACTACAACTACACATCACACACTATTGCCAAATGCAGGTTAATCACATATTTGAGCTACGCATCAAATATGAAATACTTTAACTCGATCTAGGAATTGAACCCAAGACCTCCAGAGAATATGGGGCCGAGTGCGTTGCCAATGGTTAAATTACCAGCGGGGTCAATTATGTTGTTCTCGGTTAGGTTGGTGGTAGGTTTTTTAAAATTCACCTTGCTAGCTATCACCATTTGATTTAAGTCTGTTACAGTGCGATTCAAATAGGATGGGGGCTGTGAAGTATGCTGCGAGGTGTGCCTCGTTCTCCTCGCCCTGTAACGTCCCGCTGAGACACCTTAAATTCGCTACTGCGACGCGACTTGTGACTAACTTCACAGCCGCCATCCTATTTGAATCGCACTATACCATGATAACAATTTTTATAGCATTGTATAAGATAAGATAGTCAGTTTCTCAGAGTGAGGCTTCTATATTGGGTAGTTGAATGGTTGATGAAAAAGAAGAATTTGTCACAGCAACTGTCAAACCGATTTTTTAAACAGATAAAAACAAATGGGAATGGCGACCTGCGACGTCACTATTGTGTTCCGTCAATTGAGCGTTTATTAAAACTTTATAGGTTTCAGAAACTTACAGATTTCATTTTTATGTTTAATGTTCTGGAATTAATTATTGTTTTTGTCAACTTCCCTATTGATACTGAGTGATTCATCATCGGCCTTATCATCACTTACCAATAAGTAAGATGGAGGTCAAACGTTTTCCTGCTATTGTATAAAATAACCCATTACCGCGCCTTCATTGTGTAGTGGGTGTGTGTAAGTAGCATTATCATGACGATGACGTAGTTACAAAATAAGGGAAGTCAGGAGGTAAGTTTAATATATACCACGCTCGAGCAACGCACTCATAAAACCTTTCATCAGCATCTTCGGCTCATTATATCCCCACTGCTGGGGCACGAGCCTTCCTTATGGATGGATAGGGAGAACGCGCCATAAACCACCACGCGGGCCCAGTGCGGATTGGTGGTTATTAATGACTGCTAATGCAGCCGGGACCAACGGCTTTACGTGCCTTCCGAAGCACGGAGGAGCTCGAGATGATACATTTTTGGTCACCCATCCGATGACCGGCCTTGGCGAAAGTTGCTTAACCCCAACACTCGCAGACCGGGCGCGTTAACCACTGCGCTATCGAGCTTATCACATCACACTAATATTATAAATGCGAAAGTGTGTGTATTTTTTTGCTTCTTCACGCTGCAACGGATGGATGGATTTGGATGAAATTCGACATGCAGATAGTTTATAACCTGGATTAACACATAGAATACTTTTTTTCTCGATATTCCCACGGGAACGGGAACCACGCGGGTGAAACTGCGGGCGGCACGGACACGAAATCTCGCAACAGCTGCACTCGGACTGTTTTCAGCTGTTGTAAGATGTCGTGTCTTTGAGAGGGTTTGTACAAACCTTACCTTCTGCAGTCTCCTTACTTTGTGACGTAGTGGCAGCAAATCACAAGCGATATTCGCAGATTATCAATCCCTTAACATAAAGCCCTTAGGAAAGCTTGTATTAATACAATAAGCATGTAACTTAGGAGCTCGATGGCGCAGTGGTGAGGAGCTCGATGGTGCAGTGGTTAACGCGCCCGGTCTGCGAGTGCTGAAGTTAAGCAACTTTCGCAAAGGCCGGTCATCGGATGGGTGACCAAAAATCTATCATCTAGAGCTCCTCCGTGCTTCGGAAGGCACGTAAAGCCGTTGGTCCCAGCTGCATTAGCAGTCGTTAACAACCACCAATCCGCACTGGGCCTGCGTGGTGGTTTATGGCCTGTTCTCCCTATCCATCCATAGGGAAAGTTCGTGCCCTTGCAGTGGGGACGTATTTGAGCTTGCGATGAAGCTTGTACCTAATACAATAACACATTTGTAAGACAATGTCGTTAATGGTCAAAGTTGGCGCAATCTCGTCAATCACTCTCCGACGACATGAGAAGCACATCAAACAATCGATGTCAGTCCCTACGCAGAAAGAATAAAGTACGATCACTACAAACTTAGAAGTACCTATATCTATGAGCCTATTGCGAAAGAAAAATTCTGTTTTGCACCTAGATTTGCGAAATATTATTATCTATATATTAATATGTGAAGCAAAAACTTTGTACCCGTTTTTACGAAAATTGGGCGGCCGGAGGAGTATGACATTTGGCACACTTATAGTTTATATATAGAAGGTTATCCAAATGTTAATATTTTTTTTAAATTATGCATAAAAATACATTAAATCAACAAAAACAACATTACACACACTACCATGTATTTGACACACACGCATATTATGTTTTTGACACACATGTATTGTTTGTCTTTAATGCGGCCGACCTCTGTCAATGCCAATCCAAACTCACATTCTATCTTTTTATTTATTTTTCATTGCTAAGGATACAATCCGTACAGCCTTAATAAAATTGCGGTCGAATTTCGACCACTGGGCGACCACTAGTAAGAATAATTACGGGATTATTACCATGTTTTTTGTTGAGCTTGAGTATCTGATAATTCGGCACAGTTGCATGCACCATGATCACGGATGTACTGATAGAATAGAATAGAATATTTGCTAAGAATATGGTTGGTATTACAAGAAGTAGGTCATATTTATATAGTTTCACATATTCTGCCATGTAGACATGATGTACCATGTATGTACCATATGCCTGATGAACCAGTACATCATCAAGGCGCATGCAACTGTGCCGAAATATCGGATACTCAAACATAATTATTATTGTAATGTAAGCGACCATGGTAAATTAAAAAGTTATATATTGTTATTTAAGGCCAATGTAAGTCAAGAGACATTGAAATACCTTTTTCCTGGAGCGATACTTTTATTAGAAGTTATAATAAGAATATTATCCTATTTGAATAGATTTACTGTGACCTTATTTGGGGAAATGAGATTTTGGCATGACGAAAAAGGCAAGGCATAGGTAATAAAGTAGCATCACTATTCTTTAATTTTGTGTCATGCTATCATAGGTTTTCTGCAAATCCTATGTAGCTTATGGGTAGCAAGTTTATATTAACTATACATCCTACTAATAATTCAGTTTGTCAATGTCTCATCTCCTCTTACTTTAATTGAGGAAATGTAGAAAGATCCTATAGGTCAATTTCTAACAGATTCAAGAAAAATATCACACGGGCTGCTTTAACATGTCTTGTGTAAAGTTTAATAGATGGTAATTAGGTCTCATTTATTTTAAGAGTTAACTTTTCTTAAATGTATAAAAATGATAGTATTGACTTAAAAGGCTTAATTCAGATATTTCTATAATTCTAAAATTCAAAATCCCGTGCAAAGTAATATAAAAATAGGTATTTTTGAAAATTAAATTATTTCAATATGGACGAACACAGTACAACAAAATTAGAAGGCCCAAAGGGCCAGAATGTTTTGGGTTAGTTCAAACCACAGACAAGGCCTCGTTCATCGTCAACAAGTTCCATTGATTAACTCTTCCTTCATTAACAATAATTAGTAGGTAGAACCGCAAGCATACCATTCAATCAGATTGAAAAACGAAAATTAAGCTTCAAGATACTGCTCCAAACTTAAATCGATGGTTAACAGATTCTTTGACGACATCGTTATCGACCGAAAGCTTGCTAGTGGATGACATGAACATACGTCTTAAACAATTTATAAGGGAGAAAAACGCCTATACTGTCCCACGACTTTATTCTGTCTAATGATAATGTACTTCAATTTACATACAATTTTAGTATATGACCCATTTGATATTGAAATTTGAGACATTGAGATTATAAAATTCACGCAACAGAGGTCGTTTTATGTTGTCCGGTAACAGACATTCAATCAATACTATGCTTACATAGACTATAATACTGAAATAGACATTAAGTGCTATTATGAAAGCGTATTATAAAAAGTGGTGGATTGAAAAGTATGTAACTAAATTTCACGATGTTATTAATCACGTAAGGCAATGAGGTGCTATTTCATTGAAAAGTAACGGTACGAGTAAGCAGTGTTATATGTAAGTATAAAAGGAAAGTTCATAAAAACATGATTTTTAATGAACTGTTCAATAACAGTTATTCTGTTTTGCGTAACACCGAAAATAATTTTTGATATGTCACCCTGAAAACGTTATATTTGATAATGAAACTCACGTGTGAAAAGTTGTTAACGGTAAAATTGGTTAAATATATGTAAAATCAGCGCTTTGCATGCTGTTATTGCTTTATTAAAAACTGAAATGAAATCGGAATCTACCAAAATAATGCTTTAAAATGTTACCTGTGTACATTTAAAAAAAAAAGTTGCTATGCTTTGTATTAACATTTATATATCAAAAACGAAGTAATTTTATCGAAGGTACTATAAGATTCATAAATATTTATATTCTTGAGACTGCTAAAAGTTTAGAGCAATTAATGCGATAACCTAACCGTCTGAACGCAAATTGGTCATTATTTCAATGTCAATATTTACATAATTTAATATTAGGTTCACCAGTAATGTTTTAACTAGAAACTTTTAAAACATTTGCATAATTATTTTATTTGTTAGAGCATGTTGCATGTGAAAAAATAAAACATGTATGACACTTGTATTGCTACCTTCTAAGAGAGTATTTGTAGTGCGATACTGTAAACAAGTTTCAAGCCTAAAAAGCGAAATCCACAGAGATTCTTATATGTATTCTGTTTAACTAGAAAGTTTCGACATAATGTCAAAACCATTACAAGGTCAAGCGGATTCCCTTATAAGTGGATTCTGTCAATTAAGTGATTTCGAGATCAAAGGATGATGCCAGGGTTTCTATGAAATTCAATAGCTATGTGTGTTACATCGCTGGATAGGTACTTTTGAGCTGAAAAAGTTACTATAGCGCCAAGTTCCAAATCTTAGTCCATTCAAAGTTATTTTTTATTAAACATAGTATTTTACAAGATCCAAAAACAATGTTAACAAATGTTCAGTTTTCAAAAATGTTAGTGTTAAACAGATGTTATCGTTAACTAATGCTTTTTTATAAATAAAACAACGAGAACATATTTTAAAAATAAACATTTATTTAATTATCATAGTCTACAATGACGTCATTTAAAAATAAGGCTGGGCCTACAAATCCCTTGTCTATATGCGCACAGGTCTCTACAGTAAGTCGTCCCGTCATGCAGATACAATATCTTTGAAAAATATTATTATTGTAAATTAATAAGTAACAGTAGTACATTCTAGCTCTCACGTGTCGCGACTGTATACGACCACCATACTCTTTGTACAGCTTTTCTCATAATGTCACTAATATCACTGAATTGCGCTGTACTGAAGTCATGGGTGACATTGTAGTGTTGAGGTAATTCGTCCCAGAAGTTACTCTCTAGGTGTACTTGACATACTCTGGCGCTATCGGGAATGTACAGCTTGTGTTCACAGAAAGTGTGTATTTTAATGACTTCTGGTATTCTATGACGAGTGATGTTACGACAGTTGAGGAAAATACAATGCCTGGCAGTGTTTGGTGCTCGTGAATAATCGGGAACGTGAATTACAGTTGCGATTTGTGCTTGTGGCTCGTAGTTTGCTTCTTGTGGAGGAGGCGGTCTGACTGCACTGTCTTTGCCAACTCCGATGGCACACACTCCGGGTGTTATCAAATACAATCTGTAAAAAAGTATACTTATTAAACATTTTTCTTTTTATATATACATCATAGCGCAATATATCTTTAAGTACTTACTTCTAACAATGCATTGCTTGAATGTATGTTGCAATCTCTGGTCGCATTCTTGGAAGTTCACTAGTCATAAGATGTCGCTGGTATCTTCCGCGATAGAATCCTCTACGACACATGAAACAGTTCCGTGAAACTTTCAAAGTAATAAACAATAGTACAATCGAAAAGCACTTCAATAATTCTTATTTTGAAATAAGCCGAATGTCAATTAAACAGGGAACGAAGAAGTCCAAGAGCCGCAAGTCGCCGATCCGTGCCGCTAACCAGTTTCATTGTCCTGATATTTCATAATGAGTGGGAGTGAGACAGACCGATAAAAAGGTTTGTGACTCAATGACGCAAATGTAACTGTATGTTAGTATTTACACAACGTGTATACAGTACAGAAATGCAAGTAAATAGAATTACTTGGCTGCTGCTAAAACTACCATGTTTAATAAAGAATAAATATATTAATAAAGAATAACTCTGAACGGATTAAGACTTGGAACTTGGCGCCATAGTAACTTTTATTCAGCTCAAAAATACCTATCCAACGATGTAACACACATAGCTATTGGAAGGTGGGACCAGGATTTGCATCCTCCTTTATCGAATCGAATCGCTTTGCTTTTATTGAAAAAACTTAATAAGTCTAACAAAGGAATCATAACGTACCTGCTTAGCATTCTGACTTAGAACCCACATGACTAAAGCCCTGGGCACGCCGTATCTGTGCACCCGCTTAGTTACGTATCTCGTTCCACAAAGTTCACATCTCGACTTGCCAGACTCCGTCAGCCATCTTTCTAGACACTTCACATGCACTCTTCCGACGGTACCACGACATGAGCACGCCGATATAAGCTGCCCAAGCTCATTGGACAAAGCCTCTCCCCCGTGACAGATACGACACATATCTTCCAGGGAATGGTTACTGTTTCTGTTAGGTTGCTCTTCAGTTGCTTCTGTTAAATTAGTAACGTGGTTCACATAAACCTCCACTTCTTGTTCCCAATCAATAGCTGCTATTTCCACTGAACGACGAATAATTTCACTGTTCTTTTGTTCGAGAACTAATAATTTACGTTTTGGACTTCTCACTTTTACTCTGTGCTGTCTGGGGTGCTTCTCTCTCCGTAAAGGAGTTTTATCTCTATTTGCTGGTCTCGCGTCCCTCATTTTTGGTGCTGCTACTTTAAGCAGAGCATCATGGGATGCATCTGTTGTTGTCTCGTCTGCGTTATAAGTGTTGAATAGGTCAATGTTACTAGAACTGGCGGTGACGTCCTTGTCAACATTTGTCTTATTTTTTAAGGTAGATGTAGAACTCTCGCATTCTGCAACTATTTCCAAGGTGCTGGACGTTTTGGAATTGTTGGCAAACATTTTGTTTTTTGATTTCGACGATCTCATAGACATCAAATTAGTCACGGCTGCTTTAGTATCTTCGTCCTGGTGGCTGTTAAAATACAGACATTTCAAATGAGATCTTTTTAATTCTTTACGCTAATTCTGGGCTAATTGTGAAATCAAAGTCGCATACAAAGAAGGAGTACGGATTTTAATAGTGTTTTAATTGGTGAGTGAACATCGGAAGTAAGTGAACATTTTATATTTTGTCACAGTCAATAGTCACTGTCGTCAAAACTGTTCTGCTAATGGCTGATTTACATAAGACCAGTTATTAGAGCCACTTTTTTTGCTGAGCCACTACTATCACGGTGTCAGCTATCAAGACCGTGTTGCTTGATCTTTATTTTGTTTTATTTCACAAAAAAAGCGCTTTGCTTTCATCACATCTAATGGTAAATGACAATAATGCCAAAGATGGAAGCGCATTTCACCAGGGATTCTCAACTACTAAGGATTTGGCTAGAGATAGCTGATGCCTGTTGCCATAACAACAATGTGAGTAGCATTGTTGTATTCCGATAGTTACAGATGAGAATCTGTAACTCACATTGTTGTTATGGCAACAGACTTAGATTAGATGGTAGTAGCTAGTCAGGAGGACCCAGCACAAGCTCTACAACCGACAAAATCAAGTCCAATAGTTTGTATCCCCTCTTGAGAATCGCACCCTCTGTCTTGAGACCGGTAATTCAAGCACAAGACCACTGAGACGTTAAGACTATTTAGCATCAAGAATAAACATTCCTAATCATTTTGATATGCTCGTAGCAGTCTACTGCTAAGGCTACGAGGCGTCCTGCATCGACGTCGGCGACTGCATTGCCTTATGTAAATCTGCCACAACAAGTAAATTACAATGACACAGTTCTTTCTCGGACCTTCAATCTAACTGTACCTGTTCTGCAAACCATTTTGCATTTTGGACGAGTCCCGACCGCCGATATCATTTTGTACTGAAAATCTCCGACGCCTCGTATTCGGCATTTCACAGGAATTTACCCGGTTTTTGTGTTATTTCTTTATTTTTTTTTATAACAAAACAAACTGATTTATTAAAAATTTACTCCTTCATTTTGACAAATTGACTTGTTGAGTGTGTTTTTTCCTCTAATTTGACAAATAATTGCTAAGTTTGCTTTGAAATGAGGTTGGATTATATTCATAAAAAATAACACGTTTTCATTATTTTGATAATTTGCAGTATATAGTATATTCTTTATTGCATTAAAAACACAGACAGAAAAAAATGATGAGCATAGTAAAATTTTTGGATGTAAAAAAAAAACTTTTAAAGTCATCTAAAGGTGGAATGGGAGTTTGATGTATACTCGTAGGTAAGTTGAAGGCGCAAAAATGTAAACTATAAAATTTCCATTTTAAATAGTGATAATACAATAAATTCATCATAGTTACATAGTAATATGCGTATACTTTTAGTAGTTTTGTAATATATATCTACGCTATACTATCAAAATGGACAATAGCTAAAGGCGATACAATTCGTTAGATAGGAATATATCCTGATATTTCAGTGTATATTTATTTATGGTATTTTTTCTGTTCCACGTACCGTAAAATTGGTTGAACTTCACAGAATAGATTTCAGTTTGACATTTTGATTAGGGATTAGTGTAGTGAGCGATACAGTATGTATGTCTTGTATGTCCTTCTCACGTCCTTCTCCCAAAAAGAGGTAAACAGAGCATTAAAATCACCGATTTTGAGTAAACTCATCATTAGTGACCTCGTCGCGACATTTATATACATATAATGGCTTATCCTGAGAGATTCAACATCGCCGAGCCGAAACTGCTGAAGCCAATTAGATGACATTTGGACTGTAGGTTAATTGAGTGATGAAACCAGCTACTAAGAAAGGATTTTACGGAATTGAATAAGGGATGAAAGTTTGTATGAAAGTCCGTCAGTTTTGAAAGTAAAATACATGAAAATTAGTGTTGAGAAATGTCAAAATACTCATCGCCATAACAACGAGAAAAACTTGTACTTCAAAATTAATTAAATGTGATTGTGAGTATAATAATTTCTGCCAACTTCTAAAACTTTAATATTTCTTAACATGGCGACTTCCGTCATTTGTGAACCGATTTTTTCTATGTACATTAAAGGATGGAGTATTACATCACATCATCGGATAGGGAGAACGGGCCATAAACCACCACGTGGGCCTAGTTCGGATTGGTGGTAGTTAACAACTGCAAATGCAACCGGCACAAACGGTTTTACGTGCCTTCCAAAGCACGGAGGAGCTCGAGATGATACATTTTTTTCTCACCCATTGTTAAGTCAAACGTTGATTACGTATACCTAGCTATACACACACTGCATAGGTATCCATGTATCTATGATGCGTTGGCCAGCCGCCGCGCGGTGCGTTTAGTTGCAATAAATTGTCATAGCGTGTGGACCTGTTTTTAATTTCTAATATCACCTTCACGCCAAAGTAAACCTTAACACCCAGAACACCCATTAAATTACCGATCTTTGCGAAAGTTGTTTAATCTTAGCAATAGCGAAGCAAAATTATTCTAGCAAATAATTATAACTTACGCACGGCTGGGCAAAGGCATCCTTCATCGTTGAAACTAAGTCATCACTACGATTGATGGGTAGTGGCTTAATCACCACGCTTGCCAAATGCGGGTTTGTGATTACACACGCGGGCTATGCATCGAATAATACGAAACACACTTTGCCTGGAATTGAACCTGGGAATTGAACCTGTGGACCTCCGGGGCTCCGGCTATCGGACCGAGCGCTTTGCCAAAATTATTATTATAAAATTTATTAATTACAATGCTGTTAATATTTGGTTACAACAGCTGTTGTATATACATTTCTCATCAGAAAAATCGAAACACCTTGCAAGTTTATGTTTTATAAGGATTATCAGAAAAATGGGTATATTTAGGAATATATGTCAAATGTCGTTTAATAGTATATAATATAAGGTTTTCAAATCCTAATGTTAATGTTCTAAATTAAAATAAAATTTTCATAGGTTTCGTATTTTGTTCAACAAGTCAAAGGCCGGCAACGCCTCTGCGATTCCTCTGGTTTTGCGGGTGTCCATGGGCGGCGGTAATTCCTCTCCATCGGGTGACCCGCCTGCTCGTCTGCCTCCTTCTTATATTAAAAAAAAAAATTAACCCTGTATGGAGTATGAATGAAACTGATAAAACAACACACTCTTATTACTGTTTCCATACGATTCTTCATCGATTAGAATTTTCGCTTGTCATGTAATGGCCAGACTGCCAGCTATACAATCATGTGATTTTTTTTATGGAATGAAAACTCTTTTGTTTAAAATTAGGACAGAAACCATAAAAACGGGGAAGTGTTTCGATTTTTCTGATGAGAAGTGTATATGCTGGTAGCGGATAGTGAACCTTAATTAAACTTGTCGTGGTAGTTGCGTAGTCTAATTGGTATCTTCATTTTAGTGGAAGCATCCTTTGTGATAGAGATAAGCTAAACTATCGAAGTACGAATTGAATAATAGGTTCCTTATCATTTTCCACTGGAATTACTTAGGTGTATCCGTTTATTTTGCATGGTTGGGAGAATCTGAATCAGTCATTGTCATTGAGGAGCTCGATGGCGCAGTAGTTGAGGAATTACTAAGGTCGACTGATTATATGTAAAGTAGACAAAATCAACGTTTCGTAGTCCCCTGATTTCTCCTCCAAAACTGCACCGATTTAATTACTTGGTTGATTGACTTTACACAGTTATTTATGTATGTTACCCGATTACTCGAAGACGCCTGAACCGTTTTGGAAAATTATTTTTTTGTTTGAAAGGGTATACTTCCCAGGTGGTCCCATGGTCATCAGGTCAAGATCTGATGATGGAACCCTGAAGAAATCGAGAGGAACCTTTGAAAATCGTAATGGCGACTAGTGCGTTGGTATTTTTTTTTCATTACGTATTTAAAAGCACTACTATTTTTGAATCTATGATGGCAACATTTTGACTCTCCTAGTATGTCACCAGGTGGCGCTGCTTCAATGCCTTACTAATTCTCGTTTAAGTTAACTTGACCGAAAGACAAATAAAACTATCACTAGGTTCTTTGTGCAAACCCAGAACTTATCGCACACGCTTGCGCCAGTCAGCGCTGCCCATACTGATTTTTAAACAAAGTCAAAGTCAAACCATTTATTGCAAAAACTGTTGTACAACGCAGACAGTTTTAATTAATTTCATTTAATATTAAAGGAAGGCTTTGGCTGTGACCCTGTGTTTTGCTTTTTTTTACGTAACAAATTTGACGAAATTATAGTTAGATAAAATTTTAAGGTTTTTAAAGACTCATATCTTTTTCAATAATTAGTTTATGAAAAAAAGCAAAAGCATGGGGATACAGCCAAAGCCTTCCTTTAATGTTTATTGAAAAAAGTAATTAAATCGGTCCAGTTTTGGAGGAGAAATCAGGGGACTACGAAACGTTGATTTTGTCTACTTTTCATATAATCAGTCGACCTTAGTATTTGATCTTAAGGCGCTCGGTCCACGATTGCCGAGGTTAAGCAACTTTTGCAAAGGCCGGTCCTCGGATGGGTGAACAAAATTTTATCACTTTGATCTCCTCCGAGCTTCGGAAGCCACGTAAAGCTGTTGTTTCCGGCTGCATTAGCAGTCGTTAACAAACACCAATTCGCACTTGGCCCACGTGTTGTTTTATGTCCCGTTCTCCCTGAGGTAATTTTATCCATAGAGAACGCTCGTGCCCCAGCTATGGGGACATAAAATGAGCTGGTGATGAATATTAAGTTGAAAAAAAGTTACTCTCATCATGAATTGTAATATTTAAAAAAAAAATATTTTCATATTATAGTTTCAGTCTGAAATTTTTGTTAATTTTGTACGACCTTATTGAAATCAAAAAACTTGATTGCCTGGCACGTGGTAACTTCGTCGTCAGCTCATTTTTATGTCCCCACTGCTGAGGCACGAGCCTTCCCTGTGGATGGATAGGGAGAACGGGCCATAAACCACCACGCGGGCCCAGTGCGGATTGGTGGTTGTTAACGACTGCTAATGCAGCCGGGACCAACGGCTTTACGTGCCTTCCGAAGCACGGAGGAGCTCGAGATGATACATTTTTGGTTACCCATCCGATGACCGGCCTTTGCGAAAGTTGCTTAACCTCAGCACTCGCAGACCGGGCGCGTTAACCACTGCGCCATCGAGCTCCTCCGTGGTAACTTGACAATCTTAAAATTGGGTCTATTTGACACCCTGCTAGGGAGTTTTAATTTGTTAAAATACTTAGCTTATCTAGCTTCAATATATTAGTAACTAGCTGACCCGGCGGACTACGTACCGCTTTGACAGTTTCCATCATTGAGTTAAATAATATATCAATGGTTTCCATGACAACAAAACAAACAAATCATTTTGTATTGGAAAATTAAATTGTCGTTTTCAGTATTTTTTTTTTATATATAATTTTTGTTACTCAGCGCTAATCTAGCATTCTAATGGTGAAAGAATTTTTTAAATCCGTCCAGTAGTGTTTGAATTTATTCGTTGCAAACATACATACATACAAAAATACAAAAAATACAAAGGTTTCCTCTTTATAATATTAGTATATATAATAGATATGTATAATGATGATCTTTATTTCGTTGCTGTGTTTTTATTTTTACTGTGTGCATACCGATTCAATAGAGAATTAGGTAGTATGATTTATGGTAAGAAACATCCAAAACTCGATTACATTACATAACAGGAAACATTCAGCACACAAAATATACCTAACAGCGGATGCGAACCATATTGATTTCGCAATATTAGCTAGACCAGCCTACAAAAAGATATCTATACTAATATTATAAAGAGGAAACCTTTGTATATTTGTATGTATGTATGTTTGCAACGAATAAACTCAAAAACGAATGGACCGATTTAAAAAGTTGTAATAAAAAAATATCTATACATCTAATAAAGCTAAAGAGGGTTAAAATAAAGATGTCGGAGGTATACTAATTACCGTGAAGTAAGTATATTTCCTGCTTTTATGCTAAGAAAAAAAAACATTTATTTACTGCTGTTATGCTTAATGATATTTTTAGGTTCCAGTGAAGGTAGAAAAACGGGTTTATAGAGTATTAAGTGGCGATCCAGGATATGAACTAAACTTATTTTTGAAAAAAAATCGACTTGCTGCTCTTAGGTACTGTTAACGCAGCAGTAGGTAGCTAAACTAAATTTGAGTAAAATAGGTTACAACAAGATTTATTGTGTTTTCTAAAGTTTACGCGAACACTACACATTGAAATGAAACAACTTTTACGTATCTAATTGCGTTTATTTTACACATTACTTTTAATTAATGTTTATCCTGACGTTTCGAACCCTTTGCAGGGTCCGTGATCACAGGGAAACTGAGGTGTTGGTCGTCTCACAATTAGTTAATAGCTTGTATACCATCATATAAATTTAATCAGGTGCGTTCCGTTTTACGCAGAAAGAGCTCACAGTATCTTTTGGTCTGGCAGTATAGTGTTGGGGCTGGGATTTAATATTTTGTATGATAGGATCCCAGGCTGGAGGTAAAATCCAACCATCTTCTCTATTGAAATTAGGATGTTTTTTAATTTCAATAGCCTCGCGTATACACATCCTGGACCCTGCAAAGGGTTCGAAACGTCAGGATAAATATTATTTAAAAGTAATGTGTAAAATAAACGCGAGTAGATCCGTAAAAGTTGTTTTATTTCAAGTTTTATTGCGTAAGTTTTAAGTCCGCTTTTGTTTGACTCATACATGCTTATAGCACGGACGCGGCTGTGCTACTCACCATGCAGAAGAAATTAATTCGCATCATAGCCAACATCGAACAAACAGAGAGCTGCAAACCGTATTTTAAAAAATACTCAATACTGCCTCTTCCTTGTTTGTATATTTTGGAGGTTTGCAAATTTATACGCAAACATAGCGAATTCTACAAAAAACGACAAGATATCCCGTCTAAATAGCCATCACGGTACAAAAATAAATTAATATTACCCAGTTCCAGACTAAAACTGACATCTAATAGTACATTGCATTCATCAATTAAAATATATAATAAATTACCATCTTCACTAATTAACGAAAATAAATATTCTTTGTTTATAAACCAATTGGAAAAAATCCTAATAAGTAAATGCTATTACAGTTTTCATGAATACTTCAATGACACTAATAAATAAAAATTACTTTTTAAATCTCTCACCTTAAATTACTTTTATTACTTTTATGTCATATTTGAATATATATATATATATATATATTTTTTTTTTTTTTAAATATGCTATCATCATAGCGCCTCCTCTCTTCTAAACCATATTGCGTGCCCGCCAGGGTCCATGATGATCTCTTATTTATGTTCACCATTTATTATTTACATTGTGGAATGCAATAAAGAATTGAATTGAATTGAATAGTGTTAACCAAAAAAATACCGTTACTACATATTTTATACTGTCATTGATTACTGTCATTATTCAATACAGTACCTACCTATTTATAAATTTCTGTGTCATTGGTCCAATGATATTATATAAAACAAGAAGTATATAAAACAAGAAGCGGATATGTCATACGCGCGTTGTGAAGACTCAAATACGGCCCAATTGGGGCGTCTTGTAATTAGTCTGCGTCGAGCGCTATCACGATCGTGTCGCACCATAGGTTCCTGTGTCCTTAACAAAAAAATTAAAAATGCCATCGTGTGTTTCGGAACTGTACCAATTATGACGTTAAACTAAATAAAATACAAGGGATATCTTACCACAAGTAACGCAAAGATGCTTAGATTATTTAGTATTTTTCAATAATTTTTCCAAACAATCTAATGACTGACGCAAGGACGCCATGTCCAGGTGAAGAAAGAGAGAGCGATCTACTAGAAACATTTGAAGTGCTATCATTAAAATTATACCTATCTCTTTCATTTGCGTGCTATTTCGTATCTTTTGTTTTACTTATCAGTAAAACTTGTCAATTGCTCGGAACAGATGTAAAACTCAAATTTCTATGAACGTAACATATCTATAGTTTATAATATCATTGCATTGGTCATAATTTGCAAGCCGCGACAATTCATTTAAAAAGCATCGTGTCATACAAATAACAAAGTAAATCTTGATACTAAACCAAATCAATTTATATTGTATTTCAGATGCTATTAGGAAAAGCTGTGCCACGAAATATGATCGAACGGTACAAGTATTTACAAAAAAAAGATTTATCTCACTTTAATAAAAAAACCCGGTATCAATCATATTCAAAAGTAATATCGAGAAAATATCAAAACGACAACCAAATTCCTTTTCCAATTTATATGAAGCGGCTGTTCAGATTATACGAAAACAGCATTTATTCAGCATAATGAGCAGCTTGCTCACTTACATGTTCGGCTTGCGATCTTGTAAATCAAGCAACTTTCGCATAGGC
The DNA here is from genome assembly GCA_963082485.1 of Eudonia mercurella. NCBI lineage: Eukaryota > Metazoa > Arthropoda > Insecta > Lepidoptera > Crambidae > Eudonia > Eudonia mercurella. The sequence goes on from OY720028.1 coordinate 16,618,195, forward strand.
CGATCATCGGATGGGTCAACAAAATGTATCATCTTGAGTTCCTCCGTGCTTTAGAAAGACAGAAAGATGATGAATGAGCAGCTATATTTTCGCAGCTTGCACTTTCGAGTCGCGATTTTGTAAGTTAAGCAACTTTCGCAATGCTACGACCGTCACAGGATGGGTGATCAACTTTAAGTGTCCCAAACGTACGTGGTTCCTTGTTACATTATTGCAGGCACAATTGAATTGAAAACAGAAAATATATTTACAAGGCATTATAAATACAAGTATATTTACAGCGGTGAAGAGCGAGGGGTGGGTTTTATAGAATTAATTTACTGACCGAACTTGTATAGAACTCCAAAGCCTTAACTACCGCCTTACCACTGCCCTGATATTTATGCGGCCGATGGAAGAGGAGTTAGCAGCCGTAGATCTAGCAGAAGCCAGGATCTGCAACGATTCTAGCAGGCTACAGACACCCACTGGAGGATTTCCTTGCCGTTGGTCCCGGTTTTTGGTTTGTTTTGGCACGAGGAACTCGATGACGCAGTGGTTAACGCGCCTGGTCTGCAAGTGCTGAGGTTAAGCAACTTTCGCAAAGGACGATCATCGGATGGGTGACCAAAAAATTATCATCTCGAGCTTCTCCGTGCTTCGGAAGGCATGTTAAGCCGTTGGTCCCGGCTGCATTAGCGGTCGTTAACAACCACCAATCCGCACTGGGTCTGCGTGGTGGTTTATGGCCCGTTCTCTCTATACATCCATAAGGAAGGCTCGTGCCCCTGCAGGGACATAAAATGAGCTGATGATGATGATAATGATGATCTTTGGTTAGTATATTTTTTTGGTAAGAGAGCTTAAGGTATCGAAGTGTTTTTTGGTGGTCATTATATTTAATCTCTAAAAAAATTGGGTTCGTGATAAAAACGCAAATATTTAAAAGTTTATATTGATAGTTGTCGCAGGTGGGGACAATCACCAACCAAAGATAGTGCGGATTTAATTGAGCTAGCCACGGCCGCTTAATTGATGATTTTCCCCGTCTGCGACAACTATCAATATCCAATGTATTTATAAATACTCATTTATTATAGATTTTATTAATTTAGGTGTAGGTATTGGAGAAGGAAATATTTCACGTTGAATTCAAAATTGCTCAAATTGAATTCTGGGATCGTAGAGCTTGTTTTTTCTTTTCAGTTTTTTCTCTTTGTAGTATTTTTTTATGTTAGTCCGGTTTGTACGAGTATATATCGACATTTAAATTCTTTAATCATTAAAAATAGGGGTTTGCAACTGATTTTAATCTTTAGCAATGATTATTTACATCTAATTTTACGCGAATATTGTAACGAACAAATTACAATTTGAAAAAAGACAAAGTGTTAAAAAAATTCCACGAGCGGCATTCGAACCCGCACCCCTTATAGGGCTCCTTTGGCATATAAAGTAAAAGTAGATAGTGTTGATTAATTTCGGTGAGTTGGATTGAGCCACGATAGCATAGTTGGCAGTGTACCTGACCTGGCATGTCATGGGGTGGGGGTTTGAATCCCGCTCATGGAATTTTTTCAACACTTTATCTTTTTCAAACTTTAGCAATGAATGAATACAGATCACCTGCTTCCTAGTTGACATCCCGTAAATTTCAATGAAAATATTTGTTATTTTTTGCCGACGAAAACTATGTCGAACTTGGGTTTAAAGTGTCGAACATCGGTGTTCACTCACCTACGCCGCTGCACGCGTCTCGTTTTTACAACCGCAACAACACTGCTACAAAACTGTTTTAAGGGCTCATAGTTACCCACCTGGGCCTCAATTCTTTCTAGTTTTTCTTTTCTTTTTAATTTTTTCTAGTTTTATTTCATTTTATTAGGAACAACAAACGGTTTTACTAAAGATACGGAGGTAACACGAAGTAAATACAAAGTTCATAAATGCAAACCTTACAACGTTCTTCCCAGCTTAACGAATAGTTATATTACTAATAACATGTTAGGTAACTTTTACTTGTCTCTAATTTTAATAAAAGTTTATTATTAACGTTATGTTAGCAAATTTATAATAGTCCTTTTTACCCTTCAAAGCTAATAAGTTGGAGTTAGAAATGGGTTCAGCTTCTCATCAGCAGTCTGACATGGTACTATTCCTCGCATTCAACGCAAGCCTTATAATTGCATCTGTGGTCTAGTGGTTAAGACCACCGGTTAAGCCCCAGAGGTCCCGGGTTCGATTCCCAGCGGGGGGTACATGTTTGTGTACTCGGCTTGGTTGGTGGTAGGACTTGTTTGTCTGCCTGGCTAGCTACCACCATCTTATTTTAATATGTCGCCATAACACCAATATAGAGGAGCTCGATGGCGCACCTCTACTCCACAAAGTTCAACTGGAAGTTCAACTAGTTGAACTAATTGGACAAAAAAAGTCCAATTATTTCAACTTTAATGTTATCATTCCTAATACTTACAAAGTTGAAATAATTGGAATATCGCGCCCGGTCTGCGATTACTGTGGTTAAGCAACTTTCGCGAAGGCCGGTCATCGGATGGGTGCTCAAAATTTTTCCACCTCGAGCTCCTCCGTGATTCGGAAGGTACGTAAAGCCGTTGGTCCCGGCTGCATTAGCAGTCGTTAACAATTACCAAACCGCACTGGGCCCGCGTGGTGGTTTATGACCCGTTCTCCATCCATAGGGAAGGTTCGTGACCAGCAGTGGGGACATACAAATGAGATGATGATGATGATGATGATGAAATACATCTACGTCCATAGAAAAATTGGCCATATCCGTAGACGTTGTAGTTCGTTTAAAGAATTTTGATCGTGTGGTCGATCTAACAGATTTTTGGGGTCAAGACTACTAATAGCTAACCCGGCCAATGTTATTTTTTATTGTTTTATACACATACATACATACATACATACATACATACATACATACATACATACATACATACATACATACATACATATATACATACATATACACTCGAAAAACATAACCCTCCTTCAGACGCAGTCGGGTAAAAAATAAAAGCAACCAAACCAGCGACTGGCGAGAGATTGCGCAAAATAGGGAGCAGTGGCGTCACCTCGTGGCGGAGACCAATACTCACTTTGGGTTGCTGAGCCGTCGAAGTAAGTAAATGAAAAAAATGTCGATATCTGGTTCCTGACGAGCACTGGTTCCTGTTGAACATTGGTGCCACTACCCTACTACAATACTAGTTTATAAGTTCTAGAGGCCAACCAGTAGTCGAAATTAGATCGCAATTCACATAACATACACTGTTTGTACAATGTAATGTAACACTGTATCTTTCCTCATTCTTTATTCATAATTATTACATTTAACTATTTATTTATTTTTATTTATTTATTCATTTCGAAAACCAACAGCTAACACATAAAGTAGAAACTTAAAAATAGCAACAAAAAGCCAATTCCAATTACAAGCCAATCACAGGTCCTCACATATAGCAACAAATTTAAGTAGGGTTATAATACATTATAACACAAGCATAGCACATTAACTCAATAAAAACAAGACAACACTATTGTGTTGTTAATAGCTGCTGTGCTATTATTAACAGCACATCACTTTAACCATTAAAAAACAACTGGCTCAAAAGACGCCTCGCAGACTAAGAGCATTAAACCAACCTCGCAGACACAATTTGTGTCAAATAAATCGATGTCAACCTCCTTGGATACTGTATTCAAATTTTTAGCCGCACGCAACATAATTATACTAAATCTCACACTCCTCCTTGAGAGAAAAGTTCGCAGACAAACAATTTGTGTTAAATAAATGGATGTCAACCTCCTTGGATACTGCATTCAATTTTTTAGCCGCACGCAACGTAATTATACTAAATCTCACACTCCTCCTTGAGAGAAACGTGCTTAAAAAGGGTTACACAGTTTTTACTTCACGTATTTTTTTATAGTTACGTAAAATTATTATTAATTTCCTTCATAATTTAAATTTAAATTAATCTTCAAGCTTGAACTTATCAACAGCCATAGAAAAAAAAAACATCAACCAACTATTTGCCGTGCGATAGTCTATCCGAAATAGCGTTTGATTGATGGCAAGTTATTGGAAAGAGTATGACCAACAAAGCACGAGCCATTTTTTAATGAAAAACGAGCAATCACAGCCCAAGGACGCATTGCCAATGAAAAAGAGTATTTAATAAAGAGTGCATTACCATCACTGAAGTTTCAGTTGACATGTCTCTACGCTTTGTATAATCACAGGAACGCTGCCGCTGCAATAAAAAACAATGCTTCTTTTCCGCGGAAATAAGTATGTAAAGGGTCGCCATCTAGTATTCCTATATTATGCTACTTTTTTGCCATTATCAAACTTGTATTTTTTTTAATTAACTTAATAAAGAATTGCCATCAGAGTTACGAAACAAAAAGCATAGGTACACAAAATAATTAAAACACCCCTATATGAAGGCAACAAAATTTTGTCAGATTAATAATGCGTTGCAGCCGTTGACCTATAAAATTTGTCGCTTGAATAATCAATCTTACATTACTGAAATGTGACTTGGGATAAATTTTGCATTACCTTTTTCCTGGTGAATACGTGACGACGCCAAAGTTCAATGATACTTTCGATACTACGAGTACAATGAAAAACACTAGACTGAAGGCATGCTTGAACCGAACTTAAGGCTTTTCCGTTGAGGGCGCGAGTCAGTGATGGGACACAGAGCGGCGTGAGCGGACGCCTTCTGATGACGTCGTAAATTGACCTAACTCGTGGTTTAAAAGTATTACGAAAATGGGAAAGTTTTAAAATAGTGTTAGGTACTGTGATTCGAATTTTGAATTTGGAATCATATACTTTTTAAACTTATCTGTGAGTGTTTCGGGCGCTGATTAAAAAGTTTTTAGTTTAGCCTACGAAAAAAGTTTTGTTTAGTGCTATAGTTTGGAAAAGTTGTTCTATACGTAAGTATTCATTTTATTTAAAACCTAATATTATAAATATTGTATGTGAATGTAAAATTTTAATTGAATAATATTATATGAAAATTGTTTGAAAAAAGCAAACTTATTGATTCCGTTTTTCACAATCAGTGATACTTTTGTTGCACAAAGAATTTCTGGTTTCTGTTACGACAAAGTGATGTTTTTTATTAATATAAACTTATTTATTAAGTGCTTTTGCTTATAAAATCGTAAAAAACTATTTTTTTGGACGTTACATATTTCGTAGTTGAGCGTAAATAATTATTTATGCTTTTCGGTGCTTCCATTTAATTGTTAGTTATTAACATTACTCCTCGTAGTTACTTAGCTTATTTACAAAAAAGTTTAAATTATATTAAGTAAATAATAAAAAAAATATTTCTTTTTGTATATTGACGAACAAAAGCATTTTTTTAAAATCTGTTGAACAATTTTATTACTTAGGGTCTTTTATCATATTTCTTTATTTATTAAAATTGCTTTTTGTGACTTTAAAATAAATGTACTCGGAAGAATCTCTTACATATTTTACTCAAACTAAAACTTATAAATTTCATTGTCTGTAAAAAACTAAATTCACTTGTAAATAAAATACTTATAAGAAACGCTAACTTTATACCAAATGTATTATCACCAGCTCATTTTATGTCGCCACTGCTGGGGCACTCGCCTTCCCTATGGATGGATAGGGAGAACGGGCCATAAACCAACACGCGGGCCTAGTGCGGATTGGTGGATGTTAACGACTGCTAATGCAGCCGGGACCAACGGCTTTAACGGCAACTTGAGGTCAAAAATGTAATTATTGCTTCTCGTGAAAACGGCAAATGTTCGCGATAGCGTGGCCGTAGCATAAACGACAGATATATAACCATAACAGTGAGTCGATATGGATTGAGGGTAAACTACGAACTTTCTTCTAGACCACCTTAGTCGTTGAAACCCTTTTTGTATTCCCATCCGTCAATCGAGCCGATTTCAAAGTCGTTCGAACGAAGTTCCAACCAACCGTATTCAGATCTACCGTATACGGTTGGTTGGAACTTCGCTCGAACGACTTTGAAATAACGTTAATAACGATTTTAAAATAACGATATCGTTACGGTTTTTGTTATGGGAATCGGGGGGCAGTTTCGATTCCAGCATGGTCACATAATATGCTCGGTATGGTTTTGTTTCACTTGTTTCAAGTATGCCTGGTTAGTTACCACTGTTCTATTCTTACATAGATGTAAGCCTGTGGTCCTGCGTAAGTGGTCGGTAGTCAGAAGAGAAGTTCTCTTCTAGACCACCGACCACCGGTCTCAGATTTATCGATTCCAGCGGGGGGACCAATTTATGCTCGATTTGCTTTGTGAAAAACAGTCTCTGTGGTCTAGTGGTTAAAACTACCGGTCTTAGACCCAGAGGTTCCGGGTTCGATTGCCAGTGGGTGGTACATATTTGTGTACTCGGTTTGTTTGGTTTAGTTTGGTAGGGCCAGTTTGTCTGCATAACATTAATGCTTGTAGCTTTGTGTTGTTCCGGCAGCTAGAGATAACATAGCCAGTATTCCAGGAGACGTTTACTTCCAACTTCGGCCTTTTCACCACTTAACATTAGGCGAGATAAAGGTGACTTACCCATCATCATCATCATCATCATCATCGACAGCCTATGTAAGTCCACTGCTGGCTTACCCATAAGGTTGTTCAACTCCGCTTAGATAGCTACCACCATCGTCTATGAGTCTGTCACCATACAACATATGTTTGCGACATTGCCATGTTTTGACAGTAAGAGCTAGATATGGTGACTTTAAAGCGGGATGAAAACTAAGAGCTTTAAGTTTTAAAAATACAATTTGAGCTAATAGATGAACGCTAAAGCTATAAGCATCATTGAAGAGACCTCCACAGCGACTACAGCGGCTTAAGAGAGCTCTCTTGCCGCATCTAGTGGATAAATCCTTTTATTTCTTTTTTTCGTTGATACTCTTAGGGCTTTACAAATAAACAGAGTAGGTACCTATAAAGCTTGCAATAGATAATTCCGTGTTTGGTTCCCGTCATGTAAACTTCATTTTAAATAAGTGTAACAGAGACAAAACACGGAATAACTCATCATCACCATCACCAGCGCGCAGTGATTAAGCAACTTTCGCAAAGGCCGGTCATCGGATGGGTGACCAAAAAATTAATCATCTCGAGCTCCTCCGTGCTTCGGAAGGCACGTAAAGCCGTTGGTCCCTCGGCTGCATTAGCAGTCGTTAATAACCACCATTCCGCACTGGGCCCGCCCTTCATCCGAAGCACGAGGGAGCTCGAGATGATAGATTTTTGGTCACCCATCCGATGCTAGCTTTTGCAAATGTAGCTTAACTTCAGCAATCGCAGACCGAGCGCGTTTACCACTGCGTTATCGAGCTCCTCATGCTTACTCCAGCGAACTCCACTCGGGAATAACTATTCAAAGCTATTCTTTTTATTTGTAAGAGGGTTCATCTAAATATTATTTCCGAGTATACTTTTTTTTTTTACAACATAGAGGGCAAAAAAAACAAACATCGAAGGAAAACTTACCTGTCCCAACGGCCGTCATTAACACCGCCCACTATCATTTGAGCTTGGCATTTGTCAGTGTCTTGAGTTTTTATGACTTCCTCAATTCTGTTCCGATCCTGCAGAGACAACTCAAGGAAAACTTTAGTTATATTTCTAACGGAACAATGTAACATCGTTGTTATTGTGACAGCTAGATTAAGATAAAAAAATTGACTCTTATTTAAAAAAATGTTAAGAAGGTTTGCCAATCAGATTATGGGCATACTACCCTGTCATCAACTGGCTGCCAACAAGATTGGCCACAAATGTTATATTGTTTCTGGATTAAGGCTGCGTTTCCACCAGAGATGTGCGAGGTAGCTAAGCGGTGAGCGAGGTAAAAATCCACCAATAGGATTCCTTCATTGTCCTTGCAGAATAAAATGGAATTCTCTTATTGGTGGATATTTACCTCGCACATCTCTGAGACCAGTGCTCAGACTGCACAGTGGTCTAACCCGTTGCCTCTACCCACACTTAAAACTCTTATATCCATACCAATTAAGTAAATAGAAACATAAATTTTTATCCCAAACGGAAAAATTAAACATTTACATAAACCTTTTAACCTAGTGTTGACAAAAGTGTTACCACTAAAAGCAACAACTTCTGTGTATGCATATCAATGGAGTTTATTTATAAAAACAATGAATAAACATTTTCACATAGAAATCCGAAACCATCTGTGAAACGGACATTTCTGTAATGAATTAAGTTTCGAAACACTTTTCTTTGTAACATTGCGGGAATGAAATGAAACAATAAGATCCTAACTTAATGGATCTAATTAGGTTTCTTAGTTGCCTAACATTATTGTTTTTATGACGACCTCCGTTGTCGAGTGGTTTGCACGTCGGACTTGGAGCGGCGCTAATTCTGAAGTCCCGAAATCGATTCCCGGTCGAGTCAATGTTGAAAACGAACTTTTCGACATTGCGTCGGGTCTGGGTAGATGGGGTACCGTCGTTGTTTCTAATTTCCATAAAACGAGTGCTTTAGCTACTTACCTTGGAATCAGAACAGTGTATGTGATGCTGTCTAATATTTATTATTTATTTTTAATAGTTATTGGTTTTGAAGTTCTACTTTTCATTCTGACTGTACTTTCTGTTTTTTCTCTAAGCGTTTATGGAAATGTGCCGAGTTGGTAGGTTTTGTTAGGTATTTATCTTGCGTGTTGAGTTGAGAACGTGCCGAGTTGGGAATAAGCCATGTATTCACTAGCTGTGCCCCGCGATTTCACCCGCGTTAATTAGCGAACAATCTATTAAAAAACTATTTTATTTTCCCGTTTTCGCAACATTTTTCATTGCTGCTCCACTCGTTTTAGGCATAGCGTGATGTAATATAGCCTATAGCATTCCTCAATAAATGGACTATTCAACACAAAAATATTTTTTCAATTTGAACCAGTAATTCCTGAGATTAGCGCGTTCAACCAAACAAACAAACAAACAAACTCTTCAGCTTTATAATATTAATAATAGGTAATAATAATAGCAAAGAGCCTCGATCAACACCTAGAGAGGGTCTCGCTGAAAGGTTGGGTCAAGGGTCAGATGCAAAAGGCAGTACTCCTTGACACGGCACGTATTGTAAGGAGGTTCCTCACTCTGCAGCCCTGACCACCGGTAGCTTGGGCCCTGCCTCGCTGCTGGTGGTACTCTAGGATTAGGTTTTTATAATGTTTTATTGTTTTTATTTTAAAATATTGTAAAAATCTAGTTTCAAGAAAGAAAATAAATAAAAGAGACAATAATAATATATTTATTTCAAGCATCATGGCTCATTTGGGTTAGTTACAATAATTACCGTAGCCTATGTTAGTAAAATTAACAATATTAGTATAGATTGTTTTTTCCTGACGTCACGACCCAGTAACGTTACGAAGAGACTAAGCTAGGATGTCTGCCGGTCGCCCCAAAATTAATTAATTAACGTAATAGTAAAGAAAGGCCTTGCAAAAGATTCGTACCATATACAAGAATGATAATGAAGATGAACTGAAGACGCCCGCAGTTCAAAGATACTTTGTACTTGTATAAAATTAAGATTATGATCAATAGAGATGAAAACTGCGATGTTAAAAGTGATTGTTTCTCATTTAGGTATGATTATTTTACATATAATTTAACGCAAATATTGTTGCGACGAATTACAATTCGAAAAAAGACAAGGTGTTGAAAAAAATCCACTCCTCCAAATCCAATCCTCCAAATCCAATCCTCCAAATGCTGGGTCAGGTGCACTCATGTCATGGGGTGCGGGTTTGAATCCCGCTCGTGGATTTTTTTTTCAACACTTTTTCTCACATTTTCGATTTATCGAGCGGTTTTTTAAATTATTATTTTTGAAATTAACACATTAAATTTCCCATACAAAATTAGTATGGCCGCGCGGCATCAAATAAATATGGACGAAGACATTTCAAATAAAATATATGACACTTGTCATTTACAGACGGCACACCCTTAAGTATTCAACTATTATTTTTTACAGGTAAAAAATGTAAGATTCTAGTATTTATTTATATTGCCATTATGTTAACTGTATAATTATTTTATGAATTCTAATTATTTAATATGGCTTACACATAAAATACAGTATAACTAGTAGTTTTCTTCTTATTACTCAATCATATAATTTACTTAGACTTTTGAAATTACTACATAGGAAATTTGTATGTGTGTAGCAACCAGTCATTTAAGCAAACAAATGAAAACATACCAAAAAAAATCATAATTAATATTTTTATTAGACCGGCGCCGCGGTTCCCTCCATTATTATGGAAATGGCATTAAAATTAGGCTATTGATAATGAAATGACCACAAACGGTGACGGAAAGTAATTACAGAGGAAGTACTTCCTATAAAGAAAACTGTCTACTTAATTATTCGTGCCGTCATAAAAAGGCATTCGAGAGTGTCCTCTTGTACAGCGCCTGCGCATCAATCTACCCAAAACTGTCAAAATCCTTCAATAAATGTTCAACCATATGCCACATACACAAAGTTCAAAGTCTATTGAGGAAATTTGACAGTTAGATAGATAGATAATATTAGGTCCTTACCTATGAAATTGACGTTTTGTATGAAGATTTTTTATAAAATTATATTTTTCATACTAACTTTCTTAGCATCTATTTATGTTAACATTATAAAAATTGTAGAGTAGTGTGTTTGTTTTACTAGCTAAATATAGCAGACATTGAAAAGAAAAAAAATTACGTCCCTTCAAAGCTACAATGAAACAAAAGGTCAATTCCGCGAACAAAAAATAAGTCAATTTAAAAATTAATAATTGGGCGATAAAGACACATAATAAATAATCATTGTTATTACTGAAGCATAAGTAATATAGTCGTAGTCATAAGTGAGAAAAAAACGTCTATGAAATTGACGTTTTTTTCTCACTTATTAATTAATAGGTGTATTACTTCTAAAAGTCAATACCGGTTGTTAATATTATTATACACCTTTAGTTATGACTATGTTACTAGGCTTCAGTAATAACAATGATTATTCATTTTGTGTCTTTATCGCCCAATTTTTTTTTTAAATTGACTTCTTTTTTGTTTGCGGAATTGACCTTTTGTTTCATTCTACTTTGAAGGGACGTGATTTTTTTTAAGGACTCAATACTTTAAACATGAATAAAAAAATAATAATTTGCAAAGATACAATTTGGCGGTCTTATCGATTTCAAGCGATTTCTTCCAGACAATCTAGCTAGTGGTTAAGACCATCGGTCTCAAATACAGAGGTTCTGGGTTCGATTGCCAGATGTTGGTACATGTTTGTGTACCCGGTTTTGTTGGTGGTAGGGTTTATTTAGCTAGCCCAGCTTGCTACCACCATCTTATATAGATAGGTCGCCATAACATCATTGTTTGTATCATTGTTGTGTGCCGGCAGCTAGAGATAAGATAATCAGTGCCTCAGTTGAGGATTCCGGGTGAAGTGTGCTTCCACATATTGCCTTATCATCACTCAACATCTGGTCAGATGAAGGCCAATATATCATCATCATCAGCCTTTACTAGTGCACTGCTGGACGTAGGCCTCTCCAAGTGCACGCCACCGAGCACGATCCGCGGCTACTCTCATCCAGCTCTTGCCAGCCACCTTGCGAAGATCGTCGCTCCACCTAGTCTGAGGGCGTCCTACACTACGTTTGCCGATGCGCGGTCTCCACTCGAGAACTCGTTTACCCCAACGGTTGTCGGTTCTGCGGCTAATATGACCGGCCCACTGCCACTTCAACTTAGAAGAGCTTAGAGCCAAGACATAAAAAAATACAATTTTAAACTACCGACACAATGTTGAGACGTTATTGAACTAGCAGACTTGAGGGCTAATAAGCCTGTACAACAGCAGTTGCATAAGTTTTTTTAAATGGGTGGCAGTCGCGAAGTTTAAATATAAAAAAATAAATCTTTATGTCTAGTCTATACCGTGTGGTGCCGGGGGTAAAGAATTGCACCACCCCATCACTTCCCGTGGGTGTCGTAGAAGACGACTATGGGACCATTCCAGAGGATGGGCAGCAGCGTCTCTCTGTGATTATTCTCACCTTACTGCGATCGCCAACCCGCCTGCCAAGCGTGTCGATTATGGCAAATTCCCCTCAAAATTATTTATCCTTGAGGGAGGCCTTTGTCCAGCAGTGGACGTCTTTTTGGCTGAGATGATGATGATGATGATGATAATGATGATGATGATGATGATGATGATGATGATGATGATGATGATGATGATAATGATGATGATAATGATGATAATGATGATGATGATGATGATGATGATGATGATGATGATGATGATGAAACGTCTCAAGGCTGTCCAGCCGTCCCACAGGCCTTCCCACATAAACAATGGGTAGATTTAGTCATTACTAAAGTTATTGAGGTAATAACAACACCACACCGTAGCAGGCCACACAGAATTTCAGTTAAGAAACTAACTGATTGGAACGAAATTCAAAACATAGGTATGACTGTTTAAAAACAATGAATTCGAATATTCCAAATTCAAATTGTCTCTCTAAAACATAGTACTCAGTACTCGTAATTAACCTAGTCTGCCTCACTTCTCGGTAAAAGCCTTCATCATTTGAGTTAAGTCATCTATCCATTTAATGGGTAAGTATTAGCTTTATCACCATGCCTGCGAAATGCGTGTTGGTGATCGCAAATCCAGGAATAGCTTTTGAGAGTAATTGTTAGATGTTATGCTTCAAACGGCATTTATGAACAAAAGCGGTTCAATTTAAGGGGGTGCAGCGCGGAATTTGAAAATTTACGTGTTTTTAAGTCACTGGTGCTAGGCGCTGAATAGGTCTTATACATTAAAAGGACTAGTGTAGGTTAGCTTGATCCTTTCACAAGGTCATGGTTGTCTTGGAATTTAAAACAAATACCCAGAAACTGCATAAACAATACGTAAAATAATGATATCTAAAAACTTATTTCTTCTGAAACTTTGTAAATATAGCACAAATGAAACAATGATCCGACATCAAAATGTTTGTATTGATATTCCGCAGGTCATTGTTGTCTTATTTTTCAATTAAAAAACATGAATATGAAAATATTAAGACTTTTATTATTTTTTACCCAAATGCCTATGATTTTACGAAAGTAAACATTGCTCTAATTAAATCACCAGCCTACTCTGTACAGATATTAGTGTGCGTGCGTATTCTTGTCGTGCGCGATTGTCACACCACTGCCACGCGCCGCTCGCTCGCTACCATAAAGAAACTTGAAACTCGCAGTTTTGAGTCCGCGCTGCACTCCCTTAAAGCAATCGTGTATTGCTGGCATACCTAACAAGTTTAAGCGCCTTTTATTGGCTATGGTTAAAGAAACAAAATAGAGAGTTTTACCAACAAATAAAACTTACCTATTATTTTTTCATCAATATCCGGAATCCATCTTGAGTCAAGCACCTGTCTTTCTACCGTTTAAGTCAGCATTTCCGTTTCCTCTTCGATTGTGGCGCCCTCTTTGTCGTGAATTCAAACTAACGTGCATGCGCACCGGGTGACAATTCGCCATTGTAGATCTCATGATGCGCCAGGTAGCACTTACCTGGATTCCGGATATTGATGAAAAAATAATAGGTAAGTTTTATTTGTTGGTAAAACTCTCTATTATTTGTTTTGTATCAATATCCGGAATCCATCTTGAGTGATTTGTTTGTTATCACCTGGTGCGAAAAGCTATAGACGCTATAATGTGTTGTTAGGTTAAAAAAATAAAATAAAATAATAATAAGCATTTCAAACCAAAAGTTCCTAAACTGTAATTGAAATATTAGATACATTTTATATGTCATACAATTACTCATCTTAAATAAACAGCTTTTCATCTACAATTACACAACTTATTTAATTAATCATTTAAATGATCACTATGAAAAGTTTAGTTTACAGGATCAAAATAATTAGATAATGACACAGATTCGTTAGGATGAAGAGAATAACGATCTTGTAACTCCTTATGATAGTATTTTTCGAAAGTATGAATCATTTTCCAATTTCCTGTTGCGAGTATTTGATCTATGGGGAAATTCTCTACAAAATTTAGGGACGCCACCGCAGATCGCACGGATCCAGGAGAAGCTTTAATACCACTTTCTTTTAAAAGAGACTTAACCCAACCTCCAATCACTGTTCTGGATGCAGGCTTTATATCGCCTCTAGCAGCCATAAATAAATTACCGAAATTTTGTCGACGATTTTGAGAAAGTTTCAGTAATTGTTTTATCCAAAATACTGTATTTAATTTGTGAATGGGATGCTGCTTAAGTCTCCATCCAGACTGTCTATGATTAGAACTATCTGTTTTTGAACCAAACGCTGGCCATAATAATATGCTATTATTCTCCTCTATTAAATTATTTCCATCTACGCGTAATAATGTAAGGTCATGGACTCTACGCCCGGAAGTTAATAATAACAGTGTAGCAGTGTGTCTCGAGACATGGTAAAGATTATTTTCGTCTACATTATATTCACATAAGTAATTAAGTAAAACTTTGGGATTCCAAATAGGTGGTTTAGCAGGATTTTCGCGGGCAATCGATATAGCTTTAATCATATGCTTTACAAAAAAGTTTGAAGATAAGTCTATGCTAGATGTTAAATGTGTAAAAGTGGAAATCACAGACTTATGAACCAAAATAGTTCTATAGGCCAGACCAACATTACAGTGTAGATGCGCTAAATAACGAGCTACTTGATCAGCTTTGGGATATTTGTAATTAATTGAATGGGTCTCACACCACTGTTTCCATCTGTTCCACGCAGGCCTGTAGGTGTTGATGGTAGAGCCTCGCCAGCTTGACATTAGCAGAGCTTGTTCTTGAGCAGTCCACTCTGTCAGCATGTCTTGCCACCCAAAATCAGCCATGCCTCTAGTTGCAGATTTTGTACTTCTGGTGGGTGTGTGCCCGTCCTTGTGTCTAGGAGAACTTGTGCTAGGTCTGGAATCAGAAAAGGAGGTTGTAGCGCACGACGTTGTAAATCGGGTCGCCAAAATACCTTTTTCCATTTCGGAGCAATCAGAATGTATTGTCCGTTGGCTTGATTCAAGTGATTGAGGACTCTTGGTATGACGTTTGGCGGCGGAAACAGCCACGCTAGATTGTATTGCCACTGGTGACAGAAGGCGTTGTGACATTGCGCTTCCTGATCGCTCACATCCCTTGAGACGTACCTCGGCACCACATGAGCTGTTCTCGAAGCAAACAGATCTATTTCCGGCGTGCCCCACATTTGGAAAATCCTTATTATCGCTGATCGTGTCAAATGCCACTCTGGTTGAGCTTTCTGGCGTGACAGCGCGTCTACTTCGGCATTGAACCTGCCTGGAAAATACTGTGCTACTATTTGTATATTCAGCTTGTCTAGAGTCTGGATCAGAAGCTGCGTTTGTTGGAGAAGTTTCTTTGACTTTGTCCCGCCTTCTTTGTTTATATAAGACACTACTGTGCGGTTGTCTGTTTGAAGGAGCACTTGTGCATCTTGTAACTGGTGAGCTTGATGCAGTATTGCAGCGAGAACAGCGAACATTTCTTTCTGGTTGGCGTGCCACTTTTGCTGTCGTGCTGTCCATGTCCCTTCGATGTTTAAGTCCTCGAGCTGCGCGCCCCATCCTATGTCGGACGCATCGGTGGTCAATAAATGAGTTATTGCCTTTGAGTGTATCGGTGTGCAATTCCCCAGCGCTTCGTACCACCATTTCATCTCTAATTGGACTGGTTGAGGAATGCGTAATTGACGAAATGGGTGATTTTTTGGCAACTGTCGACTGAAGTATTGTATAGTGCGACAGTGAAGCCGTCCTCTTCTTGTTACGAACGAGGCAAAGTTGAGTCTCCCCATTAAGGTTTGGTATTGTTTGAGGGACCACTTGCATTGCCTGAGCTGCTGTTGAAGTGCTTTGCGTAGCGATAGGCACTTCTGCTCCGACAGGGACTTTGCGTTGCGTTTTGTGTCCCACATTATGCCGAGAAACTCGAGGCATTGAGTCGGAGCCAGCACAGACTTGTCGTAATTGATGACCCAGCCAAGTGTTTGTATGGTTTTTACTGTGAAAGCTATGTCGTCCTGCAATTGCTGTTTGGATTGGTTTGCCAGATGAAAGTCGTCCAAATAGACGACACACCTGATGCCGCGATTCCTCAGGTATTCTGCCACCCAGTTGGTGATCGTGGCGAACGTCCTGGGTGCCGAAGAAAGGCCAAACGGCAAACATGTCATCTGCAGCAGTTGGTGCTGATGTGGATCGTGATGATAATTGAGCCTCAGGAATCTGCGATGCTGTTGAGAAATTGGCACGTGGAAATAAGCCTGACTGAGGTCTAATTTTGCCATCCAGTCCTGATCCTGCAGAAATTGTGGTGTACGAAAATGACTGAAGAGTTGAAAGGGTTTTGCCAGTACCAACCGATTCAGCTGCTTGAGGTTGAAGATAGGCCGAAACGTTCCGTCTGATTTGGTTACCAAGAAGAACTTTGACAGGTAGCTGGGACTCGGTTCCGCTTCTTCTAGGACACCTGCTTCCAACATAGATTGAATCTGTGCAGTCATATGGCACGACGTTTTGGTTCTGTATGTTTGCATGACTTTTAAACTGGGAAATATTAGTGGCGGCTTCAGTATGAATGGTATGCGTACACCGTTTAAAATTCGACAAATTTCTTTCGGTGCCCCTAAATTGCTCCAAACACACTGAAATTGTCTCAGACAGCCGCCTCGAAAGTGCCTCGAGTCATTCATGACGTTTATTTTTAAATGAGGGCCGCCCTTGCTGTTTTTTAACCCTTTGCTTTTCTCGATTATTGAAAGATCTAGCTCTTGATTGGTTGGCAGGGCGAGGCACATGCTTGCCTCTTTTTGAGGAAGAATCCCGGCGAAAAAATGTATCATCAGCCTGTTTGCTAGTTGAGGGTCTTGGATTTTGATAGACAAATTCTTTTGTTTGTGCTTTAACTGCTGGTTTTAGTAATGAAGATAATTTTTCAGCCCCCCCAATTTTTTGGAGGTAGCAATGAACCGATTCTTCGTTAAAAAGCGATCCCGAGCTAGGCGGTATCTTATATAAAACATCACGATGATACTCCTCAGAAATTTGGCGTAATAAGGTGTCTCTACGAGTATTAATAAGATCTGCTCGCCTACCACAAACTATTTGTAACAAATCATCTGTGACTTTACTGTAGGTAGATTCTTTTGAAAATGTGTTTTGTATTTTATCAAATAATGAACTAGGCGTCATTGACTCTTTAGAACTATATGCCCAATCTACTAGCGATTGTAGTGACTGTTGCAATTCTTCTTTTTGAGTGAGCAAGGCGTTAGTCAATCCGGCAAAAGAACGCTCTAACAAATATGAACGAGAGTCGTCCTTTAACATTGCGCTTTCAAATCGTTTTAGTTCATCGTTAACGTTAAGTTCTACAAAACCGGGGGTAGTCAAATATCGTTTCTGTGCGTCGGAAAACCGAACAGCGTACCAATCATCACACGTAAAACGTTGCAGCTCAACTAATTTCTTTAAAAAATCTTCGTTTGATTTGGCATAAACAGGATCTTTAACTATAGTACTCACGTCAGATAAAATGTTAAGCTTATTACCGTTATCAAACTCCGGACGGCGTAAATTAAACTCATTAGAATTAACGGTCGAATTATCAACATTTGAATTCGTATTTTTATTTTCTAAATTCGCCGTTATAAGATTTGTCAAAAGCGAGACTTGTTGTGATAAAAATTCGAAATGTGCATAACTCACAGTTGGTGAATCTTTTCTTGACTTACTCCTCGGAGGACTCGAGCCCCTGCTCGTCGACGACTCGCTATCATCACTGCCTGAACGAGGTGATGGAGAACGAATTCGCTTGCGGGAATTTGAATTTTCGATAACACTTTCTGAAACGGTTTTCTCACTTTCCCTATCTAGATTCTCCATTTCAAAAGAGAGGAAACGTTAACACAAAAAGAAACTTGAATACTTTTCGCGTAGTTATAATCTGACTTGTGACGGCGCGAAAAACGACGCTATAATGACGAATTGTCACCCGGTGCGCATGCACGTTAGTTTGAATTCACGACAAAGAGGGCGCCACAATCGAAGAGGAAACGGAAATGCTGACTTAAACGGTAGAAAGACAGGTGCTTGACTCAAGATGGATTCCGGATATTGATACAAAACAAATAATGTACAATTACAAATGTACTGTGCTAAACAGTAAAACAATAATTGTTTACATTTATATTTTGAGGTACGATTCTGGATGATCCAAAATTGTAGAATCGAGGTCCTGGTCCTGAGGAGAGAAAACTCATTGCTACAAGTGAACCATAGACAGTCGGTTGGAGGAGTATTTTGCTCGTAATCGTAGACTATCGACCGTGGTACTAATTTTTAAGCACTATGTGCGCACAAAGTATTATGCGATTTACATGGAGGAGTGCAGATATAAAACTTTTATATAAAGTGCAATATTACATTTTGTGAATAACAAATTTTTCGACCAGTGGGCGACCACTAATTCGGACCGGAGTAACAAGCGATGAAATAAAAAACATCGGCGAGGTTTACGCTGAAGGTAATTACTAATTTCTCTTACAGCAAGATTGATGCTCTCAAAGCGGTTTTTAAGAGAGACAAATGTTGGAACATTATTTGTTTGATGACCCGAATACCCATGTGGTTACACAATGGATGAGAATAAAACAATACAACACACATTTTAGTCATGTAAATATCGCAGCATATATTTTTCCACATCAGCACACTGCTGGATATAGACCTCTCCCAATGTACACCACTGAGCCCGATGTTCGGTCTTGAGGAGCTTGATGGCTCAGTGGTTAACGCACCCGGTCTGCGAGTGCTAAGGTTAAGCAACTTTTGCAAGGCCGGTCAGCGGATGTGTGACCAAAAATGTATCATCTCCAGCTCCTCCGTGCTTCGAAAGGCACGTAAAGCCGTTGGTCCCGGCCGCATTAGCAGTCGTTAACAACAACTAATCTGCACTGGGCCCGCGTGGTGGTTTACGGCCCGGTCTCCCTGTCCATCCATAGGGAAGGCTTGTGCCTCAGAACGAGGGGACATAAAATGAGCTGATGATAGCCCGGTCTTCGGCCATTTTCATTCAACCGTTGCCAGCCACTTTGCGTATATCGTCGATCAACCGCGCCGGAGGGCGTCCTACACTACGTTTGCCAAGTCATAGTCTCCATTCTAGAACACGTCAACCACAACGGTTAATAGCGCTGGCTAATATGACCAGCCCACCCCATATTTTTCATACACATTTACATTTCTAGTGACACCATCTTTGCTTTTTATTTTTTTTTACCCAGGAAAAACCTGCTTCAACGGGTCTAGCCGGACGTAGGTCCACGCTCCGGGGATGGCCGAAGCCGACCCGGTAAAAACCTTTGGGGATTGCTTATAGCCTTGGAAGGTCTTTGTAAGCTGACGGAACAGTCGCCTCCCGGGCTGGGACACGTTGGCGTTACTCAATCCGAGTGCACGTCGTGGTGAAGTCGGCGCGCCCCCTAGCGGGCCGCGCTCAATCTGCTGTGTAGATTTTTTTTCTCTTAAAACGAGGTGTGAAGTAGAACTTGTGGGTTGGCTAGTGAGTCACAATCCTGCTCTTTTTATCTTTCTTTATCTGGACACTGCTTCTGCATACCATCAGGCAGAGCAGTCATTTGCCAAACCTACTATAAAAAAATCGTCACACTTGTCACGAGTTTTATTGATCGTCTTTATTGTTGTGTTACTAACTTACTATATGTAATCATACTTATTCTGTATTTTGTTGGTTGTGGCCTTTAATTATAAAACAAACATCTTTTTCTCCTGCCCCGTTCACCCACACAAAGTAAAGATGGATTGATAATTAAGTCTGATATCGGCTATTCGTTTCTCTAACGTCGGACGTCTTACGAACCTATAAAAAGCTAGACCGCTGAAATGGCTCCGCTCACTAGGCGACACGCGACTGCGACAGCTCGGCGACTAGACGCGACGACAGGCTGCGGCCGACTATTTTCATATATTTTGACTGACGCTCACGACTGTCGCACGACTGTCGTCGTGTGTGCGCGTGCTCTCGTCTGGACGCGGCGACTAGACACAGCGACAGTCCAGTGTGCATTCCATTAACTGAGTCCTCGCCTGCGGTAGGTACGCGGGGCGGGGGGTACATAGGGCCTCTGCCACGAACCCGAGCGAATTGCGACGCGGCGAACGGATTTCTAGTTCATTGCGCGCTGCAGTCAAGCAGACAACGGCAGTCATAGTGAACGGTTATAGAAATAACGTAATGAACTAGAAATCACTCTCCTCATCGCAATACGTCAGTGGTCTTGGCCGGGCGGTAGGGAACTACACACGTGATAATTTTAACAAGATTTTGCTGAAGATACGCAATTATAGTTATACGTGCTACTTTTAAACAATCCGATTTTTTTTACCTACCTACTACATATTCAAAGCGTAATTTCCTAAAAAAACTACAATATATTTTATTTCATTACTCGCGCCCTTCGATTCAATAGATTTGATTATTGATTAGATTTACGTATGAAAATGTTGTTTTATCGTTGATTTATTTATTACCTACTAGCTGTGCCCTGCGGTTTTACCCGCGTTAATTAGCGACTGCTCCACTCCTATTAGTTATAGCGTAATGTAATATAGCCTACAGCCTTCCTCAATAATTGGACTGTTCAACACAAAAATAATTTTTCAATTCGAACCAGTAGTTTCTGAGATTAGCGCGTTCAAACAAACAAACAAACAAACAAACTCTTCAGCTTTATAATATTAGTATAGATTAGCTAAAAGCGCACTATTGTACGAATACCTACTTATTATTTTTGTTACTATGCGCTCTGTGTAAATATTGAAATCAGAGTTAAAAATTATATTTTTTTGGAATATTATTCTTTTATTTAATAAATAACGGCTACGAAGTATCAATTTATTTCATTAAACTAGTATTCTAATGCCCATTTTCACCAGTGACCCCTAAGTTTTAAATGACCCCTAAGCTATTTTAGGTGACGGTTTTGCTCCAACAACACCTCCCAACATGGCTTAGGGGTTATCGTAATCTTAGGAGTCGTCGGTGAAATCAGGCATTAGTTTCCGAGATTTATAGGTGTCTTTAAATGACCCGGATTCGTTGCTCTCGAGTGTATTATTAGACCTACAGATTCGTTAATGAAACTTAACGTTTGAGAAGGTTGAAAATAATATTTTAAGCCTAAATGTTTTTGTTGTGCGTTGTCATCAGCTCATTTTATGTCCCCACTGCTGGGGCACGTGCCGCACGAGCATTCCCTATTCCGAACGGGCCATAACCACCATGCGGGCCCAGTGCGGATTGGTGGTTGTTAACGACTGCTAATGCAGCCGGGACCAACGGCTTTACGTGCCTTCCGAAGCACGATGGAGCTCGAGATGATAAATTTTTGGTCACCTATCCAATGACCGGCGTATGGGAAAGTAGCTCAACCTTAGCAATGCCTATTATTATTTCACAAGCCTTCCCACACCACCGAGCGTGATCCGCGGATACTCTTATACAGCTCTTGCCAGCCACCTTACGATGATCGTCGCTTTGCCTAGTCTGAGGGCGTCCTATACTGGTTTAGAAATTATTATTACGTATTCGTCATCGTATCAATATGACTATAATGTAAACCTTATACCCTTGATGTCAGAACAGTACAAAAAAAATATTAAAAGAGTATACCTATTTCAATGTTATAAAGCCGACTTTCAAAGTATTTTTTTTTAGAGTTACATGTTTTAAAATGAAATTCCGCTGTGCGCCGTCGCCCGCCGGTGAGTGATGCTTTGTAAATGTCCCGTCAGTAAACTACTTTGAGCATACCGTGCATGCAATTGTAAGCACGTGATTGTAATATAGAGCGAATTTGATATTGCGTTATCAAATTGAAGCCTTTCATGTCTTCTATTCCATTATAATGAACGTCAGTTAGCTGCTGGAATTTAATAATTTGATTTTTATTTGTTTCATAAATGTTGCTGAAAGATTTGATGTTAAAGTTTAATTACAAATATATGATGAACCGTAAAGCCCTATTATCATGTAATATAAAAGCCAAGCCAATAAATAAGATATATAATCAGTATTTTATTATTTTTAACTTTGCGTTTACAACTCTATACGTTATAGTTACAAGATAAAGTTTTACTAGAAATAAATCATCCAGCCTCATGAAGCTCGAGTGGGAATCGAACCCACGTCCTTCGGATAACCGGCCCAATGCCCTGACCGCTGAGCTACCGAAGCCCGATTTTTCAAGTAAAATTTTATCTTGTAAATATATACTAAGTTTTGAAACAACAATAAAATATTTATGACAATTATGTACCACCAAAGTTAATCTCAATTTCATTACATTCCAAAAGGAAAAGGTAAATTAATCGCCTACTTATACTTTTTCCTTTCAAAGTGAAGTTTTCAATTTGCATCGCAATCATGAAAATGTACGGGGTAACCGGGTTTATTTGTAGGAAAGTCGTTCCACTTTTTGTGTTACGTTGTTTTTAAACCACTCTGCGTCATACAGATCGTATTAGGCCCGGTTGTTTGATGCATTTTCAAATTTGACGACCAGCCTTCCCGGTAGCATAATGGTCAGTGCAGCCGCCCGGATTGCGGAAGACCCAGGTTCTATTCCTGGCTGGGCATTTTTTTTTACTGTATTTTATAAAAATTTAATTTAACTATTAGTTGGTTAACAATAGTTAAGCCGTTGACAAAAATGGAAATGGGTTGTTTGAACATTTTTTTGACTATCGTTAAGTTTGACAATAGTTATTTAAGTTGCTAGAGTAGAAACAAGGGTAAAAGAAATAAATATGTTGGTAATGTACTTACCTACATGGTAAAGGTCGCGCACAAACTTCTAGTCCCCTCTGAAGTTGGCGCGATTCGCGTCGCAGTAGTAAAAAATAGGCGTCAGTAGGGCGAAGGCGGGGACGAGCGGTAGGGCCTGACTGTACAGTTGCGCAACGAAGCAACTTCAGAGGGGACTTTGGTAACACAGTTCACAAACCTCAAAACGCTAATATAAAGAAAGTGACGACCGTCATATCATATTATTATGTAGCTACAATAAATTGACTGTATGTTTTTTTATATTAGATAACTGTTTATAGGAAGTTATTTAATATAAAAAACAATATAATCTGTGGGTACAAACTATTGCTTCATTAACGCTGGGAAATGTAGCAATATCAAAAATGTTGTTACTATATTTCTAATGTTTTCCGGCCTTTGTGGCATTTTAATTTAAATAATAATGCTCAAAAAACCCAGACCCGGCGCAAACGGACTTTCCGTAATCTCAAATTTTTAGTCAAGTAGTCTTATCAATAAACACAATTTGAAGTGAGGAGGTACAGTCAGCAACAAAAATCGTTGAACACTCACACAGACTCTTACGTCGTAATATTATTATTTAAGAGTCGAGGAGAGTATGAATAATCGATAGTTAAGTATAGTAAGTAAATAGTCTTTTTACTATCACATCAATAGACCTTTGCCTAACTGACTTGATTTGACTTAATTTTAAAAACCTATCTTGAAGGTTGCCTAACTTTCAAGATCGCAACCCGAAACGCAATCCGCTACACTATCCAGCTTTTCTTGATTAATATTCTAATAGAACATAAAGTATTTAAAAGTAGGTCACCCTCAAGGAATGTTACTTCGTTCTTTACGATTGTGGTACGAACCCGCTAAACAACTGCGCCACAGAGGTACTCCTCAACAGCTTCCCCACAAATAAAACTTCGTGAAAAGTGTACCGGACTCGCACCAGCATTTAATCAAATTAAAAATGTAAGACATGCTGTATATACAATTTTGTACAAAAGGAAATGAAGTGCTTTTACAAAATTATACACCGAGTAGCCTACTTATCAAATAAAACGACATTTCTAATCGTATAATGAACAAGATGAAACAAATACACACAGTGGGTTTTACCTTAATACTTAAGAAACGTTTTAATTATACAAATGAGTTACAGGACTTAGAGGTCGACATGTTGTAGGAAATGAACGCTTTATAAGAGCTTTATAACCTTTGTATTAAATTTAATAGAAATTTGTACTTTTATGTTTCTTTAAAAACAGACATAAATATGTATATTTAAAAAAATATAAAATGTATTGTTATGTATTGTGAAGGTACCCGTAATAACATAAGAATAATGATTAAGACTGTTCCCCTAGTAGTTTGCATAAATCACACCCATTTACACATTGAACCACTTTGTTAAGTGGCCCGCCCGCGACTTCGTTAGATAGAGACCATTTTGCTATTATTATTCCTTATGTAACTTATAAGAGGAGCTCGATGGCGCAGTGGTTAACGCGCCCGGTCTGCGAGTGCTGAGGTTAAGCAACTTTCGCAAGGGCCGGTCATCGGATGGGTGACCAAAAAGTTATCATCTCGAGCTCCTCCGTACTTCGAAAGGCACGTAAAGCCGTTGGGCCCGCGTGGTGGTTTATGGCCCGTTCTCCCTTTCCATCCATAGGGAAGACTCGTGCTCCAGCAGTGGGGACATAAAATGACATGATGATGATGATGATGATGATGATGATGATGATGATGATTTTGATGATGATTTAACTTATAACCACAAGGAATTAGGCAACCATTGTTAACCGCCTCTGTGGTCTAACGGTTAAGACCACTGGTATCAGACCCAGAGGTCCCGGGTTCGATTCCCTTGGGGTGTACATGTAAGTGTACTCGGTTAGGTTGGTGGTAGGGCTTGTTTGTCTGCCTGGCTAGTTACTACCATCTTATGTAAGTATGTCGCCATAACATCAATGTTTGTAGCATTGTTGCGTTCCGGCAGCTAGAGATAAGATAGCCAGTGCTTAAGTAGCTTAGGATCCAGGTAAAGTGCTCTTCCACATTTGGCCTTATCATCAGGTGAGATGGTGGTCAAATGCTTAAATATTTTACCTATATAAAAATAAAATAAAAACTTGTGAAACTGTTGACCTTTTCCAGCGGGAGTAAGAAGGCTAATTGCTCGAGCAAGCGAACCATATCTCACAGTGTGCTATTTATCGTTGTCAAAAACAAACGAGTCCTTAATGTTTTATGTAAACGGCCCTATTTACATACTACACAACTTTTTGCTCGTTGATATTAATGAACTTTATAATCTTTGAAAGCATTACCGTAGCAATCAATTATCACTTTCTTCCATGCCCGTAATCTTTACCGTACGCCTAAGCCGGCGTTTTACTACGCGGAATGCTATTTCTTTGTTCATTGCGTCCTTTACATGATCGATGACTAAATCTTTCGTGATATAACGCGCAATGAACTAGAAATTTTGGCGCCGCAAGACGCTCGTACTCGTGGCCAATGTCCGAGTGCTGTTTTCTTTTTTCTTTTAATTAATGGCATGGTGCAGTTTGCATATTTAGCCAGTGTTTAGAGATATATTTTCGAATAGATTTCTTTATTTTTTCATTTCTTTAAAAACAATAATATAGAAGTTGTCTAGTTATTGGTGAGTCTGTGAAGTAACCTTATAGAAATGAAATTATTATTATAATAATTTTTAGCTCTGAAATATAGCTTTTGTGGAACGGGCTCTTAATCCACTGTACTTTATAAGAATTACCTATATGAAATATTAAAGATCATTGCAAAATATAATTTTCACTAGCTTGTTTTAACAATTCTTGTGAAGTGCTTGTCTCTGAAATTGTTTGAAATTTTTTTACTAATATTTAGATCGTGCATTGTCTGCTGATACTATTTGTGAGTAGTTGACTTTCAATAATATAACAAAACATAGTACCTATCTGAATAACAGACCTTTCTATAAAACAATAGAAGAGAGAGGGGGAGAGAAAAAAAAAACTATTTCAATTCATATTTTCAGCGAGGCTGCGAGTTACAGAGAATTGTTATTGTTATTGTTTTGAGATTTTGCATTGACTAGTGTTTAATGTTTACAAGGGGGAGGAGAGGACTATAAATGCTTCTTCTGTCGTACTTTTGCTTGTTATTTATACGAGTAAACTGTCTACCACTTAATAACTTGTCTACAGATATTTAAAATGTGTCATTGCTAATAAAGTAGTAAAGTAAATAATAATAATAATGCAAAAGGCAGTACTTCTAGACACGGCACGTATTGTCAGAAGGTTCCTCACTCTGCAGCCCTGACCACCGGTAGCTTGGGCCCTGCCCCGCTGCTAGTGGTACTCTAGGATTAGGTTTTTATAATGTTTTATTGTTTTTATATTAAAATATTGTAAAAATCTAGTTTTAAAAAAGAAAATAAATAAAGGAGATAATAATAATAAATAAGTTTATTTTCTCACCACAAAATATTAGGCTAGCTTAAAGTACAATTACACGGATTATTTTATGGAAGACTGACTGGTGTCTAAAATAGGCAATAGATTGCCTGTCATTTAGGGCACCAGGTCCCCCGACCTTATTACTAATAAGCCTTTTACAGTATACATGTCGTTATTACAATATCGTTAAAGTATAACATCCATGAGAACATATATGAGGAGCTCGATGGCGCAGTGGTTAACGTGCCCGGTCTACGAGTGCTGAGGTTAAGCAACATTCGCAAAGGCCGGTCATCGGATGGGTGACCAAAAATTTATTATCTCGAGCTCCTCCGTGCTTCGGAAGGTACGTTAAGCCGTTGGTCCCGGCTGCATTAACAGTCGTTAACAACCACCAATCCGCACTGGGCCCGTGTGGTGGTTTATGGCCCGTTCTCCCTATCTATCCATAGGGAAGGCTCGTGCCTCAGCAGTGGGGTCATAAATGAGCTGATGATGATGATGATGATGATGATGATGATAACATCCAAATTTATCTAAATAACAAACAGAAAGGTGTGTACGTCATTTTATATTCAAATAGCCTATAACTGTACCACTGCTGGGCAAAGCTCTCCATCATTGACATCCAGTCATCACTACAATGGCTTAATCACCACGCTTGCCAAATGCGGGTTGGTGATCATTAACCCGGGCCACAAAGTAAGGAGACTGCTGAAGGTAATCTTCGTACAAATGCGCTCTAGCAACGCATACACAGACAACATCTCACGACACAGAATCTCACAACAGCTGCGTTCGAACTGTACCGAGCTGTTCCGTAATCCCTATCCGTGTGTAGGGTATCCGCTTAGTTGCCCACGAACACCGTACACGCAGAAGTTGTGTAGAAGTTATTGTTGGGCTGGCACGTGGTTCACGGTGACCGGCCCGGCTAAGTTAGTTAAGTACTGTACTGTAGTACTTTAGTTTAAGTTAAGTTACAAGTTATATAGCCGACGGTTCTTCCCTCGATGAGAGTTGATGTTGATCTCTTTGAATGAAAGGTACACTGCACAGCTGACTCGTGATCGCGTATCAATACGGAAATTATGATAATTCAAGGCGAGCGAAACAGCTAACGCGTAACCTTCATTTGTGCTGAGTGTGCGGTACGCCAAGAATGTTCGGTATAAGACCGTAAGACCGTGCAATCGGTCTATGTGTGGTTGTTCGAGCGCAGAATGTATTATGGCCGCCTTCCACTAAGAGCGGAACGGGCTCCGTACGGACTCCGTTTAACTCGCAACGGCAATCTTCATAGAATCGCTTCCACTGTGAATGAGCGGACAGAGCGGATCAAAAGAGTACTAAGAGTTACAAAAGTGATCACTGAGAGAGAAGCCCGCTGGCAGTGGAAGGCAAATTCTGAATCTCTTTCTTAGTGGAAGTGCACAACTTTTTTTACTCCGGTCCGCTCAGATCATTAGCTCAGTTTCCGCTCATTACCCTTCTTTAGTGGAACGCGGGCATAAAGCTTGCCTCCTTTGCACACCTCTGTATTAACTTTTTGTTTTCTTAAAGTTACTCGCGTCCGTAGGTTTACCCTTGAGACCCTACACGTGACCCCTGGGTGGTAAATAATGACAAATTTAATGGTAAATAATGAAAAAATGAGTGACACTGTCTGAGTGGTAGAGCCACTCTGCGTTGCAGCACGAAATGGGCCGGCTCGCCCGGCGCATTTCGTGCTCTCACAGAATATCGGCATGAAACAATGGCACTCGTTGCTGTTGTATTTCGTCTGGTGAGTGAAAGTACCGGAGGCCCATCTCTCACCCCTCCCCCTTCCCGATTCCTACTTCCCCAAGATCCAACTCCTTGTTCAAGGCCGGCAACGCATCTGCGATTACTTTGGTTTTGCGGGTGGCCAAGGGCTGCGGCGATTACTTTCCATTAGGTGACCCGCCTGCTCGTTTGCCTCCTAATTTAAAAAAAAAAATTGTGTTTGTGCAATAAAGTGTGCTATCTATCTATCTTCTTCTGGGTCTCTCTATTTTGTGCTCGGGCTATGCATCGACAAATCCGTAACACTTTGTCCGACCTAGGAATTGAACCTGCGAACTAAGGATACCGGGCCGAGCGCTTTACCACTCGGCTATAGAGGCGTTAAAGTTATCTCCTTGTTAATAATCTTATTTTATTGTTACAGGTACTATATCAGCGTCACAACGCCTGTGTTAAATTATAAAAGTGAGATACTGTAAAAAGTGAGAAGAGTTGACAATGAAAATTGCTCGTGAGTGCAAACTCGCTTCGAGTGTCGGTAAAGTTAGAAACGAAGCGGTAATACATTGAATCTGTGCAAGTTCATGATCAAAATTATGGAAACGTGTCGCGCCTTACAAAATGGATATTATGCATAACATTACGCTGGAAAGGCAAAAGTTTTACGAGGCACACGATTTCAAGAGCCCTACTGAGACGGATAAAGTGGAGGTAAGTTTTTTTTAATACACAGGGTGCGAGGAAAAATCTGGCGGTGGATTAATATTCTTTTTTGTCATTCTAATCTGATGTGATAACGCTAGTTGCTTACCTAGCTAGCAGCTAAACAAAGACACAACAAAATAGGTTTTCCTATTTAAAAAAAACTGTATTATGTTCAATAATATTGTTTGCAATAATTTTGGGGTACTTAGCTCCTTGAGCGTCGATCGACCACTATGTGGCCAATAACAATTAAAATTCTATTATGTCTGGTATTCGCGTGCTCGAGCTCTTAGAGTCACCGCAGACATGCTACTTTTAGCATCGGCGATCAACGATTCAGCCGCTTTTTAGAAGCTGAATGCAGCGACCACACATTCCATACCGCACACTTAAAAACGTCAAACGCGGCGATTGAGTCGCTTTTCGGAAGCTCGACACAGCTTCTGAACGTTACACTAAACACACATTCGGATGCCCGGTCGCATCGATTTGCATCGAGTTGCCAATCCAGCATCGGAACAGTCGCTAAAACGCGCGATTCTGATACCGCGTCCGAACCGAACGCATGAAGTCGCGAAATCGCGATGCTGCATCGATAAGAAACTCACGATTTTACTGCGATCGAACGCAGAGTCGCCAAAACGTGATTCAGCATCGATACAGTCGCAAAATCGCCGATCGCCGATACTAAAAGTAGCATGTCTACGGTGGCGCTTAGTTGTCTTTGTTGTTCTATAGATCTGTCAAACGTGAGCCGAATAACATGATGAAACATTTTTGTCTGCCATTTTGTATGTACAAGTTGTCTACGAGTAGTAGGTACTCGTACCTACATAGCTTTTGGTTTCATTCGGACTATATTACACGGAATTTTTAAAATTTGAAATTTTCCACATTTTTTGCATAAAGAGTTTCATTAGAATTGTTTTTTTTTCGTTTGAAATATTGAAAACTTTGCAGTTTGTATGGAACACCGAAATGTATAAAGGCTATTTAAAAAGTTGTTCATAAACTAGAGAAGAACAACTTGTAGCGGTTAATTCGTAAATAAATAAATTCACTAGTTATTTCATTTGCTTAAAAGTTTCGGAAACATATTGTACTTACACACTACTGGCTGGAAAAGAAATATAGTTTCAATAAAAACTTTATCCACCATCGCGATGTCCCAATCTCTTTCATCCGATCTTGTATCCAAAAGGGGTCGCAGAACGTTCGGCTCATTCAATCGCTAGGTAATAAATTAGGGAAAAAATACGTCTTTCGTTGATATATATTTAGGCTGGGTACATTATTCAACTGTTTTCAGTATTCATTGCTCATGATTTGCGTTTTATCAGAGTAGGGAATCAATCACTTTAGGAATCATGAATTTTTAGAACTAATCGAAGACACTATTTAAAAAAAAAATTTGTCCTCTTATTGTACTTAATGACTTTATTATCTATTTAAAACAATTTATATTTTCCATTTAATTGAGTAAAATCTCTTTATTTAATCAGATGACTGATGTAATGTTGTTTTTACGAGTTAACAGTAAATAATAATAAATTGTGACAAATGACAGTGACAGGAGGAGTAGAGAAGTTCTACATTACACTGACTAAAACGAAATTTGTAAATCACAAGTTTTTAATTACCCATTTCATATTTAAACTATAACTTTCCATCCGGAACACCATTAAACAACAAAAGTTTTAGTTTCTCCGTCGACTCAAATTTGTTAAACTGCAGTACTATTTACCTCCTACACTGCCACCATAAAAAAAGTCATAAAGAACAGTTGCTCATCTACTTCGCCCTTGTTAACATCCTTTGTTGCATTCTGACGTCCAGTCCAGTCCAGACTTGTGCATTTAAAAAGCTTCTTTATAGTCAAAGCGGAATGTCGCGCCGCGTCGGTGCTAACACGGTACGTTTGTGCAAAATTTGCTTTTACAATTTTGCACAGTATTGACAGATCTGTCTTGCTCAATAGGGCTGATTTTTCGTGTCGTGTTCATGTGGACGTCTACGTCCTTAGGTCGCTGTTTGTATAGTTTACTGTATCGTTGTGTTATCAAATTTGTAGTATTTCATCTGAAAAGATGAATCTGCATAGCCATCGGTTGCAACAACCTTTGGATAAATGGCACTGTGCCGCAATAAGCACTCAAAAATTAAAAAGCAGTGACAAAATTTAGCGCTTACGTCAGCCTTCCCGGTAGCATAGCGGTCAGTGCAGCCGCCCGGATTGCGGAAGACCCAGGCTCGGTTCCTGGCTGGGTCGGTTGGGCGTTTAATTTAGTCACTGTATTTTATAAATATTTTATAAATATTTAATTCAGCTTCAGTGCAACAATTAGCACTTAAAAAATAAAAACTAAAATTAAATAATAATAACAATAAAAGTAGTAAATATTTTAAAACGAATGCTGTCACAATTTAAGATAAATAAATAAAATAAATAAATAAACTTTCCTACACTCACACCAATTATCTAGCCCAAGAGAAGCTTCGTTATGAAACTCATTAAATGGTTACTAGACAACGGATAAACATACTTAAAATACTTAAATACATACTTATTATACATAGAAAACACCCAGACCCGAGACAATTGAGAAAAACAATAATTTCTAAATTGACCCGACCGGGGATCGAACCCGGGACCTCAGAGATGGCGACACCATGAAAACCGGTGTACAAACCACTCGACCAAGGAGGTCGTCAAAAGAGACAAAAAAACTCCACGAGCGGGATTCGAACCCGCACCCCTTGACATGCCGGGTCAGGTGCACTGCCAACTATGCTATCGTGGCTCAATCCAACTCGCCGAAATTAATCAATACTATCTATTTTTGCTTTATAAGCCATAGGAGCCCTATTTGATCTGAATTTGAGCCGAATTTTTTCAACACTTTGTTTTTTCTCAAATCGTAATTTGTTCGCAACAATAGTTGCGTAAAATTATATGTAAATAATTATGAATGCTGTCACAATTTTTTTTGGCTGTTGTTAAAATTCGCCGACTAAGTGGAATGTTGAAAAGTTGTGTCATAATTTGAAAAAAAATAAAATCTTTTTCATTTCTTTCATTTCTTTGTCATGGTCACAAAGTGTAAATATTTTGTGTAGAGTTCTACACCTCAAGTATAGTACAGCGGCTTTGGTTTTTTAAAAGCATGTTAGTCTCATTATAGCCTTAAACTAAAAATACTTAAACGTATACGTTTAACGTTAAACAGGGTCGTCTATAATACGAAATTCGAAACACAATTCTCAAATAGTTTCAGAATTAGGTAACGATAATAGTACCCCTATGTAACACACATCAAGATTATTTTGTATGACTAACTCCCCCGGGTCCTTTTTACACTCCGTTAGTGACTTGGACTTTATCCATCTTATCACAAACTTCACAGTAAGGCGAATCGTCTTGCTTCAGCAAATTTTCGTCATGGAAAATATAATTTTGTAAGCAAGTTAGGTACTATTTACGAACCTATTGAATTTCGATTCAATAAATCTTGGGATCCAAAAAGTTACATCGAATGGTCTCAAAACATATTATATTTGTTACTAGAATTTTTCATACGATTACAAGCCAGTTTGGTAAGGATTTTTCAAAGGGTTAAAAACTAGTTTGATACGTCAACAGTTTAGAATCTTCCTATATACTGTCATTCAATATTCGAATAAAGTTATCGCTTTATGGATTGGATTGGATATTAGGCTTTACCACGCTCACCAAATGCGAGTTGGTGATTACAACTTAAGAAACATCGAAAATCCTGAAACACAGTTCATCCAATCTGGGAACTGAACCCAGGACCACCAGATATCGGGCCAAACATCCTACCACTCGGCGACTGAAGCGTTCAAAAGCCCCAAAAAAAATGAAAGCGATTTTTTATTGTTGACTCGGTTACTTAAATCATATACTTACCGAACTAAAATCTATGTAAACCAGATGCAGCTAAAATATTTTCAAATTGCGGAGATTCTTAGGCAAATATTTGAATTCCATTTTAAAAGGATTTTTTAATCTACTGATGGTTTGAATTTAGAAGTAGCGGTTTTCCCAAGTGTACTTACCTTAGTTTAACTTTCATAAAATAGGGGAAGAAATGTAGTTTACTATTTTCATAATGACGAGCTCGATGGCGCAGTGGTTAAAGCGGTCGATCTGCGACTGCTCGAGTTAAGCAACTTTCGCAAAGGTCGCTCATCGGATGGTTGACCAAAATTTATCATCTCTAGCTCCTCCGTGCTTTGGAAGGCACGTAAAGCCGTTGGTCCCGGCTGCATTAGCAGTCGTTAACAACCACCAATCCGCACTGCGTCCGCGTGTTGGTTTAAGGCGCGTTCTCTTTGTCGTGTTTTCTATGTGTACGGTGTACCACACATTAAGCAATACCTAATTATTGCAATATTTGTAATTTGCTTACATGCATTTATGTTTGCACACGCGCCGGTATTTTATTCAATAAATTAGTTCAACTACGGTTAGCACTCAACACGGTTGTATCATTTCCGACATCCTAATATTAGTTCCTAGCAGCATCAGTTTATCATATCAATCAGCTATCATAATTATCATCTAAAGTGTGTAGAGCCAGTCCCTACACTATGTATAATAAGTATGTATGTAAGTATTTTAAGTATAAATGTTATAATAGTTTTTAACGCAAATTTTGTTGCGAACAAATTACAAAAACACAAATGTTGAAAAAAAATTTTTTTTTAATGTTAGTGACGGTAGTTGTTGACATTGAATGGGCGCCTTTGGCTTTCAAAGTAAAGAGTGTTAAATAATTTCGGCGGGCTGGTTAGAACCACGATAGCTCAATTTCAAGAGCACCTGACCCGGAATGTCAGAAGGGTGCCGGTTCAAATCCTGCTCGTGGAAATTTTTTCAACATTTGTGTTTTTGTATTTTAAGTATGTTTATCCGTTGTCTAGTAACCATTTAACGAGTTTCATAACGAAGCTTCTCTTGGACTAGATAATTGGTGTGAGTGTAGGATTTTTTTTAATTTATTAATTTATTTATTCATAGGAAAGGCACGTGCCCCAGCAGTGGGAACATAAAAATGAGCTAGTGATGATGATTTCATAAATTAAATGTCAGTTCATGCCATCATTATAGTAAAACAAAAGACTATAGGTACCAGATTACTACTTTTCTGTTTATATAAGGTTCTTCGCTGCTCTCATATATGTAATCTCCCGTATTTGTAGCAACCCTTTCAAATCCGATTTAATGGATTACAAATTTGTCCGGAACACGAGCCGTTGCCTTATAAAACCCCAAAAGTCCGTAGGCGATAAGGCGTAATGCCATTTAAAAATGTCTGGATTTAAGTAGAAAAAATAGAGACCTTTTTTGTGTTTATATTTTGATTATGATCCATTATTTCAAAGTCAAAATCAAAGTTATTTTATTAATATAAACTTAAAGTTTAAGGGTGCGCCGTCCGTAAGTGACAAGTGTCATATATTTTATTTGAAATGTCTTCGTCCATATTTATTTGATGCCGCGTGACCATAGGTACTAATTTTGTATGGGAAATTTAAGATGCTTAATGAAAAATAATAATTAAAATAACCGCTTGATAAAACGAAAATGTGAGACAAACGATTTGTAGTTTAGACATTAGTGATTATTTAGACAAAGTCAGAGATACAATAATTTAGATTTACTATAAGATATCAACTAAACGCCGCCACTCGTTTTCATGATTTTTGCCCAAATTTAAATGATATTGTAGAAAAAACTATAGTGTGTTATGAATTTATAGATCGGACTTATTGTAAACACGTTCCCTTTGATACTAAATATATATTTTGTTTATGTAACACGATAGTTTTCAATTAAACTTAACCGTGACTTCACTTTTGCATTTTTTGGTCGAGTACTTTTAAAACGTGTGAACAGTTTTCACCTATCTATTCTATATATTTTTTAACATTAAACTAAGTAAGTAAAGAGTACTTTGAGGAGCATCTCTAAAATTTTGTGAGTTGTGAGTATGCTGTTATTATACAAACCACACAGTATTTGTGTATCTGATTTATTTTTTTAGGTTGAATATTTTCGCCCTTTCGCTACGTTCTATTGAGCTTTGAGGGTAGATGTTTGCTTAAAACAAATTTTGCGAGCCCATCTGTTTGTACAGCTGCTTTGATTGATTGAACCCCGAACAATGTTCGTCAATTGTCTCAACAGATGGACTGTTTTGGGTTGATACGCGTTCACCGGAACCATTATTAATCACATGCCTTATTACATCATTATAGCTACTTATCTAAAATTGTAATTAATATAATTATGTACTTACAACCTCAAACAACACTACATTATTTTTTTATGCTATATGCTATGCTCGCTGTATGTTATTTATCTTCGCAAAGAATTAAGCCATAGCCTCATTCTATTAATTTGCTACCTATTGTGTATTTTTCTTGGCATATAAGTATTAATATTAGATTTACTTAGCGGCCCGACCAATAAAGTTGTCAAACGTTACGTAATCTATAAAACTACTATTAATATTCACATAAGCTTAGGAAAGAAGAGTATTTGTTGCAGTTATAATTGTTAGCAAAGTTAGGGAAGACACTGTGGCATGTAACGCAGTTTTAACTTTCACAGGCTGCAGGGAATTCACTTTTACTGTGTATATTGTTCTGATAAATAAAGATATATTACCTATATTATTATATAAATTATTAATAGCTGATCCGGCGGACTTCGTATCGCTTTGACAGTTTCTATGTCAACAATACAAACAAATCGTGGAACATTTTGTATTGGAAAATTAAATTGTCGTTTTCAGTATTTTCCGTTACTTATTATTTATGTTTCTCACCGTTTAAACCTTCCCTGAACTTCAACAAACATTTCAAAATCAAAATTAGCCAAATCGGTCCAGCCATTCTCGAGTTTTAGCTAGACAAACGAACACGAACTGATTTTTATGTATGTATTTAGATTATTATGTCATACAAAAGCATCCGAGTACTAAAAAGTTCTGTTACAAAAGCCCACATACTGTTTTGTATATAATATCTATGTGCAGCGTAGCAGTCATTTGTTATCCTTTAGTAAACTTACTCCCTAAGCTTGACAGCGCTGTGGTTCGCACGTTTGTGTTGCGATTTTGAATGCTGAGTTTGGTGAATAATTTTAAATAGCACGATCTCCTCTGTATTTCGGGAAGTTGTTATAGAAATAGAAATCATTTAGTTCAGTTAGTAGTAGCAGGTACCTAGTGACATAGATGCCCATATTAAATATACCTTACAGACTAACATACATACAATTTATATATAAAACAAAAACTATGTTACACATAAAGGCGGCGACGTGCGACGCAGCGTGGTGTCCGGTAGCTGGCCTCGGAACCGCCGGAACATGACACCCTTCGGCCAAAACTCTTTTTTTATGAAGGTATTCTCAACACAAATGAATTAACCGAGTTTGTTTATGGCAATAGTTGAAACCAACCTACACGCATTGTTCACATTGGCGGGTATGGCCCAACTTAACAACTTTTGTTGATGTGGCTGCCACATCTAAAGGCTCAGCCTGAACACAGCGTTTGGACGTTAATTGACTGATTACGATCATGAGAGTAACGACTCTGGTATAACATATCGGTGGGTTTGAGTCCCATAGCCCCATATAAATCAAGTCGTCTTTTAGTTGTTCTTTTATTACATTTTTCAGTTAACAGCATAAAGTATTAAAACCATTTTTTCGACGAATTTAACTATTATCGTATTATTACTATATTAGCTAACATACTAATAATAGTATTATCAACTATTACTTTAAATTCATTTTTCGTAACAAATACAGACTGTTTACTTTTCTATAAGGGCTGGAATCACAAGCGTGTCCCCCCACCTTACTAGATTCACCGAGGCGTTCGAGTAAGATGGCGGTAAGCTATAGGTATCTGTTTGCCATGACATGTGTTTATAGTAGATATATGCAAAAGTGAGACCTTAAACCGAAACTTTTAACTACGGACAGCTTGACCATGATATGTATAGCTTACGGCAACCAGAATGCGCTGATGTCCCATTAGTTGTTAACCCTAAGACGATTACATACTGCCGCTCACCACGCTCAATGTTGCGTGTCGACGCACCTACGCGCTTGTAGGCTTGTAGGCGTGTGATCTGCATGGATGCATTTTCTGTGCGTGTTTTCTATACAACCGGAGATACTTACAAGCAACGTTAGAACACGCATTTACGCGCTACGCTGCGTGGTGCGTGACAGTGTGTTAACTGCCTAACAGTCATCATCACCAGCTCATATACGTCCCCACTGCTGGGGCACGAGCCTTCCCTACGGATGGATAAGGAGAACGGGCCATAAACCACCACGCGGGCCCAGTGCGGGTTGGCGGTTGTTATCGACTGCTAATGTAGCCGGGATCAACAACTTTCAACAGCCTTCCGACATACGGAGGAGCTCGAGATGATACATTTTTGGTCACCCATTTGATAACCGGCCTTTGCGAAAATCGCTTAACCTTAGCAATCGCAGACCGGGCGCGTTAACCACTGCGCCATCAAGCTCCTCACCCTAACAGTAACTGTCAAGTATATTTAACGGAATGTTTAACTAACTATGGGTATGTTCCGATATACACTGCGAGCACTGTAACGTTAATTTAGTATACTGCGAAGCCGTTCCTTTTAAAACGGATCGCAGTCCAGTATACTGTCATCCATGCTGTCATATATGCTCTAAGGCTGTCATCCATGTCATCATTTCTGGACGCTGTTGATCACGTGATCAAAGCACTGAGAGCACCTTACCTTGAAAATGCCAGTGCTTACAGTACAAAACGACGTGTGCGACGATTTATGACGTCATATACTTCCCTAGGATACTGCGGCAGTATCTGTTAGTCCATAACGGAACAAATTTCTCGCCAGTAAGAGCACTGGACAGAGCTCGCAGTGTATATCGGAGCATACCCTATGTATGGTGAAATTACTAGCCTCTAGTCTAGAGGTCTACCGGCACTAATCGATCTGAGACTCGAAGGTTACATCTGTCCCCGCCTGATCCTCTAAATGTCACTACACATTTACAGAATACACTAAACATGCACACTAGCTTAGGTCCAAGACACCGTACTCGTAGAACAAGGGTACGAAGAACCGGTTCACACGCGCTCTATACCAGGTACAGACATGTAACTGGGCGCTTCTCTCCTCCTCCACGGCCCGGTCTACCCGAGCCGAGGTCCGAGCCTTTAGAGGCGCTCTCGGGTGGTTCCGCCCCCCGATCCGATCCGAACCCTTCGGAGAATCTAGTAGGGCACGGGGACGCGCACTAGTGCGCGATGCCGTTCCCTCTAGAAAACCTCCAAAGGTGATTCGTTTCACACGGCTTGAGGGAACCTATACGTTCCTCGCCGCCCCCAAAAAAAAAAGCCCGGTGAAGCTAAAAATGCCGTCTGAGGCAATCAGTAAACTCTCTCAAAAAAAAAAGAAGGTTACATCATTTCCAGCGGTTGATAAATACATAAGACTGACTCGATTTGGTTAGTGGTAGAGTTTGCTTGTAATGAGTCCGGTTGCCTTTATAATTTTAACTAGGTATACAATTTAAGTATATAGCCTATTAGTGTCCACTGCTGGGATAAAAATTATACTAATAACTAGTTGTGCCCTGCGGTTTCACCCGCGTTAATTAGCGACTGTTCCACACCTATTAGTCATAGCGTGATGTAATATAGCCTATAGCCTTTCTCAATAAATGGACTATTCAACACAAAAAGAATTTTTCAATTCGAACCAGTAGTTCCTGAGATTAGCGCGTTCAAACAAACAAACAAACAAACAAACAAACAAACAAACAAACTCTTCAGCTTTATAATATTAGTATAGATAGTATAGATAAAAGTTGAAAATAAAATCTAATGTTGCTCTAAATAAGACTCAATTTTACCATGCTGCCATACATTAACTTAATAATAAATCCCTGTCCTCATTCACCATATCAGTTCATTGACATATTTAACAGAATGTTTAACCAACTATACGTAAATTTAAAATACTGGAGTTCAATATTATTTATGTACCGAGATAAAAAATCATCGAGGTATAATACGAGTTTAAAAAGGAAAGGATAATGTAAACACCTTTTCAAAATGACTGTATCCTTTAATTGTCAACAGGCCATACTTACTGAAGAATAAAACAACATTGTACAGCCCAAATCGGGCCCGAATCGTTTCTTAGTCGAAAAATAGACTGCTAAAATATTGCAAGCAGTTCCCTTTTATGACGTAGGCAAGAAAAAGACGGGATTTTCCAAAATCCCCCGGGATCACGGGATCATGGGATACGGGTGTTTACGCGGACAAAGTCTCGGGCGGTTGCTAGTAAGCTAAATCTAAGTATCAAAATAACGGCCTTACAATAAAAAGATTTCAGAGACTGTCCTATTTCTGAACAATTTCTCAGTTCATGAAAAATTTAATGGAAAATAGAAAATAAAGAGAATACTTGGAAACAAATAAACACGAAGATGAGAAATCTTAGATTACGTTAAGCACATATCTGATTTCCTTTTTGTTTTTTACTTGTGGTTTTTAATTTGTGTACTGTAAATCAGTTTTTCTTTTTTGTGAGAAAGACATGTATAACAATGCTAATATTATTACTATAACAATGTAATTGTTACTAATACTACTATTTTACGGACCTAATAATATTATAATACTTAACTTATTTCATCCCACTGCTGAGCAAAGCTTTTCCTCAAATTTCTCCATACTCTCTCAGTGGACCAATCTCTTTTATCAAAGTATATAACGTGTATCAGAAAGATGTGGTAAAAATGTAAAGATCCAAAGTGTTTCCAATCTAGATCTTGTATGTAGGTTTATTTGACCAAAGATATTAAGTATAATTTTTACAATTTTTAATTAAATTTTTCTATTGTGACCTCACATCAAAATAAACAAGTCACAACTCTATTTGTTTAGTAACCTCTGTGTACATTCATTTATTATTGTGGCGGCATGCGGTTGCTACATAATATCTTATCCTCACGTATGGTTAAAGAGTTTGTAAACGTATTCCTAATCGCGTGTAGAGATCTGATAAAGATAAGACACGGCATCCTCCCTCCAACATCTACATAGTTATTATTGTATAAATAGTCTTGTAAGGTTTAGATAATAAGTTAGTTACAATGTAGTCGTTATTTACCATCGCCATGGAACCCTCCATCATCACAACCATCCCTTACGTCGACACCCGGAACAATTATCACTGCTGCTTGCTTGTGCGCGCCTGAAGCGCATGACATCACTAATATAAATATTTAATTTAAAATTGCATGAAAAATTTAACTCATTAACGGTCTTAGTAACAATACATTTAAGATCTAGATCGGACACACTTTGTATCTTTGCATTTTTACCACACATTTCTGTTACATGTTGTACAGATGATTTAAGCCATATCCATATACCTCAGTGTATGCATATGTTCTGTTTTAGGGTCCTTAGATTGCATGTTCTGCTGATTTTAACTTCAGTTAACCCTACAGTGGTCGCGCCCCCAAAAGTCACACAACTGGTCGCGCGGATTACATATGTAGTCCATTTTAGTTTCAGGTTTTTTTTGAAATAAAATTCATTTATATGGCGTTTTCTTTATTAATATTTCGAGAAAACTTATCTACTACTCAATATAAACTGAAAAGACACTCAAAATCAACATAATTCTTCTAAAAATCAACAAAAACATAAACTTCTTGAAAATTGTCTTTAAATAATCACTTTGGATAATATGAGATCAAAAAATGAG
This sequence comes from Eudonia mercurella, assembly GCA_963082485.1. Classification (NCBI taxonomy): domain Eukaryota; kingdom Metazoa; phylum Arthropoda; class Insecta; order Lepidoptera; family Crambidae; genus Eudonia; species Eudonia mercurella. Next base: position 16,658,966 of record OY720028.1, read on the forward strand.
TATTATTTATATTTATTCATTATTTTCTAAACATGAATTGCACATTTGCATATTTTCTAAACAGAATGGTCCGGACAAATGTGTTTGCTGGTCACATTCGTAAATCCAATTCATTCATTCATTATGGATTCAGGCCCCTTTTCTCAAATCCATTTTTTTTTCTACAAAATCACAATAAAAATTATAGTTTTCAATACTCTTAGTCGATATAATATCAATACGTACCTAATAACACAATCAATATTATGCACTACGAACAATACAACTACTTTCAAATGTATAAAATAGTTTGAAAAAAATACTCACGTAACAGGTCGCGCGGATTACATATGTAGACCGCGCACTTTCACACTCTCTCCCGAAATAACCACCCATCGTCAATGCGCGAGCGCAACCGAGCGGGGGCGGGGACTATCGAGCTTAAAGTACATGGAGTCTGAGCTAATAAATTTGAACATTTTGCGAAATATTCAGTTTTTTACCACCCTGGATTACATATGTAATCCGCGCGACCACTGCAGGGTTAGGAAGCTTTTCCTCTCTAAGTGGCCATTGAATACAGACAACAACAAATAAGGCTGTCGCTCCATAGATGTCTGGAAAACGTCCGCCACTTCCCTTTAACTGCCTATGTTTATGAGTCCTTTGGTGGTAGCCCTAATACTACCGATGTACTAAAGAATTTTTTTAGCTGGAAACTAAACTAAATGGTATGACATAGCTAAAGTTAGACTAAAAGAGCCAGCAGCAAAACTGTTTAGAAGTGCTTCATGTCAAACCGTTAAAGTTTTTCTCGTTGAAAGACTTAGATAAGATGGTATTCAGGGGAGTCTAGCCTTCTTAATTTAGATCTTAATGTAAATGACGTAAATACAATGCCTCCACTGCTAGGACACGATCCTTCCCTATGGATGGAAACAACACACAACACAGGGAGGACGAGTTATTAACAACTAGCGGCCGCCCGCGGTTTCACCCGCGTGGTTCCCGTTCCCGTGGGAATATCAGGAAAAAAAGTATTCTATGTGTTAATCCAGGTTATAAACTATCTGTATGCCGAATTTCATCCAAATCCATCTATCCGTTGCAGCGTGAAGAAGCAACAAATATACACACATACACACAAACTTTCGCATTTATAATATTAGTGTGACTACGCGGGCCTCTTGGTGGATTGGTGGTTGTTATCAACTGCTAATGCAGCCGAGACAAACGGCTTAACGTGCCTTCCCAAGCACTGAGAAGCTCTAGTTAACTAACTATAATTCATTTTGGTCACCCATCCGAAGACCGGCCTTTACGAAAATAGGTTAACTTTAGCAATCGCAGGACAAGCAAGACATGCCCATCAAGAATTTCAAATCTTCCCTATATGAGTTACTGAGTAAGAAATTTTTTTATATTAGGTATTAATGACGACCTCCTTGGTCGAGTGGCTTGCACACCGGTTTTCATGGTGTCGCCATCTCTGAGGTTCCGGGTTCGATCCCCGGTCGGATCAATTTAGAAATACCTATTTTTCTATATTGTTTCGGGTCTGGGTGTTTCCTATGTATAATAAGTATGTATTTAAGTATATTAAGTATGTTTATCCGTTGTCTAGTTAACCATATAACGAGTTTCTTTAGGAAGCTTTTCTTGGGGCTAGATAATTGGTGAGTGTGGGAAACCATTAATGAATTTATTGTGTGCAAAATTTGAATACTATTTATAATAATAATAATTTTAATTATTTTCTTGTTTTTGTTAATTTTTATTTGATTATTGTTTTATTTTATTTAATTTTACTTTTTTTACAGCTAGACTTCTCTCTCTGTATTTGCATACCAATTTTTTGGTTAAATATGAGATGCTAAATGTATGTAAGAACTTGTTCCTACCATATTCACAGCAATAAAGAGGTTATCACTAACGTATTTCGCTTAGTTACATATGTGACAATGCTTCGTTAAAGTGCTCCGCCTGATATCCGGAGCACCTGGGTTTAATTTCCTGATCGGGCTAACCGTTTCGTATTTCCGGATGTATAACTCGGGTATGCGATTGTCAAACTGTATGAGGCAGCCAAGCCAATGATTATAAGGCCATACTAATATCATCAATTGTTTTCAGAATCAGAATCAGAATCATTTATTCATAAACATAGGTACATATTATTGAGTGATGTTGGTGTTGATTTGGAAACATATTGTATGTTTCACCAATAAAGGTATATGAATATTCAAAATATTAGCAAATAATAAATAATAATAATGATTTAAAAAAACTAACATTAATCCAAATAAAATACGTTAAACTAATAAAGATGTCAAAATATTATCAACATTACAAAAATCTTTAATATTATAATAGCATTTGTTAATTAGTAATTTAGTTAATACATTCTTGAATTTATTTCTATTATTGTTTCTAGTTTTGATGCTTTGATTTTTTAATGGTAGAGGCTCTTGCTTAGTTTTGGGACAGTATCGTCCTGTTTCTTTGTCACACCTTAAAAAGATGGAATAGTCTACCAGCACACGTTTTCCCTCCTTCCTATGATATGGGGTCCTTCAGTAGAACGTAAAGAGGCACCTTGTAGACCGGCAGAGTAAGAGTGACTAATGCTGCGTTGTTTTCAAGCTGCACCGGTTGTCTTCGCGTCCATTTCCACTTAAAATCAGGTGGAGTGGAGTCCTTAGCCGCGTAAAAAGTGGCTATTACTCACGGAATTGCGAAAGTCGTGTAAATTAATGTGAATGACGTCTATGAAATCTTTAATCTAAACAAACCAGAACCGAGCCAAGTTATGTTTAAATCGGAAATATAAAGGAGAAAAACCATGTTTAAATGGTAATGCCAAGAAGGAAAACAAAGAACGCAATTGTCTAGAAAACAGATCGCTTGCACACCACTTAACGCTTCACAGATTTCTGTTTGAACCTGTAAGCTCCCGTGAGTGCCCAATTATTTATGCCTAGAAACAAAAGGCAGTTTGCAACGCGTGCGCGTACATTTTTTATTTTGAATAAAGTTTGTTGATAGCCTCATACGGCCTGTTCAGCGTCACCGGACTTTTTTGGGGGCAACAAGAAACTTAAAGGGTTCCTCAAGACGTGTGTGATCGAAACACTGTCAAAAGATTTTTAGAAGGAATGGTGTCACGCAAGCGTGTCCTCTTTCCGACTAGATCCTCCGAGGGGTTCAGATCGCAACGGGAACGGATCAACCCGAAGGCGCTTTCAAAGGCTTGGGACTAAAGGCCTAGGAGCCTCGGCTCGGACTGACCGGGTCGTGGGGGTGGAGAGAAGCGCCCAGGTACACGTCTGTACCTGGTATAGAGCGCATGTAAACCGGGTCTTCGTACTATTGTTATACAAGTACGGTGTCTTGAGCCTATGCGAGTGTGCATAATTAGCGTATCATGTAAATGTGTGTGTCTCGTTTTCACAACTACTATAATACTACTTCGAGAGCTCATGGTAGGGGTTATCACGCGCGCGTTGGAAACCCTAAAACCTTATTGTATAAAAATTGTTCCACCAGACAGTTTTAATTATTTACTCTCTTTGAAATTTTTACTACGCCCTCCTCTTTTATCTCTGTTCTTTTGTTGTATTAAGTAAAATAAATGAACTTGATAATCTAGGTGTTCTAGAAAATTTTATAATTCCCCTCTTTTAAAAAAATGTGATAGAAATACGAGCCTAAGTCGCCGCGAAGTGTCTAAATTAGATAAAATTAATGGCTTTGAAGATTTATGAAAATTATTCAAATTATTTATGTCGCATTCTGGCGCACTCAGAATATTTCTCGTCCAGAATTGTTTTGTTTATGAAATTTAGCAGAAGAAAGTAATTATTTACAAGCCGCATCAAAGAATTTTTATTAAAATCTTTTGCTTTAATATGGCGATGCTTAAATTTTGAACCATGTTTCGAGATTGTTATCAATTACGTTGATGCTAATAACTTGTGGATTTTGGTTTCATATATTTGTACTACAGATATTATAACATAAATGTTAGGTACATTTTAGATATTGATCATGTTTTAAATTTGTCTCGTGTTTCAGTAGAGTACTTTATTATTCGCGGCTAAGCTAGTAAGCTATCGTAAGACGGATTGTATCCCAAATTGTAAGTATTTTTGTGTTTTTGGCAACGTTCCTTTGGCGGCATTAATTTGGTTTACGACATTGGGTTTTCCGATATTCATTTCTCTTTCCGTTATGCATTTGTTTTACTGACATGTTTAACAACCGCATCTTTGATCTGGGGGTTTGGCTTGGCTAGGTACCACCATGTTATCTAATGTTTGTTGCTATAACTATATAGATAACTAATTTTATTAATTTATATCGGTTTTTTGGTTTTTTTTATCAGGTCGATCCCCGGTCGGGTCAATTTAGAAATTATTGGTTTTCTAAATTGTCGTTTTTCTATGTATAATAAGTATGTATTTAAGTATTTTAAGTATGTTTATCCGTTTTCTAGTAACCATTTAACGAGTTTCATAACGAACCTTCTCTTGGGCTAGATAATTGGTGTGAGTGTAGGAAAGTTTATTTATTTATTTATTTATATATAGTTTTTAATTTTTTTTTAATAAATTCATTGTATTTAGTTTTTTATAATGTTGTATTGAGAGAGATTAATGGACTTACCTTGTCTACGGTACGAGTTATATGGTGAATAAGTAGATCTTTCTATTCTATTCTAACAACATTGTTAATAGCATTGCATTTCGGCAGTAACAAGTCAGTTCCCAGTAGATAGAGATTTCAGCTGAAGTTCGCATCTTTCATAGATATCACTTACCATGAAGTGCGATGAATGCCAAGTACTTCTTTACTGCGAATCTCCCCATACTAATCATTTTTAACTCCGGTTTTGGTTGTTACCTGTATTTTTTACGCAGAATGTTGCTAAAGGTCATTTGCCATTTGAAAAATGTTGATGACGTATCTCTCTCCACAGGTTGTGTACACCTGGAAGATGGACTTCAACCGCAGCATCCTCAGCGCCGCAACGCTGCTTGTGCCGAAAAACCCAACCCCTGCCCCGTCGACAACCATGCCGATGTGGGCGCACAACTCCTGGGTGTGTCTGTTTGCGGCCATGCTGGCAATTGCCATTGGTGGGAACGCGATCGTCATTTGGATTGTGACAGGTATATAATATTTTTTAACTAAGTTTAAAAATGATTATTTACATGTAATTTTACGCAAATTTTGTTGCGAATTGAAAAAAGACAAAGTGTTGAAAAAGTTCTATGAGCAGGATTCGAACCCGCACCTCATGACATGCCGGGTCAGGTGTACTACCAACTATGCTATCGTGGCTCAATCCAACTCGCTGAAATTAATCAACACTATCTACTCTTACTTTGTAAGTCAAAAGAGCTTTATTCTTGACCTGACCCGGCATATGTTATGGGGTGCGGGTTCGAATCCCGCTCGTAGAAGTTTTTCAACACTTTGTCTTTTTTCAGTAAGTTTAAAAAAATAATTTTCATAATCATCATCACCATCGTTCCAGCCAGAAGACGTCCACTGCTTAGCAAAGGACTTAACTAAGAATCTCCTTAAAGACCAGGTTTTGTAATCAGCATAAAATCATAGCATAGCATATCAAGATCCAACTCCTTCCTCAAGGCCGGCAACGCATTTCTTTGCCTTTGCATTCCATAAGGTGACCCGCCTGCTCGTTTGCCTCCTTTTGATATAAAAAAGGCATCATCTTATTGGACCCGTATCCCCGTATCAGTCCACTGCTAGACATATAATCCTCGTCTAATGCATGACATATTACTGAGCCCGACCATTTTCTATTCTCTCTTTTTTATGCAGCAAAAATGCATTAGGCATGTTTCCCCGAGTGTTAGACCAGTTGGCTGTTGGGTCTGCGGGGCCCATAAACTCACCTAAATGTAAGACTAGATATTAAGAATAGGTTTTGTGGAAGAAAATAAAATTTTATTATTATTATCTCCTTTATTTATTTTCTTTCTTAAAACTAGATTTTTACAATATTTTAATATAAAAATAATAAAACATTATAAAAACCTAATCCTAGAGTACCACCAGCAGCGGGGCAGGGCCCAAGCTACCGGTGGTCAAGGCTGAGCAGAGTGAGGAACCTCCTGACAATACGTGCCGTGTCAAGGAGTACTGCCTTTTGCATCTTTTTCATTTTTCCTTTTTTTTTTTCATCTTTAACTTTAGTATAGAGTCCCCCACCAGGACCTTTGCAAATCGAGGGGTGCCATCTGTACCAGGGAACAACTTCAGGACGCGCCCCCTGCGCCATTGCAATGGCGGAAAATTTGGATTCTTTACCAAAACTAGGTCTCCAACACTTGGTGGGTTCGTCTTGTCTGACCACTTAACGCGCTGCTGCAATAAATGTAGATACTCCAGAGACCAACGAAGTCAGGATCATCCTCTGCAAGACTTCAAAACGTGACAATTTGTTCGGACCAACGTCCACGAACGAATATTCCGGCAGGGCGTTTAGGGGCTGTCCAATCAAGAAATGACCTGGAGACAATATCTCTTGGTCATTAGGGTCTGAAGAGAGCGGACACAATGAACGCGATTTAAGGACCGCTTCAATTTTACAAAATACGGTGTCCAATTCCTCATACGTCAACACAGTTTCTCCAATTACACGCTGCAGGTGGGTTTTAGCGACCTTAACAACGCTTTCAAAGATCTCACCCCAATGTGGGCAGGAAGGCGGGTCGAAAAGCCACTTAACACCCTGCCTAGACAAAGCAATTCCAATATCTGGCAAGCCGCGACGCGAAACAAAACGAGATAGCGTCACCACAAAGGCTTCGGTGCTCAAGGAGGACACGATTTCAGAATCTACCGCCTTGGTAGACAGACATACAAAAACGCACAAATACGCCTTCCCAATACGAGCATTACAGAGGCATGAAGTTTTTACGCGGAACGGCCCAGCAAAATCCGTACCGACTCCAGCAAACGGCCGGGTAGCAGACACACGATCGGCAGGCAAATCCCCTATTTGGGGCTGCATCGTGGCGGCTTTAAGTCAGTAGCACGGAATACAACGGAAAGGACGCTGCGGATGATCCGCCGCGCGAACAGGATCCAAAACTCCCGTTGCAATATAGCCAATAACGCATAGCATCCGGGATGTGAAGATCTACCCTGCTAACCCCGTTCCGGTTGGCACACTGGATGCCGTGGTGGTTCCCTTCGCAATAGCGACATGACCGACGCTCAGGACAGTCGTGCTAAAGGTGGGCTTCCAAACAGCCGTAGCACCACCGGTTCGTAACGGTCAAATCCAAAAACTTCTGGCAAGCGGTCACCCGGTGACCGGTATGCCCACAACACAAACAAAAGGCGACGCCAGCCGCCGCCGTGCCCGTCGCCATGTAATTGCGCCCCTCCCACCGGGGGACAACCCCACCGGGGAGGGTGTGTCTAGGCAGTCGCACATTCGGTGCGGACGTCGGCTCCGCTCGGCCCATCGGCCGCAGTGCCAAGTCACACCTGCCACGTCAGCCACACGACACATGTCCTCCATAAACCGCAATAGGTCGGTAAATGGAAGCAGTTGGGAAGTGTTGTCCCCACCAAACTTCTGTTCGAAGCGCACCTTGGGCTCGCCCAGAAGCTTCTCCAACACTATATGGAGGAGCAAAAAGTACCAGATATCCACTGACAAGTCCAGCTGTCGAAGGGCATTTAGTGCCACCAGCAACGGGTTCAGCAAATTTGCTCGCAGACTGGCCAGGTTGGTAATCTTGGGCAGTGCGAGGACCCGTGCCACATGATGATCCGCCTAGCGTCGGATGTTGTGGTACCTCCGCACCAGTAGTTCGGTGGCCGTAGTATAATTGTCATCGGTCACCGGTAGGTGTCGGATGAGATCTTACGGCTCCCCGTTCAATGTGGAGTGAAGGTAGGCAAACTTCTGTCCTGCTGACAGGTCCTCCCACTTCTCCACCAAGTTCTGAAAAATGTTCCAGAAGCTGAGCCAGTGGGTCAAGTCTCCATTGAACTCAGGCAAATCTAGGGTCGGTAATCGACTCAACAATCCAGGCGGGGTCACTGCAAGCGAGGAATTCCCAGCCCTTTGTTGTGAACCCCGCTGAAGGTTCAGAGCGGCTTAGACCAATGTGTCGGCCAACTCCATGCACTGATCCACATCGACCAAGACCGATGACCCCGCAACGTCAGGTTCCAACTCCAAATAGCTGGCAACTAATTGTTGGAGCTGCTCACTACGCAGCTCCCATTTTGCATATCGGTCCAACAAGGCGTCAGACCTGGATAGGTCAACCATCTCAATATTGCAGCAGTTTCTGCATCCATCGACTTGGCAGTTCTAACGGGAGACATTTTAGGCACTAATAATTATTTGCTACTATACTAATTACTCACAATACCAAGGTAGGGCCACCAGTACCTGGTAACAAAATTAATATTAAAACTTTTTAAAATCTATTTTCAAACGGGTTCAATAGTCAAAATTCACTATTTATCGAACACTATTAGTACACAAACTTACAATTTCAATATAGACGATTAAAGGAACACATTTGTATCAAAACCAAAACATACAAACGATGAAAAGTTTTCCAATAATGATTTCCAGTATTGGACAAGGAAACCCCAATATTATTTATCAATACTGATTATGTACATTTACAACTTTCAAACAACTTCAGCGTTGACAAACAACAATGCAAATGTTTACTTGCCAACAATATTTAATGCAACAAAAATGCCTACAAATAACAACAAACTAACTACAAAGCCCCGGTTAAATTAATTAACAATTTTAAATTCACTCGCTCCCGAGTTTTTTTTTAGTTTTCAACAAGTTAGAAAACGCAACACCAATTTCTTACGCGACTTCAACAGTCTCAGTCAGTCAGCCATACAGTCTTTTCCGAACACCGAGCCTATGTGCGAAAGAGAACACACACACTAGAAGCTGCGCCATAAGCACCACTAGTTAAAATTTGGATCATACAACTCATCATACAACAACACAATGCTTTAAATTAGTAATTGCCTTCAAGTTTGAATGAAAAAAAAATGTTGTTTACAGAACTTTTTCTCAGAAGCCTTAGACAAAAGTTTGTGTTAGTGATAAAAGTGCCGACTCAATTTTGCATATTGGAGTTTTGAACATTTTTGTGTAATTAAAATTTTGCAGTGCCTGTTACTTTGTTTGTTTTGATTCGGAATCTTTTAAATCTTCCAATAAAATCCCTACCTAGTTCAAAGAATTTTAAGCAATTTTTTCAAATATAAAAATATATTCACGATAAAGTGTTGTTTTGTATCTATTTTTAAAGCTATTCTTTCCTGATTTTAAATATCTGATATAGGTGCAGGTTAGATGTCGACGATGTAGATACTTACATAAGGGCTGACTTTGTCATACATAACGTTGAAAAGATTCGCACGAGTTGGATGCAACCTTGATGCAACACGATAGCCGTACTGCAAAACCGTATATTAACATGTTCGTTATTTTTTGCTGTATTATTAAAGTATGAGCGTATACATTTTAATTTCATCATCATCATTATCTTCATCATCTCAGCCAAAAAGACGTCCACTGCTGGACAAAGGCCTCCCTCAAGGATAAATAATTTTGAGGGGAATTTGCCATAATCGCCACGCTTGGCAGGTGGGTTGGCGATCGCTGTAAGGTGAGAATAATCACAGAGAGACGCTGCTGCCCATCCTCTATTTTAATTTGTTTTAAGCTAATTAATGAAGGTAAACGTAGTGTGGATAAGCCTCCAACAAGGTGGACCGACGATCTGCTGAAGGTCACGGGCAGCCGCTGGATGCGAGCAGCACAAAACCGGTGGTTATGGAGATCCTTGGGGAAGGCTTTTGTCTAGCAGTGGACGTCTTTTGGCTGAGATGATGATGATGAATTGAAGAAAGTGTAAAATAAAATTTCAGCATTTACCGCGTTTTTCTCATAACGATGCAGAATGTTCTGTACTGCATTTAAAAATTGTGCGGCAGATAATAAGCCTTTATGTTATTTGAAGGTAGTGTTCGCAAGTGCTTATCGATCGCACTTGCGTTTTCCAATCATCGCTATCTCCAAAAGGCGTTTCCCCATTTCCTTTAAGGAAATTAGCACCTTTTCTCCTACCACAAGAAAATAAATTCGCACAAAAATCTATTACAAAGGAAATTCATACAAAGGATTTTTCTGCATCAAACACTTAGGTACTGTACTTCTATATTTTCTTTGATGGTAATCATAAAAATACGTCTTCTTTCACACATATACAATTTAGTTCCACGTGATTGTGTAAAAAATCCTTTCATACAAATAAATAACACTCCGTATTTGTATGAAACATAAAACTTATTAATTTCAATTTTTGGGTGTATCCCACTATTACCATTAGGTATTTCTATTGATAGAAATACTGAGACTGATTCTCCCACTGTTCCCATTGCTGGGCGGCGGCAAAAAAACACCGCATCATCTCTTATGACGGCGTGCACATAGAAACTATTTATTTATTTCCTCTTTAGTAATTTATCAGGCCGTCATAAATTATTGAAGTGGAAACAGATTCTCAAATAACACAAAACTGCGTTTTTTTTTACCGCAATAGAAATAATGGGATATAATTGGGAAAAAACGCTAGTCCCACTTTTTCTATTTTGTATTTCCATGTAAATAGTGGGATACACCCCAATTTTTCTTATTTTACTGTAATAGGTGTTACTTTTTTCACGCGGGTCTATTACTATTATAATGTTTGGCTTAAAAGTTTCGTTATCAATTCGTCACATTTGAAAATAGTTTTCCATTGGCCAACTATGGCCTTTACATCACTAGGATTATGTCGAATAGATGAACTTTGACATTTAGCACGCTTCAAACTACTTACAACACAGACACTGCATATAAGCATAAATGTGATGCTGATGATGACAAGAATCATCATCATCATCACATTGAATATTATGTATGTGAGTGTCGTTAAAAATGTTTTTCTTTCTTTCTTTCATACATCTAGCTTGCGGAATTGAATGGATGTTAATTATTGTTTTGTGGGTGTCCATTGGCGGTGGTGATTACTTTTCATCAGGTGACCCGCCTGCTCGTTTCCCTTTTTTTAACATAAAAAAAATATATTATAATTATTATGCATTTTGTAACTTCACACCACCATTGCCGCCTGTAGTGGTTAGAGATCCGGTCTCAGAGCAAGAGGTCCTTGGTTTGGTTTTTTAAATTCCTTCACCACACTTTAGGACGAGTTACATTAATACCAGTATGATCAATTCTAACGTAAAATACACATAGACAATATTTTTTTTGCGATTATCATTTTTATCACACTTTTATATTAAGCACAGATTTTGAGCATGACTTTTATAATTAATAATCTTTTATTTAGAAGTAGGTATATCCTACCTACTTCTAAATAAAAGAATAATAATTACAGTTTGTGTTTTTCCTCATTTATTTTGTAAAACAACATGCTTCGGATTGATCCTCCCATTTAAAATGGTGACTTCAAAGAATCGTCACAAATTTTGTGCGAGCCTGCTTGTTGATGATAAGGGTGTTATAAATTTGGGTCACATAGCTTAAAATATTGTCAAAGAAAATGCGTATCAGTCTCAAATATTAAAGCCATCATATTATGTATAAAACTTGTTTATAAAACTGTGAGGAAAATAATATTTATTCGTATTTTATTTCAAGTTGTTTTAAATTATCTAGATCGGATACACTTTGGATCTTTTTGGACATTTTTACCACAGAGAGGCTGTTACACGTTGTAATATGTGTTTATACATTACTTGACGACACTAGTTTTCTATAGTTTATGCGAACTAAAATGAAACATCACAAAACTGCAATCTTGCAAGTTAAGCAGTTTGAGCTTTTTTCGAAGAGAGTTTGCTGATATTGCATTTTCAGTAACCTCAAGCCGTAAATATCTTGAGCCCGTTACGCCCTTGATCTCGGATGCTATTGCAAAATGGTCTCAGTTGCAATCATAAAAAGGATTTTTTTTAATATTAAAAGGAGGCAAACGAGCAGGCGGGTCACCTGATGAAAAGTAATCGCCGCAGCCCATGGACGTAATTGCAGATGCGTTGCCGGCCTTGAGGAAGGAGTTGGATCTTGAGGAGGAAGTAAAAATTGGGAGGGGGTAGGGGTGATAGATGGGCCTCCGGTACTTTCACTCACCAGACGAAACACAATAGCAACGAGTGCCATTGTGACACGCCGATATTCTGTGAGAGGATGAAAAATTAATCTGCATTCTGTTTTCTAAAGTTTACGCGAACACTACACATTTAAATGAAACAACTTTTACGGATCTACTGCAGGGTCCGTGGTCACAGGGTGACCCTGCAAAGGATCCGAAACGTCAGGATAAACATTAAATAATGTAAAGTAAAATAAACGCGAGTAGATCCGTAAAAGTTGTTTCATTTAATCTGCATTCGTTAAAACCCGCCATCCACGCTCATTGGGTCCACGTGGTGGGTAATTTTTGGCCCATTTTCCTTTGCCTATTGCCTAAGATTATTTGTCACTGTTTTTCCTTCTGTGTCTGAGCATAGGTATTTATCTATCTATCTGCCCTTGTGCTTAATTCACTAGGGAATGCCAAAGCCCAGCATTGAAATGTTTAAAGGCTTATAGTCTTTTTTCATATAGAAGGTTAGGCAAATGACTCTGCTCTACCTGATGTTCAGATCCAAAGACAGCTATTAGTAGTCTTCACTTTGAAAAAAGACGAAGTGTTGAAAAATTTCCACGAGCGGGATTCGAAATGGGGTCATTACATGCCGGGTCTGGTGCACTACCAACAATGCTATCGTGGCTCAATCCAACTCGCTGAAATTAATCAGCACTATCTACTCTTACTCAGTAAGCCAAAGGAGCCCTATTTAAGTAGTCTTCACCTTGCCTATCTGCAATTTGCTTCTTCACACCTCGAATAAAGTCATGTAACTTTAAAATAAAATAAAGGTTTTTTTTGCAGCTCACAGACGCATGAGGACTGTGACCAACTATTTCCTGGTGAACCTGTCGTTCGCTGATCTCATGATGGCGTCGCTCAATTGCCTCTTCAACTTCATATATATGTTACACAGGTAAGATTTTTACTTATTTTCGTTATAGTCAAGTATTTGACCGCAATCTCATCATCATCACCGTCATCATTATCATTAACCCGTCCCGCGCTGTAGGTATAATTAGCGGGCCACCTTACGTACGACCGTGCGTACATATGGCGCGCGAGGACTTAAGAGCCATCTTCATACTGAAGTTTGGAGATCAGTATATACAATTTTTTGCGATCCCATATAGCTTGTAATCTCAGCAGATGATAAATGATGATGCGGCCCAGGATGTGGCATACTTGCCTAGAAATGCTTGTTCCATCACCAGCTCATATCCGTCCCCATTGCTGTTGCACGAGCCTTCCCTATGGATGGATAGGGAAAATGAACCATAAACCACCACGCGGGCCCAGTGCGGATTGGTGGTTGATAATGCAGCCGGGACCAACGGCTTTACGTGCCTTCTGAACACGGAGAATTTTGAGATGATAAATCTTTGGGGTGACCAATCCGATGACCAGCCTTTGCGAAAATTAAATAACCTTACCGGGCGCATTAACCACTGCGCCATCAAGCTCCTCGTGCTTGTTCACTTTAAACGTATTATATTTTGTTATAAAGACCAATGACTATGTTCTGATGGTGAAGAGTGAAAGAAACCCTTTTATTTGCGACACTAAATCCAACATTTCGAAAATTGCTTTTCTAGATCGCTACCTGAAAGCTGTAGGCACTGCGTCATTGCGATTGATTGATGATCAATAGAAAATGAAGCCTGGAGTCTCAATTTTTTAGCCTCTGATTCAGCCCTTTATCGTGACTTGTTCTTACGGCTGCCCTAAATATAAAAAAAAACTAGCTTCTGCTCCTACCCGCTGCGCTATTTCTTGCGTGAAATTCGATCTATCATAAAGTTGCCTTTTTACGTTATCGTTGACAGAAAACGGGTGGACTTATTTTTTCCTATTCGTTATCACCTTAAGTATTTTTGAGAATTTATTTGAATTCGCGTTTAAAATGTTTTAGGGTAAATAATTACCTTATTATCGTATATATATGAAAAATATTTCATTTGGTTGTATTTACCTGGAATCAATATATTAATACGTGAAGCAAAAACTTTGTAACCGTTTTTACAAAAATTGAGCGGACGGAAGAGTATGAAATGTCGCACAATTATAGTATATAAAAAATACATTAAATCAACAAAAACAACATTACACACACTATCATGTATTTGACACACACGTATTGTTTGTCTTTAATGCGGCCGATATCTGTCAATGCCAATCCAAACTCACATTCTATCTTTTTAAATTTTTCATTGCTTAGGATACAATCCGTGCAACCTTAATAAAATTACGGTCGAATTTCGACCACTGGGCGACCACTATTTTTAATAGTTAGATGTAGATCGCGTCAAACTTCTAGCCCCCTCTGAAGTTGGCGCGATACGCAACGCAGTAGTAAAAAATAGGCGTCAGTAGGGCGAAGGCGGGGACGAGCGGTAGGGCCTGACTGTGTACAGCTGCGCGAAGCAACTTCAGAGGGGAGTAGAAGTTTGGTGCGATCTATACCTATATTTTAGATATAATCAGAGACCTTTCCGTGTCTTACCTATATTTTAGATATAACTAGAGACCTACCCGCGACTTGGTTTAAATAAAGAACATAAAATCCCAAACTATTATTTATTTTATATTGTTTTAAGTTTTTGCATTCACAATAATTAGAAGATATTTTACTAGAATAATCAACCAGCCTCAGAAAGCTCAGGCGGGAATCGAACCCACGACCTTTGGATAACCGGTCCAATACTCTGACCGCTGAGTTACCGAGGCCCCAGAAGACTCTTTGAATTTTTCTAGTAGTTTGTGTTTTTTTACACTAAAATTTAAAAAAAATTATCTTGTATCTATTATTTTGTTTGGATTTCTAAACTATTGCAGTCGGAGCAGTTTGACGTCGCAATGGCTAACGCACTCGGTCTGTGATTGCTAAAGTTAAGTAACTTTCGCACAAGCCGGTCATCGGATGGGTGACCAAAAATCTCGAGCTCCTCCCATAATTCGGAAGCCATGTAAAGCTTTTGGTCCCGGCAAAATTCTATTAAAAAATAAAGCCGGAATTCAAGTCTAAACAATAATGTTGTCCATTATTTTAATTACAATATTTTTTATTAAACCTCGATACGTAATTACAAAGTTTTGAAATTGGTTTAACCTTTGTCTGGCACTGGCAAAATAGAAACTATAATCAATTTCAGGCTTCCAACTTCAAATTAGATTGTTAACCAATGACAAAAAAAAAACAAAAACTTTCTACCCTCATCTGACCCCTTAGGGATTTCAAAACTCCCTTTTAAGAGCTTACCTGTATTATTTAAAGAGCCACTGTACGTTTATTGTTAAGCTAGTAGGTAAGTTTCTTTTATCAGGTGTGTGTGTACGAAAACTTACCAAAGTTTCATCGCAACTGGATGAACGCTATAGAAACTAGGGACTGACAAAGAAACTTTCATTTCAATATACGAGATAGAAAGAGTCTTGTAGCGACATTTCGTAGCAACATTTCGTAGTATGTGTAGCAAACGTGACTACAAGATTGCTACAGAAGAATCTAACGTAGCGATGTACGAACTACGAGTTTAACAAATGAACGATACGTGTACCGGTTACGGTTACATCTATCGTTGAAGACTATGGCAAAGCGTTGATAAATGAAGAGAAAATGGTTTTATGGAAAGTAATATAAAATATAATACATTTTCGTTATCACTTTAAGTACAAGTTATTCTCTTATTCTAATAACAAATGACAATACTAAATACTTAATCTTTTGAGAATAACGTTGGCAGCTGTGGTAGTGTAAACTGAGTCACTGCTGGCAGCGCCCTCCATCCTGTATGGTTCAACATCAAAACTTAACTTCTTAACTTAAACAAAAACTTTTTGAAACAAATTAAAAAAAAATGTTAAGGACAAAATAATATGTATGTAAAGTAATAAGTAAAGATATCAGTAATAGTTTTAAATTTTGGTGCTATCTTCTGAGTCTGATTACTACTATGCTACCTTAAGAGGGGGTATAAAGGTAAATCACCAATCGTAGATTTGATTTTAACACTAGAAGATAAACCACGATTTACCCGAAAAAAATATCATAGATACTACAGCATACTTGAAAGGGACTGGCTTAAGCGAAAACATAATATATTAAAATTTTATCGATAAAATAAAATCACAAACTTACGTCTACTTTTTAACTAGAATCAATTTATTTTCAATTTGACGCATATTACTGAGCCAATATTTTAACACATAATATCAAATTATATTACCGAGCGACTGTATTAGCGATTTGAAAAAAAAATGTATATTTTACGAGTAAATAAACTAAAACTAATTCGGCGCTTACGACATTCTTATTCCGCGCAGAACGCTCCAGTCTGTCGCACCTGACCCGAGGTAACAGGCATGTTTTGTTTCATCGATTAGTCGCGATCACTCTGTTGAGACGAGAGGACTGTGTTTCTGTGCTCAGGGCGCCGAGAAAATATTTCGTTAAAATAAGATATTATTATCATAATATTGTTATTATTTCTTTTCATTGGTGATGAGTAGTCTCACCTTGAAATATCGACTATTACGCATTAACTTTAGAGCTCACTATACAATGTATTACAAGCGCTGAAGCAATGACGGCGACGCGGGTACCGGGTATAGTATATGCAAAACAGAACGATGCTTTTGACCACTCGTATTGGTGGTAGTATGTATAGTAATTTTTTTTTCACAGTACATACATAATTAAGTTGAATTAGCTATTCTGGAAATATTGTATCATACTTCGTATATTACCGTACAAACTTGTGATTTACAATTATTTTGTATTTCAGAACTGCTGCAGCTCGTAAATGTCGTAATATCTCACAAGCCGATGAATGCTATCCGGTCAAACTCGTACGCAAAAATCTCTCATCAACTCTGTTAGTTCGTTACAGTTGTTTAATTTAAAGCTATTCGTATATTTATTTTTATAAAAACCATAGAATGTAAACATAATATTGATTTTTTTATATGTTAACACATGAAAAGTCTGTCGTTGCTGACTGTACAATCCAGCTCGAAGATCTCGTAGATCTCGAAGAGCTCGCAGATGAAATGCCTCGCGATACCTGAAAAATGAATGTAAAAGCTTATTTCTATAAAAATTAACTTGAATTTGGTCCAGAATTATCTTTTCAAATATTTTACTAAATGTGGGTAGCACAGAAATTGGTCTAAAGTTAGTGGGGTCAGATGTGCTACCTGATTTGTATAATGGAATTACTTTACTGTGCTTCATTAGGTCAGGAAAAACACCACAGTCAATACATTCGTTAAATATGCAAGCTAAAACTGAAGCTTGTCTCATTAACGGATTTAGTGACGTCAACGGAATTACCCCACAAATCAGCAGTATTTTTTTTATTAAGAGTGTTAAAAGTTTTAATTATATCTCTAAAATCAATTTTTTGAAAACTAAAATGGTTTTCACTAGGTTTGACCTTTTTTCTTTAGAACCGC
Organism: Eudonia mercurella; assembly: GCA_963082485.1. Classification (NCBI taxonomy): domain Eukaryota; kingdom Metazoa; phylum Arthropoda; class Insecta; order Lepidoptera; family Crambidae; genus Eudonia; species Eudonia mercurella. The sequence goes on from OY720028.1 coordinate 16,676,635, forward strand.
TTCAGCTACAGTGGGGGACGAGTCCAAAGTCTTTGTAGTTGAAACTGGAATATCAGTAAAAAACTTCTCAAATGCCGCAGCAACATCAGCATCAGAAGTTAAGATTTGATTTTCGAAGCTCAATTTGTACTCATTGTTACGACTTTTGACATTTCCAGTTTCACTATTTATAATATTCCATGTCATTTTTATTTTGTTATCACTTAGCTTAATCTTTGAACTCAGGAATTTTGCCTTTGCTAATCGACATTCTGTTTTAAATAACTTAGAATATTTTTTGACATACAATTTGAAATCTTCACTGGTGTTATAGTTGCGTTCATCATATAGCTCATAAAGTCGCTTTCTACTTTTGTGGATACCAATTGTAGCCCATTCACTAAAAGTAACAGTACACTAACCGAGATCATCTTTGGAATAAAAGTTTTATTAAATTCTAAACAATATTTATGAAAGAAATCATTATAAAATTCATTTGGGTTATCATTATATTCTACATAACATATATTATCATAGAGATTGTTTTGAAGCGTTCCAGACGACCTGCAGTTTTTGGTACAACAGTGATAATCTGTTTCTTCACTTGCTGACACTGATGTGGAAGGCTGACCATTTGGCCACAATGATCAGAGTCTAGTTTATTAATAATGAGTTTAGACAGAGGTACTAGATCAGTGTATATATTATCGATACAAGTGGCCGAAGTGGCAGTTATTCTAGTCGGCTCCAAAAATAAATTATTCAAATTATATGATTGAAATAAATTTTTAATTTTGATAGAACCTGTAGACTTTTCTAACAAATTAATATTAAAATCACCGCAAACAACTATCTTTTTACCTACATTGCGGATTTTATATAATGCTTCATCCATTACTTTTTCAAAATAATCATACAATGCTGACGGAGGCCTGTATACACTTAATACAACAAGTCGCTCCAGCTCCACACAAGCTATTTCTATTGTTTGCTCAACCGAGAGGCTCATTATGCCTTTTCTTTCCTTTAATTTTAACTTCTTATCAACTACAATTAAGGAGCCACCATGAATTGAATTTACTCGACTGAACGAACTACCTACCAAATGATTATTAAAATTGAACATGAACTGATGATCTTTAAGCCAGTGTTCAGTAATACATAGAATATCAACTTTATTATCGTTCATGAACAATGCAATCTCTGGATCTTTGCCCATCATTCCTTGAATGTTCTGGTGAACCATACTAATTGACTGAACATTTTTAATAATTGTAGGTTGAGACGGGCTTTTCTTAGAATTAATTACACATTTATTTAAAATATTACCAAACATTTTGCAAGAGAATTCATCTTTTGTCTTATGATTTAATTTAAAATCGTCATTAAAGAAAAGCTTTGTAAAAAAGCTTATTATAAAGTGTCTGATTATTACATTCAAGACAAAACAGCATGGGTTAAAATGCTTCAATCACCCCAACAGGTATTTCTAATTTAAAATATTGTTAAGTAATTTTAAACTTGTATAACTTGATAACGGCATATAATTTTGTAAATGTCGTTACTTATATTAAAACTGTGGAGTTTCTTGCGCCCATTCTTCTCCATAACTAAAAAATAGACGTCCTGAATGGGTAGTAGGTAAAAAAAATGTTTGGACGATTCAAAAGTACTTTTCTAAAGTTTATTTGAATAAAAAATATTTGACACTTTGACTTTGACTTTGATTACAGAAAGTCTGTTTATCTTAAGTGTAAACAATATTTTAGTTTTTTTTACCATTAAAAAAACAATAAAATTTTTCATTAAATTTCAATAGTAAGTCCTATAAAGATTGTTACATTTTAAGACAAGTTAGAATGAACAGACCTTAAATACATAATTTAATGCAAAAATGTTTTTAACTTACCTTCTTTCTGTCTGTTCTTTGCAGTACAGGTACAAGCCAGGGAACGAATTCTGAAAAAAAAATGTAAACCTATGAATCTATGTAAATAAAGCGATATTTTTGTAATAAAATTAGACTTCTTTTTTTTACATTGTCGACACTCTTTGAAGAAGAGATATAACAGTAAGAGCACTTACACACGAGCAGCACTTTGGTATCAATAGAGGTAACTGTAGCGTCGGATGGTAGGCCTTTGACCTTTAACGTGTCGACAGCAACCGCTGACTGTTGCAGTAACTTCTGTCGATAGCAAAGTGCGACTGAAAGGGATAATATAATCTACATGATACAAAAAATAATCTACATAATACAAAAATGCTTAAAGATTTCATGGCACCTACGCCTTTATAAAATAAAACAATATTAAATATTTAAAGTAGCAATATATAATAAAAATATATGATATCATTACTTACCTTTGCGTATTATTTAGCACCAGCAAAGAGTATTTTAGTGTTTCGAAGTACAGCTAGGTGATCCGACTCGCACTTAGCCGGTTTTTATCTGATTATTTTAGGTATACTGTGCGCGATCGCACTAAACACGAGTACACACGAGGGAGCGACCTGCCAATCTGTTGCGTTGGCCGCCACGCCGTACGCACGGACGAAAGCGGGGCGTGAAAGGGGCGCGGGTGAAATCTGTTTTTTTTCTAGGTTTATACGCCCTCTTAAGGCAAAGGGTAATGCACACTAGGGCCGCTAATAGATTTAATTTGATAACTGCTAAACTGGATTTTTTTTCAAACATTGCGAACCTTCCGGCACTAGGCAAACATCTATTATTTATTTTATTTTATTTTATTTGGAAAACGAGACAGTAACGAAAAACACAGATAGACATAAAAAAACATAACAGAGTACACAATTACAATGTTTTCACATATAGCATTTAATAAGCATATATTATTTAATAATTGTGCACTACTTTTAGGTTTATTTTTGTATTCATTCGCTAACACCAAAAGTGGCAATTGTTTGTGAATAAATGCGATAGCCCGTTTTGTGAATATACCACGCAACAAAAAGTAGTGCACAATTATTAAATAAATACTATGGATGCTTTCCTGTTGTCGGACGGTACGCAATGTTTAAAAAAAGATCCGGTCCGTTAGTAACTGTCAAATTATCAATTGGTGGCGCTAGTGTGCCTTACCCTTCGCCTTAATCGGAAACATTCGCGAACGTACACAGAACTACTGACCAAATGTTCATGGCAACTGTATGAATGTCTTAGAAACGCGTACGGGACAAATAAAGAATTATTCTTGTCGATAGAAAAATATACTAATAATTATTTAATAAATTGATCGTTATTAGATACATACAAGACCCGAATACGATGAACATATATACATACATACATACCTATGTACGTACAATTCTCGTGTTTATCACACAATCGTCGACCCTTGCGGAAATCGAACTATTGATTTCGCAGTTAAGGGTCAACTAATTACAGAGATCAAGAAAATAAGAATGAATATGTACATTTGTCCCTTCACCATTACCAGCTCAGTTTATGTCCCCACTATTTGACCACGTGCCTTTCCTAGAAGTAGAACGTGCCTTAAACCACCGTTTTATTATAACGTGTCTGTATTTTGAATGCTATAAAATGGGTACGTATTTAAATGTCTAAAATTAAAAAACCTAATGTTAAAATACCTCCGTTCAAAATACCTAAAATCAAAATACCTAATGGTTGTTTCACTTAAATTTAAAATACCTAAAGTTAAAAATGTCAAATGGTTATATTACTGAAGTTCATAAAGCTAAAACTTGAAATACCTATGAACAAAGTTACTAAAATTAGTTTACTTAACAGTTATTTGACCAAAATGAAAAATACCGAACCGACGTACCAATCCCCTACCCTCTTCTACGCTCGATCTATTATTTCAAACAAATAGCTAGATTTTAATTTTATACATTAAGATACGTACCCTTATTTCACCTATCAATTTCTAGCAATACTAGCTGCCCTACTCCTGTAGGTCACGTGATAGGTTAGAAATTCCTCCTCCTCAACCATTTTATTGATTTATATTATTATTATGAACTTTATGGATTTTGGTTATTAGTTGTTCTAACCATTTGTTATTTAAAATGTGTGTGAATCAAACTTTGGTGTTATAGCTATAGACATTTTAAACATTAGATATTTAGTCCAATATGTATATTGAACTTAGGTATACTTTATGTAGGTGTTATTTGCTTAGGTATTTTAAAACATTAGGTATTTTGATTTTAGGTATTTTGAACGGAGGTGTTTTAACGTTAGGTTTTTTAATTTTAGACATTTAAATACGTACCCTATAAAATATTGCATTCGTTTCATTACAATATTTTTTATATTTTAAGTATGGTGGTCTTAGTTCAAGCGCACATCTTTTGAAAAGTAGGTAGTTAACGCTTGAATGTAAAAGAAAAATATGAGAATGCAATGTTCCAAGAACGAGCATAAATTAAGCTCAATAAGTCTGCGTGAGATTTCGTTAACTTCCCACATCCTTCATTTAACAGTTTTAGGGGTAATATCATTAATAGGTACTGCATTAATAATTTAAAGTAGGTACTTCAATAGTTTAATAAATTCAACAAGTACCTAACAGTGTGACCTTTCTTTTAATACATCATTTTTCGCAACCGCACCAAAATTCAAAAATTCAAAATTCAAAATAAATTATTCAGTTTAGTTCGTAAGTCTACTCTGGGCGGGAGATCTTATACTGAGAAGAACCGGCAAGAAACTCAGCAAGTGTCCAGCTCTTTTCTCCCTTACAGCGTCAAAAATATTGGAAAATGCTCTATCATAGCAGGACACTTTCCATTACAATAAACACAAAAAATATAGAAGACACCTTATGATAACACCGTTGCACGTTGCTTTGATTACAACAATACTCTGCAGACGCGCATGTAATTCTGTTACCAACTTCAGTAAGAACAAACTGGCGATGAAGCATTAAAACAAACGCTACCAATAAACTCTAGAGTCAATCAACATGAAGTGGGCCCATAAAACACAACAGTCTGGCAGATATTGTCAAAGCTATTCCGCCGGGAATGTTTAGCTTTATCTCACTGTGCTAAGTAATTTATAGGCTTTGTAGTGTCTATTGAACGGAAACTTATGAAAACAGCTATTGTAGTCGCTTTGAATGGCCTCTTTTGACACAGGGCAAAAGTAAGTCAGTATGTCACGAGGAAATTACAATTTCGCACGTTTATACTATAGGGCCGTAACAGTACTCAACCGCCTGTCGGTGCGTGCGTACATCGGTCGCGTATGATAAAATACATGCAAATTTGGTGTCTTATAAAAAAATAAAAGAAGTAGCTTGGGATAATAGATGAATGAAGAGCTCGGAAGGCACGTTAAGCTGTTGGTCCCGGCTGCATTAGCAGTCGTTAACAACCACCAATCCTCACTGGGCCCGCGTGGTGGTTTATGGCCCGTTCTCCCTATCCATCCATAGGGAAGGCTCGTGCCCCAGCAGTGGGGACATAAAATGAGCCGATGATGATGATGATGATGAATATAGATGAATGGAAAATGTTATACCAACAAGAGCGGTTCAAGAAGACATGTACACACGGCGGCAGATCAACCTACCCAAACCTGTCAAAGGGGTTTGAGTAATTTTGTATGGAAGGGTGGGTTTTTTTTAAAAATTATATCATTACCGACGCAAAATATACTTCAACATAAAAATAAACGCAAAGTCGAAAACCTCATAGTTTGTGAAAAATTGCTCATATAAAATACGAAAACGTATAAAAAAAAATTTTGCTTGTCGCGCCTCAATTTTTAGTGAAATAATGAAATTTTTTTTTTGAAGCGACTTCGCCAAGAAACAAATACCCCCAAACTACTCATACCTCTTTCTCCAATGAATATTGATCCTTATAACCAACCAAACAATAAAGTTCAAAATCGATTTTAGAAATTTGACAGTTTTGGGTGGGTTGATCTGCCGCCGTGTACGCCTCGGTGGCCAAGTGGCGCTCGCGCAAAATAAAAAAAGAATATTAAGCCTCTCTATGCTTCGGAAGGCATATTAAACCGGTTGTAATCGTATTTATTCAATTATTAGGAAATAGGTAGGACACTCGCAGAACACACATTAAACATTATGAATATGATACAATCAATATTTGGTTAAATTCTGATATGTGTTCCATTATGAGTGACAAATCATTCTTGATTTTACTTTGATTTTAAGTTAAGTTAAGTTAAGTTAATTATTATAAACTATAATTAACAAATTATGTACCCACAATTTTTGTAAACAATTTCCTTTAAATAATTCCGAAAAGCTAAAAAGGAGTTATGAAATACGTCGAGTACATCCAACCGTCCATTAGACGACAATATATTATTATGTAACTAACACATTCTAGAAACGTGCGAGTGCGACATAACATTGGGAGAGTTGTACCGGAAAGACAACAAAATACTCGCGTTATAGGGTGTCTGGAAAGATTATAGGGAACATTGAGTAAAAAACTGTCGAGAAGAGCGCAGCAACCTGTATGGCTTATAATTTTGTAGTTTTTTGTGTTATAGAAGGCGGTCATGAACAGTCATTCTATCTCGTAACAACTGCATGTCAAAGTGTCGCAATCGTTGTTCGTAAAGACATCTGTGAGAAATGCCAGGCAAAACAAGTGCAAGGTGTCTCGTGAAAGACCTTTGAGGAAGGATCGTATAATGACAAAAACTCTTATTGGGTCACCGTGATAAGTTATATGTTCTGATCCCCACATGTGCTGTAATTCATGTAGAATGGCTTGATCTCAGTTGTGGGACGTTTATAGAACGATGTTGATGATGATGAGGATACATATTTGAATAATATTTCGTCTAATAATAACCTTAATCAAAAGACTAAGTCTGGACAAAGACCTATCCCAAAGATCTCCACAATGACCGCTTTGTGATGCTTCGACCTTAGTAATAATTACTAGATTCTATGATAAAATCTTATTAGCTTATTTTCTTATGATATTTTTCTATAGATTATCTCAATTTATTTTTAGTAATAATGTAATTCAGTGCCTATTGATGCTTCTAAGTGAAAAAGAATTATAAGATTAAACTAAAGAGTGACGAGGAGCATTCTATTTTTATTATTTTTTATCCGCGACGAAGCCCTTTAGCATCCATTAAGCTGAAAGGGATTGCTTTTAGGAATAAGGTCGACTTTTAGCAATTTTGTTGTTATCTTTGAGTTGTATTTTTGTTTGGTCCATAATAAAGAACAGACATGTTACTGTTATTGTGTGGCTGTTGGGCATAAGTCGCGGTCTTCTATGCCCATGATGTTTTGCCAATTTTGTCTACCCTTCAAGCGTGAAGCTTTAACTCTCTGCGTCCTTTTAAGTGAATTCACTCGTTAAGGCGAAGGGTAAGGCAACACTAGCGCCACCAATTGATAATTTGACAATTACTAACGGACCGGATCTTTTTTAAACATTGCGTACCGTCTGATAACAGGTAAGCATCCATACTAAATATTTAATAAATGTGCACTAATTTTTGTTGCGTGGTTTATTCACAAAACGGGCTATCGCATTTATTCACAAACAATGGCCACTTTTGGTGTTAGCGAATGAATACAAAAATAAACCTAAAAGTAGTGCACAATTACTAAATAATAGATGTTTGCCTAGTGTCGGAAGTTCCGCAATGTTTGAAAAAAAATCCAGTAGCAGTTATCAAATTAAATTCATTAGCGGCGCTAGTGTGCCTTACCCTTCGCCTTAATTGATGGGCGCTGATCGGGCATCGTGATCCAGCAGTGGGGACATAAAAATGAGCTGATGGTGATGGTGTATAAATTATTATTATAATAATAAATAACCTGTAGGCAACCAAGTTTGTAAATAAAAAAAAATATATATCAATAGGTTTGTTTATAAATTTTATGTTTAGAAATTAGATTATGAAAAAAAAAAATCATTGATAAAAATGGTCACAATAAAAAACATCCTGTTCTAAATGCAAATTTTTATAGATGTGTATAATGTACCTATTTACTAAGATTTTTCTTTGTTACAGCGACTGGGTGTTCGGAGTCAGATACTGTCAGCTGAGCAACTTTATTGCGAATGTCACAGTAGCTGCCAGCGTGTTCACACTTACTGGAATATCATTTGACAGGTAATATAATGATAATTATATTATATTTTTATTGATTACAAACTTTTTTATAAAAAAAATACTTATGTGTGTTTTAGGGATTGTGACCCTTAAATATATAAGGGCCTTACTAATCAACAAAGTATAAGCTTAGAATAGATTATTCCGTATTTTTTCCCGTCATGAACACTTAAGAAAAAGAGACAAAAAACGAAATAACTTTTCGAAGCTTATGCTCTCGTATATTACGGGCTATATTTTATACTCATATAGCAATTATATCAGGCATCATCATCATCATTAGTCTATAAACGCCCCACTGCTGAGCTTAACTTATCCCACATGAAGCCAGGCCAGGTTGGGCACTCATTTTTGCCATAACTCGTATTGTACTCTCAATTTGTCGCAGATTTTTCACTCGAAAATTACAAGCCGCCTATAATTCTACAACTATCAATATGCCCAATGTATGGGTTAGTGTTTTCAATATTACTATCTTACAACAGCAACCGGCAAAAAACTAATCAACAGGGGTTGTGATCGTTCAAGTAAAGCCACTTTGGCAATGCCAGATAACTGGATGGGTTACCGTTACCGTTTCATAAATTTCCGGAACTCGTTCATGCTTCAGGCATGTTAATCTGAGTTAATCCATTACTGAGTTAGGCTTACATCGCATTTAATTATTCCTGCTGATAATTTATTCATACAACTGAGCGCGATGATAACTTAGTTTTCCGAACCAAATCCAAGACTTCAATATCTTCAAAGACGAAACTTTGATTCCTACCTGACTTATTTATATATTTAGGGACAGATGACAGAAACGTTCTTAACTGTCGCCAAAGGGGGACAGACGCGTGGAGACTTATGGGAATTGGACATGTTATGTACTATAGTTATCACGTTGTATAAAGTATTTTGTATAAAGATCGCTGTTAGTATGAGTAGATATACCTATGGCGCAACGGTTTACGCGTATGGTGTGCGATCTGCAAGTTAAGTAACATTAGCGGTGCCGGATCATTGTATGGGTGACCAAATCGTCGCTTAAGTTCTAACACCGCGGAAGTCAAAAATGACAACTTTTCAGGAGAGCAAAAATATCGTGCATTTTTATATATCGCGATCATACTAATTATGTTTTTGTTTTCAAAATAAAACGCTTCCATTTGGTTAAAATCCCTGTTTCTGATTGGTCTAGAGGTGCGTCTTTCTATTCTCTATCGAATGACATGCAAAAGTCAAAATGACAAATTTTTGACTTCCGCGGTGTTAGAACTTAGGCGACGAAATGCACAATTTTGCACAGCTAAAAGATGTTGATGATGATTTTAACCTGTGTGGTCTAGTGGTTAAGACCACCGGTTTAGACCCAGAGGTTGACCCGGGTTCGATTCCCAGCAGGGGGGTACATTTTTGTGTACTCTATTTGCTTGGTGGTAGGACTTGTTTGTCCGCCTGGCTAGATACCACCATCTTATCTAAATATGTCGCCATAACATCAATGTTTGTAGCATTGTTGTGTCCCGGCAGCTAGAAATAAGATAGCCAGTGCCTCGATAGTTGAGGATCCCGGGTGAAGTGCGCTTCCATCATTGTCACCTTATCATCACTTAACACCAGGTGAGATTAAAGCACTGTGCTTACCCGTAAAATATATTTTAAAAAAACTAGAATTCGCTCAGTGGTCAAAGTTCGACCGTAGGTAATTACACATACCTACACTACAATGTTTATTCAATGTAACGTAATACATAGACATAGACATAGACATTTATTTATTCACTACATACGCATATATACATACATTAACAAAAAACGATAAAATTTAGAATTGTAATAACAAAAAAATAAAAAACAAAAATTCTATGACAATATATTACATATATAGTAATATATATACATATATTTTCTCTTTTTGCATTTCTTCTAATTAATATAAGTTTTAACTCCCTCTGCAGTACACACAGTGTACGCAATGTGCTGAGAAAGAGGTTCCTGAATCGACTTTGAACTTTATGACTAAGCCATATGGTTGAAAATGTATTGAAGAAATTTGAACGTTTTGGATCGTTGTTGATGTGCAGGCGCAGGTTGTACAAAGTTTTTTTTCACGTATTGATATAGGTACTCGTATACCTAGATCTTTTTGATGTGTAACATCTTTCCGCTCGCCTTCTATAGTATATACAATTTGTGGGAGTCATCATCATCGTCATCCGTATCATCAGCTCATTTATGTCCCCACTGCTGGGGCTCGAGCCTTCCCTATGGATGGATAGGGAGAACGGACCATGAGGTTGGTGGTTGTTAACGACTGCTAATGCAGCCGGGATCAACGGCTTAACTTGCCTTCCGAAGCACGGAGGAGGTCGAGATGATACATTTTTGGTCACCCATCCGATGAACGGCCTTTGCGAAAGTTGCTTAACCTCAGCACTCGCAGACCGAGCGCGTTAACCACTGCGCCATCGAGCTCCTCGGAAGTAGGCCGTAATAGCGTAGAAATGGGACGGAAGTATGTGTAACAGTGTAACAAGCGTGTAACTGAAAGTCGGCGAAGGGCTTATTCCCGCCCGCTCCAAGATTTTGTTCCCAAACGCTCCAAGAGTAAAATTATATTAATGTTATTTTGTAAAATCGTTCCCAAGGGCTTCAAAAGCGTATGCAAATATATTTCTTCAAAACCTGTGATGTCCATACACTGATTCCCAGGAGCTCCAAATTATATTACAATATTAATTATAGACCTATTTACTAGTATGCTCCCGACGGCTCCAAAACAAACTGTACGGTTAACAGAATTAAAACATGTTATACTATAATATTAGTTTTTTATTAAGTAATTTTGAACATGGTTTGCATGAATTTTTGCGGGTACCAATTTAAACGTGAAGTTGGTAACATTTTTTATATATATGTAACTTTTGTCACATTTTTCATATAATAGAAATTATTACACAAAATAAAGAATAATATTGTAAATATGTATTGTAAACTTGTTTGTGGTTCAATAAATTTTTTATCTCTTAGAATAAAGGATAAACGAAATTGGAATGAATTATTTACATATTTTTAACTATTGAAATAATCACAGTTTATGTCATCTCAGTCAATATTATGATAAACTTACGAACTATGACTAACTTATTAAAAAGTAACAATTTGAGAATCACAGTTTCGATTATCACAATCAGTCTTAGGCGCTATGGAGACAGAGCAACTGGCTGTTTACGTATAACTTAAAGAAACTGCGCAGACATAGCAACTCTAGTTGTGAGTTTCGATGATCTACATAAGTTTTCAGTTGCAGTTATTCCTACATATGAAATGTACTTACTTAAAAATTAAAAGAAAAAAAATAGTAACACATAATTTAAAAAATCACAGTTTCAGTCATCACAATCAGTCATATGCTACGTTACTTAAATATTAAACGATTTTTATGTTGAAGTAATTCCTCAGCAGTGGGGACATTAAATGAGCTGATGATGATGATGATGATGATGATGTTGAAGTATTGACTTTTTTTCTTGGAGCTGCGACCCAAATCTCAAAGTACCTAGAGAATGTTTTGGAGCTGTAGGGAATGAAATTGGTAAATGTGGTTTTATTTATTATTTTAATATGAAAATCATTGAAGCTCTTGGGAATGAATGTATAGATGTTGAATTTTGGAGAACAATAGATTTGGAGTGCATGGGAATAAGCCCGGGGAAGCTTATGGAAGTGATTTCGTGAAATGTGTAACAGTGTAACTGTGTAACATGTGGGAGTGATTTCGTAGAAAGTTACAGTAACAGTGTGACTCCTGTCACACTGTTACGTCGGAAGCGCGCAAGCGCGCGCCATTTTGTAAATTTAAAATTGATATTATGAACAAGACATATTATTATTATATGTCTGATAAATGTGTTATCATTTTGATATGTCAAATATTTTCTAATGATTATTTACTGCATTCTCTTTATGATTAGTAAAAGAAAGCGCGGGCCGTTTTGTAAATTTAAAATCGATATAGGAACAAGACATATTATTATTATATGTGACATATTGTGTCATCATTTTTAATATGTCAAATGTCTTCTAATGAGTATTTACTACATTCTCTTTATGATTTGTAAAAAAATATACGTAATTGTTAATAAGTTCTATATTCTATTTTCTATTGTAATATTGATTTTAAAAAGCTAGATGTAAAATGTTACACATCATAAGCGACTACTGTAAGGCTCGTTCGCTTTTTTATTAAGTATTGTTCACATGTGATATTGTGGAGGGCTAAGCTTAATGTCGTATTTATAAGCTAATGATGATTATAACCACAGCAGTTGTTACAAAGTTTCAAAGCACTGACTGTAATTAGAGTTACAGAACATTTAGTTCGGTGTGTTCTTGAACAACTAAGTCAATCCGAGCTCGTCAGTGAATTATCAAACGTTGACAGGTGCCTAGAGCAAGAGGAAGTTTAGCCATCCCGTTTGGATAAACATGTATGACAAACAGTTCATATCTCTAGTTAATTAAACAACAATGAATGAACTGAAGTACATGAGAACGTCTTTAAAATAGCTCTAGAATTAACTGACGGTCTCTCTGAAGTAGTGTAGATACTTTTTTGATTTAATTTAAACACAAATCTGTTTGGTCTGTAAATTCTCCATGAGTATAGGAGACGGTCAACTTGATTTCAAAGATGGAGGCCTTTGTCCAGCAGTGTGTCAGTCATATGCTGTTTACTTACCGACTTACTTACTAACAGTAGGTTTTGTTTTTGAAACATAAAATATGACCAAAACCTAACTACAGTACAGTTCAAGAGTACATCCAATATTAGCATCAAATTAGTTCTCTCTTTCTCTCTTTCTTGTATTTTTTACTGCCGGATTTTTGTGTATTAGCAAGTTAAACTGTAGGAAAATGATTATTGTAAGTGAGACTTTCCTGTTATCACTCTGACCACGGACCCTGTAAAAGGTGCGAAACAACAATAAAATAATATGTCGCCAAACATCCATCAACCAAACGCTAATATCTGCATATTTTTAAAATTATTTTAAACGTGTAGTGTTCGCGTAAACTTTAGGAGAAAATAAGAAATTATATTGTTAATTTTAACCACCCTATTTAACAAATTCTCGGAATCTTTTGGAAAATTAGCCGTACCAATACTCATCACTGAACATAACGAACTAGTTGGGGGCTTTAGAAAGTCAAGTTTGTACATATTACTGTGGTTGTATCCACTGCGTCGTGAGCTGCCAGCTTAGATGGTATAAGGAATGAGCACTTCGTACACAGTAATCGCCTGTGGTTGTATCCACTGCGTCGTGAGCTGCCAGCTTAGATGGTATAAGGAATGAGCACTTCGTACACAGCAATCGCTGATTAATACTCCAATGTTCACAGTAGACCTTCGTTATAAGTCAATTAACGTCGAAACTTTTGAAGAATAGTACCTACAGATAACACAATTATTTAGTTCATAAGACCTTGGAACTTCAAACTGGATTTGTCAATTATGTTTAAACTAAATACCAAAGAAGTAGTTAATTGAAAATAAAATATTATATTATAAATATATACCTACATTGGTATATACATATTATGATTATTTACATATAATTTTACGCAAATATTGTTGCGAACAAATTACAAATTGAAAAAAGACAAAGTGTTGAAAACATTCCACGAGCGGGATTCGTATCCGCACCCCATGACATGCCAGGTCAGGTGCATTACCAACTATGCTATCGTGGCTCAATCCAACTTGCCGAAATTAATCAACACTGTCTACTCTTATAAAAAAAATGGGAACAAATTTTTTAAACTGTTATATAAACATTCGAGGGGCTATTATGATCAGTTAAAAAAGAATGGGCAGTTATTTTTTTTATCGACTGTTGGTATCTTATCTTATCTTATCTTAGTGGAGCCTGCCGAGGTTTCCTTCTAGCAGCAACACTTCGACCCATCGGGATCTTTTGTGCAACCCCATCCTTTCACTCTTCTTTCTCTGTAAAGATAGATGCCATAAGCTTGGCAACGTCCTTAAGAGCGAAGAGCCTCAAGTCCTCCGGTTTCGGATACCTATATGAGATATGAGTTATATATATGAGATATGAGATACGAGTGACTTGAGCGCAGCTTGGCTGTCGCCAAGCCACTCATATCATGAGTGAATCAGAATGAATATAATAATAATAATAAATAATAAAAAGTTTATTTTCTCCACAAAGGTAGTTACAATTAAACTTACTACTAATTACAAGTATAGTTCACATAACCTTTGTGAGAGCTGGAGTCTATACCTGGTTTCTTACAAAACCTGTGTTACAGATCACCAGGCTCTCTGCCACCTCGGAGTGGACTAGTGTACGATACTTATAGTCATACTCGTATATCTTATGATTAAGTGCTAACTACATAGTAGAGAAGACTACCCTAAATATGTGTGTGTGTTGTGTGTGTGAGTGTGTGTAAATGTGAGTGTGTGTGAAAGCGTGTGTGTGTGTGTGGGTGTGTGTGTGTGTGTGTGAATGTGTGTGTGTGAGTGGGTGTATGTGTCCCAATTAAGACGGAGTGTTATAAGGTTATTACACTTTCCGTGCTATCATAATCTTGTTGAAGGAGCCAATTGGAAACTATAGTTTTACATTCATTTCGGGATTTAGGGTATAAATTAAGGATCTTATTTAGTTTATTGTAAATGAAACCACCAAGATGCAAAAAACTTCCGCGCGCGAGTCGAGTAGTAAGGGAACCAGAGGGACAGACAGCGTGTTTTCGTCGCTTGCCTGCCAATTTATGTGGGTCATAAGGGGTGAGCGAATGTGTTTTCATTATTATATTTAAAATGAATTGTTGTCGGACTGTTAGTACTCTGCAAGTAGAATAAAGGTCAGTAGTCGGATATAGGAAGGGGAGACCCCAACCTACTTTCAGTACTGCGCGTTGCGCCCGTTCTAATTTTAAAAGTGAGGTTTTAGCAGCACCACCCCAGGAGATGATGCAGTAAGATGTTATCGATTTACAAAGAGCCTGGTACACCAGTTTTATCACTGATTTGTCCGCAATATGGCGCAAGTTCTTAAAAATAAAAACTAATTTACGAATTCTGGATGAGAGTGCGTCAATATGATGGTGGAACTTTAGTCTATAGTCAATTTGTACGCCAAGATACTTAATAGAGTCCGTGCTAGTGAGACTAGGACAACTGCAAGGGTCCCCTCTAGACTTGCAGTTGTGTGCCTTAATAGTAAAAGATTCGGACGGTGGTTGGCCAGAGCTATTAAGAGAAAAAGTTATATACTTTGTTTTATTTACATTTAATGTTAGTAAGTTTTTAACTAGCCATTTCGAGATCTGTTCAAAGCCCGTCTGCGCATGACCGAAGGCTTCTGACCATGTCCTCCCGCGAAAAATGAGGGCAGTGTCATCGGCGTAAGTGAAAATTTCTCCATTTTGAAGGGCGTACTTACAAAGGTCATTTATATATGACAGAAATAGAGTAGGGCCGATGACACTGCCCTGAGGAACTCCGTAAGTAAGTGAAAGCTCACCGCTGACCCAATCACCAATCTTAACACATTGTCGCCGTCCTGTTAGATAGCTTTGGAAGAGGGCCAACTGAGTGCCCCTGATGCCCATATTTTCGAGCTTTGTGAGAAGAATGGGGACAGAGACCGTGTCGAACGCCTTAGCAAGGTCCAAAAAAATTCCAATTATCCAATATATAACGCTTTTCCATAGCTAATTCTATATTCTGCTTTGCGCATAAGAGAGTTGCGAAAGTTTCTGCTTGGTAAACAGTGGCAAATTTTCCCATGCTTTGACTATGCTTGAAGTAGTTATTAAAGACGCCTGCCCCTGTGCCCGACTTCATTTTTGATCCATCGGCCCTCGTTTCCATTCGTCCCTGGTTGGAACCTGGTTAAATTTCTTTTCGAACATGAATATAGGGGACATTTTATCGCACCCCATTTCCATGATCAGTCAGGAATGTCACATGGATCCCATTTTGTGTGTCTAGTCAGAGGTTTGGATGCGTCTCACAGTCCAGCCACCTTTAATCTATGTAGCGCTTTCTTTGCCTCTGCTTCTATTATAATGTGCAGGGGTGAAAGGTCTGTGAGGACCTCCAGCGCTGCTGTTGGAGTGGTTCTAAAGACACCAGTGATTGCCAGACAAGCTGTTCACTGAAGTGTTCTTTGAAATTCGGCTGTTGGTAAATTAGTGCGACAGCAAAACATAGACAGTAATAAAAAAAACAATTGGTCGGTTATTTCATCCTACAATATCAGTACTAAAAATATGTAAGCAGTCTAATAAATAAATCGCCAGTAAAAATGATGGAATGGGCAGTTAGATAAATAGTTCGTCAGTTCACAGGGAGCGGAGACACCAAAACCCGAACCGATTGAAAAGAGATGTAAATTTCGTTAGAAGGGGGTGGCGTTATTTTGCTTTACAGTAATTACTTTTAGGTTGTTTTAACCCTTATTTTTATCAAACTTAATACAGAAATCCTTACTGTTAGGTTAGGTTAAGTAATATTTTTTTTCCCGAACGAAGCGCAACGTAGAGAGGGCCAGTCAAGGAAGGGAGCGCAGTAACGGAAGGGGGAGTGGCATAAGATTGTGGTGTTAAAAAATCTGGTACTCAAAAATGCTGCTGCTAATGCTACTTTAAGGCTACTTTAAATCAGTGCCTAAACAAATTTAGCTACGCAAGAAAACATCGCACTGAAACTTAAAACAAGATTGTTCGTTGTATATTATACACGTGGTTATCAAACAAAATCGGGCTAACAGCTAGCGATGCCATGTTTGTTTTGTTAGGTGACATGACAGCTAAAACAAAAGGCGAGTCAACTTTGTTATACGCCAAAAGTCGTATAACAAAATTGACTGGGGCAGGCATCAAAACTCGGAACAATAACTATTGTTCTGTGCTGCGAAATAAACATTCTGGCAGCATCTGGTTCCGTCTTTATTTATTTTTTCTTTTCGATTAGGGTATGTTTTGTGGCTAATGCCAAACAAAATTATGCCAAAATCACGTAGAAGCCAGCAAAATAATAACAATTTAGCGTTGTTAATGTTTAATATGGTTCTAAACATATTTACCTAGAACAAAGACATCACAGACTTGCGTCTTTACCTCAGAACAATTAGATTGCTCTGAAGTCTTTACTTTGATGAAATGTGGCAATGCTGTACTTGAAAGATAATTATTTAGTTTCCCTTATCATTTAGGCAGCTTTGCCATCTAGTCTCTACCCCTTTTTGATGCGGGTAAATTATGAAGATACAGATTTTTGAATCACTGCATAGTATAAAAAAAAGTCGCTTCCCGCTGTATGTCTGTCCCTATGGATGTATGCTTAGATCTTTAAAACTGCGCAACGGATTTTGATGCGGTTTTTTTAATAGATAGAGTGATTAAAGAGGAAGGTTTATGTGTATAAATACATGAATAATATAGTAGAGAAACACTGATAATATCAGCATTGCACCCGTGCGAAGCCGGGGCGGGTCGCTAGTATTTCATATTAAGGAAGATTTTTCTTATTCATAGATATGAATGTACAAATGTACACACGCCTGCATACCAGGCTACAAACTGTCAAAGGACATTTTTCATTTCCGGCTAGTACTTTGTACACTATTCTTACTAATATTTAAAAATATATTGAAGTCATATAAAATATTAAAATTCTCAATATCTTTCTGGATAAATGGTACAAAAATTTACTTTAAAATAAAAATACTTTGCATGGTCACAACACGGTCACAGTGGCAACCACATTAATATCACGTTCGGAAACATTGATTAAAAAAAATAAGTTTAAAATATACACAAAGTCAGAAACAGTGACATTTTTTATGTGAGTGTGACGTTTTACCGCCATATTGAATCGGGGTTGCATAATTATTACCAGAAAATGCTTTTGTACCATCAAACGCGTTAGCTTATTGCGATATAATACATCATCATCATCATCATCATCATTAGCTAATTTTTATGTCCCCGCTGCTGGGGAACGAGCCTTCCCTATGGATGGATAGGGAGATCGGTCCATAAACCACCACGCGAGCCCAGTGCGGATTGGTGGTTGTTAACGACTGCTAATGCAGCCGGGAGCAACGGCTTTACGTACCTTCCGAAGGAGGAGCTCGAGATGATACATTTTTGATCACCCATCCGATGACCGGCAAAAAAGTGGCTTAACCTCAGCACTCGCAGACCGGGGCGTTATCCACTGCGCCATCGAGCTCCTCTCCCCGCGCGATATAATTAGTCTTTATTTATTATATTTATCTTTTGCTTGCTTATGGTACCTATAGTGTACAAAGTCCTAGCCGAGGCTCCATATAAAACTAAAAAATATCCTTTCCAGACTTTGAACTTTATGTTTATAGATTAAGGGGGTGCCGCGCGGAATTTCGAAAATTTACGTGTTTTTAAGTCACTGGTGCTAGGCGCTGAATAGATCACATACATTAAAAAGACTAGTGTAGGTTAGCTTGATCCTTTCACAAGGCCATGGTTGTCTTGGAATTTGAAACAAATACCCAGAAACTGCATAATTAATACGTAAAAGTAATGATACCTAAAAACTTTGTAAATACTTATAGCACAAATGAAACAATGACATCAAAATGTTTGTATTGACATTCCGCAGGCCACTGTTGTCTTATTTTTCAATAAAAAAATATGAATATGAAAATATTAAGACTTTTGTTATTTTTTTACCCAAACGCCTATGATTTTACTTAAGTAAACATTGCTCTAATTAAATCACCAGCCTACTCTGTACATATATTAGTGTGCGGGCGTATTCGTAGTCGTGCGCCGTTGTCACACCACTGCCACGCGTCGCTCGCTCGCTATCATAAAGAAACCTGAAACTCGCAGTTTTGCGTCGGCGCTGCACCCCTTTAAGGTTGAAAATTTATTGCAGATATTTGACAGTATTGGATGGGTTGATGTGCAGCCGTCTGTCTGTACATCAGACTACCACACACTAATGGCAATAAGGTTAAACATTCTTTAAATGAAACAACTTTTACAGATCTACTCGCGTTTACTCGCATTACTTTTTAATGTTTATCCTGACGTTTCGAACCCTTAGCAGGGTCCGTGGTCACAAGTGGAGACTGAGGTGTTGGTAGTCTCATAATTAGTTAGTAGCTTGTATACCCTCATTTAAATTTAATCAGGTGCGTTCCATTTTACGCAGAAAGAGCTTACAGTATCTTTTGGTCTGGCAGTATGGTGTTGGTGCTGGGATTTAAGATTTTTGTATGATGGGATCTATTAAGAAATTTTATAGTTTTAGATTGGTTTATCTGCAGGCATCTGTACTTACATTGGTACACCAACAGTTTGATAAGTATCCATATTCGGCAAAACACAAATTCATTTCGAAAGTGGTCCTGTAGTCTCATACCTACACATTTAAATTTGGAATACTTAAGGGGGTGCAGCGCGGACGCAAAACTGCGAGCTTCAAGTTTCTTTATGATAGCTAGCGAACGGCGCGTGGCAGTGGGGTGACAACGGCGTACGACTACGAATACGCACGCACACTAATATCTGTACAGAGTAGGCTGGTAAGTCAATGAGGGCAATGTTTACTTTTGTAAAATCATAGGCGTTTGGGTAAAAAATAATAAATGTCTTAATATTTTCTTATTCATATTTTTAATTGAAAAATAAGACAACAGTGGCTTGTGGAATATCAATACAAACATTTTGATGTCGGATCATTGTTTCATTTGTGCTATATTTACAAAGTTTCTGAAGAAATAAGTTTTTAGATATGATTACTTTTACGTATTATTTATGCAGTTTCTGGGTATTTGTTTCAAATTCCAAGACAACCATGGCCTTGTGAAAGGATCAAGGAAACCTACACTAGTCCTTTTAATGTGTATGACCTATTCAGCGCCTAGCACCAGTGACTTAAGAACACGTAAATTTTCGAAATTCCTCGCGGCACCCCCCTAACAAAATGTGAATAAACATTGGATAGCATCAATAACTTCAGCTTTCTATGAACCTTATATTTTAAAAATGAAGATTAAATGAAGGTTGTAAAATATTTGTACTTAATATTTATTGTCATCGCCACAAACGTCATTGTGGCTCAGTGTCACCAAAGTCGCGTACCGTTTTTCAAGCGCTTGTGGGAATCTAGTACTTATTTGATCGAAGTGTACAACGTAACGTTCATGTGCGACATGATTCATATCGCTTAAATATTAACCAGACAAGTTGAGTTGGTAGTGTACAATATTCCATTTCAAGACAAATGGCGTGTATTATATTTATCTACTTAATTTGACGCATCGCCTTACTGCTTGTTAATCAGATTAATTGAATACATTAAAAGCGATTTTTCTTCTTTTTATTGATGTTGGAGAATACAGAATACATATACGACCTTCTCAAATACCAATTTTTAAACAAAAACATTTTATAAATAGCTTGCCTACTTCTTAACTGATCTTTAGTATTTGTAAAAATATTATGATCAGATGTTAACGACGGTAGTTGTTGACATTGAATGGGCGCCTGGCTTTCAAAGTAAAAAGTAAATAGTGTTGAATAATTTCGGCGGGCTGGTTAGAGCCACGATAGCTCTATTGGGAGAGCATCTGACCCGGTATGTCAGAAAGGTGCAGGTTCAAATCCTGCTCGTGGAAATTTTTTCAACATTTGTGTTTTTGTAATTTGTTTCGCAACAAAATTTGCGTTAAAATTATATAAACAAAACAAAAACATTTTACCAATTTTTGATCGTTTAACTCATAGTAACTCCGTTATACAAAAAACTTTAAATTATATTACTAAGGCGTACTTGCTGTTAAATGAAATTAACTCCAAAATTACACCATTTATTTTGTTCCAAAACGAACCGGTGCTTGTTCAATGTAAATAGTTAACGAAAAAACATATTACCTAAATATCAATCGCTTGAACAAAGAAATAGTGGATTTTCAAAGCAGAAAAAATTAAAACCCTTTTTATCATTCATCACCACAATTGACGGGTAATAAATAATTACCACGCTTGCCAAATGCGGGTCGGTGATCACAAACCCGGCATATGTATCGAAGAATCCGAAATATATTTTGCCATATCTTGATTTCAATGGTTGAGACCTTTCGCCTTTGCTTAGCTGTAGGACAGTCATAGGCTTATTACTTAACTTTTTTTATTGTAACTAATTGTAACAAAAAATTTTTATTCTATAATTATGTATTAAGAGGGCGTATAAACCTAGAAAAAAATCAGATTTCACCCGCGCCCCTCTTACGCCCCGCTTTCGTCCGTGCGTACGGCGTGGCGGCCAACGCAACAGAACGGCAGGTCGCTCCCTCGTGTGTACTCGTGTTTAGTGCGATCGCGCACAGTATACCTAAAATAATCAGATAAAAATAAGTGCGAGTCGGATCACCTAACTGTACTTTGAAACACTAAAATACTCTTTGCTGGTGGGAAATAATACGCAAAGGTAAGTAATGATATCATATATTCTTATTATATATTGCTACTTTAAATATTTAATATTGTTTTATTTTATAAAGGCGTAGGTGCCATGAAATCTTTAAGCATTTTTGTATTATGTAGATTATTTTTTGTATCATGTAGATTATATTATCCCTTTCAGTCGCACTTTGCTATCGACAGAAGTAACTGCAACAGTCAGCGGTTGCTGTCGACGCGTTGAAGGTCAAAGGCCTACCATCCGACGCTACAGTTACCTCTATTGATACCAAAGTGCTGCTCGTGTGTAAGTGCTCTTACTGTTATATCTCTTCTTCAAAGAGTGTCGACAATGTAAAAAAAGCAGTCTAATGTTATTACAAAAATATCGCTTTATTTACATAGATTCATAGGTTTACATTTTTTTTTCAGAATTCGTTCCCTGGCTTGTACCTGTACTGCAAAGAACAGACAGAAAGAAGGTAAGTTAAAAACATTTTTGCAATAAAATATGTATTTAAGGTCTGTTCATTCTAACTTGTCTTAAAATGTAACAATCTTTATATTTACTATTGAAATTTAATGAAAAATTTCATTGTTTTTTTAATGGTAAAAAAACTAAAATATTGTTTACACTTAAGATAAACAGACCTTCTGTAATCAAAGTCAAAGTCAAAGTGTCAAATATTTTTTATTCAGATAAACTTTAGAAAAGTGCTTTTGAATCGTCCAAACATTTTTTTTACCTACTACCCATTCAGGACGTCTAGTTTTTAGTTGTGGAGAGGAATGGGCGCAAGAAACTCCACAGTTTTAATATAAGTAACGACATTTACAAAATTATATGCCGTTATCAAGTTATACAAGTTTAAAATTACTTAACAAT
The DNA here is from genome assembly GCA_963082485.1 of Eudonia mercurella. Taxonomy (NCBI): domain Eukaryota; kingdom Metazoa; phylum Arthropoda; class Insecta; order Lepidoptera; family Crambidae; genus Eudonia; species Eudonia mercurella. Next base: position 16,699,095 of record OY720028.1, read on the forward strand.
ATTTTAAATTAGAAATACCTGATGGGGTGATTGGAACATTTTAAACCCATGCTGTTTTGTCTTCAATGTAATCAGACACTTTATAATAAGCTTTTTTACAAAGATTTTCTTGAATGATGATTTTAAATTTATTTATATCAAGTTTTTGAATATTACTTGGAACTTTATTGTAAAAACGTACACACAGGCCTCTAAATGAATTATTTCTTTTGTGGAGCCTAGTATAAGGTACTGCTACTTTGTTTTTATTTCTGGTGTTTACATTGTGAATATCACTGTTTTTAGAAAAAGTTTCAATATTTTTATAAACATACATTAGGTTCTCGTAAATATATTGTGAAGTAACTGTCATTATTGTTATGTTTTTTGTAGGGGCACAACAATCAAACAAGGAGTTCAAATAATGACTGCTTTATTCATGCATCGCACATCCCACCTTAGTTCAGAGTACCGTCTTTACGTTTATCCAATAACTTACAACTACCTGACATCTTCCTTTCAACAAACAAAAAGAATTCTAATACATTCAATATAAACATATAGAACAAAAATTAAAATTAAATTTTAACATAACACTATCTATAGTATGTAATAAATATTATGCTACACATAACTTTATTTAAACTATTTTAAACCATTATCATTACATTAATACGTACTTACATTAAATTATCATAATTACTTTTCATTTATCATTAAATTCCTTGTTTACATTATTACATTTCTATCCAACCAAGAAAACAATAATTGACTTCTCAAATATAATATAAAATTCTATAATTTATTACAATTAAGTACTCATAATTCATCATTAAATTCCTTGATTGCATTATTTATTATTACATTTATAAAAAACCAATAAAATATTGCTTCACTTGTTCAATCAACTACATTAACATAATTATTATTATCTATTATGTAAGTATACAATTTTATATATTAACATGCTAGGCTTTCTTCATCACGAGTAACCCCACCTATTCGGCGGCCTCACTGTCCTGCCGGAACGAGTTACATAATTAGGCATTTGTACAATGTTATTGTTTACGTGTTGGGAATCAGAGGAACAGGTAATAATGTCATCGTACTCCAAGCTGTAGTGATCAGGAGCAGGCGTGTCGTGCTTAAGCCGCGAATCTATAATAATATGCCTACGGTTCCTAACAGTTCTCAATCCATTTAGTAACACAATTTCATATGACCTATTTTGTAGTATTCTAGAAATAGTACCTGATATCCATATTTTTTTATTTCTGTGTAAAATTTTAACCTTTTGGCCTATCGATAAATAACCTAAGTTATGTGTATTTCTGTTATAGTAAAACTTTTGCTTATTTTGCCTACTAATTAAGTTACTTTTAACATTTGTCTGTACCCTAGGCTTTAACAACTTCGGACGTATTGGAATTAAAGTTCTTAATTTTCGACTCTGTAATAGTTCCGCGGGAGAAGCTAACTGATTACTCAACGGTGTATTAAGACATTCTAACAGCGCGAGCCTATAATCAGCGCCGTCTTCTTTAGACTTTAATATTATGTTTTTTACCGTTTGTATCGTTCTTTCCACCTGTCCGTTGGACTGCGGATAATAAGGTGACGATGTTACGTGCGTAAATTGCCATTCGTTGGCGAAATATTTAAATAACCTAGATGAAAACTGTGGTCCACAGTCTGACATTACAACAGAAGGTATGCCCTGCCGACTAAATATGTCTTTTAAACATGATATTACATAGTCCGACGTAGTACTACGTAGCTCCACTATCTCAAAAAACTTACTATAATAATCCACAAGAAGCAAGTAATCGAACCCCTTTAATTGAAATAAATCTACGCCCACTTTAGCCCAGGGCCGTTCTGGGATGCTATGAGGCTGCAACTCTTCCTTTACATTCATTTTCCTATATGTTAAACAAATCTCACAATTTGCTATCATATTAGTTAGATCTTGATTAATGTTGGGCCAAAATATTGCTTCTCTAGCTCTCAGTTTACACTTCTCCAACCCCATGTGCCCGACATGTACTTTATTTAACATTTCCTTTCTCAGTACCTTTGGAATAACCACCCTATTATTATTCCAAACTAATCCATGCATAAAAGATAAATTCTCCTTAAAAGTCCAATACGGCATTACCGTACCCTCAACTTTATTTTTATCTAACGGCCAACCACCTAGAATGTATTTTTTTAATTGTTTAAACTCTTCATCCGTTTCAGTGTGTTTTTGAAGCATTACAAACTGTACATCTGATATATATTTGGAAGTGGCGGGCATCGAATCCCGCACCACGGCGGCGCATACATCGTGGTGAACGCTCGCATCTCCGTCTGCGTCCGCGCAACACGAATGAGTCACCGCCTCGCTCGGTTCGTAGGCGCGAGACAGTGCGTCCGCAATGTATAAATATTTACCCGGTTTGTATATCAATTCGAATGAATAGCGTTGCAACCTTAATAACATTCTTTGTAATCTTAATGGCGAATCAACTATGGGCTTTTTGAATATGCTAATTAACGGCTTATGATCTGTTTCTACAGTGATATCTGAGCGACCGTATATGTATGCGTGAAAACGCTCACAAGCAAATAGACACGCGTATAGTTCCTTCTCAATTTGCGCGTATCTTTGTTCCGTTTTCGTTAACGACTTCGAAGCATAACAAACCGGTTTGCCGTTTTGCATTAGACACGCGCCTAGTCCACTTTTACTAGCATCAACCGAGATAATAATCGGTGTTTTCATACAATAAAACTGTAGCACGGGTCGATTAGATAAACATGTTTTCAATTCGTTAATACACCTATCATGCCTTTCGTTCCAATGCCATTCTATTTCTTTTTTTAGTAATTCCCTTAACGGCAAAGTCTTATCAGATAGGTTAGGAATAAATGCTCCTACGTATGTAATTAAACCTAATAATCGTTCGACATCCTTTTTATTTTTAGGAGTAGGCATGTTTGTAACTGCCGTAAGGTGTGAGTCATCTGGATATAGACCCTTTTTAGAAATTATGTGCCCTAGATATTTGATTTCCTCTAACCTAAATTTACACTTTTTTATATTTAACTTTAGATTTATTTTTCTACATCTATCTAAAACTTGCTTTAACCTAGCATCATGTTGACTTTTGCTTGCCCCCCAAATAATAAGATCGTCGACATACATGCCTATCCCCTCAAGATCATCAAAGTTCTCATATATTTTTTTGTGAAAAACTTCTGAAGCAGAACATATACCGTATGGCATTCTTAGAAACTTGTACCTGCCAAAGGGCGTATTAAAGGTACAATAAGAGCTAGAATCATCTAAAGCCACTTGCCAAAATCCAGAATAAGCATCTAGTGTAGTAAAATACTGTGCACCTGATAAATTTGATACGATTTCGTCAAGTGAGGGTAACCTGAAATATTCTCTTTTGATTGCAACATTTAATTCTTTAGGGTCCAGACAAATGCGTAAGTCACCATTAGATTTTTTTACAACTGTAATACTGTTAACCCAATCGGAAGGGCCTTCAACCTTTTGAATGATGCCCTGTGATTCCATTTCAAGCAATTTTTGTTTTACATTTTCTTTTACAGCAAAGGGTAGTTTTCGTGGGGCGTGAACTACGGGCACTACATTATCTTTTAATTGTATCGTATATTTGCCTGGCAAGCACCCAATACCATCAAACACATCCTTATACTCATTTATAAAATCTGGTAAACTAATGTTACATGCATCTAATGCCATGACACGCCTGATCAAGTCCAACTCGATGCAACTGTGACGGCCTAAAATTGGACAAGAATTTACATCTGCAATTTTAAAGTCTAATATATAAAAATTATTTTTATAATATACTCGTAAGTGCAGCTTTCCAACTACTTTAATATTCTCACCAGCATAAGCACTAATTCTAGTTTTAGTCTCAAGTAGATTTATTTCAGAAATACCTAATTTGGACAAATACTTTAACGGCAGAATATTAACATCCGCCCCTGAATCTAATTTAAAACGTATAAATTTCGAGTTAATTTTCAAACTAATACTCCAATCATCTACATCTTTATTAATTGAATAAATTACCTTATCCTCCTCTCCGGATTCACCATGTACATAGTATGCACTCGAAGACGACTTATTTTCACACACACGCGCAAAATGGTTCATCTTCAAACACCGTAAACATTTTTTTCCAAAAGCCGGACAATCGTATCTTTGGTGGACGGTTCCGCACCGCCCACAGTTTCTTCTCTCTTGAACGACTCGCTGCCTGTTGCCTCGCATTGCCGAATTGTTTCGCGCGCCCCGTATGTGTTGTAGTAGCTGACCCCGGGCGCCGCCGCCGCCGACGCCGCCGCCGCGCCGCGCCCTTACGTAATCCGCCGTATTGCTCATACCTTCGCCGTGCCATTGTTGCTCCCCGCTTGCAATGTACTTGTTGTGGCCGGTTTGTCGTCGGTCCCTTAGCTCATGCACCATGTAGCTATCTTTTTTTATATTTTCTGAGTAAACCTTTGAAACAATCGCCACTCGACATATTTCTTGTGCCTTATTCAGAGTTAAATTCTCTTCTCGTAGTAGTCGCTCCCGGAGCGATGCGTTGTTTATTCCACAGACTAGTTTGTCTTTGACCAAATCTTCAGTTAAACTGCCGAATTCGCATGTTTGTGCTAGCTTCTTTAATTCAAATATGTATTGGTCAATTGATTCACTTTCCTTTTGTTCGTGTATAAAAAACTTGTGACGTTCAACCGTTAAATTCTTCTTCGCTTTAAAGTATCCGTCTAATTTTTTTACTACCTCCTGAATGGAAGAAAACGTTTGTGACTGCTCCGCATTATCAATGATTTCCCGGCATTGTTCACCAACGATATGTAAAAATATGTTCACTTGTATTTCCGGCTTCTTTTTATCTAGTTCGCATGCGTTAAAATATATAAAAAATCCTCTTTTCCACTTTTGCCAACTTTCACTTCTTCTGCTCGTATCCATATCTGACACATCTTCTTCATATCGGAAGGGTGACGGTGTAGATAAAACTGATTCCATTTTAACAATTAACTTTCTAATTTTATTTAGTTAATATCCTACCGACTGCGCCATGTTATGTTTTTTGTAGGGGCACAACAATCAAACAAGGAGTTCAAATAATGACTGCTTTATTCATGCATCGCACATCCCACCTTAGTTCAGAGTACCGTCTTTACGTTTATCCAATAACTTACAACTACCTGACAATTATGTTATATCTTTAAATTTCTTCCTGAGAGATTTACCAGCTTTTAGGTTATAAATTGTTCGAATACGCTTCTGCACCAAAAACATAGTTTGAATGTCGGCAGAATTGCCCACAGTAAAATGCCGTACGACATTACGCTATGGAAATAACTAAAGTAAACAAGTCTAGCTGTTTCAATGTCAGTGATCTGACGAATTTTCATTACGGGAACCCAGACTGGCAACGAATCCCGGATAGAACCGCATGGTTATGGAGTTAGGAATCACAGGGGGCAAATGCTTGTCAACTTCCTCGAGAAAGAGGGGCTGTTCTTAATGAACTCCTTCTTTAAGAAACAACCTCAAAGGAAGTGGACATGGCAAAGCCCCGACACTGTGACCAAAAATGAGATCGACTTCATCATGACGGATAGCAAGCACATATTCAAAGATGTCTTAGTGATCAACAGGTTCAATACCGGATTTGATCACCGACTCCTCCGAGGCTCTCTGAATATCAACTTGAAGCTTAAAAGAAACCGTCTGATGAAGTCCACGCTCCGTCCTAACCCAATCCAAATCATGGCGGGCGCCGAGAAATTCCGGCAGATTTTCGGAGACAGATTTGCTGTCTTGGAACCCACTGATGACGCTATCGAGACGATCCAGCTGGGCTGGCCAGTGTTTGGAAAACTACGTCGAGTCTTCTCGTCATCCATACCGCAATGCTTGAAAACGAAAGTTTTCAATCAGTGCGTCCTACTCGTCATGCCCTACGGAGCTAAGATGTGGACATTTACGGTAGGGCTGGTCCACCAGTTTAAAGTCGCTCAGCGAGCTATGGAGAGAGCTATGCTCGGAGTTTCTCTGAAGGATAGGATTCGTAACGAATACATCCGACAGAGAACCAAAGTCATCGACATAGCTCTAAGAATTAGCAAGTTGAAGTGGCAGTGGGCCGGCCATATCTGGCGAAGAACCGACAACCGCTGGGGTAAACGTGTTCTTGAGTGGAGACCACGACTCGGTAAACGTAGTGTAGGACGACCTCCGGCCAGGTGGGATGATGACCTGCGAAAGACTGCAGGCAGATGCTGGATGCGTCAAGCTGAGAACAGGGCGCTATGGCGCTCATTGGGGGAGGCCTATGTCCAGCAGTGGACTAAGATAGGCCGATGATGATGAATATGTGTTATATATAAAATTCAGTTAGTTTACCAACCATTTTATTTTTCCATTAGATGTTATCGCGCAAGAGTTTTTCAACGGTCAACATTTGATTTTCACCGGACCACACTGCAAAAAGACACATTTTTCTTTTGGTTGTATGAAGTTGACCTTGTACTTGATAATACCAAGAATCATTTTTGTTAATGGCTAATGTGTTATCTTCTAAATTCCATTTTTTTTTCATTTGAATTGCATCCTTATTGGGCATTTTGAACGCAGATAATGGACATTTTATCTCCAGAATTCTATCGTTTCCAACCAGACCATCAGGAGTAGCTGCCAAAAATGGTATTTCACTATCTATGAACAGCCCACATGGATTTATTTGCACTCCGTATTGTGCTGCAAGCTGATTTGGAGCAATTGCTTCGTTATCTATACCATGTTTTATTGAAACAACATTAGATATATCGCTCTTGTATAGCAATGTTTTGACGATTCTTGCACTGGTGGTCGGACGACGTTTGATAATCTTTCCAAAGTTGGATGCTGTCAATAAAATCCTGAGAAGTTCTAGCCATTCGCTACTATTCCTCTGTAAAATAGTAGCTCTTTCAATCTGTGATCGTTCAGTGTCAGTCTTTTCCAAGTTTATTAAAAAACTACGTTTTTACCGTAATTCAGTGAAGTGAAATAAAATTTTTAGTTTATTTTAATTGTATTTTATTTTTCAGGTATCGCGAGGCATTTCATCTGCGAGCTCTTCTAGATCTACGAGATTTTCGAGCTGGATTGTACAGTCAACAACGACAGACTTTTAATGTGTTAACATATAAAAAAATCAATATTATGTTTACATTCTATGATTTTTATAAAAATAAATATACGAATAGCTTTAAATTAAACAACTGTAACGAACTAACAGAGTTGATGAGAGATTTTCGCGTACGAGTTTGACCGGATAGCATTCATCAGCTTGTGAGATATTACGACATTTAGGAGCTGCAGCAGTTCTGAAATACAAAATCATTGTAAATCACAAGTTTGTACGGTAATATACGAAGTATGATACAATACATCCAGAATAGCTAATTCAACTTAATTATGTATGTACTGTGAAAAAAAATTACTATACATACTGCCACCAATACGAGTAGTCAAAAGCATCGTTCTGTTTTGCATATACTATACCCGGTACCCGCGTCGCCGTCATTGCTTCAGCGCTCGTAATACATTGTATAGTGAGCTCTAAAGTTAATGTGTAAGGGTCGATATTTCAAGGTGAGACTACTCATCACCAATGAAAACAAATAATAACAATATTATGATAATAATATTTTATTTTAACGAAATATTTTCTCGGCGCCCTGAGCACAGAGACACAGTCCTCTCGTCTCAACAGAGTGATCGCGACTAATCGATGAAACAAAACATGCCTGTTACCTCGGGTCAGGTGCGACAGACTGGAGCGTTCTGCGCGGAATAAGAATGTCGTAAGCGCCGAATAAGTTTTAGTTTAATTACTCGTAAAATATAAATTTTTTTTCAAATCGCTAATAGGGTCCCTTTGTAATATAATTTGATATTATGTGTTAAAATATTGGCTCAGTAATATGCATCAAATTGAAAATAAATTGATTTTAGTTGAAAAGTAGACGTAAGTTCGTGATTTTATTTTATCGATAAAATTTTATTATATTATGTTTTCCTTAGACCAGTCCCTTTCAAGTATGCTGTAGTATCTATGATATTTTTTTCGGGTAAATCGTGGTTTATCTTCTAGTGTTAAAATCAAATCTACGATTGGCGATTTACCTTTATACCCCCTCTTAAGGTTTCAAAATTTTCACATAATTCAAAATTCAAAATTCAAAATTCAAAATCATTTATTCAGTATAAGCTACAAGTAGCTCTTATGATTGTCACTATGCCATCGGTTCGTAAGTCTACTCTGGGCGGGAGATCTTGTACTGAGAAGAACCGGCAAAAAACTCAGCAAGTGTCCAGCTCTTTTCTCCCTTACACCGTCAAATATATTTCAAAATGCCCTATCATAGCAGGACACTTTCCATTACAATAAACACAAAAAATATACGGGCAAGAATATTTCACTTTTTCGTACAAGGGCTTATAGTCAGTCCCTTCCTCCCAAACGTCCAGTCGTCCAGTGCTTTAGCGCTGAAATGGGGTTAAGGGTGAGTCCAATATAACCTTCTGCGGGTCACGTCAGGCCCACGGGGATGTAAGACTATCTCTTTCCCAAATAAAGATGTTGATCCAAACTAACAGACAATATTGAACTAGCGTAGTGTCTGTTATATCATGGCGGAGTTATAACACTTAAGAGCGTGTACGCCGCACACTAGCGCCGCCAATGAAAAAAAATCATATCTAGTAATAAGAGATAGAAAATCAAATTATGCTCAACAAACTATTTGAATGAAGTAATTTAGCATTTTTACGTCACCTAATGAACATCTGACATGTTATGGTTTAGTTAAATACGGCGTTATACGAGTAGTTTAAAGTTGCCGTTTTTAGCTGTAACGTCTTATTTAACTAAACCATAACATGTTAGATGGTCATTATGTGACGTGAAAATGCTAAATTACTTCATTCAAATAGTTTGTTGAGCATAATTTGATTTTCTATCTTTAATTACTAGATATGTTTTTCATTAGCGGCGCTATTGTGAGGTGTAAACGCTCTTAAAAACTTTGTGGGGCAAAACATCACATGCGAGTAATTAAGGATTTAATGAATATTACTCGATTTCCTTATCCTGTTTCTTAAATGTCCTATGATTATTGTTTATAGAACTTTATATATTTGTATTTCATATTACATGTCTTTATATGTTGTTGACAATGATTACTTCCTTAGTTGAGTCTTTTTTGCGATTAGTTTTCCTTTCTTTCTTGATACTTTTACTGGTTTACTAGTATAGAATGCCTCATGGCGTTTATATTTGGAATAAATAATAGAAGTTTATAAACGTAAAATGTGGCGGTTAACTTCCCAATAACATTAAGACGTACATCGATGTGCAAATCACAGCCTTCTCACGCGCTTTTGCAGGCAATAATAAAGTAAGCAAAGAGCTAGATATATTCCACCAGAGCCTCAATATGTTTGTTAAGACGATTAAAAGTATGAAGTGAAGAGGACATTAGATTTAATACCTATCTACATATTTTTATAATTCGTATTTTTTATTTAGCCGTTTTTATATGTAACATTTTATTTAGACGTTGTGCGCAGTTTTATTGAGGTACAAATTTATACGTGTTATTAATTGTATTGTTGTATTTTTTGTATTGTTTGATTTGTATCTTGTAACTGTGCCAAAGATAAATAAATAAATAAATAAGAATTTTTAGATGTATAAATTATGATATCTATTGTCCAGGTATCAAGCTATAGTCAGGCCGATGCGTCCAAGGATGTCCAAGACCTGCTCGCTGGTCATGATTGCCTTGATATGGGTCAGCGGGATGCTGCTGGCCATACCATGCCTCCTTTACTCCACTACAAAGGAATACAGGTAAGCTTACATATAATTAATATTACGTCACGTTTTGAAAGACGTGAAAAGTTTGTCTGCTTAAAAATCTTTAGCCGTGAAAATGATTTGCTAGGAGTTACGAGCATTAATGTGTATATGTTATCCCGTTGAGTGTGTATCGACCACCAGGTGGCCGATAATAATTAAAATTCTATTGTGCTGTGCCTGGTACTCGCGCACTCAAAGGGACCAAGTGATTAATAGGGCATTATAAAAAATGCCCGCGCAGTTTGATTACTGTTTTTTTATTTCACGTAGAACTAATGCCTATTTAAAAACAAATAAAATTTTTCCTTTCATAGGTACTCTGCCGACCTATGATAATTAAAACTTAAATTAACTGGACTTTCCCATATCAACAATTAGACTCATAATTTAAACTTACTTATTCGGAAGAGGTTCCTCTAATTCTTAGTAGTCTATATCCTAGTTAAACATTTAAACCTAAAAGTGAAACTGTTGTTAAAACTGGTTACAAATAAATGAAATTTAACTTTAAAAAATCTCTCTTCTATAGATAACAAAAATAAAACTAAATATTGAAATGAAACACCTTTTACGGATCTACTCGCGTTTATTTTACCTACACATTATTTTTTAATGTTTATCCTGGCGTTTCGAACCCTTTGCAGGGTCCGTGGTCACTTTGCTAAAGTGATTCAAGGTGTAGTGTTCGCGTAAACATTAGAAAACAATAAACAAAACTAAAATCACAAAAATATATAACTTCTCTGATTGGTCAGCGCGTGTCACGAGTTTGTTCTTAACCCCGTGCAATGTAAAATACATAGAGTAGGATTGCCCGAAAATCACATGGCAATATTCATAATGTTTAGGCAATGTGATAAATAAGAAAGTTCAAATTATGTAATCCTCAAATAATGTTCAAATAATGCCCGGGAATCTATATATTAATACGTGAAGCAAAAACTTTGTACCCCTTTTTACGAAAATTTCGCGGACAGAGGTGTATGAAATTTCACACACTTATAGTTTACATAGAGAAGGATTACAAAATGTTAATATTTTTTTTAATTATACATAAAAAATAATTTAAATTAATAAAACAAACATTACACACACTACCATGTATTTGACACACACGCATATATACTATTTTCAAAAATTTCAAAAATGGAAGAGGAGTGGCCTAAATCTGTCAATTCCAATTCACACTCACATCTACCTTTTTTAATTTTTTGTTGCTTAGGATACAATCCGTGCAGCCTTAATAAAATAACGGTCGAATTTCGACCACTGGGCGACCACTAGTTATGGTAAATGCCCCAATTTATTACTTGGTCCATAACATATACACTTTTGACTAGTTTTGACTCTAATTCCATTGTACTAAGCGGTTGTTTACATGTTAATGCTCGTGACTGTAGGTACTTCATCTGTGATCAATGATCTTAGAATATGTAGCAGCGGGAAAATATCGGATATTCAAGGATAGCAACAACGTTAAAAGGCCGACCGCTTCCCTCTAATGAACCGTCCGTCGCCTCAAAGACCTTTGTCTGACTCTCGAGACATGACAAAGGGGCAGTTTGACAGAGAATCGACATTTTCACTGGACTATGTATCTAGTAATTATTTTAAAAGTCTATTAATGGTTTTTTTCATAAATATAAAATAATATTTTTCCTTTAACTTTCATTTTCACGATAACTAAACGTTTCCAAGAACTCAATAGTTTTCTTTGTAAATAAATAAATAACATTTTTTAGATTCAACCGTCTCTATTCCAAATTGTGTTACGCTAGAAAACTCCCTGGAGGAAAAAAAGAATTCAGCTGTTGTTATGAAACTGGATCGAAAAATCTCGTTCCACAAAGTAGATTATGCCCGTTGAGAATACGAAAATATGCCTACAAAAAAGTATGAAACATTCGAATCAATTAGGACCCTATTAAAGTCGGATGAAATACATTTTCTTGTTTTGAAAACGTATTTCAATTGTATAACTTTTGTGTCTTAGACCATCAGTGCCTTATATACAAGAAATAATGATATTCGTTGGCAGTTTTTCCAAAATGAGGAGCTCGATGGCGCAGTGTTTAACGCGCTCAGTCTGCGAGTGCTGAGGTCCTGGGTCCGCGTGGTGGTTTATGGCCCGTTCTCCCTATCCATCCATAGGGAAAACTCGTGCCCCAGCTGTGTGGGGACATAAAATGAGCTGATTATGATTATGATTATGATATGATTTACCAAATTACTTAGGATAACTTAGGATCAATACTTAGGATATTAGATAGATTTTTCTTTCTGCACGCGGCGGTATAAGCAACATTATAACTGGTTAAAATCAGACAGACTATTTGAAATGAAATGAAATGATTTTTTTTTTACAAGTTAACATACATTTACAATATACAATCCTCCATACTAGGCGTAGCCCGTTCTATGGGGGAAGTAGACGATTTGCAACAGTGTGTTGTAGATGTTCAAATAATTTTTAACGCAAATTTTGTTGCGAACAAATTACAAAAACACAAATTACAAAATAACATCCGATCATAATATTTTTACAATATTTTGACGGTAGTTTTTGACATTGAATGGGCGCCTTTGGCTTTCAAAGTAGAAAGTGTTGAATAATTTCGGCGGGCTGGTTAGAACCACGATAGCTCAATTGGAAGTGTACCTGACCCGGAATGTCAGAAGGGTGCAGGTTCAAATCCTGCTCGTGGAATTTTTTTAACTTTGTGTTAGTGTGTTGTAGTTTACGGCCAAAGTACAAACAGTAATTACTAATTTAATAAAATAAAAAATAAAAAAGAAAACCAGTACAATTTAAGTAACATTAATGAAACTACAATTTAAGACAAACAAAACAGAATTACTATAGAATACAGTTAGTTGTGTGTAAGTATGTCATTTTTATATTCATGCAAATTTTGTTGCGAACAGATTTGATACAATTTGAAAAAAGACAATGAGTTGAGAAAACCACTAGCCACGTTGAGCCACGATAGCATAGTTGGTAGCGCACCTGACCCAGCATGTTATGGGGCTTGGGTTCGAATCTCACTCGAATTTTTTTAACATTTTGTCCTTTTTCAAATAGGTAGTTTAATAGTGCCATACTACTCGTATGAAGTCACACAATGAAGAAAAGTAATAAAGCATTTATTATTTGTTAGCCGCAGCAATGTGTCAATGTTTTTTTTATCCCACAATGGGGAAGCACTCGATCATTATCTCATCTAAGAGTAAGATAAGATAATTTATTTGTAAGAACATGTGTGTCATTCGTTACGTGGAACTTTGGTAGAAAAAGACATTGTATTATTTTCAACATGTCTTGCCTTGCCAGGCGAACAATATAAAAAAATAAAAAAAATAATTACATTTATGATACCAAATTATAAAGTCTATAAAAAAAATTCATTACTACATTATTAAATTAATTATTACATATTTACTTTTAAATAACATATTATCATTTTCAACATTAACAATAATACAATACATAAACTTGAAAATTAAAAAAAAAGATAAGAAAAACTTAAAATTATAAAATCACAAACTATTGTTACAAATAAATCCATTGGCGTTATAATAACACTTGCCAATTAACAAGGATTTCAATCTATTCTAGTAAGTGACTATAAAGGTGCTATTCCGACTTTGCACTTTGATGCACTCACTTGCTGCCGCCGCGGCGCTTGGAAGCTATTTCATATAAATACATACAAACCAGTAGTGCCGCTGCGGCCGACTTCATGCAGTCGCTGCACGTGCTGTCGGCAGTTGCAGTTGGCAGCTCGGTTCGGAATAGCACCTTAAAGCCAAAGGTAAAAGCGCACTTCACCTGGAATCCTCAACTACTGTTTTCGTACTAACGTTTTTTCAATTTTCTTAGCATCTACTTAGGTTAATACTATAAATATTAATGTTGAAAATAATACAATGTCTTTTTCTACCAAAGTTCCACGTAACGAATGACACACATGTTCTTACAAATATATTATCTTATCTTATCTTATCTTACTCTTAGATGAGATAATGATCGAGTGCTTCCCCATTGTGGGATAAAAGAAACATTGACACATTGCTGCGGCTAACAAATAATAAATGCTTTATTACTTTTCTTCATTGTGTGACTTCATACGAGTAGTAAGGCACTATTAAACTACCTATTTGAAAAAGGACAAAATGTTGCAAAAATTCGAGTGAGATTCGAACCCAAGCCCCATAACATGCCGGGTCAGGTGCACTACCAACTATGCTATCGTGGCTCAACGTGGCTAGTGGTTTTCTCAACTCATTGTCTTTTTTAAAATTGTATCAAATCTGTTCGCAACAAAATTTGCATAAAATTATTTAATTAGACAGTTTATATTTATATTTTTAATTTGCACACACACACGTACACATGAACACATGTATCCGCATTCATCCCACTTTTTCATCCCACCATCTTAAAATAACAATAATAATTCCGCTTTCATCCCATGGAGATACCGTTGAACAGAATGTAATGGCAGCAGATAAATAGAAATGAAATAATTGTTGTTAAAAAATATTTATTTTTGATTTAAATAATCAACAATATTCTTTTAGAAGATCGATTCACGGCAACACGATCTGCCGATTTTTTAATCGATTCAACAGGATACTAACAATTGGCTTGAGGAACCCTTTAAGTTTCTCGCTGCTCCCAAAAGAACCCAGTGAAGCCGAAAATGTCGTTTGAGGCAATCATCAAACTTTCATAAAATAAAAAAAACCATTTGTGGTTTTTCTTTTTTGCAACAAAGTTTTCTTTCTATGAAACGAGCAATACAAAAAAAAACTAATTTTTGTTATGTTTCAAATAACACAGAGGTGTGAAGAATTTGGCATTTGGCACGCATAGGTACGCTTTGTGAGACACCGTCAAACGACTCGAATCTCTTTTATATATCTTGTCTACAGATTTTTTTCTTGAGTAATATGAAACGTGATTGGTAATTTTCAAAGGCAGTGCAATATTAAAATATATAACCAGTTTCTTAGGCGATTTCACATTTTGGGATCACAAAATTCATTTGCAGGGAAATTCTTGTTGCTATTATGTTTACTGGACTAGATTTTGGCAGTGACATGAGAATGCAACAACTTACCTAAAAAAATATATAATTACTTATTGATTTTATCATATTACTAGCTTTTGTTCGCGACTTTGCTCACGTGGGCTACACGACTTGTGTTTATTAGTAATAAAAGTCAAATAAAAGAGATAACTTTAAACATTTCCTAGTTTCTAACCGGGCCAAATACCGAAATTTAAGGAATGACAGATTTTCATACTAACTTTCTACCCGTATTTCACCCCTCTAGAAAACGTTTTTCGAAAAATGCAAAAACATGTAATTCTTTATTTTTATTGAAAAATCTATCGATCGATTAAATTATTGATTTTAAAATATTTTTTTTAAAATAACGATTTCCCTAAAAAAGCCTTCTTCCCTTTTTTACTCCTTTAAAGGAACAAAAACAACTGTGACAAGTCTCTTTATTTCTTTGCAAAAAGCCACATACCAACTTTTATGTATTTTACTTCAAAACTGACGGACTTTCATACAAAATTTCCCCCCCTATTTGAACCTCTTAGGGTCTGATTTCCGTAAAATCCTTTCTTAGTGACAAGTCATTATTATGTATATAGAATATTATAAATTATAAAATTTTATAGCCGGTGGTACAGATAACACAGAATCCGTCTGGTTGATATCACTCTCATACTAATTTATCCTCCCTTCTTGCCGCTCCTCGAATGACTCAGTGGTTCCCGAAGGTTCAGGGTGCCTACTGCGAGTTTCATTCGTCATTCGATCACGTTAACGAAAACGAGAATTTGTATGGTAAAATTTTAACCCCTCCCGTATGTCACCAGGAGGCGCTGCTTCAATGCCATACTAAATTTCGTTTTCGAAACTTAATCGAATGAATACGAATAGTTGACAAAACTCACACTAGGCACCCTGGATTCAATTCGCAGGTCGGGCAAAGTGTGTTTCGGATTTTTCGTTGCATAGCCCGGGTTTGAATTCACCAACCCGCATTTGAGATTTTGGGAGTAAGGGGAGAACGGAATCTACATCTTATCACTCGTGCTCCCTATTAGAAAATAGACGGGGCAATGGCGACCGAGCATTGGCGGTATAACATACACCTGGCCCCGGCTGAAAGAGGCTATCGCAGCCTTGGAGGTTAAATCCCTCCTAAAAGAGCGATAGGAGAAGGCACTCTGAGAGCAAACCGAGCGAGTGTTTTCGTTTTCTTCCCACTTTTTATCCCACTTCAATATAATTCCGCTTTCAACCAAAAATCTATTCCTTTTTCAACCCACTGACTTTTAAATCCTTTTTTCAACCCATATTTCTTTCCGCTTTCATCCTACAACCAATTACTATCAATTGTTGACAACTGCAAAAAAGTTAGTTAATAATTGCTTTAATTTAACTACATAGTGCCTACGTAAACAAGATGTTTTAAAAAGTTCAAAGATATTATTAGTATTGGTTTTTAAATATTGACATTACAATATTATTATTTTAATTTGTTAATTATTCGAAACACGGAAACACATAAACGCAAAGCGCCGGCGGGCGCCGCGCCGCCGTCGCGCCCGCCGCCCGCCCCGTGGCCAACGCAGGTAAAAGACAGAAAAAGAACGTACGTATGTAGGTGAGAAAGAAAGAAAAGCTATATTGTAGAGCAGTTCTATTTTGTCACCTTTGTAACCCTTTATTACCTTTGCACATCTTATCAGTCGGTCATAGAGATGCCCGATCTTTTGCTTTGAATCGATCTTTTGAATCGTAACCCCGTGAATCGATCCACGATCTGAATCGTATTGCATTGAATCGATCTCATTTGATCTTCCTTCGTTTCCACCCTGTATAAATAGTATAATTTTAGGTTTTATAACTTAACTGATTTATAAAAATCCCTGTTTAAATAGATTTATACTTACGATTTCGGCCACTGCTGTAGTAGAACTTTCCACTTTTGTTTAAATCAGATTAAGTATTTTTATGTTGTCGTTTGATATGATTTTTTAAATTCGTAGTATTTCCTTTGGTTTTCACATCTATAAAAAAACGTCCAAACGCTTGGTTTTACTGGCGTAGCCATATTAAAAACAATATTCAAAAATAATATGTCACGCTTACAAAATAAAACACTTCGTATTCAATCGTAGTACTATCTACAATGAACAAAAAGTACCTATGATGTTCTTGCGGCGGTATAAAATAAACAAATATTAATACAGATCTACCTTCATTTCATTTCATATTTCATACTCACGGCAGTTTTACTTAGGTACGTAACTCGAGACTATTTCAACAAATAGGTGTTGGTAATCTTACTTTGTTGTAGATACATCGTCCCCGCTAAAATGTTAAGTGTTGCCAAAGATCTTATATATCGTTAAGTTTGCATTATTTTTGTATTTTAATGATACGATTTTTTCATACGATCTTCCAGGCCTACGATTTGATCTGAGCAAAGACTGCATCCTGTTGAATCGATTAAAAAATCGGCAGAACGTGTTGCCGTGAATCGATCTTCTAAAAGAATATTGTTGATTATTTAAATCAAAAATAAATATTTTTTAACAACAATTATTTCATTTCTATTTATCTGCTGCCATTACATTCTGTTCAACGGTGTCTCCACGGGATGAATGCGGAATTGGTTTAGACAGTGGGATGAAAGCGGAATTATTATTGTTATTTTAAGATGGTGGGATGAAAAAGTGGGATGAATGCGGATACACCCAACCGAGCGTGACGGTTACGCTCTGAAGTAGCAGCTCTATTATCCGCCTAGGGTACTATGGGCTAATAACCTGTATATCTGAAATTCACCTTTATTACTGAAACTTAACGAGCCCTATGTCCCTGATAAGGGATAAAAGGATGGCATCATCATCACCAACTCGCATTTGGCAAGCTTGGTGATTAAGCCATTCCCCATCAATTGAAGTGATGACTTGATTTCAATGGTGGAGACCTTTGTCCAGCAGCGGGACAGTAAATATGCTATTCTACGAGTACTTATAAATTTTCGCCACCAACTTTTCCGGTTTGAAGGATATGAGATCTAGTAAAATTATTAAATGGCGGCTTTGACCGAGCTTGGCACGTATTTTAAGCAAACTTTATGGGTACTAATACTTGTCTTGCCTATGTATACTTGCCTTATACCTGGGCGCTTCTCTCCACCACCACGGGCTGGTCAGACCGAGCTGAGGTCCGAGCCTTTAGAGGCACCCTCGGGTTGTTCCGCTCCCCGATCCGATCCCAACCCTTCGGATAATCTAGGGCACGAGTTCGTGATGCCGTTTCCTCTAAAAAACCTCCGAAGGTGATTCGTTTTCACACGGCTTGAGGAACCCTTTAAATTTCTCGCCGCCCTAAAAAAAAGCCCGTCGAAGCTGAAAATAACGTCTGAGGCAATCAGCAAACTATCTCCAAAGAAAAAGTATACTTGCCTGCATATTCAGTAAAATAAAATATATTTTGAAGCTTATAAGCAAAATTCAATTATGAAATAAAATAGGTACATCTAACGAGTTTTTGAAACCCAAATTCGGAGTTTATAAACTCTCATTATAAAACGTTTCAATAATGCCATTACCTTTTTATATCTTTTAGATCGAAGCTAATTACTCGTACTATGTTATTCGAACCTGTACCTAATAATAATATTAGCTAATTGCTTACTTATGATATATACTAAAACAGCAAAGAATAGTATAATATCTAAATTTTATCTAATAAGACCAAACATTTTTAGATACCTACTTCTAAGTTTTAGTAATAAGTACCATTTTGTCTTTATATCTTTAAGATCGAAGCCAATGACCAATAGGTGTTCTGCAATGTCTGTAATTATTTTAAAAGTTTTTGCTATCAAAAGATGCTTCCAATATTTCTAAGTAGGCGCTTCCGTTTAGTTTAATTAATTAATTAATTTCTCTTTGCTCGCAGGTCGAAGGGGACGCTGAAAACCGCGTGCTTATTATCATGGCCGGATGGTTTGCCCGACGTCTCCTATATGGATTTCATGTAAGTATCTTTAACATATAAGTTGTTAAAAAAGTTCCCATAACAAACAGACAAACCTCCTTTTCAAATCGAAAGTTTAAAATTATAAGTAAAAAATGTCAAACAGTACTTCTGACTTGTCCAATTTTTTTTACCTACCACCCATTCAAAATATGACTACTTTAAAAAAATCAAAGTTCAAAATGTTTTTTTAAGATAAGGCTATAATTATTAAACTTTATAAATGCCCCACGGTTCGTAAGTCTCAGGGTGGAACATTATACTGAGAAGAACCGGCAAGAAACTCAGGAAGGCTTTATTTCCACTTAATTTTCATCGTGTCTGAATTTAAATAACATACGGCAAGATATTATGTCACATAAAAGGGTAACGGGTCCTTAAAATTAAGGGTTTTCCTTACGAAGAAATTAGCTCCAAACATGTTAC
The DNA here is from genome assembly GCA_963082485.1 of Eudonia mercurella. Lineage (NCBI taxonomy): Eukaryota > Metazoa > Arthropoda > Insecta > Lepidoptera > Crambidae > Eudonia > Eudonia mercurella. The sequence goes on from OY720028.1 coordinate 16,718,533, forward strand.
CTATTTAAGCCAACGTTGGCCAACGGGTGCCTAGTATGGAAGCTAGATTTTCGAAGGTCCTAGAATCATTTCCCAGGTAGATAAAAGTGTGTTTTGGATTTTTCGATGGCGAGTTTGTTATCACTTCACTATCACTATGCACTCGAGAAGCATTTTGATTAAGTCATTAATTGCAGTTCTGACATAATTTTAATGATGAATGAACTTATTTAAAAGTTGCTTGATAACTTATAAAATTAGTTCCTTGGTTCAACGGGACTCTTATAGGCTCTTATGTTATATTTACTTATATAAAATTTTCTTAAAAACAAGAAAAAGGGGGAGATCAGTCCATAACTCTTAACCGCCGCTTTGGTCTAGTGGCTAAGACCACCGGTTTAGACCCAGAGGTCCCGGGTTCGATTCCCAGCGGGGGGTACATCTTGGTGTACTCGGTTTGGTTGGTGGTAGGACTTGTTTGTCCGCCTGGCTAGCTACTACCATCTTATCTAAATATGTCGCCATAACATCAATGTTTGTAGCATTGTTGTGTTCCGGCAGCTAGAGATAAGATAGCCAGTGCCTCACTAGTTGAGGATCCCGGGTGAAGGGCGCTTCCACCAAATGGCCTTATCATCACTTTAACATCAGGTGAGATCAAGGCACTGTGCTTACCCGTAAATATAAAAAAAATAAAAATAACTCACCGCGCAATGGCAGTCATTAAATAGCGTTGAGCCACAACGCGATTTAACGATTGCTATCTTACAACAACTGGGGCTGAGGGCTTAAGGTGCCTTCTGACATAAAATTAGGTGACTGCAGAATGTAATCTTCATACATGACGTGCTAGAGCAGTGGTTCTCAACTGATGGTCCGCGGACCACAGGTGGTCCATGAGAGTATGGGTAATGGTCCGTGGGACAGAACATAATTAAATCCACTGAACTATTTTAAAAGACAGTACAATGTTTTTTTTAAAATCCTGCACTGTCACTTACTCTATCTAAATGCTTATGCTTAGGTTCCAGGGCGGAAAAATATGTATAATTGCGTTCCTAGAGGAGTACCACTAGGCACTGAACAGTTCACATTAGAATTTTTGATAGCATGAAGTGTGTGAAGACAAACTGTCAGTACTGAACTTACGCTACCAATACTTTTTGTAGCGTAAGTTACCCTTAAGGTTTGAATAAAGATAAAACTTTTTTTAAGAACAGCTTATGTGGTCCTTGTTCACAAAAAAAATTGGCAAGGGGTCCATAGTAGGAGAAAGGTTGGGAACCACTGTGCTAGACCAACGCACACATAGACAACCTTTCACGGACGCCGAATCTAACAACAGCTCGCAACAGTCCGAGCGCAACTGTCGCGATATTCAGCGCCTGTGAGGGGCTGTCCATGATTGTGTCCTTTTAGGATACATTTTCTAATATTAAGACGCTGCAATGGAGAGAAAAAATATGCCTTTACTGAGTTTCTTGCCGGTCCTTCTCAGTACAAGGTCTCCCGTCCAGAGTAGAGTTACGAACCGATGGCAAAATGACGTTCATAAGAGCAATTTGTAGCCTAAATATGAATTTTGATTTTTTTTAATTTTGTTGCTCAAATGCGTCACGTATGAAGCTCACCTTTTGTAGTATTCTTATTTTGTGCTTTCAATCTCGGAGGAGGGCTCAAGATATTTTAATTTTATCACCATTCGGTGACCCGGCAATATCAAAGTGGCTTAACTCTGGTTTTATACCTTGTAATAAACCCAAACGCGTAAGCCGTTGGCCATCGGCCTCCTATATCGATTTACGTAAGTACGTAAAAATATGCTTTTTGGGCGATCTAAAAGTATTACATAATTATGTAAATTTAATTAATGTTTGGTTATGGTTATATAAATTTTTACGCAAATTTTGTGTCATAAAGATAGTGCACCTGACACGGTATGTCATGGGGTTTAAGTTCGAAACCCGTTAATGGAATTTTTTATTAAAATTTTATTTAATGAATTTGACTTTGAAATAAATGTTGAATTTGACTTTGTATATAGACAAAATCAAATTTAAATGTAATTATTAAAATAACAATGAACCTAAAACTAAAAACCTTAAAAAAATATAATAAAATAACTAAAATAAATTATTAAAAGGAATCCCTTTAGGCAAGGTTCCGAAGATACTGGCAGCGTTCCCCCTTTGAATAGCTAGACTTTGTATATTGTATATACCAATGTGCTAAGATAACGTCTCGTTGGCAAGCGCTCGGCCTTATATCCGTAGGTCTTGGGTTTAATTACCAGGTCGAGAAAAGCGTGTGTTCGCCTTTTCGATACGTAGCATAGCTTTTAATGATCATCGTCCTGAATTTGGCAAGTTTGGCCCATCAACTGTAGAAATGACTTATTTTTGATTATGGAAGCCTAAGCCCAGAAGTGGGTTCATCATCATCTCATCATTAGCTCATTATATATCCCCACTGTTGGGGTACGAGCCTTCCCTATGGATGGATAGGAAGAATGGTCCATAAACCACCACGCGGGCCCAGTGCAGATTGGTGGTTGTTAACGACTGCTAATGCAGCCGGGACCAACAGCTTAACGTGCCTTCCGAAGCACGGAGGAGCTCGAGATGATAAACTTTTGGTCACCCATCCGTTGACCGGCCTTTGCGAAAGTTGCATAACATCAGCAATCGCAAACCGAGCGCGTTAACCACTGCGCCTCCTCCTCGTGAAGGGTTAGTAAGTAGCTAAGTAGGTAAGTAAGTAACTAGAATATGTACTGTCCCACTGCTGGATAGGCCTACATCAATATAATCGAGTCATCGTTGCAATTGATAGGTATTGGCTTAATCACCACACTTGCCAAATGCGGGTTGATGATCACCAGTGATCGGAGTAGGTAGAGATAGCTCTACCTACTATAGACTATACTATAGAAGGTCAATGAACCAAAATAGTTTGGTTCATTGACCGTAAACGTTGATGTTAATATGGACATTCCGCGAGATTCTAACTTAAAAATTTTTTTATAAACATGATAAAAAAAGGCTTGTCTTACGTATTGGCAGTGGGCACGGCTTTTGGAAACAAAAGAATACAATAGCGGGCTCCGCCGCTAGAAGAACTCACTTGTTTTTATCTGTTTCTGCAGCATTCAAATTGTTTCTTGACAATATTTCGGGAATGTCCATATTAATACAACGTATGGCAAGTACAAAAAAATGCTCTACCTACTCCGATCACTGATGATCACAAACCCGGGCTTTGCACCGAAGGCTTCGAAACACACTTTGCCCGACCTGGGTATTGAACCCGGGACCTTTGGATTAACCAAGGCGTTAATTACTTACTTACCTAAGATAAGGTACATAGGTATGTAGGTTGATTTTAAACACCCGCATTTGGTCGAAACCATTGGGTAGAAAACCTAATTAAAATAAATTATCATTTAAAAATTTGAAGTCAATGATTGTTTGAATTAAAGCGTTAATTGTGCCTATATATACAAGTTTAATCTTTTGGAAATAAGTCTTATTCATTCAAAAGCATATTTGGCAGCGACAGTGTGTTAATAATTTTGATAAAGACCGCAGAAAAATATGTTAGTGGAACTGACATCCGCCCGACTTAAATATTTAAAATCATTGTGTAGCGAACCGTAGCTAAAGCAATATCATTTGTCAGACAAATGTTTTTGCGTGTAAATACACGTAACAATGTATTCAAATGAATACATTTTTACTTATACCAAAACTTACTTAACTTAAGTTCTTGCTTTCATCCTATTTTATGATAACTGACAGTGAAGCCTATGTTGGAAAAGCACTCAACCCGGAATCCTCATCGACTGAGAGTCTAGTGCCCGTATTCATCGAGACGTCACCAATACTTAAGTAACCGCTAAGCTTAATCTTAGGTGAACCTAAAATGGCTTAAGGGTTACGTTAAACTTGGTGGTCGTCGGTGAAAATGAGCTATGTTATATTTCGTAACCGTTGGAACCTAACTGTTCCGCCCGATCATCTAAATACCACTACACATTTACAGAATACACTAAACATGCACACTAGTTTAGGTCCAAGACACCGTTCTTATAGAACAAGGGTACGACGAGCCGGTTCACACGCGCTCTATACTAGGTACAGACATGTACCTGGGCGCTTCTACCTACCACCACGACCCGGTCAGCCTGAGCCGAGGTCCGAGCCTTTAGAGGCGCCCGCCCTCGGGTTATTCCGCTCTCCGATACGATCCGAACGCCTTCAGAGTATCTAGTAGGGCACGGGGAAGCGCACTAGTGCGTGATGCCGTTCTCTCTAGAAAACCTCCGAAGGTCATTCGTTTCACAAGGCTTGAGGAACCCTTTAAGTTTTTCGGTGAAGCTGAAAATGCCGTCTGAGGCAATCAGCAAACTCTCTCCAAAAAAACCACCAACTGTTGGTAGCCAGCAACGGGGACTTAGACCAAATCAAAATCCAACATAACCAAGTACAATATTTACCTTCTTTTGTGACTTGAATTCTGGGCCTCGACTCTACTACTTTATAACGTCCTCTTAACCAAGTACAATGTTTACCCTTTTTTGGGAATTGAATCCTGGGCCTTGATTCTACTATTTAATAACGTTCTCAGCAGTGGCGTGATTCCCTTCCCCACGACTCGGTCAACCCGAGCTGAAGTCTTAGCCTCTATAGGCGCCCTCGGGTAGTTCCGCTCTCGTTTCTTATCCGAATGACTTGGAGAATCTAGAAGGGAGCGCGGACACGCTTGCGTGACGCCTTTCCTCCTAGAAACTCTCTGAGGATGTTTCGATTACATGACTTTTTGTTTTTAGTTTCTCGCCGCCCACATTAGTCCGGTTAGGCTATAGAAACCACCAGAGGCCAAGGGCAATCTCTTTAAAAAAAAATAGTGGCCTGGTTATGACATTAATGGTCCTTTGACTATGGTTGGTCTACCTACTAGACCGGATAGATGTTGACATAACATTACATTCCGTCATTGTTTTAAATTGATAGACACGGTCTCATTGTCTATCAATTTCTATTTACTTGGCTTCAATTTCAATTTACTTGTAGTTATAACCATAAAATAAGGAGACCCACAGAAGGTTAGCTTCATATAAACGCGCTCGAGCGACACACACATAGACCCTCTCACGGACACGAATTTTTGAACAGCTCGTAACACCTCTCACAGAATATCAGCGTGAAACAATGGCACTCGTTGCTGTTGTGTTTCGTCTGGTGAGTGCGGTGAGTGAGGCCCATCTCTCACCCACCCCCTTCTAAATTCTCCCAATTCCTACTTCCTCTTCAAGATCTAACTCCTTCCTCAAGGCCGGCAACGCATCTGCGATTACTTTGGCTTTGGTTTCTTGGTTTGGTCCATGAGCGGCGGCGATTACTTTTCATCAGGTGATCCGCCTGCTCGTTTGCCTCCTTTTAAAATAAAAAAAAAACAGTCTGAGCGCAGCTGTTGCAAGATTCCGTGTCCGTCCGTCCTTCCAATTCCGTAATAGGTTGTCTATACCTATGTGTGCGTTGTTTTGTATAAAGCTATCCTTCTGTGGGTCTAATTATTTTGTGTCATAACTCTTTAGTGTCAGGTTGTATAAATAATAAAACATTGATTAACCTTTCAAACCCCGAACAAAAAAAATAGACATTGTAAAATAAAATTGAAAACAAAGTTGTTGGGTGTTTAGAGCACATGAGTATATTTACTCATGTGGTTTAGAGTGTAGCAAATTTATCTTAGTTTGTTTATGGCTAAACTTCTTCATACAAAAGTAGGCTCTAAATAAACTATTTTTAAGTTCTAAAGTTCTAATGTCGAGTGGGGAGCGTGATCTAATACGATCACTTGGGGTTTGACGGAATTTCGCCGTTCTCTAACTAGAGAACTCAGGCGCTGAAAGGTTAACTGTTTGACTGAAAGTACTCGTACATATATACTTTGTTCTTCCAAAGCTTCGCTCCGTACCTACATTACGTACGTTCCCTTACGGGTAATTTCATAAGCTTGGACCTCCATCCAGTCCAAGTAGGATACAGCTTCGGGATTAAAGTAGCCCTTAACATATGTTAAAGGACCCACAAGCGTTCTTTTTACCTTTCGTTCACATGCACGCAGAAATAAAATCTTCTATAAGGGAACGGTAGCTATATCCAGAATATTGAACTTTATTCACTCGGCATAAGATTGCAAAGCATTGAGGATTTTTAATACTTCGTGTTCGCAAAGGGTAAGAAGTCTGCTTTCTTGAATTTCGAGATCTGTTTCCATAACAAACAAAACGAAAGTAAGAAATGTTTAACACAGTTTGAGTTTTTAATCTATAAAATTTTTGGAGGACTAGTCGAGTTGTGGTATGGTTATTGGAATGCTCAATGCTAAGATATTAATGTCGACAGAAATAGCTTGAAATTAGTCTGTAGAAATAGACTGGCTATTTTATTCGTTTTTTTCTCAATTTTAGTCTTTTTACCTGACTGCAAAGGAAGGGTATTGTTTTTCGCGCCTATCTTGTATGTAATATTCTTCCAGAACAGCTGAACGGATTTACATAATTGAGGTTTCGTTAGATTCGTCTTAACTGCCCAAGTGTTCTTAGATAGGTGACGTTAAAAAAAAACATGGCGGCTGTGTGACGCCATTGGAGTTTTTTTTTTTTCGAATACTACATTATGGGTATCAAATCAGAGAGCTCAACACAAGCATTTCAAAAAGGTATACCATGAAATTTGTTTAACTAAAAAGACATAAATAAAATTAAAATTAAAAAAAAACAAAAAACCCGCCTGCGTAAAAATAATAAGTAACGAAATAGAAAATCAACTGAAAAGGCCGGAACAAGATAGATCGGAGGCATAAAACTTAATGATAAGTCAAATTATGCTTACATTGTGCGTGCCTCCGACTGTGTGTTTTGCAGAAATTGAATTTTTATCTTGTTCCGGCCTTTTCAGTTGATTATCTATTTAGTTACTTATTATTTTTTGCGCAGGCGGGTTTTTTGATTATTTTTTTTTAATTTTTAACAAACCGATACGAAATTTTGAAACCTCTTTTTACAAGCTTTTATTTAGTTTCACCTGTCCCGACGTTTGAACCTGACGGATGGTTGGGGTGTCAGTATATATTTTAAAGTCGTGTGTAGTGGGTTGTCCCGATGTTTGTTTGTCTGTAATCAAATCTTGCAAGTTAAATTTGGTCCACTTCTCGGTTACCGATTGAGCTAAAATTTTGCATGCATGTGTAAATCGGATGACAATGCAAAATTATTATGACATGGAGCTGATCTGATGATGAAACCAGAAGGTGGCCATAGTAACTTGGTTGTTAAATGACATATGTAATTCCATCGAGTTTGGACTCGTTCGATACGTCTAGACGAGTACCCATAGTGTGGGGTGTCGTTGGATAGCAATTTCAAAAATATTGCGGATTTGAGGAAACAGGATTTTGATTGAGGCATCCGTTTGTAAAATTTTGTTAGAGTCAAGTGTCCCCCCCCCCCCCCTGCCAGCCAAATGGTTGTTTTGGATACGTGAAAAAATTCACGGTAGTTGTATACATGACGAAGTTGAAAGGAAAACTATCATAGCTAAGTAGGCTTTACAAGTTTACGAGTAACAGTCGACCAACTTATAAAATGTACTTGGCGCAGTACAAATTCCTCATTGGGGACTACTTAAATAACGTTGTCAGGTGTGTGAAATCAGTAGTATCTACATTTAAGTATATGAGCCATCGTTAATAATTGTTTATTAAAGCCCTTATCTCAGAGTCCGCATTATTGAGATGGCCTACGGAACCCTACACTGCGCGTAGCCCGACACGCATTTGGCCGATTTTTTTATTCAATTTATATTAACTTTATCATAAAGGGCGAATACTGAATTCCCTCAGCAAATATTGCGTGCGTAATTTCGATATTATCTGAAGCCCTAATACAATTGTTTTGTTCATATCGGGTTATGGTTGGCATATATAGTCCAAGAGCCCGCGGCACCCAGGCCTTCGTTAAATTATAAAGGCTGAATTTTTTTGTTTGATTTTGATGTTTCCTCTGTCGCCGGACAGTTTTGATGGTTCCCCTATCTAGCTAGGCACATTTAATGTCACTCTAGGCGTGAGCGCGAGATATACATACGTACGGGTGCGAGTGAAATAGTGAGTTCTATTTAGTAGATTTACCAAGAAAATTGATTGTAGGTATAAAATTACTAGGGCCTAAAAAATACATTCTTAAAAATAATATAGGGAGTTTTCATGTTTATAAGTCACTAAATTAAGAATCCAATAATCTAGCAAATTAAGATGTAGGGATTACCTATTAAACTTCATAAAAAAAATTTGCTACTAAAATTTGAAATTTTTAAAATAAATTTTACTGAATCAAATGGAGATTTGAGAAAACTATAAAAAAATATTGTTTGATAAATTTTTAAGGGTTATTGAAATCAAAAAGTTACAGTTTAAAGATATTTATTTGGACGTGTGCTGGATTTTTTATTAGGAGGGGAAATTATTCAGATAGTAATCAATCTACTGAAAAAGGAATTTCATTATATTTATAGCCATTAGTATACGTATTATTAAATTCAAAAAATATTCAATCTTCTCCATCGTTGTCGTTAATATCTACATTATCTTCATCACTGCTACTCCATTCTGTGGATTGGTCATCATCAATATCGCCTTATCGATTTTTTATAAAAATTATACTTATTTTAAAATTATGTGCTGGATAAATTGGTTTAAAAAATGTTTACTGTTAAGTTAACAACAGTTTGATCTATATTTTCATTGTAGTCAAATACCCTATTGTAAACATACATAGAAAAAAATTAGCTTTTATAATTTAACGAAGGCCTGGGAGCCGCGGGCTCTTACTCTAATATGTTATATAGGATGTTTGATACAATTCAGTAGATTAAAACAACGATAACAGACAATACGCATTAAGCGAATTTTGAATCTGTATAAGTTTGCCTGTCTAGTTCAATTGTGTAACCCCTTATTCCTTTTTCTTCTTTGTGAAAAGATTATCTAAAACAGGGTGACTTATCAGTGCCAGTGCTGGTATTAAGGCTGTTAATCTGAAGAGGTGTCTGTTAAGCATAAAGTGTCCAAAGCGTTCTAGGCGTCCCTACTAAGTCTAACTCTGAGTACCTTACAAATAAACAAAGAATAAGGTCCGAATAATTATTCCGTGTTTTCTTCCTATTATTTAAACGTAATTTCAAATCGGAGCAAAGAGACAAAACACGGAATAACTATACGGATGCTGTTCTTTGTTTATTTGTAAGGCACTTAGATTGTATCCTATATCAAATCTATGCTAATATTATAAAGAGGAAAGCTTTGTATTTTTGTATGTATGTTTGCAACGAATAAACTCAAAAACTACTGGACCGATTTAAAAAAATTCTTTCACCATTAGAATGCTATATTAGCGCTGAGTAACATGGGCTATATTAAAAAAAGAAATGTTTAAAAATAAAAGTACACCCGTGCGAAGCCGGGGCGGGCCGCTAGTAAAAAACTTTAAGCACGAAGAGCTCCGATTGACGTTGCACTTTTGCTTTTTGAATTTACATAGCTATTGCTTTAATTTAAGATTATATTTGGAACTGTCTAATGTTCGGTGATTGATGCGCCAATTAATGAACCCATGTTTGGAAAGATATAATGGGACAACGATGATGCAGTAGATTTTGTCGTGAACACGCTTGTTTAAAGGTAACTCGGGTCGTCGCCATTCAGTTTTAGGAAAAAGAAAATTCGTGTCGCACTTAGACCTGCCGTCAATTGACGTACTATGATTTTACATTGTAGACAATCAAATAATGAATTCATCATCATTTTTTAATAAAATACAATTAGGTACCTTATATTATTTTGAATTTAAAACAACATTTTTCGGATCTAGTCGCGTTTATTTTATACATTAGTTTTAATTCACGTTTATCTTGACGTTTCATATTGTCTATACATAAATATCCTCAGCCATATATAATTTACTTAAGAAAAAAGTTTTACAATATTTTATATATGTTATAAAATATTATAAAAAGATAAAGAGATTGAAAGTCTGTACATGGAAGATATTCGAAAAAAAAAGTTGGCTGGAGATACTTATAGAATCGATAACAGAACACATTCCAACAGTGTTTAGAATTTTTGTTTATTTGTTTATCTGTTTGTCTGTTTATTTGACCGCGTATCACGTGAAAAGGGCTAAACGGATTTGGATGAAACTATGCACATAGACAGACCATGACCCGGACTAGGATATACTTAGGCTACTTTTTATCCCGGTAACAGGCTCCTGTGGGATAGTGTAGTCTTCGCGAACAAAGTCGCGGACGACAACTAGTATAAAATAAATGCGAGTAGATCCGTAAAAGTTGTTTCATTTCAATGTGTAGTGTTCGCGTAAACTTTAGAAAACAATATGCTATATATAGTTTCAAGATAAAATTACTAGACAAAGTCAACCACCCTCATAAAGCTCGAGTGGTAAAAAATATAAATATTTAAAAATAAATGACGTTTCTATCGATTGTTAAATATTTGCAAAAGTGTTCTTTTGACTGTAGGGTACTAACTTCACAGTGACGTAATACCGTTGGCATGCAGCATAAATCACAAACTACTAGAACAATTCACGAGTCTTCTGGTGCCTAGGTAGCTCAGCGGTCAGAGCATTAAACCGGTTCGGTTATCCAAAGGTCGTGGGTTCGGTTCCCACTCGAGCTTCCTGGGGCTGGTTGATATTTTCTAGTAAAGTTTTATCTTGATATTTAGGTACTTATGTAGTAAGTTATTAATAACGCTAATAGACGTCTCCGAGTGCGTTCTTAATTGCCATGACCTAATTATTTCTGCCATGTAATTTGGTTGTTACTGCAGTTAACATAAATTTATTGGGCCACCTTCTCTTAAGTTCAACATTTTGATGTTATTAGGACACAAATTTCCTTAAATGAGTTTATGAGACGCTTAAAGAATACCAGTAAAAAAAATTGCGACGTTTCTATTTCATTCTAATCAGCATGTTTTAATGCATTGGTATTATCACCATCGCCATATTAAATCATGTCTCGAAAGCCATAGAAGTACAGACAGCTTCAAAATAATCTGAGCGTTCAAACCTACCAAAAATATCTGAACGTTTGACAAAAAATAAAAATGAATTTTTACGTCTTGAGATAAGGTTGATTTTTGTCAAATGTTCAGATATTTTTGGTGTGTTTAAACGCTCAGATAATTTTGAAGCTGTCTGTACCACACAGGGAAAACGGGCCATAAATATAAAACTTTCCTGCTATTCGGTGTTTCGAAAATAGACTTGTAGATGAGAATTTACGAAATACAACCTTCAGCACAGAATGCACGGTCGGCTCCCGACGTATTATTTCAATCTGTTCGGCTATTTCCATCCAGTTACGAGGTTTCATATCGAATTAACATTTCTATTTTAACCAGTTTTGATATGAGGGTAAGAATATATAATTTTATCTTTCTGTTTATAGCTGTCACACTAAAACTCCTTTCGGATTGTACTCTATTCCATGTTACATTTACTTTGACTGTGTATTAATTTCTAGGTATTTTAGGTGTATTAAGTTAGTATCATTATTTTGTAAGTATATGAAGCAAATAGACTATATACTATCCCACTGCTGGGCAAAGGCATCTTCATTGCTATCAAGATATCGCTACAATTGATGCCTATTGGCTTAATCATCACGCTTGACAAATGCGGGGTGGTGATCACAGACCCTCGATTCATCGATAAATCCAAATTGTTTTGTATTAAATATTATTCGAAATTGTTTTTATTTTACAATTTTGTGATACATCAAGCTCCCAGTCCAACTTTGATAGTTATCTCTTTGAGACTCCAACATACCACCACCATTATTTGTGACTATAAAACGCCTAACTTATTGTAAGTCCAGCAGCGGCCAGTCAAAACAACTGAGTGGCACTTACAATTGAGCTAATACCTAACAAGCGACTGATTTTTGTTACGCAAAAGCTGCCTCATTAGTAGAAGAGCTTTTACTTTACGCTTCGTACTGCAGATTGAGTCTTGAAGCGCTGCATCGGGTTTTGGCTAGCAGCCAACTCTGCGTGAGCACGTCATTGACAGACGACAGTCACGAAAAAATAAAAGGATGAAGTAGACAAATCACCTTCGTGTTTGTCGTGTTTTAACCTTTTGACCGCCACAGTCGGCTATAATCGACAAACGATGGCGTGCCCTGTACGCCACCGACAATGATTGACAGTACCTATAGTTTATGAAAACACAAATTAAAGATAAATGTTTGGAATTTTTGAAATCCTTTGATAATATAATTACCAATAGGTCTACTGCGCTGAATGTGACCGTGTCTTTAAAAAAATGTTTGGCCTTTCCAGCCACATACGCTTCTGTTAGCGTATGTGACACTGTTTTCTAACGTGACGAGGAGGCCATCCATATAATATAAGTATAGTAGTACTATATAGTAGAGGAGCTCGTTGGCGCAGAGGCTAACGCGCCCGGTCTCCGATTAGAAAAGTTAAGCAGCTTTCGCAAAGGCCGGTCATCGGATGGGTGACCAAAATGTATAATCTCGAACTCCTCCATGTTTCAGAAGACAAGTAAAGCCATTGATCCCGATTGCATTAGCAGTCGTTAACATCTTCCGATCCGCACTGAGCCCGCGTGGTGGTTCATAGCCCGTTCTCCTTAGCCATTCATAGGGGAAGGCTCGTGCCGTGGGACATAAAATGAGCTGGAGATGATAGTATTATAAGAATATATAACAGCCTATTCAAAGAAAAATTATAACAACATTAATTGTAACTCCAAATTGTCATCTAAAACTTTTTCATCCTTATTGTTACTGTGATGTGTGGAGTCGGGAGACGAAATAATACGACCCACGTTGATTCTTAACTGATTATTTAATGAGGGAAACAGGGTTTTTATAGTAACGTTTCCTTTGTTCATAGAACAAAGAAAAGTATAAATTCTAGTTCCAAGTATCCGATCATATGGTTACATGTTTACATTCTTTTCAAAAACATCTTAAATGGAATATTGATTTATAATTAAATAATATTGTCTTTGTGAGTCATTGCATGATGTTATGGTATGACGTGGCGCACTCTACTACAGTTACACTACATAAAAGCACAATACACCAAAAATTGTCGAACTTCACCAAATAAATATAATGAAACAGTATTACAATTTTATTGATAGGCTGCTCATGTTTGTTCCCACTCTACTTTATTAATAACCCTAATTAAATAATAACACACAAGAGTTACAAAATAAATATGCATATATCTCACAGGGTGGGACACTTGATGCACTGAAAATATTAGCTGTTTATTTTATTTTTAGCTACTATTGTACTGTATTACACTTATAAACTTTCCTCTGTGAAAGTTATGTAGTATCAAAGAGTTCTTAAAGTATTAGAAAAGTCAATCAAACAAAAACGAAACGATTATAAAGTTTAGATATAGAACAAACTAAGACAAATACAAAACCGTTTTTAGGTCTAAATTTAAGGATAAACCAATTATATAAATAATCCAATCTTACTACAGGCAATATCAACACGAGACGACCTAGTAATGGTTGTCGTAAAATTATTATCGCAGCATTGTATTCAAACATTGGTTTGAACAAAATGTCTAAATAATATCACGCCCGCCGCGCAAGTAAACGCTTTTTGAAGATCGGCCAAACAAAGACGAACTCGTGAATTAGACACAAAGATAACGAATGGCGTTGTCTCGATCGTAAACTCTTCACATTTACATAAGAACGATGACAATCGTTGTAGAAATAACAATAATTCACTGGCACCACTGGCACACTTAATTATTTGCATTCAATGTTTTACAATCTCGCCTTTATTGAGGTTCGATCGACGTTTTATAGTCGTACCATTTAGTTTAACTTGTAAGCGCCGTAAATGCCCTTTGCTTAGTATACTATATTATTATTATCTTCAAGATTTAATGACGCGAAACACAAGTAATAAATATATTAAGATTTATTCGTTCATTTAAATTGCGTCAGTCTATTCCATGCATTAGGTTATTGAGATTCGATAGACATTTTACGAGTATAGCCATACAATTTAGCTTAACTTGTAAACTACTACCAATACTAAAGGGTAGACTATCTGATTTATATTATTATCTTAAAGATTCAACGACGCAAAACACTAGTCATAAATATATTAAGTTTTATTCGTTTATTGTTTTAATAGCGTCGGTCTATTCCATGCAGTAGATTATTGAGGAGCTCGATGTCGCGCCCGGTCTGCGAGTGCTGATATTATGCAACTTTCGCAAAGGCCGGTCATCGGATAGGTGACCAAAAATGTATCATCTCCAGCTCCTCCGTGCTTCGGAAGACACGTAAAGCCGCTGGTCCCGGCTGCATTAGCAGTCGTTAACAATCACCAATCCGCACTGGGCCCGCGTGGGGTTTATGCCCGTTCTCCTTATCCATCCATAGGGAAGGCTCGTTCCCCAGCAGTGGGGAAGTTGATGAGCTGGTGGTGGTTGTGAGACATTTTACCAGTATAGCAATACAATTTAGTTTAACTTGTGCTTTATTGCTCAGTATACTCTATCATATTTATATTAATATCTTAAAGATTCTACGACGCAGTACACTTATTATAAATGTATTAAGTTTTATTCGTTAATTATTTAAATAATGTCGGTGTATTCCATGTAGAAGGTTATTGGGCATTCTAAATTAGATGTCTTATTATCCCACAGATATAATATTTATTTTCTGGAGACGTGAATTGATTAGGAAGATGATGTTGACTATTCATGTCTAATCTAAGATTATTCTAAGCTAAGAGGAGTTAAGCCTCCTGGTAATAGTATTACTTCTGTCCAAAACAGATTTTGTGTCGAATCACGATTATATTAGGTACCTACTGGTTCAGAACTCCATTTTGCTATACTTCAACCATAGGTAATAATAAGAACGACCATAATTATTTTGAGTTGCGCTCTCTCCAAAATACTGAATCTCTTTCCCACAGAAACGTTTTCAAGTGTGATATCACTGACACATAATACTGATATGAAACGACAAGACAAAGATAGTTTTCTTTGTAAAAGTATTTACCCCGAGATCTGGAAGAGGAGTGCCTGATCGCATTATGAAAGGGTTCGCGTAAAGACCTAGCTAACTCGATTAGCTTCGATTCGATTTCCGATTCGACTTCCAGTTCAAAGTGTTCGGTATTGGTGGTTAGGCATTTTTCTTATCTCTAAATCTTATTTGAGTCTGTCTCTTCAACAATATTGTTAACAGCATTTTTATTTACTGACTGCTGCCATCGCGATGGTTCGCAGACAATTAGCAGCAAGAAAGAGCTATATATGTGTCTTTTACCGACTTCACCACGGATAGTGTGCCGGGGAGCTCTTCGAGCTCATACCACCGTCGCCCTTTTACCACCGAACCTCCAGACGCACTGCAGGATATCATACCCACCTAGTAGAAATTCCACTATGTCGCACTAAGCGCTTCATGTCATCATTTTTACTGCGCACTGGCAAGGAGTGGAATTCTCTGCTATCGTCTGTGTTCCCAAAAACTTATAACCTGAATTCCTTCAAGGCGAGAGTTAATAGGCATCTTCTAGGGCAGCTCGCTCTATCTTAGACCTAATCTACGCTCACCATCAGGCGAGATCGAGGTCAAGAGCTGTCTTATAAGAAATAAAAAAAAAAAAAAGCTAGCAAACAAGACCTAGCTAAATTGATTCAGTCTTCGATTCGATTCCCAGTTGTAAGTGATCGGTGTTGGTGGTGAAATGTGTGTACAGTATAGCCGACATACATGCAATTCCTTCAACTAAATATACTGTTTTTTTTTGTTGACCCAGGGGAAAAATCTGCAATCAGATTCAGCCATGTATTACGCATAGTAGATCCGGGGATGGCCTTGTCTTCTCACAAAGACGAAGACTGACCCGGTAAACGACCCCTGGGGTTTGCCTATGGCCTTGAAAAGGGCGTCATAGGCTAGCGGAGCTAAGACGTTGATAAATATATTGTAGATGCACCATAATAAATAGCTTATGATCGCAGTCATTGTTTAATTCATTGCACCGAACCGTTACAATGCTTAGGTTGTACCTAATATATTACATTTATTATAGTTATACCTAAACGACAAGTAATTGATGTGAAAGCCAAATAAAAACTTTGTTAAATTGGATTCATAAAAAAGGTGTGTTGTTGGAGAACGATAATTTCAATTTTTTTTTGCCGTGTGGCAAAAATGTCTATTTGGTTGTGTTCCTTGAGCTTGTATACACGTTTTGTCTGCGTATTAATTTCCAAACTCAAGCCTGAAGAGCCAGCCAGCCCTACGAACAACATACAGTCCACTTTATCACAGCTGTTGTTAAAGCATTGTAATTTGTTGCAGATACCAAGTGCTGTTCTTCGTAGTGACGTACGCCGTGCCGATGTTGGGAATGACCTTCTTTTACTCAGCGATGGGCAAGGTGTTGTGGGGCTCTCGGTCTATTGGCGAGCTCACGCAGAGGCAGGTGGATTCGATACGGTCCAAGCGAAAGGTATGTACAGACCATGGTAAGATATCTGTCAGAGTGCATTGAACTCTTACCGTTTCGTTGGCTTCGTGCGATTAGCACATTTAGCCAGTGTCAAAGTAATTCCTCTTACAAGCAATACACAAACAAACAATATTTCCTTCCTGTATGATGATGATGATGAATGATAATAGAAATGAAAAGTGAGAAATTATATACCCCCCTCCCCCGCCAAACCCCTCGGGTATCTCAGTACTGATGTGGGGCTTTACTAAGTCCTCACGCGGACTTCTTGAGAGAATTTGAAAAGTGCCCTTGTACTGTTTTGTTTCATTTGCCAACACTCATGCACACTCACGAACACTTAACGGTTAAATAATCCACTATTATTTCACATTAATATTCGACATAACACAAATTTTAGAAAATAAAACATAACCGCAGACATGACTCTTCACTTTCCCGCCAAGAAGTCCAGGGTTGCCTTATTTTGTTGTTTACAGGCATAATTTTTAGCGGGAGTAACGATAAACTGGTTATTGTTTTATGCCCAGTACCAGTGCCTCAACTAGTCGAGGATTCCGGGTGAAGTGCGCTTACACCTTATCGTCACCACGCCTCGTCATCACGTGAGATGAAGGTCAAGTGCATTTCCGTAAGGAATAAAAAAATAACACCTGTCAGTAGTTTCGCCCGTGTGATAACTTTTACAGGTTATCACAAAGGTTACGTTTACACGTATAGCGATAGGGTTAATTGGTGGAGGGGCGTTCCTCCAGCAGCGGACAATGATGCCCTGATAAATATAATCCGTGTATGGTATAATTTATGGTGATAATTTTGTGCACTTTTATCTTCACGTACCAAGAAAGTCATGGCTTTACGATAGAATATAACAGCAAGTTATCTGGAAAATTGCTTATAGCTCTCGAGGAGCGGGGTCTTCTGGAACAACATATTTTATATTTGAAAGAGACTCAACTAGCTATGTACCTACTTGTAACCTCAACCTAGTTTTGTAAATTAATCTATTTATTTTTGATGACCAGTCTATTTCGATTTTAGTGTCAAAACTAATTGTGTATGCAATCGAGAGTGGTATTTTGAATTGGTACTTACATAAAGTTATTATGGCACAGTCACAAATGAATCGGGAAACCATTTATCTGGTTATGTATATTTCCTGATACGGCAATGCGATAGTATACGTCAGATTAATTTGGGTTGCTCATTGTGTTTATTGTTTTATCAGTATTTCAGGCATGTATTGTTAATTAACAGTTAGTTAATTAACACAATTATTCGACCAATGGCACTCGCGTTACGCACTTTGATCTTGACATCATATTAACAAAATTATACAATATATTTTAATCTTGAAGTTGTTCATATAGCGTTTGATTTGTGAGCAGACACTGCTCCCGGAGATTTTTTACCGTTAACATCAACCCGCTGAACCCTATCACTCAAATATGAGATAAGAAGATTCAGTGATGCATCTCTAATATTGAGAAAAACATAAATTAGAATCATTGTGTATATTCTTTTTCAATAAGGAACAAAGAAAGGAGTTATAATCTTGTACTAATTAATTATTTACCTACTTATTTTAACTTAGCTTGATCAGTCTTCATTTCCATATTAATAATAAAATATATGTACCTCACGCTATACCTAATTTTAAATCGATCTCGTGATTAACAAATTTTAAAATATATCAAAAAGTCAGCTTAATTATCAATGTCGTCAAGACTTTATTTTTTTACTCCTTAATCTATGTATCGTTCTTTGGCATGTCTAATTCTTTCTTTGTAATGGAGCTATCCTATGATGCAATAATTTAAACTCCTAATTTACCCTGTATTTGTATTTCTTAAAGAATGACGTTCGCGCACACGGTTGTTTTTTGGGTGTTTCTGTGATACTGTTGTTGGCTGCATTAATCAAGTCTTTATAAACTTTCGAACGTAATCTGCGACTTATTGAAGAGTTTGGTGAAGTGGCTGTTATTGGACTTAAGCATTCCGATGAAAGTGAAGAAGTTGGCGTAACATTACGTAGGGCTCCAATTGATTCTAAATCAGAAATAGTAGGAGAAACGGGAACTAAAGAATCAGTAAAGGTAATTATCGGAGACTGAGGCTCTGTAACACATATCGGAGAAATCGTACAAGGGTTCGGGATGCACTCAAAGGATCGAGACTGTTTAAAACTTCAGGATCGGAATGAAGCGACATTGGATTTTCGTCTAGAACTTTGAGTAAGTTTCTTTTCTTCGATTCGTAACATTTCTTCGAATGTTCTCTGTAATACCTCCTCAAAGCTTTTTGTTCACGACGTGGACTTTCAATCATTCTCTTTACCTTACCTTCAGCCTTTCTTTTTGCATATCTTTCCCTGTCTTTTTGTTTATGTCTCTTATATAATATCAGATCATTTTTTATTCTCTCCTTTCTCCTTCTCTCCGCAATCCTTTTCTTTCCTTTTTTCGGCTTCACTCAGTTTACACATCGGAAAAAAACATCGAAATAAAACCGACCAAGCAGTTCTCGCCTTTGATCTCCAAAAATAAAAAAGCGATCTAAGGATCGCTTTTTAGCGATAAGGCCGCCGCCCTATTGTACACTGTAAGTTCTGATGTATACCTACGTTATTTGTTATGTATATGGTGTGCAATAAAGAGTATTCTATTCTATCATTGTCAAATCTCAGTTCGGTGTAAGTTCTCCCAATTCGGTGTACCATTTTACAGGGAATTGAGATCCTCCGAATTGAGAAAATAACACATTTCATCAAATAACTTGTAAACTTTATAAGTTGAAACCATTTCTACAAAACATACTGGCAGGCATCACATAAATATTCAATCAATTTAGCACAAATCTCAATAAATACTTCTTAAACAAAATTAATGTCGTCCACCGACTTGAGAAATGACCCGACCCCAAAAGCACCGAATAATTTCGTACCTTTGAAAAATGCTCCTTTGCAGCACAGTCCCCCCTTCTACACTGCTCAGCCTCTCGGGCGCAATTGGCGGGTTGCGGGAACTAGTTAGTAATGTTCGTACTGCGCGTAGTTAGTGATGTAGGTAACCAAAACTAAATTACACCGAATTGAGGCATGCGCTTCGGACAAAATTAAAATATGTTATTGTATTAAAACCCAAGGATTTACAATAAATATAACTACATAAATGGCTTTATTATCTATCCCTTGTTCTGTTAATGGTGGAATTATAATTAGCAAGTTATTATTTTAAAAGTTATGAAGCATTAACGAGTCTATTTTGGAAACCGGACACGTCATTTTAAGCCAAATTCTGCCCGTTTTTAAACTTTGGGATTTTTTTTTGGCGCTTTATAAAGCCTGACGGTTTACTAGATATGCTCTCCATCAGGTCAAGAGTCCTACAAACATGTGTGATTTTTTTCAAGTACGTAATTAGACGTTAAAGGTACTTTGTTCGCTCCAGTAGTTCAATTTGCTCTACCCGTAGAAATGCCCCACAGTCAATGTATTCGTTAAATATGCAAGCTAAACTGGAGCTATTATCTCAATAACGGATTTAGTGACGTCAACGGAATAACCCCACAGATCAGCAATCTTCTTTTTAAAAGAAAAGTTTAAGTTTAGTTTTAATTATATAATATCTCTAAAATCAATTTTTTGAAAATTTAAATAGTTTTCACTAGGTTTTACATTTTCCTTTAGAACCGCTTCAACTACAGTGGAGGAGGAATCCATAGCCTTTGTAGTTGAAACTGGAATATCAGTAAAAAACTTCTCATATGCTGCAGCAACACCAGCATCAAGAGTTAAGGTTTTATTTTCGTAGCTCAATTTGTACTCATTGTTACGATTTTTGACATTTCCAGTTTCGCTATTTATAATATTCCATGTAATTTTTATTTTGTTATCACCTTTGCTTTATCTTTGAACTCAGGAACTTTTCCTTTGCTAATCGACATACTGTTTTAAATAACTTAAAATATTTTTTGACATACAATTTGAAATCTTCACTTTCTTCACTTCATATAGCTCATAAAGTCGCTTTCTACTTTTGTAGATAGATACCAATTGTAGCCCATTCACTAAAAGTAATAGTACCACTAACCGAGATCGTCTTTGGAATAAAAGTTTTATTAAATTCTAAACAATATATTTTGTGAAAGAAATCATTATAAAATTAATTTGAGTTATCATTATACTCTAAATAACATATATTAACACAAATATTGTTTTTAAAGCGACCTGCAGTTTTTGGTACAACATTTATATTCTGTTTCTTCACTTGCTTACACTGGATGTGGAAGGCTGATCATTTGGCAAAAATGATCAGAGTCTAGTTTATTAATAATGAGTTTAGACAGTTCTATATCGGTGCATATGTTATCGATACATGAGGCCAAAGTGGCAGTTATTCTAGTCGGCTCCAAAAATAAGTTATTCAAATTATACGATTGAAATAAACTTAATTTGATAGAACATGTAGACTTATCTAACAAATTAATATTAAAATCACCGCAAACAACCATCTTTTTACCTACGTTGCGGATTTTATATAATGCTTCATCCATTACTTTTCAATTAGATTAATATAGATTTAACGAATGAATTGGTAATTGGTAATTGAGTAGAATTTAATTTTTGTTTAAATAATAACACAGATGCATTCAAATCAGCTGTTAGCGGTAGTGTTGCCATTTTGACTCTGATTCCACTGTTTTAAGAGTTACATTGCTTTAATGTAATTGCTCGTGAATGTAAAATGAAAACGGGAAACTCGGATGGATCTTCATCTGGCAGGATAAACTGAAGCGCCACAGAGGAGGATCCTGCTCTAGCAGGATCCTCCTCTGTGGTTGTGTGGTTAGACCACTGGTCTTAGACCGAGAGCTACCGGGTACAATTCCTTGTTGAAAGTACATTTTATTATACCCAGTTTGGTAAATGGATAGGGCTTGTTTTATAACTAACTGGCTAAATTGCATCTAAGTCTGTCACCATAACAATGACGTTGGTAGTCATGA
Organism: Eudonia mercurella; assembly: GCA_963082485.1. Taxonomy (NCBI): domain Eukaryota; kingdom Metazoa; phylum Arthropoda; class Insecta; order Lepidoptera; family Crambidae; genus Eudonia; species Eudonia mercurella. The sequence continues at coordinate 16,740,158 of OY720028.1, forward strand.
GGATTTTGGGGTGAAGCTCACTTTCACCTTAGGTCTTTTTATCACTTACCGTCAAGTAAGATGAAGGCCCAGCTATTATCTGTTTAGGAATAACAGAAAAAATACCTTAATCTTTTCATAGACACCGGACCCAGACCTTGTGATAAATTTGCGTGAATCCACTTACTTTCCACAAAAATCTCTACACATATTATTATTGCAAACGTTGTTCACATCACGACCCATTTTCGTAGGACAGTCTAAGTCTGAGTTATTACTATAATTTTATAATAATCCAGGTCTGATATAAAAGATGCATTATCTCTTGGATTTATATAAATTACTTTACCGGCTTAGATTGTAACTTATAATCGGTAGGTATCGAACCCTCGTCAAACTAACTTAATACTTTATTGTGTTACAACAGCTAAAGATAAGATAGCTAGCTTCTCAGTAGTTGGGGGTACCTGGTCTAGTGCGTTTCGCTTAAAGAAAATGATGCAATCTGTTGTAATAAAGCGTCCGGTCTGCGATTGCTAAAGGTGAACAATTTTTGCAAAGGCCGGACTTTAGATAGGTAACTAAAAATTAATCATCTCGAGCTCCTCCGTGTTTCGCAAGGCGTTGGTCCCGGCTGCATAAGCAGATGTTAACAACTGCCAACCCGCACAGAGAACGCGTGGTGGTTTGTGGCCCGTTCTCCTTACCATCCATAGAAAAGGCTCGGGCCCCAGCAGTGGAACGTATGAGCTGGTGATGTTGATGAAGTTTAAAATTACATTATTTAAATATTTTTTATTTACAAGCATTATACTTAAACTATCGTCCCACTGTTTAAATTTGTTAAAAGCTCTGCCTAGGAGTGGGACGATACAAACAAATACGATACAAACTATCACCTTTATTATAATTATATTAAAGGTGATAGTTTGTAGTTTAAAGCGCTCTTCAACTAGTATATCCTTGTGGCTTCGATTCTGCTATTTTAAAATTGTGAATATTTTAAATTAATACTTAGTGTCTTTTGTAAGATTTCGAAATTAAAAATATCAGTATCATTCCATTGTCATACCAAATCAAGGCTCTGTCCTCAAACAACTACTTAATTTCAGGTTGTCAAAATGTTCATCTTGGTCATCATCATCTTCGGCCTCTGCTGGTTGCCGTACCACAGCTACTTCATCTACACCCACTTCAACCCCACCGTGCTCTACATGAAGTACGTTCAGCATGTCTACCTCGGCTTCTACTGGCTGGCCATGGCTAATGCTATGGTCAACCCCATCATCTACTATTGGATGAATGCCAAGTAAGTTGTTTTTTTCATATCACTACAAATATAGTACTTTAAACTCCGGCCTTCTTATATAGGTAAGAAAAGTAATCTTAAGAAATGCATTATTATGAGTGTTTTGCCGGTTGTAATCAGAACAAGGTCTCTTGTGATAATTCTAGTAACAACAACCGGGATCAATGTCATCAACAAATTGAGTACCTACCCTACTGAAGCCCGGGAAACTCGACGTTATTATATTTAGCCTAACATCTGGGTACCTAGCATGGCGAGAGCTGCTTGACTTTCACGATCGTAATCTAAACGTTCTCGTCGCTGTCAGGGTTACCGAGTTAGTTTAATAAGATCAATTACATTTGTAACAGTTGTGAACAAAGCCTGCCTATTATTAGCTGATCCTTGATATTTATTAATATCGTTTGTCAAGCGGCGTAGGGAGTCATTGTTATTTAATGAGACTCACTTTGTCGCACAAAGTAAATGGATAGTCTTGACTTTTAAACATCTTTTAGTTAAATCTTTGTACATTCGTCAATGAACTTTATTATCTTAATTTCGCCCACGACTAGGTAAAGCCGATATACACTCGAGAGCAATGAATCCTTGTCACTTAAAGAAACCTATAAATCTCGGAAACTAATAATGCCAGCTTAATTAAATAAATTGTGTTTAATAGACAATTAAACTCTCCTTAAATGAAAGTAATATTTATGAGTCACTACATTTTATTTACAAAAAATTACATAAAGAAAAAAAAACTGCTGATCTCGCCTTAAAACAAAAATAGGAAACATGACATTTTTGAACAACATTACGATTTGCTTGAATTTTAATACTTCGTATTGCCTCCTCGTGCTTGCATTACTGCGTTTACGCGGTTTGGCATGCTGTAAACCAAGTTCTTCTCCAAATTGCTCTCATAGAGGACTGTGAGAGCAATTTTGAGCTCACGAAGCGTGATTGGTTTTACGCATCACCCTAGCTTGTTTCAAGCATGCTCGATCGTGTTGATATCCGGGCTGCGTGCTGGCTATTCCTTACGAGTAATGTTCATCTCTTGAAGGTAGTCATTCACAATCCAACCTATATGAGGTCGGGCATTGTCATGCACAAAAATAGCATCCTCACCCAAATTGACCATAAATTGACCAACGTGTTCATTATGGATTTTTTCCACATATTCTACGCTATTTAAAGAGCCGTTTTCTATGAACACCAGTTCTGTGCGACTCTCTTTTCAACATTTGTGTTTTTGTAATTTGTTCGCAACAATATTTGCGTTAAAAATTATTTGAACATTTTATAAATAGCTTGCTTACTTCTTAACTGATCTTTAATATTTGTAAAAGTATTATAATCGTATGTTAGTGACGGTAATTGTTGACATTGAATGGGCGCCTTTGGCTTTCAAAGTAAAAAGTGTTGAATAATTTCGGCGGGCTGGTTAGAACCACGATAGCTCAATTGGAAGAGCACCTGACCCGGAATGTCAGAAGGGTGCAGGTTCAAATCCTGCTCTTGGAAATTTTTTCAACATTTGTGTTTTTGTAATTTGTTCGCAACAATATTTGCGTTAAAAATTATTTGAACATTTTATAAATAGCTTGCTTACTTCTTAACTGATCTTTAATATTTGTAAAAATATTATAATCGGATGTTAGTGACGGTAGTTGTTGACATTGAATGGGCGCCTTTGGCTTTCAAAGTAAAAAGTGTTGAATAATTTCGGCGGGCTGGTTAGAACCACGATAGCTCAATTGGAAGAGCAACTGACCTGGAATGTCAGAAGGGTGCAGATTCAAATCCTGCTCGTGGAAATTTTTTCAACATTTGTGTTTTTTTTTTTTTTTTGCGCTGGCTCTGTCCGGTTTCTAGCATTGTGAGAATTCTGGTGCATTCTTCAGGTTTAAGCGACATGATTACAGCTTGAATAATAAATATTGAACACTATCAACATGGTTTATATACCCATTTAAATGACAGATTAGAAACAAAAGCAAAAACAAATGCAGTAATTTCGTAGTTCCATCTTCGAAAGTCTCCCTTTTTCAAATTTGATTTTTTCATGACATAACTTTAAAATAACCAAGAAGTTGTATTACTTCCATTAAAGGAGTGTAGCCGACGTGAAGAGAGGGGGACAGGCACGACGTCACCGCCGAAATAACAGGACAGTTGGTTGGGGCAATTTCGTATAATACGAAGTATACAGAGACAGGGTTTGTAGCCGTACGGACCCAACGACTACGTTTTACAGGCGTAAAAGCGCAGGGTTTAGTGCCGCAGTAATACTAGTAACACAGAGGATCAAAGGAAGACCAAGAAAGTTCCAATAGCTTGGAAGCGACCTTAGTGCAGGCTTTAATTTCTCTTGACTATATCAAAGTTACAATTTTTACTTATAGTTTCGTAAAGAACATCTCGATAGCGCGATTCAGGATGCTACCGTCAGCGCCATCTAGTAACGAAGGGCGGAACTAAGTTTATAATTCTACTTATAGTTTCGTAAAGAACATCTCGATAGCGCGATTCAGGATGCTACCGCCAGCGCCATCTAGTAACGAAGGGCGGAACTAAGTTTATATTATGAATGCTTGTTTCTTATAATTTTGTTGGTTTGTTACAATCTCCCCCTCTGGCTCCGATAATCGTCCCGATGAGGAGACAGGAAGGAGTTAGGTGCAGTTCGTGCGAGGACGACCGCGGCCTCGTTTAGGTTGTTCCCCAACTATATTAACTTGCGGTTTCTTCTTCTTTGGTCGACCCCTTTTCTTAAGAGGTTGAACAGGATCAGGTACATCATGGTCGCTACCTGAGTAAGGGGTGATAGCGGAAGTGTGATACAATCCTAGAGAAATGTTAGGGTTCCTTATGTCTGCGATTTCATACGAAGAGGGGCCATGCCTCCTTTTTATTTCATAAGGTCCGTCACGTCGTGGTGCGAATTTAGCGCTTATTCCTCGGGCAGCTTTACTTATGGGATGAGACGTTACCATTATAAGGTCACCGACGTTATAGCCAGGATCACTTCGTCTACTTTGATCTACGTATTCTTTTCTCTTCTCTTCTTTCATTTCTTGCACTTCCTTGGCCCTTTCCATTGTATGGGCCAGTTGTAATAATTTCGGTGTTATTTCAGGCAAAAAGTTTTCTGAGATCACAACCTGGCGGAAGTTATGCCAGTTGTCATCAACTGTTTTCAATTCTCTACCGAAGGTCAAATACGCAGGAGTTAAGCTTGTAGAACTACATTGGGCGGTATTCATAGCAAACCGTACACATGGGAGTTGATCAGGCCAGTTGCGGTGATTGTCTCCCAAGATGATTCCTAACTGAGTCTTGAGATCTCGATTCCTTCTTTCAACAGGATTTGTTTCCGGGTGGTATACGGGAGTAAAAGCGTGTTTTATTTTCATGCAAAAGGCAATTTGTTGCATAACAGCACTGACAAACTGAGGGCCGTTATCACTGATCATTCGTCTAGGGAAGCCAAACCGTAGAAAGATTTCATTTATAAGTATTAGAGCGCATTTTCCAGCCGTGGCGGTTTCTACAGGGAAAAGTTCAACCCACCTAGTTGCTACATCTTCAATTATGAATACCCAGGTCATACCATCCGCTGATTCTGGCAAGGGTCCGAACAGGTCAAAGGCAAGAACTTCAAATCGTTGATTCATTGCCGTAGTTTGCAACAAGCCTGCAGGGTTTTGATTAGTTACTTTATATCGCTGACACTCAGCGCATTTCTTCACATAAGCAGCAATGTATTTACGCATGCCTGACCAGAAATAGCGTTTAGAAATAGATTGATATGTTTTCTCTGCTCCGTAATGCCCTGCACTTGGACTGTCATGATAAACCTCAAGAACATTTGCCCACTCATGTTCTGGGACTAATAGCTGAGCATCATCATTTTCTACATGAGGGTTGTTTCTATATAAGAGCCCGTTATTAAGGAAGTATCCTTTATTGCTCCAATAGTGAGCATTCTCAGTACCTTTCACTTCTTCCAAAGCTTGTATGATTTGATTAATCTTGGTGTCTTTCATCTGTTCCTTTCTAACATCACTTACGTTTCTTGAAGGCATCTGTACTATTATGCTACATATATCACACTGGTCCTTGCTACCATCAGTACATGGTGGCCTTGAGAGAGTGTCTGCTACCACATTGGTTCTACCAGGTGTATATTTTATAGTAATATCATAAGCCTGGAGCTGTAGAGCCCATCTCGCTAATCTGCCAGTAGGTGACTTCAGTGACATCAACCATTTTAAGGCTTGGTGGTCAGTTATTACAGTAATTGGTAAACCATCTATATACCCAGAAAATTTCTTCACCGCCCAGACTACAGCAAGTGCTTCTTTTTCTGTTGTGCTGTAGTTACGTTCTGCAGGTGTAAGAAGACGACTTGCGTATTCGACTGGATGCTCTTCTTCTCCCTCCCCCTGCACTAAAACTGCTCCCAGAGCATAGTTACTCGCATCAGTTTTCAGGATGTATGGCTTTGATGCGTCTGCCTGTTTTAAAACAGGGGCGGTGGTAAGCAATCCTTTTAAGTCATTATAGGCTTTGTTTTGTTCATCAGTCCATATCCATTTTGTATTTTTTTTGGTAAGTCGCAAAAGTGGCTCCGCAGTTTTAGAAAAGTTTTTTACAAAACGACGATACCATGAACAGGTTTGTAAGAACGTTACCAAGTGTTTCAGGTTGGACGGTGCTGGTAAGTTACTAATAGCAGCCGTTTTCCCAGGGTCCACCTCGAATCCCTTTTGTGTTATAAGGTGTCCCAAATATCTCAATGAAGAACAACAAAACCTGCATTTGTCTTTATTAGCAGTTAAGTTGAATTCTCTCATCTTTAAGAAGATACATTGAAGATCGGCCATGTGTGACTCAAATTCAGAAGAGAAAATAACTAAGTCATCGAGATAAGCCAGAAGCTTTACATGATTCAAGCTGACACGAAAGCGATCAATGAGTCTCTGAAATGTTGCTGGCGCATTTCGCAAACCAAACGGCATTCTGGTAAATTTATATATTCCAAAGGGTGTGATGAATGCCGTTTTCTCCTGATCCTCTTCTCGTACTTTTATTTGCCAGTAGCCTGCCTTCAAATCTAACGCTGACATAAAGGGAGTAGGCTTAGCTTCATGGAGCAAGTCATCTATTCTTGGGATTGGATATATATCCGGTATAGTTATTGCATTTAGTCTGCGATAATCTATACATAATCGGACTTTGCCATTGGGTTTTGGAACCATTACCACAGGAGCAGCCCAGGGTGAGGAGCAAGATTCAATGATTCCATCATCTAACATTTTATTTAGTTCAGTCTTAAGGGTTTCTTTACGTGGTGGCGACATTCTATAGGGTGGCAAGGAAATTGGAGGATGGCTTAATGTCGGAATGCTATGTTCGGTTACATGTGTAGGATTCCCATTAGAAATAAAAATATCTTGGTACTGTTCTAACAAATTATCTAATTGAGCAGATTGAGCAGAATTTAAAACAGTTTCAACATTTATTGGACTAAGTTCAATGTGAGGGTAGTCAGGAAACAAATCATTAGAAAAAGGACTCAGGTTGTTATCTTGATACGAAACATTTGCAATGGCATCTGCCATCATGTATTGCAAGCGTGGAGAGTGTCCGTCAAAGATGGTAGTCTTACTTCGCTTATTGAGCGGCGCACACTCTGTTAAGTCTATGGGGATCAACTTGTAAGTTGTAGTGGCTCCCTCTGTTGGTAGACATGGCTCCATGTTTTGCGAGCCTTGTGGCACAGTCTCACAGGCAATCGTTGATGCAGTACAAGATGGTACCAGGTTGGCAGTGTTCAACGTTTTAGGTGCAGTTGGTGTCAGGATGGTCAAGTCAATAAGTTTAGGCGGGGACACCGTTTTCTTTTCAAAGCTGACAAAATCCTCTGTAAAAAGTTCATATTCTTGTTCCGGATCTTTGACATAATGCCAAGTGAACTGCGCCAAACTTAAAACGATGCCAGCCTGCTTTAGAAATCCAATTCCCAACAAAGTACGGTTATCCTCAGACTGGGGTAAAACAATAAAGTTACTTTTGAACTCACGTCCACAAAGCTCAACTTTTGCATCAAAGGTAAGTATCTTCTCGTGTCGTTGGATTCCATCTGCCATAGTAACATAAGCACTTTGTTCGTTAAAAACATGTCCACGCTTTTGCAGGGCTGCGTACAGCTGGAACGATGCCACATTTGTTTTGGCGCAAGTGTCTATGAATGCAGTTCCATCTAGTCCATCCACTCTTATGAAGACAGCCGGTCGTGCATGTGTGTCTATGCGCATGTCAATTGCGCAAAAACTTAACTTTCTGTCAGTTTCAGTTGCTGCTGAAGATTTGGTGCAGGTTGGACAAACGCTACGGTAAACACCAGGTGCTCCGCAACCATAGCACTTAATCTGAGCCGGTACTGTTACATGTTCTTTCTTAACAATACTCGTGCTATCTTCTTGGTGCGGTTTAGCAGGTGCGGAACTCAAAATGCTAGATTTCCTCTTGCGGCAGTTTTCAAATTTGTGGCCGTGTAAATGGCAAAAGTTACAGCGCGGTTTGTTGCCAGGTCGTTGTCCAGAAAAGGTGGAGGTGGCTGGCTCAACCATCTTTTCCTCTAGCACCTGTTCCACACTACGAGCATCTTCTATCAGCTGGTCAAAATTTCGAACGCTGTTTCGCGGTACTTTGTCTCTTATGCTCAAGTGTAACAAGCCATAGATGAGGTCGATCTGCTGCTTTTCCTTTAGCTGCTCATCTTTGGGGAGCTGTGAGAAGAGCATCCGCTTTCTTGCTATGAATGAGTCGGTGCCTCTTGCAGCTGTCTGGTTCTGGCTTATTATGTCGTGGTAGATCAAGTGTTCGGGTCTCTTTGGCGCAAAGTTACAACGGAGTTGTGCTTCAAAATCGTTCCAAGTGTTTATGCTCTCCTTCACCCCTTGCCACCAAATAGCAGCTTCGTTTTGAAGGAGAAGTGGAAGCCCATCCAGTGCATCAGGATCTGATATGCCTTCGATCTTTTTGAACACTCGAACAGCCGCAAGGAAAGCTTCAACTGCTTCGGAGCTCTTGATGCCACTGTAGCTGGTTTTACATGACGCCAGGGTATTGCGACGGTTACTCATGGTGGAGATGAGTTGTGCGAACTGCTCGTCGGAAAGGTTTACTCCCATCTTGCTCTGTTGTTTTGGAGCGGTGATCTTCGTGGTTGTTTGTCGTCCCGATCTTGTGACTACAAATGGGTTACAGCCGCTGGTCGCCAGGTTGTCGACGTAATGTGCGAAGCTGAAGGCCCCACGTTGGGCGCCAGACTGTAGCCGACGTGAAGAGAGGGGGACAGGCACGACGTCACCGCCGAAATAACAGGACAGTTGGTTGGGGCAATTTCGTATAATACGAAGTATACAGAGACAGGGTTTGTAGCCGTACGGACCCAACGACTACGTTTTACAGGCGTAAAAGCGCAGGGTTTAGTGCCGCAGTAATACTAGTAACACAGAGGATCAAAGGAAGACCAAGAAAGTTCCAATAGCTTGGAAGCGACCTTAGTGCAGGCTTTAATTTCTCTTGACTATATCAAAGTTACAATTTTTACTTATAGTTTCGTAAAGAACATCTCGATAGCGCGATTCAGGATGCTACCGTCAGCGCCATCTAGTAACGAAGGGCGGAACTAAGTTTATAATTCTACTTATAGTTTCGTAAAGAACATCTCGATAGCGCGATTCAGGATGCTACCGCCAGCGCCATCTAGTAACGAAGGGCGGAACTAAGTTTATATTATGAATGCTTGTTTCTTATAATTTTGTTGGTTTGTTACAGGAGTATTTAATTGTCTATTAAACACAATTTATTTCATTAAGCTATCATTCTTAGTTTCCGAGATTTATAGGTTTCTTTAAGTGACCCGGATTCATTGCTCTCGAGTGTAGATAGTGGGTTTGACCTAATCGGACTTCTGTGGTGGATACAAATGGGAAGCCCACATCTAACAGTGGGTTGCTGATATTAATAATAACATATGTATTTATTTATTTAAAAAGGCAATACTATCTACAGAATACAATTTAACACATTTTTATAAGATAATAGACTACGGTTTACATTAAAATTGAATTCCGATAATTTAGTTGTACACAGCGATATATCAACCGCTACTTATTTTATTTGCTGTCTAGTATAAAGATATGCCTCGGTGGTCAAGTGGCAAATTGTTCGGTTAGCTATGTGGAGGTCCTGGGTTCAAATCTCAGGTTAAGCAAAGTGTGTTTTGGATTCGTCGATGCATAAGCTCGGGCTTGTGATCATCAACCCGCATTTGATTGATGGCCTGATTTCAATAATGGAGGTTTTTGCTCTGAGATACATGTGTACGTATAAGCCGATAATTTATTTACTAGTATAAACTGAACTCCATTAATCAAAATGCAACCTAACTCTTAGGGCTCTGTCAAAATAGGCGTTTGTTGCCGGACCGCTACCGTGCGGTTTCATGTCAGCCGCAAGATCGTTTTACTATGGAACAGTGCAAAATGTAAATCAACAAATGCCTGCCTAATAAAATTTGAAAGGGCCCTCAGGCTTTGAAACATTGATTGTTCAATCTCGATGCGAGATTGATGATTGAACAATTAGACTAAAATAATATTTAGCTTCAAAGACTTCGGTTATTAAGTCTTTACGTACTCTTCACTTTAGTACTGTAAAATAAAAAGTATTTTTTTATTTTCAATTGGTTTTCAGTGTTTTTGCTATTGAATAACGATTAATTTAAGAGTGAATTTAATACAACCATTTCTTATTTTGGATGTATTTCCTCGAAATTCAATGAACTTATTTCCATCACCTCCATGACTATAATTTTGTAAGAAAGAAAATGATATTTAATTTTTAAATTGAAATTTTGTTTTACAAGAACAGCCCTTTTTTTCTTATTATTCTATTTCTTCTCTTCATAGACCACAATTTCAACAAAATAAAGCTTTTGTTTGATTTACAACCTTTCGTTCTCTCAGACATCATACCTACCTACGTCTGGAAATCAAAATGATGACGGATAATTAGGCTATGTAAGTATATTGTCGAGTATGTTAAGAAGCCTTAGGTGTTTAAATGTTAAGAGAAGTCTTTAAATTTGTCTGTTCAAAACTACGTGTAGATATCTACGTGACTGTGATCAAATACCGGAATTTGAGAGACAAATTCGTATTTCGTTAATATATCCATATTAGATTTTCAGTGTTCTTAATTTATTTGAAATTGGACTTTGAAACTCACGCTCTGAGTAAAGGGTTCATCAAATTTGAGTTACTACAGTGCTTTAGTTCAAAGGGTATTTTCATTTTTGTCTCCTACCTATTTTTAGATATAAGGACTCGTTTGTTGGGTTTGTTTTGTATGTATTGACAATTTGTATCTATATCACAGCAAAAAAGCGCTTTTCTTTCATTTCCATAAGACCGAATGAAAGCGCATTTCACTAGGAATCCGAGTCCTACAATTAACCAAACCGAGTACAGTAATAAGTGTAAAAAAGTGTAAAACAGTAATAATGGGAATCGTAACCGGATCACTGAATCTAAAACCGGTGGTCTAACCAAACCATTACACAAGAGAGAATTTTAATTTAAATCAGAAGCATATTAAGTTTTTTGTTCACACACAAAATAGTAAGTCAGATGAAAGCACAAAGGAAAAGAATGTTTAGAAAATACTAAGAACAAAGAACGGTAAAAACAAAGTAGCGAAGAAAAAGTCTCTCCAGAAAAGAAAACTTTGTCGATGTCTTAAATTTATTACCGTCCGATATTGCCTTTTGAAATGAATTCAATTGAAAATGATTAAAGATTTGTCTGGAGCAGTAAGATTATTTGTAATAGTATCCCTCATTTATTTTGTTAAAAGATTCAAAATCAATAGAATATAAGAGTAATAATTTATTGACTCTTCCAAATGAATCTATCGACTGATTAAGCGTTAACGTAATGTAATATGATATATACGCACTTTGGTAGGGACAGAGCGTGGTTTTATAAAAGGGCGATTCCAGACTGGCGACTTTTCGGCGTATGGTATTATGAGAGACCATTAATCACACACACAGACTACTGTCGTGAATCTATACCTAACACAGGAATATTAGCTTACTCAGTGGGTTAAAAGGATTGATAAATAATACTAATATTAAAGTGTTAATAGCGCTTTCATAATAATCATTTTAAACGGCACTTTGGATGCGTTTTTGTAAGATCACTCATGCCTGGTGTGTGAGGTACCATAGTAGCTGGAGGATATAATCCTAACTAATAATCACAAATGCGAAAGAGAGTTTGTTTGTTGTTTGATACGCTTTCACGCGAATTACGAAGGTCGCAACCGTAAGACTTAAAAGAAACTGAATAGATTTTAAATAAATTTAATTATAAGAAAATTACAACAAATGATTATTAAAACTAAGTATGTTTAGGGTTCTTTTTGTTGGTGATTAAATAATATATACTTTGAGTCCAAACTAATGTCTTTTTATTTAATTATAACTATTGTTTACATGCTACGAGACTGGGGACCGAACGACGACTGGCGCGTGAGCGCCGTCCCGTGTTCCATTACAATGTCAATATGCTGACCGTACATAATGTGTCCCTACATATGTATATGACCCGATCGATGTTGGATATGATGTGTCGGCGATCACGTCTCCGCGGCCGGCGCTAACGCGGTGGCTGCGCGCACGTTTCGCAGCATCGGCATTTCTTTAATCTTGCAATATTGAGATATGGTCCTATTTGCACGTTTTGCAGCATCGAATATTTTTTCAGATTTTGTTATTCGAAATTTAAATGTGTGGGTATGAGCAAACAGGACCACTTCGAGATGCAATTTTGTTCCAGGTCCTTTATTACTAATTTTTTTAAGTATTTTACCGGTAAGCACCGTGCCTTGGTCTCACTTGATGTTAAGTGATGATAAGGCCAATGATGGAAGCGCACTTCACCAGGGATCCTCAACTACTGAGACACTGGCTATGTTATCTCTAGCTGCCGGAACACAACTATGCTACAAACATTGATGTTATGGTGACATATTTAGATAAGATGGTGGTAGCTAGCCAGGCGGACAAACAAGCCCTACCACCAACCAAACCGAGTACAAACGTACCCCCCGCTGGCAATCGTACCCGGTACCTCTGGGTCTAAACCTGTATAATAAAGCAAATATGTTGTCCCCAGGTTCCGAACGTACTTCCGCACGGCCATCCTGTGCCGGTGGCGGGACGCCTTCTGGCGCCGCAAGAGGCCGCTGCCCGATTCGCCGCTGGACGGCGTCTCACAGTCGGGTAGCCGATCCCGATCAGGTTTTTACTCGTTAACGTAATTATTGAAGTGATATCTTTGGTATCATATTCTCTGCTTATCCATTTTGTTTTTGTTAAGGATGTCTACTCGTTTTCCATAACCTGTATGATCATTATATGGAACGTAACGTAAACATCATTGAACGTTTATTCAGCCCCAACTAGTGAAGTTATTTGGAAAGTCGATGTGTTGTTGTGGAAGAATTTTGCCGGCAACGCGTCTGCGATTCTTCTGGTTTTGCGGGTGGGTGTCCATGGGCGGCAGTGATTACTCTCCATCAGGTGACTCGCCTGCTCGTTTGCCTCCTTCTTATATATAAAAAAAAGTTATGTTTCGTTTTACAACATTAAAGCAATTGACCTTTAGCTGACCTAATGGTAAGTGGCAATAAGGGCGAAGATCGCGCACTTGACCCGGAATATTTAATTACAAAGGAGCTGTCTGTCGAACGACGGAATGCCAAAATGCTACGTTGTTGTTATAGCAACGGATTCAGATAAGATGGTGGTAGCTAGCCAGGCGGATTTTAAAGAAGTCCTACCACCGAATACCTCCAACATATCCTCCGCTGGGAAACGACCCAGGGGGGCAATTTTTGAACCGGTGACTATTTATCAGGCTATGATATCGATTACGATTGCTTCTTTTTCTCTTATCCCCTCAAGCGTTGAGCGACCAGCAGGTGGCCGATAACAATTAAATTTCTATTATGTCTGGTATTCGCGCGCTCGAGCTCTTATTCACTGTCACTGGTAAATAATTTTACAAGACTATAAATTCTGGAGCGGTATTATTCTTAATAATTGCAAATTTTGCAAAAAAATATTATATATCAGTGTATTTCATGTTACTTTTCATTTCGAAATAACCAATTCAAAAATCGCTTCCCTGGATCTTGTGGATGAATAATATTCATTTGAAAGATAGTCGTATGTGACGGTTTGTTTGATGGCTAATACTTTTAAGTCTGCCTGGTAAGGCACCACCATATTATTTTAGTCTGTCACCATAACAACAGTCAAATCATTATCATTGTTGTGTTCCGACATTAAGATAACCAGTTCTACTAGTTGTGGGTGTCTGGTGAAGTGCGCTACCACCGTCAGCCTTATCGTCACCTAACATCGGGTAAGATGGAGGCCGAACACTTTACCGCGTTGTGTGAAATTATTATTCAAAAAACTTAGTTGTGAGTTCCTTACTTTAACATTTATGTAAATTATCAGCAAAATGTCCCCGTAATATTCTTTGTTCTTAAACATAATAGTAAATTGTCTAAAAGGCCTACTCTCTATTGAAACACAAAAGCAATAAATCGCTCTTAAAACAAATTTAAGTTTATAGTTGAAATATGTACATATATTTTGTAAGTTAGCGATAGGAACATTATTATTTTTATTTTTAAGTGACAATAATTATTTTCTTAAGTTGTATTATTTACGTTTTGTTTCCATATTTTACTTACTAAACATCAATAAGTTGACGTTTACATAACTATTTCTAGTGGAGATTCTAATCTCATATTGGACAAGTTGCCGATGTCTTTTGATTTTAATTTAACTCTTTACGATGGATACCTTGTACTGAGTAGATGCAGCAAGACGTTCGACAAATTATTGAAACGCAGTCCACTGATTTTTATTTCTTTGAGTTGAGGTATAAGCAATAGTGATTTAATTTAACAAGTAGTAGTAGTTTTTACTGCGCACTGGCAGGGAGTGGAATTCTCTGCCATCGTCTGTGTTCCCAAAAACTTATAACCTGAATGCCTTCAAGGCGAGAGTTAGTAGGCATCTTCTGGGGCAGCTCGCTCCATCGTAGACCTCATCTACGCTCACCATCAGGCGAGATCGAGGTCAAGAGCTGTCTTATAAGGCATAAAAAAAATTAGTATAAAAATTCTATTAAAGACATATAAGAAATAGGTAACCATTATTTGTGTCTCAATTTTAGTACAAAAAATAATCCTTTTTTCATAAAGCGTTTACTTTGGCAGAACGCTCATAGAATTAAAATCAAATACAATGATTATTGTACGGGATTGACGTATGTCAACGATATGTATACCTAAATGACGTTTATGTCAATCCCATACAGTAATCATTCTATTGAATTTCTATTCTATTAGCGTTTTGCCGCTTGTTTAGCCCTTTCAGACCGAGATTGCGACGTCCCTCGGACGGAATCTCGACTTAAAATCGCCGGGCTATAGTTTATAACGAGTCGTCGATTAATATTATGACATGAAATAAAATAAAATAAAAATATTTTATTTCTTTGGAACGCCGCGGGCTTTCAGCTTATTTATTATTTTTTTAATTTTTTTTTTATAGAAAAATAAAAAAAAATAAAAAAATCCGGTCTAACAGAGACAAGCGCAACAATTTGATCGAGGTCAAAGCGCACGACCGTATCAGCTCGGTCTGAAAAGGCTAGGGGGGCTGGAATAGTTAAACAGAGGTAACTCACACAAACTGACATAAGAATACAAAAACAAAATTGCGTTGTTAAAGTTGTAGCCTTAGCTCATTACACCTACTATTGGTCATAAATAAGTAGGCGACAACAAAGTGGATATAGAACGTAATTTTTCTATGCAGTATGAACCTCCGACCCTTTGATTGTATGATGGAAAAACGATTTAATAGTACTCATCCAAATCGTCCTGAGAATACAAAAACAAAATTGCGTTGTTAAAGTAACTTTTAGGCGACAATAAAAAAGATCTAGAACGTAACTGTTCCGCGCAGAGTACGGCTTGATTGACGGTACAACACCTTGATTGTTTGATGGAAAGACGTTACCCAAATGGCAGAGTAGATTAATGAATCAATAGTCACATACGAAACGTGAATAGGAATACTAAGAATCATTGTGAACTTCACCGAATACGTAATTAACGTTTCCTAATCCTTAGGATCTAGAATAAGGTTCTGTATTCAGGGCTCTTTGTGTAAGGAGAGCTTAATACGAAAGGCAGGCAGTACCAAATGAATGGATGTGACAAATCTGTGTTAGGCCAGAGTAGAGTTACTTGAGCACGTTCGACGTTGTCTTTAAAGATAATTAGTATACATCATTAGTTAGATGAACGGCCGGACTCTAGCATTGATATAGTTTGTAAAAGAGTACTATTTAGGCCTAGCATAAGGCTGAGTCTATACAAATAAAAACGGGCTTTTTTGCTAACATTATCAATGTGAGGGCGAAAGGAAAGGCCTTTGTCAAGCGTCACGCCTGAGTATTTAACTATACGCTGCCAAGGGATCGCGGTCCCTAACATACGTAGTGAGCGGGTTCCGTAAGGGACTGATCTGGACCAACGCTTTACATCGCTTTACACTTTTGTCTCAGTTCACTTCGCCTCGCGCCACTTTCGGAACCTGGCTTCTAACTTATTGCACGCGGGCTGTTATTTATTATTAATGGCGTTCAAGTCGCGCCCGCTACGGTACAACGCAGTGTCGTCGGTGAAGAGCGAGAGCTCTGTTCCGCGCGTCGGAATGGAGATGTCATTGTTGTACGACGTGTAACAGCAATGGGGAAAGGGCACTACCTTGCGGAACCCCGGCCTTTATCGGACGAGGGGAGGAGAGAGATTACTACGTGTCGGAAACGAAAGGTACGATTTGTAAGATAGGATCTAATCAGACGGATTAGTCTATCGGGTATGTCTAATTGGTAAAGCTTGTACCCGTCGTGCCAGACCTTATCGAAGGCCTTGAGGCAAAGAGGTACGCGGCGGCAGAAGAAAAATTTATCTCTTATAGCGTTGTCCTATCGATCAACGCTAAAACCGTCACCACTAGACAGGCCTATGTGCACACTAGGATCGGGTCCTCCGGTTTTTCTAAGGCCTGATGGGCCTTAGGTAGCACACCGGGTCCGCGCTTGAAGCGACTGGCTTCGTTCGCACCTCTCGGTATCCAACAGTCCAAACGCGAGCGAAACTCTTGTAATTAACTACTACACTTTACGTGTAGCAACCACCAAGCAATCGCTACGAGCGACAATAAACAATTGTCACTATGACGTACCTCACAGTCGTAGACATAGTTGTTCGGTGCAGAGAGAGAGCGCGACACACGGTGGTGTGCGGCGAGCGTCGGAACGGGAATGATCTAAGTGCGTTGTGAAAGGTTCTTATAATGTAACATGTAGTTTATATCGGAACCGTATTATTATTTTCTCCTTTAAAAGCTTTATTTTTCAAAATTTTTGTGAATGTGGAATGTAAATTATTAATAAGAATTATTTTAAATTAGTTTAAAGGCAATTAATTATTTAAAAGGCATTAGTTGAATAGTAATAAGCCTTAAATACAATGTTCGAAAAAAATCCTTACGCAAGCAAATTGTTCAACCTCTATCGTCACGGCCATTTTGTCGAAACGCGCCGCAAGAGTCGCACCATTTACGGCGAAAATGAAAAAAAAAGTGTCGCCGCGCGTCCTTGAATTGCCTATATCTTAGGAATTATGTATTGTTTACATGTAAAACTTATGTCGTCGGAATTGTAATTAACTAAGCTAAAAACTTATTAATAAACATGTACAGTTTTACCTTTATTAAATTAATAATTAAAAGGTGAAAGTAGGTTAAAAAAGGCAAAAAAGTATGCTAAAAGAAGATTCTGAATATAGACTTCCTGAGATATGATAATTCTGCCTCTTAATATTATGGATAGGTATCAAATTTATGCATAAATATGATTCTGAATGTAAGTCGTCTGCGATGATAGTTTTGCCTCTTAATTATTATGGATATTAAATGTATGTCTAAAGATGATTCTGACTTATAAAATTATGGGTTTTAAATGTATGACTAATAAGTGTGTACCAAATGATTTTCTGCGAAATGAAGTTTATGCTTTCCGCTGTTATGCATAATAAATTATGACATAAATTGTTCTGCGATAAAGGGTAGACCCATATAGCACAGGTCCGTACTCACTCGCTCTCACCCACCTTAGTACTCACCTTAGTCACCTTAGTAATAAGCAATTTTAACATTATATTCTGAAAAAAATGCATCATTTTATAACTATAAAATAAATGCATTAAATACTCATTAGAAGACATATGACATATCAAAATTGCACAATATCTCACATATCTATATATTAATACGTGAAGCGAAATCTTTGGATCCTTTTTAAGCAAATTGCGCGGACGGAGGTATATGAAATTTCGCACACTCATAATAGTTTATATAGAGAAAGAGTGCAGAATGCTAATACTTTTTTTTAAATTATGCATAAAAATACATTAAATTAAACAAACATTGTTCCATACATTTTTCAAAAATTTCAAAAATGGAAGAGAAGCGGCCGGAATCTGCCAATGCCAATCCAAACCCACGTTCTATCCTTTTAATTTTTTATTGTTTAGGATACAATCCGTGCAGCCTTAATATAAAAATTACGGTAGAATTTCTACCACTGGGCGACCACTAGTAATAATAATATGTTATGTTCATAATATCGATTTTAAATTTACAAAATGGCGCGCGCTTGCACGCTTTCCCGACTTCCTGTTACACTGTAACACATACTTCCGTCCCATTTTACGAAATCACTTCCACTAATTGCATAGATAGAAAGCAAGCGGAAAGATGTTACATATCAAAAATGTGTCTGCGGGCTTTTCCCCTCCTCTCGACTCGGTCAACCCGAACTGTGATCCTGGCCTTAGCGCTTCTCCGCGCCTTCGGGATTACCGCTCTCGTCATTCGATTCGAACGCTTCGGAGAATCCAATAAGGGACGGAGACACGCTTGCATGCTGCCACTAGCCTCTTGAAAGTCTCAGGGGATTGTTCGGACTCTACGAATTCTGAACATTAAGTTTTTTTGCCACCCATAAACCCGGTTACGAATGGAAATGTCAAAGGCGAACTTCGAATCCGTTAAAAATACAAAAACAATAGCAAAGCTTTAATTACCGTTGCAAGCAAAGGAAACAAGTGCACAATAGCTCTCCACTGCTCCGTGTCCTTCTGGTTCGGACAAAGAGGAATTAATATGGTTTCTATTAGGTCGCAGTAAACAATTGGATCGATGACGGGTGGAAGGCTGTATCGGCGTACTAACTCAGCGGAAAAGAAAAAACATACCAACTGTTATTCTATTGTTTCATCTAACGAATACTTTGTAACGTTTCTCTTTCGTTTCGTTTGTTTCTCGTGACTATAGGGTCTCATGTTTTGTTAGTTTGACGTGGTTTGACGTAGATATAATGGCCTTCTTGGCAGGAAAGCGAAGAGTCGTATTTGCTATTTTTTGTTTTATTTCCTAAAAGTTTGCGCTATACCGAATTAAAGTGAAAGCCGATTAAAAAAGTTAATAACAGTGGATTATTAAGTTTAAATTGTTCGTGAACGTGCGTTAATGTTGACAAATGATGCAAAATAGTGCAATGTCACTTTTTAAATTGTCTCTAGAAATAAGCGTGAGGTCGCTGTAAAGTTTTGCAACCTTACCGTTTTGAAGATTGTGGAATTATCATTAATCATATTTTAGGTACTTACTATTCATCGATTATCACGCGTTTATCAAACAAATAATGTTTTATTAAGGACCGATTTGGCTGAACGGGGTGATTCAAAATGCTTTGATTTAAACAAAAGAGTTTCAATACAATTACGTTATTGCTACTAGTAAACTAGAAATCCGTATTCAACTGTACCGAAATATCAGATAATACTCAATGAATAAAAACAATCAATCTCATTAATAATTACTTAGTTGTTGTGACTACAAAAATTGTAACGTCTTGAGTAGACGCATGTAGCTGTCCGTCCTCAAATATCGTTACGTGTCACTTAAGTACTATACCGTATAAAATATTAATACTCTTATACAGCTTTGGCCTAGATGTAAGCCTGAAGGAAGACACATTAAGCTTCGTCCCTGTTTCAATCGTAACTTAGAGTCATTAACGGCAATTCATGAGTATAGGAATCGCCTGTTCGCTGTAACACAAAATAAATACGTACAGAAGCGCGGCTCTGGCTGATGGCGAATAGAAAGATTTTTTTTATTACGCTTGTTCGTAGCGCTAGCGTTCTTTTACCTACAATGTTGTGATTTGTTAGGATTAAGAATTTGAAACAAAAGCAATAATGTCAGCTTTGTTTCCATTTATTGTCGTGTTTAAATATTTAACACCTCGGTGCGCGATTCACGATACGCGAAGGTCTGGGTTAAATTGTCATTTTTGATGTGTGTCATCTTTCCGCTCGCTTTCTATTTAAGCGATTTGTGGAAGTGATTTCGTGAAAAGGGACGGAAGTATGTGTAACAGTGTAACAAGTGTGTAACTGAAAGTCGGGGAAGCTTGTGGGAATGATTTCGTGAAATGTGTAGTAACAGTGAGTTACACTGTTACACATTTCACGAAATCACGTGCAACAGGAAGTTGGGAAAGCGCGCAAGCGCGTACCATTTGTAAATTTAAAATCGATGTTATGAACTTGACAATTATTATTATATGTGACATATTGTGTCATTTTGATATGTCAAATGATTTCTAATGAGTATTTACTGCATTTATTTTATAGTTATAAACCCTGACCCATTTTTTGCAGAATATAATGCTAAAATTGCTTATTACTAAGGTGAGATGTCAAATGTTACACCTCATATGCAACTACTGTAAGGCTCGCTAGTTTTTTTTTTGAGAGAGTTCGTTGATTTCCACAGTGTATTTTCAGCTTTACCGGGCTTTATTTGGGCGAGAAACTTAAAGGGTTCCTCGAGCCGTGTGAATCGAAACACCGTCAGAGGTATTCTAGAGGGAACGGCAGCACGTACTGGTGCATGTCCCTGTGCCCTACTAGATTCTCCGAAGGGTTCGGATCGGGCCAGGAGCGGAACAGCCCGAGGGTGCTTCTAATTTTAAGACTAGGACCTCAGCTCGGGTTGACCGGGTCGTGGGGGTGGAGAGAAGCGCCCAGGTACATGTCTGTACCCGGTATAGAGCGCGTGTGAACCGGGTCGTCGTAACCTTGTTCTACGAGTATGGTGTCTGGGCCTAAACTAGTGTGCATGTTGTATTCTGTAAATGTGTAGTGGCATTTAGAGGATCGGGCGGAATCCCAGGTCGGACAAAGTGTGTTACAGATTTTTCGATGCATAGTCCGGATTTATGATCACCAACCGGCATTTAGCAATCGTAGTGATTAAGTCATTATCCATCATTGTAGTGATGACTTAATTTAAAGTTTAAGGCCTTTGCGCAACAATGGGACAGTCAAAGGCTATTATTTACTTTACATAAATACGCAGCAGATTTTATTTGAATGTCGTCGATTTATTGTAACAAAGTGTGCGTGACGGCCCAGTTGACTCACGCACGACTGGCGTTGTCTCGCTTCTGTCTAGAATAGTTAAGATTACCGTACGAAACTCAAAATTCAAAATTAATTTTTTTTATTCAAGATGAACTTTTACAAGTGTTTTTTGAACGTTGAATACTACGTCAATGAATTTTGTACATGCTTCTATATCGCTCGTTTCTATAGAGTTGACCTTCTGTACCTATTTATACTGCGGCTGTAATGTACTCCTTTGGCACAACTGATAAATGAAAGACAAATGGCAATAATAAAGATCGTGGCAGTAGTCCATTAAATAAGAAGCTAACTCATTAAATAAGAAGAAAACTCGCTAAGTAATGTGATATCGAATAACCAATAGTTACAGCCAAAAGTCTGGTTGTAGCAGTTAAGGCGCTCCGTAGTCAAAATTACTTTGATCTCCGTGTTGCCCAAATCCAGTTGCAAGTTTCGTTGATCAACAACAGTTTTCTGTTGCTGTAACTGGAAACTGTTAAATTAAGCTAGTTTCCCCAACGAGCAAATACTGAATGTTGACAATGAATATGCAAAAAATATTTAAAATTCCGCTGTTAATAAAATGTTGCTGCAACGGGCAACGAATTTACCAAAAGCCTTTTAAAAATGATATTTTTTTCAACTAGGTTGATAGTTTTTTATTCGACTAAATTTGCTTTGTTCTATTCTATTATATTATTATGCTATTCTGTCTGCAGAGCGCTTATAAAATGTAACAAAAACATTGAAACCACCTCATAGTCTCGTAGCCTCGTAGCGTCATAGCTTCGTAGCGTCGTAGCTTCGTAGCTTCGTAGCCTCGCGCCTCGTAGACTAGTGGTGGTGGTTCGATGTAATGACTACGCTCCACCTTAAGGAAGAAGCGGAGTTCAGCAAAATCATTGTAAATCACTGCAAAGACAGCTAATTAAGCAGGATTGTGTCTCACTAGCTTTTGAGTTTGATGCCAGTTTAGTTATTGTTTTGGCTTGGATGAGGGAAGGCCTTGTTCTTCTTAGAATAAGGCTTTAAATCACTACCATCTTTAATTTGTTATTTCTGCTTAACTGAGTAGATCGAATTGCAGTTTTGCTCTTCTTGAACTACAAAACTGCTCCTAGCTACCTACTAAAAAGCTCTTAATGGGACTGCACCCTAAGAATGAGAAACCATTTTCATTGGAATAAAAAATGGTAAGACAGCCCACGAAGGCTTCATAAAGTGATCCCTGCGGAGAAAAAGTCTGATACACGATCCAGTCGTAAATTTTCGTAACTCGTTAGCAGAGGAGCGCTTTATAGCATAGCATTATTTTGAACTGCTTATCGATGTCGCACAGAGATCTTTTAAATATGTAATTTGTAAAGGAAAAACTTTTTTGCTTTACATAAAGTAACATGTAATTTTTTGGCGGGAAAGTGACGTTTGTGTTTTGTTTATACTAATAATTAAAGCAAAACTGAAGAGTTTGTGTCTAATACTAAAACGAGCAATTTTTGTATATATATATAAATATATATATAATCTGAATTTCGGTAACGGTTTCAACGATTTTCATGAAATTAGTATGCAGGGGGTTTCGGGAGCGATAAATCGATCTAGCTAAGTTTCATTTTTAGAAAACATTATAAAAAAAATAACGAGCAAAGCTCGGTCATCCAGGTACTTTTGTTTGTACGCGCTAACCTCTAGAACTACCAATTGGATTTAAAAATATCTTTTTGCATTTGATAGCACAATTTTTGTAGAAGGCTATATAGGCTATTTAACATCACGCTATGACCCTTAAAAAAGTCAGAAACAACGCTAAGCGAATACGAAGTACTAGCGCTTTCGGGCGACGCGATGTGACGCGGTGAGTCAGGAAACAGCTAGTCGAATATAAAACCTTTATGACGGTTTAGTGACCGTGCATGAATGTTGGCAATGGAAACAAAATAGTGCAACATCACATCCTTCCAAATTCTCTTAAGGGGGTGCAGCGCGCACGCAAAACTACGAGTTTCAAGTTTCTTTATGATAGCGAGCGAGCGGCGCGTGGCAGTGGTGTGACAACGGGGCACGACTAGGAATACGCACGCACACTAATATCTGTATAGAGTAGGCTGGTGATTTAATAAGAGCAATGTTTACTTTCGTAAAATCATAGGCGTTTGGGTAAAAAATAATAAAAGTCTTCATATTTTTATATTCATATTTTTTAATTGAAAACTAAGACAACAGCGACCTGCGAAATATTAATACAAACATTTTGATGTCGGATCATTGTTTCATTTGTGCTATATTTACAAAGTTTCTGAAGAAATAAGTTTTTATATATCATTACTTTTACGTATTGTTTATGCAGTTTCTGGGTATTTGTTTCAAATTCCAAGACAACCATGACCTTGTGAAAGGATCAAGCTAACCTACACTAGTCCTTTTAATGTATATGACCTATTCAGCTCCTAGCACCAGTGACTTAAAACCACGTAAATTTTCGAAATTCCGCGCTGCACCCCCTTAAGGCAAGGCACACTAGCGACGCTAATGGATTTAATTTGACAACTGCTAAACTGGATTTATTTTCAAGCATTGCGGACCTTCCGACACTAGGCAAACATCTATTATTTAATAATTGTACACTACTTATAGGTTTGTTTTTGTATTCATTCGCTAACACCAACAGTGGCCATTGTTTGTGAATAAATGCGATAGCCCGTTTTGTCAATAAACCACGCAACAAAAAGTAGTGCACAATTATTAAATAAATACTATGGATGCTTTCCTGTTATCGGATGGTACGCAATGTTTAAAAAAAGATCCGGTCCGTTAATAATTGTCAAATTATCAATTGGTGGCGCTAGTGTGCCTTACCCTTCGCCTTAAGAAGTCTGCGTGCGATCTCAGTAAAGTCCTTGTACACAGGCCTGTACATCGGACTATCACAAACTGTCTTTCCTCAATAGACTTTGAATTTTATTAATATGATTTGAAGGTTGAATATTTATTGAAGAAATTTGTCAGTTTTGGATAGGTTGATGTGAGGCGTCTGTACATTGTTACTGATACTCAAGGGGTTTGGGAAAACATAATTATATCATTAAACATTTACTCACATTATCAACTACTGATAATCCGTCGTCTGCCGTGAATACAGACACCATAGTATTTCAATTGTTTGGTGGCGCTGATCAGCGATTGCACATGTCAAAGGTTAAACAAAGATAATATTTTACAATATCTCTCTACCTGACATCGGCTAAATAAGAAAAACGAATCAATCATCATCATCATTAATCAAAAAAGAAAGAAATAACGTGTGATCACTACGTCACATACTAATATATATGTAACACATCATTCGTCTCGAACGCTTCGAACATTCTAATAAGTTACGGAGACACGCTAGCATTATGCCAACCCTATTAAAACCCTCGGGAGTGTTTGGTTGAGACAACTTTTAAAATAAGTTCGGCTATAGCGCCTGGGCTAGTTCAATTTTAAAACCACAAAGACGGCACGTCTTCCACTGGATTGTGAATAAACCTTTTTAATCTTTCATGATTACGCAATGCGACTTATGTTAACTTTGTAAAAATATGACTTTTTATATTTCTCTATGGATAAGCACTTGACCATCTAGCCTGATGGTTAGTGATGATAAGACCGAAGGCAGAAGCGCACTTCAATAGTAATTCTAAACTACTGAACTGGCTTTTTACCATTTACTTTCGGAACACAACAATGCTACTTACGTAGATGTTATGACGACATATTTTGATGGTGGTTGCCAGCCAAGCGGACTTAAAACGAGCCCTACCACCTACAAAACTGAAACGAACGCGGGATCTCTGAGTCTAGGCCGATAGTCATTCTTTTGGACTACTTATGTGGTTAAAAATTAAGAACCAATAAAAGAAACCTCTTGTTACAGTGTAGGTTATAAAATAATTTACGGTGTAGGATATAAATTTTATTTCACAAATTTCACATTGGCTTACCCGACTCTATAGGTAATTACCTATAGAGTCGGGTACACAACAAATATTATTTAAAATGTCGACATCATTCGATAGAATTTATTAATAATGTTATTAATCATATTAAAATTATTTATAACTAGCGGCCCGCCCCAGCTTCTAATTTTTAAACATTTCTATTTTTTTTAAATATATCCTATGCTTTCCTCTTTATAATATTAGTATAGATTGAAACAAAATAAATGTAGCGAGAAAAGTTCTTTGTATGATTACTGTGATGCATCCGCTTTTGTGAAATTTCATTAAACAGCTACACAATAATTACGTTTGAATTGATAATATTAAATTAAACAAAACTTTTAACATACAACTAAAACAAATAGTCAAGTATGTTTAATTAATTTGTGTCGTAACTATTTATACTTTGTTTGTTTCTTTTGTGCACACTTATTCTGGCTTTCTTTGTGTCTTCTCCTTCTACGGGCCTGCTGGAAGAAATTTCAATGTGAAATAAGCAGCGCCCTTGTACTTGTCTGTTCTTACTATGTTCTCCCTTCTTATTCGTTTGTGTGTACATAAATTATAAATAAATAAATAATCGCAAAATATTGAAGTACTAATAACATCAAGGCACAGTATCCAAAATATTAACTTTTTAGATTTGACTTTCACACGTATTTCTGTAACCAAACAAAGAAATTAACGAGGATCAATGCATGTATTATTAGTACAGGTATCATAGGTATACTTGTTTTATCATCATCATCATCATTAGCTCATTTAATGTCCCCACTGCTGGGGCACGAGCCTTCCCTATGGATGGATAGGGAGAACGGGCCATAAACCACCACGCGGGCCCAGTGCGGGTTGGCGGTTGTTAACGACTGCTAATGCAGCCGGGACCAACGGCTTTACGTGCCTTCCGAAGCACGGAGTTGCTTGTTGTTGTTACTTGTTTTATACCTAAGATTTATTGACCAAGTAATAACGAGCTAATAATTACGAATAATTTTGGCCGTGATAACAAGCTGACTGCTTTACCGTCACAATATTAATCAAAGTTACTACAAGTATTACTGTATGTTGTGTGTGGCATAATCACAAGCTGACATGTTCAGTTTACGGCTTGGCGTCGACTATCGGGACAACCTATACATTATACTTATATCCATACCTGCGCGTCTGTATTTATTTCCTTGTGTTTGTTACGTGTAGCGTTCTATATACTTTCTTCTGAAGTGCGTTAAGCCGGTTAAGTTGGTCTCAGCTGCTATCAGGAGATAATAGACACAAAACAAACCAGCCAGAGGGCTGAAAAGGCGGCCCGAAAACTCTGTTATCAGATGTGTGATAAGGCCTTGTACTAGAAGACAGCGGTAGCGACGAGCGGCGCGACGAATATAGGCCGTTTTCTTACGGTTTTGACCACTCATGCCTCTATTAACATGTTAGTCTGTCGTCATGACAGCTAAGTATAAGTGACAGATGGTTGAAGCAATCAGGGTGGGACATGATTTTATAAAGATATTTACTGTTTCAACTTAAAATATGACAATAATTTTTTTTCTGTAGCACTGCTTATTTCTTCACAATAATTTTTCAAAGATTCGTAAATATCACTACGCGGTGTTGTTTTCCGTAAAGACAAAATGCGCCTGGCGTGACGTAGCGTCGTTCGCATCAAAATTTTGGCTACTGACGTTATTGGAGCTTTTGGCGGGCGGCGCAATTAGACATGACAGGACAAAGATGACGTTACAAATTCATGCGGTCATTTTTTTTGTGCCATGAGTCACAAAAGTTTTTCGCTATTACGCGTTTGTATTGTTTTAAAATAGCCGATTCGAGGCTCAACATTTATTCGCTGTCATTTGGACTATGAGAAAAAATTTAAAATTTGACAGATGAGACATGATTGTAGACGTTTTAAAATGGTAAATTAAAATGCCTCCGCCTGTCGCGTCGCTACCGCTGTCACTCAGTATGCAGCCACATGGCCTATATTCAAAGGTATTGCCACTCCATCGCTTCACTACATCCCTCCAAATTTAATCAAATAACTACTTGGATTGCGTGGCGTCGTCCGGGCGTTGGATTTTCAAACATTCCAATATCCATCTCTAATTTATAGTGATGGAAAGGCGAGGCACAAAAGAGTGCCCTTGAATGAGGACTTTTGTAGCGTCCGTTGCATCAAGTAGGCGCACGCGTCGTTCCTGTTCCGTGTAAATTCATAGAGCAGCGCTGCGTGAGGCGGGTCGCCCACGCCGTGCGCCCTATTAAAGGTTAGTCCGTCTAGTTATACTGTTAGTTATACAATATTACAGAATGGAAGAAAAAAGTCTTATTTGTTATACTGCTCAATATAACTTATTGGATTCGAAAAAAATAATAGAGGTTTGTCCATGTAGATAGTTATACCTAATTTATAATGTTTCGTTTTCTGTTACCCATTTTAAATTTATTTTTAAATTTATTTATATATATATTTTTTTATATATTTTTTTTTATTTAATTTTTTAATTTTTTATACTAATCTATACTTGCTTGTTAGTAGAGTTCAAAAAATAAATTTAAAATTGGTTTTTACCCATAACAACGAAAACAAAACAATAAATTAATTAGGTATAACTACATGGACAAACCTCTATTATTTTTTTCGAATCCAGTAGTTATATTGAGCAGTATAACAAATAAGACTTTTTTCGTCCATTCTGTTATAAAGTATAACTAATAGTATAACTAGATGGACTAACCCCCTATTAACGCAGCGGACGCCCGGCGAAACAGTCGTAAAAAATCTTACATACTACGTCATGCGTCACCATCATGCATCATTATCATCATGACATCTAACAGTATAATTATAATCCTTTTGAAGTATACGGCTCTACAGGTATCGAGGAACACAAAGACTCAAGAGGAAATGCAGCAGTCGAATGGCCGCACTCGTCATTTCGGACTCCGGCCGACCTCCGATCGCAGAGACTGGCTTTGCTTGCTAGCTGCCCGAAATGCCCCCACTGCACGTACTACGATAGTGAGAACTTCAGAGTGCCTAGTACGTATTGTCTATTCGGCTGTACTCTTAGCATATAATTACTAGGCTTTGTAAGGTTCGAAGCAGTAGTTACAACTTTAAAAGGATACCTAGGTATCGCTGCATCAATCTTAAGGTGCTGCCACACTGCTGTTTAAAAAGGTTTACAAACGTTAGTAAACATTTGTTAAGAAACATACGATCACAATGTGAGAAAATGTTTTCATGTTAGGTAATGTTAATAAACATTTCTAAACAAATGTAACAAAATAGAACATTTCTTATCATTTGTTTGTAAACATATATCCAGGCTACAGCAGGGTAAGCGGAGTGAGGAGCCCGGCGTTTTTCTTTTTTTTAAACAAAATATAAAAGCTAATCCAATGAGAAAATCTTCTTCCATTTTCGTGTAGTCGCCTCGGAACGTAAATCCAAACTGCGAGCAAGCCGATTTTTCAAATGTTATAAATGTTTGTAAACATTTTCCATCGGTGTAGGAGCACTTAAAACATTTAACAATTTACTACAGAATGTAACAATTCCTAACATTTGTTAGTAAATGTATTAGTGTTAGAAAACGTTTGTAAACATTTTTAAAAAGCAGTGTGGCAGCACCTTTATACAAATTGTAGATAACAGCGTAAACTAGACTTTGTGAGGTATCGAAGCAGTTAAATACAGTCATGAGCATCACATCTAAATAATGTACCTCTTAATACAATGGAGAAAGAGTCGAAACTACTCTAAAAGTGTGAACAACTCAATGCTCGAGACTATACAACATTAAATTCTTACATAAATACGTCACTAGATGGCGTTGCTTTATTATAAATATACAAATAGTATTATGCTTAACTCGTTCAAATATCTAAAACCACACTCAGGGTGTCAAGTGCGAGTTATGTCATTCGATCACGTTAACGCAGTGGTTGCCAACCTTTCCCCGACCACGGACCATTTTCCTAATGTTTTGTTAGCAGGGACCACATAAACTGTATCTACTTAAAAAGAAAGTTTAATCTTCATTCAAAACTTTAAAAGTATTTGTAGCGTAAGTTCAGTAGTGACAGTTTATCTTTACACACTTTATGCTAACAAAAATGCTAATGCAAAACATTCAACGCGTAGTGATTCTACTGTATTAACGCCATAAACATATTGGGACCACCCTGGGACCTAGGAATTAGCAAATAGGTAGCGTAGGTGACAGTGCAGGAATTCATTGTACCTACTGCCTTTTTAAAAATTGTTCAGTGGATTTAATAATGTTTTGTCCCGTGGACCATTACTGATGCTCTCACGGACCATTTGTGGTCCGCGGACCACCAGTTGGGAAGTATTGCGTTAACGAAAACGAGATTACGCTAAAACTCGCACTATGCACCTTAAACACAGTTATAATGTGAGGAGTAGATTTCGTTTGATTTGCCAATTGGCCAGTCAGTTAGCAATGAAAGTTGCTTGAAACTTTTGTACTCTGTCAAAGCAAACAAAGATTTATGAAAGTCCCTGTCAATTTCCTGTAAAGTTACCATGACATGCTACTGAAATATTCAGATAATAATATATCAGATATATATCTTTTCTTTTCTGGCTATTAGTTTAGCCACATTAGTTTTTGTTACCAATCTTCATAGTTGTTTTTGTCATACAACACACAGTGATTGTTACGATTAGGAAATCACAGTATCTTTTTGTCATATTTTATCTTTATTTAATAAATAAGACTTGAAAAATAAAGATATTTATTGCTTTATGACTGCTCGTGATCACTGCCTGTGCAAGTCAAGTGCTGTCGGGTATAAAAAGTATACTTACCTAGGAAAGGTGTTCCTAGGATACCTATAATATGGACTAATAAAGCCCAAACTAAATATAACATCTTTATTTAAAATGGAACGAATGTATATTATTGGATCTATTTTTACGTGTAATATTAAATATTCATGGCGAAGATTATAAATCTTAGTATAATGACATGGTAATAATTCTCGTGGGCGCTAACTTATCAGCAAGCTGTCAGTTAAGTCTGCAACAGAAAATCTGCATAATAATAATAGTTTAAAGTCGACACGAAATATGAATGTTTAACTATTCAATTGTGTCTAGACTCGTTGAATTGAAGCAATTATTTTTCAACGTTCACCATCTAAGTTTAATTAATTTCAATGTTTTGCTTGCACATGTAAAGGACCGACAGCCGGCAAATTTCGGCAGCCGGTGCCACAACTTCATGAAATACATTAAGTTTAATATACACGAGACAGGATACTGTTAAGACACCCTTATCGTTTTACCGACATATATGAACACCACCGTGACTTCCTTATATGCTTGCAGAATATAAATTTTTCCTCTTTCTTTATTGAGGCGAAGGGTAAGGCACACTAGCGCCACCAATTGATAATTTGACAATTACTAACGGACCGGATCTTTTTTTAAACATTGCGTATCGTCCGATAACAGGAAAGCATCCATAGTATTTATTTAATAATTGTACACTAGTTTTTGTTGCGTGGTTTATTCACAAAACGGGCTATCGCATTTATTCACAAACAATGGCCACTTCTGGTGTTAGCGAATGAATACAAAAACAAACCTAAAAGTAGTGCACAATTATTAAATAATAGATGTTTGCCTAGTGTCGGAAGGTCCGCAATGTTTAAAAAAAATCCAGTTTAGCAGTTATCAAATTAAATCCATTAGCGGCGCTAGTGTGCCTTACCCTTCGCCTTAAGGTGGGTCCATTTTAAGTAACATGTTATATAACTTATATACAATATGACATATTACAAAGCTAAAGTATAAGATTGTTTTATTGATACTTATCGTTTACACTAATAAAACATGCTAGATAACTATATATAAGGTCACTTTTTATGAACTGCAAATATTTTGACAAAACATCTAATTATATCAGAGAAATAAGGCCCTAGCATTAAAAAAAAATTCAGGCTAGTTTTTTTTTAAATATTTTTCCTGACACAAAAATTGTAGTATTTTTAAGAGCGGCCTCTCTGTCGGTTTTTTTTGAATGAAACTACTAGGGGCACGTATAAGCGGTGAAGGCATTGCGGCCTCTCTGTTTCGGCTCCTTTGAATTGAAACTACCGAAAGTGCTTTATTTTTCTTTTTAATCGAAATGTCTTTTGGCGTTTTTCTTGAAAAGTAGCATATAAAAATTTAAGGTTTTTTTTATAAAAATAGTTTATATAAACTAAATTTTCAACAACATATATATGTTGTTGAATTTATCCTCAAAATATTTGCAGTTGATAAAATGTGACCCTATATAGCATGTCTCGTCATAATAATTACAGTCTGGACGCACCTTTAGAGGGCCAATTTGAATAGGTTGCGAAGTGACTAACATTTCATATAAGTTCTCACGATAGTATTGTGGATTACTGAGAAACTAAATGTGACAAATATAGTTTAGTTACATTTTTCAAATATATTAGTTACGCGTGTCGTGTTCTTAAATTAATTATTTTTGTTGACAGTTTTGTTGAAAAAGATTACAAGATAATATATTTGTCCTTGAAAATGTATTTCTCCAGAAGTCCACCTTTTGTGACCATTGTCTGTCTTACTTAAATGAAAAATGTTGCTTTGGTCAAAACGTATTACAATTACATCGGAGAGATGTTTTTTTTGATATGATGGGATCAAAACTCAGATATTTGATTAATTTCAAACCAATAATAACTGATTTTTTTTTGTTGCAGCGTACATACACGGACGCAAAGTGTAAGAACAACATCTAGGTGAATTCATTGTTATTTCACAAGTGTAATATGATGTATGAGAATCTGTTCTTATCTCTATAAGTGACTGACTCTTCGTATGACGATAGTGTTATTAAATAGCAGAGTCGACAAACATCTTAGGAACGGCGCTAAGCGCAGTGGCAGCTCTATACATATGTAGCCAAAGAAATAGTGCATACAATTATATACATCTTTTAAATTCAGAGTAGTGAAGTAAACATATAAGTTACTTATAAATACTTATATTACAGAAGGTATATATAAAAATGTGTTCGATGGTTCGAGGATCAACGCACTCGAAATGATTAGACCGCTCACTGAAAAATCTTTATGTGTGAAACTTTACATAAAATAAAATAAAAGGTATTTGAAATATCTTCAAAATTCCAAGACATATTAAACCAGTGTCCGTCAAAGTAAACATTGTAAATAAATTTAATATACTTAAATTAATTACTAATAAGATTTTTTATGTTTAAGAATAACATATTGACAAATCCGGAAATCAGGATATTGTTAGCAGGTAATTATTATAAAATATTGATACTATTGTGATTCAATTAGTTCTAAATTATCTTGGTCGAATGTCTGTAAAACTCAAAAAAATTAATATCACTATTGTTAATATTTGTAAAAATCTGTATTGATTTCTACTAAGTGACTTTATTGCTGATTAAATTACCTAAACATTATTAATAGAATTAAATAAAGGAATTTCGGTAACACTTACCGAAATTACATAAAATAAAGAAAACAGTGCAAGAAGATCAAGTATGTTAGATAATAAACGATCAGGCATTTCTTACTCGATATTGTCTCATATGAGTACACGGAACAGTTAACCCAAGTTAAAGCCTTCAAAAGAGCCTTCGAGTTTTCCGTTCTCGATAACTGACTCGTACGGCCCGGAGAATCTAATAAATTATGCAGACACGGTCACGTGATACCTTCCCTAGAAAACCTTCGTGGTTTGATGGATTACAGCAAATTGAGGAAGTACTAATTTTCTCGAGAACAACAATATATTATTTATGGTATAATGAAAATACATATTTTAAAATGATCACCTCGTGTTTATATTATCCTGAGACGTTTCAAACCTTTTCCAGGCTCGTTAGTTACGTGGTCATACGTCATACGTAATGAGAGCTTAAAAAAAATGAGATGACCAACACCTTAGTCTTGCTGCTACCACGGACCCTGTGAAGGGTTCAAAACGTCCGGGGTTATTAATTCTGTAAAAATTAAGCGCGTGGAAGTTTGTTAAAAGTGTTTTAATAATATTTAAGATATACATTGACAATATTGACCAAGAATAACAATAGCACAA
This sequence comes from Eudonia mercurella, assembly GCA_963082485.1. Taxonomy (NCBI): domain Eukaryota; kingdom Metazoa; phylum Arthropoda; class Insecta; order Lepidoptera; family Crambidae; genus Eudonia; species Eudonia mercurella. The sequence continues at coordinate 16,773,249 of OY720028.1, forward strand.
CATTAAACACTACAACACTATGTGCTGGAGCTTTCAAATAGCTAACTATGCATAGCTTTTACCTTCCAAGAACACCCCCCACTAATTAACAAAGTTGCTCCAAAAAGCTTACACAGTCAATTCTGCAGTCTTGTGGTTAGCACGGACCTTAGACCTAAACGTCCCGTCTTATTATTAGCGTGAGACATTGTCATCACAGATGAAATTAGTTCCTTTCTCTTTCCTACTATATCCGAGACAGAATAACAGCATATCTAGAAAGACCATTGGACAATTCACATTATTTCCCTACTATGATTACAGCTATTGTAAATGTCAATACGAAATTTGAATTATAAATAGTATTGTTACGTAATTTCATTTATTATTAACATATTTACATACAAAAGTAATTATTAAAAGAACAATGAACCTAAAACTAAAAACCTTAAAAAATATAATACAATAACTAAAATAAATTATTAAAAGGAGTCTTTAATAGGCAAGGTTCCGAAGATACTGGCAATTTGAATACCTACATTTATATTGAATATGAATCTCAATAATAAATAACTATTCTCAGTAGATATAAGGAATTGTTAAGGATCTACAAGGTTATCAGAATAAGAACTGATGTAAGTAGAATTGCTGATAAAGCCTTTTTAGAATACCAGTTTCCCAAAATTCTTATTCACACAACGTAATATGTCACGAGAGGCTTCTTGTAAATATATTTATATGTTAACTCGATTCAAGACGGGTGTAGAAGACATATTATTTGCATTGAATATTAATTGTGTAGTATAAGGATAACCTACATTTTCTACAGTGAGTCGGAGTGAACAAAATTGCGGTTATATTGGAATATGATTCATCTCCTTTTTTATTGAATGTCATTCAATAAAAACATCTGTATTTAATATGTCAAAATTGATAATACGTCTGAAGGCAATGATATTATAAAGGTAGATACGTTATATGCACACAAAACTACCGCCAGAAATGCTTCAAAATCTTTGGTTCTTTTTTCGAACGCAACGGCAGCATACACATTTTTAACAACTGTAGTGCTCTGGATACCCCAGAACAATTGAATTCTATTGTGTCTGGGCCCGACGGCGGTCAACCTTATTAATATAATAATTGTCAAATGATGTAAGAGCTTAAAAACTTAATCTTAATAAGGTAAGGTAAGCTTAAAAACTTAATCTAAACAAGGAATTTTGTAACCGGATCTGTCAACAGACTCTGTTGTCTAACCTTCTGCGAGAGCGACTAAGGCAAAAAGGATACGGCTGCTTTCTTTTGTTCGGAGCGTCGTCGAGGATCCACTAACGTATCTACCTTTTTTACCTTCGATAAAATATGTACTAGATTCCTGATAAGCGCTTGAAAAACGGTACGCGATTTTAGTGACACTGAGCCACAATGACGTTTGTGGCGATGATAGTAAATATTAAGTATTATCCGGTTCAAATGCTGTTAGGATAAGATCTTTTGGAGTTGCGTTACGCGACAGTGATGACTTGTAGTGTCAGCTAAACAGTCTGATGAATAATATTAATTTTTTTTTTTTTTGCAAGTATCAAAACTAAAATATTAAATAAAGATAGTAACTAAGATCTTTTACGAATAATTCAATGATTTTAAAATGTTTTTACACTGCTCTTTTTCTCTTTCAAAATAATCGTTCACACTCAGAAGCATTTCTTGAACACTTGACTGTTTAGCACATCTCTTCTTTTAGCACTCATTTTTGTCACAAAAGCACCAATAAATGTAATTTATAAAGAAATACTTCCGATAAAGTTGTATTCGTTACTCACGTGTCACGCATGCGCTTTCTCGACAGCGTTGCTAACGGTACTGACAGGCGTCATATGCCGCTCCATTCTAAAAGGTATTATCCTAACAGCATTTGAACCGGATAATACAAATATTTTGCAACCTTAATTAATATTTGCCCAGGAATGGGACAGCTATCTATGGTTGACAGAATAGGACCACTTTCGAGATGCATTTTTGTTTCGGATCCTTTGTTCCTTTGTCTAGTACATAATTGTTCGAAATTTTTTACTTACTTATACTCGTAATAATAACATTGACCAAAGGTTTTTTTAATAAAAAAGTATTTGTGCAACACACAACTTGTCATAATGTTAATGTTAAATTTGTAAGTGCTTATTAATTTTGTAAGTGTGTTATTTTGGAGCTCTCCCGGCCCACAATTAAATTTATGTCATCTTTCGTTCAATTCATTTATGGCAAATTATTTAATAATATAGGTAAGTACTAAAAATATGTGTAACAATTTGATTAGATAATAATGATAAAGAACATATTCTTAAGTTTTTTCAAAAAGTCAGCAATCATAGTAAAAATAATAGTTTTTATAATGAATATCTTGGCTCAAACTAAAACCTTCTAAGTGTTAAGTTTAAGTTACTCCTAAGCTGGTTGTCATAAGACCCTCACTTTGATAGTTGTAGGAAAAACTATCACAATTGAACATGCAAAATTGCAAGTTTCTAGTTAAAAGTTTCTTTCAAAAGAGTTATGTGAGAGCAGAATACCTTGAAAATGGCTACATTTATTTCATCGTACCAAGCTAAAAATACTCTCATAAAACGAGATTTTCAAATAAAATATTCAAGATTTTTTTTTGAGAACGACTATGCCTCAGACAGACATTACAAACGTATAAAGGCTTTAAACGAATTACACGCCTCTTGCTTTGCGTTAAGAACGAAAATGTAATGTGAAAGGTGACATGCCACAGACATTTTCACGCACCATTTGGGCCTACTACGCTGAATATCAGCACTTCAGTGCATTTTAATGCGCTGTAGCATTTTGCTTAGAAAAAAAGCAGTGGTTTTGTTGATAGTATTTTATTACGTTTATATAAGAAAGCCTCAATTCTCAGGTCGGGGTTTTTTTTATATCAACGGGTAAGCACAGTGCCTTGATCTCACTTGATGTTAAGTGATGACAAGGCCAATGATGGAAGCGCACTTCACCCGGGATCCTCAACTAGTGAGGCACTGGCTTTCTTATCTGTAGCTGCCGGAACACAACAATGCTACATACATTGATGTTTGGCGACATATTTAGATAAGATGGTGGTAGCTAGCCAGGCGGACAAACAAGCCCTACCACCAACCAAATGTTTCGGATCTTTCGATGATCTGGGCGATTTGTGACCACCACATCTGACAAGCGTGGTGATTAAACTATTACAATTTATTGTAAAATGATTTTTAATTTTTATTTTTATTTATAAGTGCTAATTGCTGCATCGAAGCTGAATTAAATATTTATAAAATACAGTGAAAAAACCTACCCAACCCAGCCAGGAATCGAACCTGGGTCTTCCGTAATCCGGGCGGCTGCACTGACCGCTATGCTACCGGAAAGGCTGACGTAAGCGCTGAAATTTGTCACTGCTTTTTAATTTTTAAGTGCTTATTGCGGCACAGTGCCATCTATCCAAAGGTTATTGCAACCGATGGCTATGCAGATCCATCTTTGCAGATGAAATACCACAATTTTGGGCGTTTAATTTTTTCACTGTTTTTTATAAATATTTTATAAATATTGTAATAATGATTTGATTTCAATGATGGGGGCTTTTGCCTAGCGTTGGGACAGTTAAAAGCGTGTAATGTAAAATGAAAAAGTGCTTGAAGTGTATATGTAACCGCTCAAAAAGCGTTAAGTAAATGTTATGTATTGATTGATGTAGGTAAGGCCTAAGGAGTTGAGATATTTTAATATAGGATTTGTCATTATAGTATATATAAAGGGTAATTCGTCAACGACTTTAAACTAGATAAGTTATGAACTGTGTGAAACTTTGTCAAGTAATTAAAATTAGATAGAATTGAAATGCTAATTACCAACAGGCGTTATCTTTTTTTGTTGTTTTTACTGTATAGTTAAAAGCGAACATTTTATTATTAATTAGAATTAATAACAATTTCATCGATGTCATGTTAATAGTAAATTCAGTCACTATTAGTTGACTTTCGAGTTAATAAAAAATAGTCTTAAAACTTACATAATTCCAATTCAAATTTTAAAATATGCAGCTCTTGGTATTCAAATCTTTTCAAATTACATTAAACTAGTTTGAATGAAATTGCTAAGTTCTTAGTAAAGATTACAAACCCCTAAATTGTTAAATTTTATAGATATATTGTAAATAAACGATTATTTTCTAAGTGTGTTAATTATTATTGTATGTAATATATTAAGTTGAAAGGTTTAAAATATATATGTCCAACAATATTTTTTGACCAAAAGAAAGACCGAATTCCTGAAATTGCAGTTTTATTTGAACATCCTCGATTATAATCCATTTGATGTATATTAAAAGGTTTAAAGGGTAGGATTCAGTAAAACTACAGTTGTCATATAGAGGTTGTAAGATCTGTACCATACCAACATGATGCAATCAATAATTATGACTATAACTGTGACCATTAAAGCCCTCAGGGCGATTTTTGAATCTCACCGGTAATCTGGAATTAAATGTGACATGAAATATACTATAAAATATAATATATTTTGCATTATTTACAAATTGGTTATTAAGATAGTCATACTGTTCGCGAATTTTTGATCTCGAAAAATATATTATAATACCTTCCAGTGATCTTGAATATGAGTAAAATGAGAATGTGAGAACTAGTCACCAGATCAAAATTCGCCCTCAGGATTACGCAATAACGCAAAATCACGCTACTCATAAATAAATATGTATATATACTTAAGTTTTTTGGAAACAAAAGCTTACATGATTAGTTACAGATTTGTTAATAAAAATAAAGATTAATACTATTATTTTTTATTAATAAAATTTAACTAGCAAAAATCAATCAATCTCAGTCGATAGAACACTTAGTTAGTAGGTAATACAAGTGTTCACCTAGTATTAACAATCCATAAAGACGTAATGCCATAAAAAAATATATTTTATCTTGCAAACATTTTGATTGCAATAAATAAAAATAAAAGACTATCAAAACATTTTTAAACAATTTCCTGTCGTACAAAATTACTCTCAGAGTGAATAGTTGAGTTCGGGACTTTAGTCTCAATAGCGCCATTCACTGAGCGCTCAAATTAGGCCCACCGAAAGCCAAAGTTGGTTGAGAAGCTGCATTAACCCTTAAAATGATCGCCATCAATCATCAGTAATCGCAATTAAGGGCTTTATATACCAACCTAACGCTAACTGATACTACCGTAGGTATTAGTAATATAGAGTTTACGCATTTTACCTTTTAGGATATCGTTTCGTTAAAATTATGAGATTGTAAACTCAAATCGGTTTATGGTGTAATAAAGTTATAAATAAATTCTAAAATTCGCTTTGCGAAGGTCTCTATGTATAACTGAACCTAGAATATGCCGAATTTAAGTGTGTAAGTTATCTGGCATTTAAGAAAAAAATACCTGCTGCTATGTGGTAAGTGTACCTACCTATATTTATGTCCAGCACTGTCAACATCAACGCCTCGAGTGGAAAATGACTCGGTCCCATATGCGGAGGTCTGGCTTCAATTTCCAGGTGAGGCAAAGTGTGTTTTGATTTTTCATAGCCCGTGTTTATGCATTGGCTCTCTACGCGTCCAGTATAACAATGCTTTCAGAATGCTAATGAGCCTTCCTCGGTTCTGTAGTGCATCAGGGATGTTTGCAGAAGCCCGTACTGATGGATTCCATGCCATTTTACGCAAAAGAATGCCTCTCTGATGCACAGAGCAAGGTGCGGCCGCAATGGCATCCTGATCGCATTAACAGATAAACCGGATTGCCCTATTTGGAGGCACTGGGATACTGCCCACGCCAACGTAAATTAAGAAAAAAAAAAACAATGTAATACTAACATAAATAATAAGTTTTATTTGTTACTAACACAATTGTATGGAGCTACGCCTAAAATAAAAGTTAAAATAAAAAATTATTATTCGCAACCAGCATTTAGCAAATGTAGTGGACCAATAGTACAGTACCCATCAGCTGTAGGGTTAACTTTTTGTCAATAATGGAGGTCTTTGCTTGAAAGGGGGACTATTTATAGGCTAATACTAAAATACCACTTTGGCAGTGACTCAAGGCTTAGTCGAATAGTTAGTGTGGCGCAATCTATGTGGTGCTAATTAGTATGAAGATAAATGAGTCTTCACACAGGGCACACGCTTACACTAGCATTAGGCCGCGCCAGCACGCCGAGGCATGACGAACCGCCGATGTGGTTTAAAGGTTAAGACCACTGGTTTCAGACCCGGAGGTCCACGGTTCGATTCCCAGCGGGGTGTAAATATTTTTGTACCTGGTTTGATTGGTGATAGGGCCTGTTTGTCCGCCTGGCTAGCTACTACCATCTTATTTAAATATGCCGCCAAAACATCAATGTTAATAGCATTGTTGTGTTCCGGCAGCTAGAGATAAGATAGCCAGGGCCTCAGCAGTTGAGGGTTCCGGGTGAAGTACGCTTCCACTTTTGACCTTATCATCACTTAGCAGTAGGTGAGATGAAGGCCAGGTGCTTACCCAGACAGACAGACAGGCAGACAATCATTTTATTTACCACTATAACACAACATAATACATATTTTAAGTACTAAGTAAAATAATACTTAACTAATAAAAACAACTAACTATACATACGAGCACAACAATAATAAAAAAAACAAACCATAGTGCGTAAGTAATTAAAAAAAAGAACTGTAGCGCGCAAAGATGCACGCGCGCTTTTGTTATTTCATTTGTTTTTAAACATTAACCATTTCTCTGTTTGGTTATTAGGTAAGAGGATTGCTCGTATAAGCATGCCTTTATTGTCCCAGGCTCGTTCGGCCGCGAGCCCCAGATCCGTACGTGTACAGCTGTTTTAATTAAATTTATTTTTTAAACGATCTCTATGATGGTCTCCATAACATAGCGTTGGGATACAAAAATCTTCAGCGCGCCAGTTAATTAAATTTATAATATATATAAAGTACCTTTTTTAAGCGTCCGTCTGTCCATATTCAGTGGTATTTTAGTCACAATTGATTAGATGCTATTATTACTTTAGTTCCATAGGACGCTGTATCTATGGTACACTGGGTCCATTATTCTTAGTTCAATATTATTCTAATAATTACTTTCTATGCATAAGGAAAATAATTTGAAAGGAAATTTAATTTGAAAAATATTGTACTTTGAAGTTTTTACGGGATAACGTGATGCGTAAAGTAGCTGCAAAAAACCATTACGTCCCTGCTCGGTAATAATAATAAATAATAAATAACCGTTTATTCATTTACAATGTAACGCATGATTCAAAAATAACCCCAATTTATTTTTGATCTATTTAATAATTTTTTTCCAAAATGCAGAATGCAGGATATTATAATGGGTACGTCCCGTTTGGACAACTTCCCGTTTCGTAACCCTAATAAAATATCTAAACAAAAGTAGCGTTTCGTAAACTTTTTATATCCCATACATTTAGTTGCGTTTAGACATCTTTTCATATTCCATATATTTAGTATCGTTTGGACAACCTATACATAATTCGACTAGTACAGTCGTGGAGTAAAAGAAAAAGACATCAATCAAAGTATGGAATATTTTAAATAAAAGCTGTATTGTCATCAGGTCAGTTTTTACTACAAGATGTTGTTTCGTCTGACTGAATTGAGCCGGAATTAATTAGATAACAAACGTTCCTCAATTAACGAACTAACCTCACACACACACACACACACACACACACACACACATTATACACCTAGCACATAAGAAACAATTCAATTAGTTGTAACTTGTATCTACCCTTTAGTTTGTATTACTTACCTTCTCTCGCAAGGCTTGATACTTATCCATTTGCTTTCCTAACAAATGTAGATAGACACTCACCTGTCTATTGATTAATATCCGCGGGAGGGCCCTGGTGACCTGTACTACAGTTTTCTTCAAACCTCTTCAGGCACCAGTCTCTCACAACGATATAGGTCATAAACTAAAATCATAAACCTAAAACTACAATTAGCACTAAGTCGTAGAATAATTAAGACCTATTTATTATTGTGGAGAGAAAATAAACGATTCATTAAACGTTATTCTGACCAGAAAAAAAAATAACCATAGGTTCTGGTGTTATCTTTCTTAATTAAACCTTAAGACATCGTTAGTCATCAATTTACTGCTATTTTTATAATTATAATTACTAAAGAGCATGAGTTTTGTTTAAAGCAACAAAACTCATGTTCTTTAGTATAATAATAATAGAAACAACTTTTACGAATCTACTCGCGTTTACTTTAAACATAATTTTATTACTTTGTATAAGTAAACAATATGTGACGTTTAATTCCCTGAAAAGGGCACTTGGACGGAGCTACAAGCCTCCACCAAGCTACTAAAGCTGGAGCTGGAGTGAAAGGGATAGACACATTGCATTATAGAAGAAACTAGACTGATGAAGTAGCGCAGTCCGGACTCTTCTGCTACCGAGACACTCCTGTACCTTTATGCCCCCATACTCGTTAGAGGTATTCTGTACGAGCTGTTTTTTTTATACGTTGCATGGCAAATGACTCCATTTCACCTAATGTTAAGTGAATATGGAATCCAGATGCGACGACAACTGGTGCAGATTGAAAACAACGCAGCATGAGTTACCCTCACTCTGCCGGCCCACAAGGTGCCTCTTCACGCCTCGTTTGAAGGACCCCATATCATAGGAAGGAGGGAAAACGTGTGCAGGCAAACTATTCCATGTTTTGGAAGTGCGACAAATAAATGAGTCACCAAATTTCTTAGTGCGTGATGGAATATTTGAGACAGTGAAGCGGTGACACCGGAGAGCAGCACGCGTACTCCTATGGAGGAAGGGAGAAGGAGGGATGAGGTCAAAGAGTTCTTCAGAGCACTCGCCATGGTATAAGCGGTAAAACACGCTGAGTGATGCAATATCTCTACGCAATTGCATACTATAGCTACTTTTCTAATCGTTTTCAATATGTACAACTTGAACGGAGGAACGAGAACTCGGAGCGATAGCCGAGTCGTACGAGACCTGCTCTGGTGTGTGCCAAAGAAGCATGCTTGGACCCACTCAGTTTCTGATCATGATGAACGACTTGCCGAGTGTCATCAGGTCAGTTAGGTACCTAATGTTTGAAATCTAAAACTTTTCATGGCTGTAAAGAGTATCTCTGATTGCGAAGCGTTGCAGAGGGACGTTGATAGTGTTGTCGCATGGAGTGATCGTAACCAACTTGAGTTTAACACACCTAAGTGTAAAACCATCACGTTCACTCGTGCCCGTTCGCCCATCGAATACTCTTACACCATAGATAGTGTCCCTCTCAAACGCGTGACCCAAATTCATGACTTAGGCTTGACCCTGGACATAGGTCTGACTTTCAACGAACACATCGTTGAAGTATGTGCCCGTGCCTACAAATCGTTAGGATTCGTCATGAGGCTACCATCACACACGATAGGTGCACTATTATAACCCTTTTCTACGCATTTGTGAAAAGAAGCTAAGTACAAACTGATGATAGGGAAGGGCCAAAAAAATTTGCGCGATATCTATACAAAAAAACTGTTCGGGTACTACTAACTACCCTTATCTCTATCCGTCCTTATTTGTAGCAGGCATGGTGGGCATGAACACGCTGGAGTTGAGGCGCAAGTGTGCTATCATGATTCACTATTACTTGTTTCTCAATAACAACATGGATAACCCCAGTACTCTGTCGCAGTGCTCGCTTATAGCGCACCAGCGATTGCGGCCGCTGACGCGCACGCAAACCGCTCATTTCACTCCTACGAATCAAGCCATCAGGCTACTTAACGTCTTGATTGCACAAGAGCCAGATCTAGACATCTTTAATATAAAATTGTATGTGTTCATTGATTTTTGTGTTACTTTTTTAAATAGTTAATTTGATCTACATATAGTTATATAATTTTTAATTATAATGTACCTGTTGCACGTCTTGGCGTTGCTGTAAGTGTAGCAGGTATTTGATGTTTAAATAAATAAATAATAATAATAGCAAAATTAATGAAGAAGTTTATTGTACCTTTTGGAGCTAAGTGTATAAAATAATGGTTGTCCAAACGTGACTATATGTATGGAATACAAAAAAGTTTACTAAAAGCTAATTTTGTTTAAGTATTTTAAACAAAATTAGCTTTTTGTTTAAAATTAGGGTTACGAAACGGGAAGTTGTCCAAACGGGACGTACCCATTATAATGGATTAAGCATGTGAGTAATTATTTCGTTAATACACATATGTGTATATATGTGTGGGATATATATGCCACAGCCGGGCAAAGGCTTATATTATTGTTATCAAGTCATCACTACAACTGATGGAAGTTGGTCTAAACGCTTGCCAAAGGCGGGTTTTTTTTATTATTGGCTCGCGCCGTCGTCGTCGTCCTGACCTGAAACAGAATCATATATTACTGTTTTGGATAGAGTTGGATAGAGTTTATTGTAATGTGAAGTGTCCCTTTAGGGGATAGCATTTTTCAATATTTGACGTTGTAAAAGAAAGGGTAAAAAGTAACAACCCTTGCCGAGTTTCTCGCCGCCGCCGGTTTTTCACAGTACAAGGTCTCCAGCCTTGTAGATTTATAAATCGATGGCATAGTGACAATCATAACAGCTTAATTATTGTAGCCTTAACTGAATATATATAATACATATATAGAATTTTGTTTTCTAAAGTATACGCGAACACTACACATCGAAATGAAATTACTTTTACGGATCTACTCGCGTTTAATTTACACGCTATTTTACCACGGACCCTGCGAAGAGTTCGAAACGTCAAATCAAATGAACGCGTAAAAGAAATGCGAGTAGATTGGGTGATCTTCAAAGTGATACCCTACAAATAACGTGTGGTATTCCCCAAGGGTCGATTTTGGGACCACTACTTTTTTTAGTTTATGTTAATGACATATCCGACATTAACCTCAAAGGAGATATAACGCTTTATGCCGATGACACGTGTATATTTTACTTTGATCGTTCAGTTAATAACATTCTGCCCCAAGTTCAAAGTGACCTTAACGTCTTAAACGATTGGTTTCAATCTAACTTATTAACCATCAATATTGCTAAAACTAACTATATAATTTTTTCCGCTAAAAATAAAAATACTAACAATCCTATTAAACTGAAAATTAACAACCAAGAAATTAATAGAATTTACAAAGAAAAATACCTAGGCGTTATACTGGACAGTCATCTCACTTGGAAGCCACACATAGAAAAAATTAAATCTAAATTAATATCGCTCTCTGGTGTATTATTTAATAATGTAAAATGCTTTCCTAAACAAATACGTTATTTGATCTACAATTCACTCGTAAAACCGCACATAGATTACTTAATTGAATTATGGGGAACTGCCGCTAAAAGTAATTTAAAAATTATCCAAACAAAACAAAATAAATTAATTAAAATACTATTTAATTATAACTTTCTCACATCTACCGATAAAATTTACCAAGAAACCAAGATAATGGATATAAGACAAACTTATGTATACTTAACGTGCATACTTATAAGAAAAATCTTAAATAAGGATATTAACACTGGTATAAGCTTTAAACGAAAATCACAAATACAAAAAATTCGATTACGCAGTGCTAATAATTTAGTTCTTAAACCACCTAGAACAAACTATGGTAAAAATAATTTAGAATATGAAGGTGCTAAACTATATAATAAATTACCTAACCATATCAAAAATTTAAAAAAAATTACTAGTTTCAAGAAAATGCTAAAATCATTTATCATAAACCATAAACGTAAACTTTAACATAATATACAAAAAAAAAAAAAAAACAAAATAAAATTGAATACTATTTATTATGTAAGTAATGTATATATTCACATTATATGTATATTTAATAATAATAACAGTAAAAATATGTACAGACCTGAAACTAAGCTAAACATTAAAAAAGTTAGCAAATATATCTATATACAAATATTACTAAGCTAGGATTAAAGTTCACTAATACTTAAAAAGAAAATAATAATAATAGTAACAATTAAAGAAATAAACACAATCTAATAAAATAAAATAAACAATGAAACAAATTATATTATATTACATTAGTACGCTGTCAATGCCACATCTACATTTAAGTTGCTTCGTACATCCATGTTTCTGCGCCCGCGCTATGATACCCTGTAGTTGGTGGTACGGCCGCAATCGCACATAGATGCAAACTACCTACCTTAAATAAAATTGTCAATTTTGTTTTCTTCTCAGTGCGTGCGTTCATTGTGCTAAAAATTAATAGTGATAAAACGTAATGTATCTTTCTCAGTAAGTGAATCTTATGTATTCTTATGAGAAATAAAGTTTCTTTAACCATAGTAGATCCGTAAAAATAGTTTCATTTCATATAGAATTTTGATTTTTGATACATTACGCGCTACACCACCAAGTGAGTTATCTGCTTTACTATGGAGTTTAATTTACAGGCCCTTTTAGGTGACAGTTAATCAGAACCCTTCAGAAGGCTTTAGTTCCGGGGCAAATGTGTCCTTGACTTAGAGCATTGTTGGTTAAATGCTCTAAGGTCCTCGAGTATCCGTTTCGCAAAATACGGTTATTAAACTGATCACTGACGTAAATTAAAAATAGTAGGCAATTGAAATGACAATTGCTTCCACATCCGACGAATATACAGAACATAGAATCTCGAGTTTAAATTGTTTTCAAATTAAGGAATATTCCTTTGACGGACAAACTTAATTGTTTGTGACTTAATTGGTTGTGTAACATAAAAAGAACGTTATTCTCTTTATGCATTAATGCAATTTAAAATTAATTTGCCCATTTTTATTTAGTCCAGTAGCCGCTGGATGCGAGCAGCACATAACCGATCGTTGTGGGGAGGCTTCTTTTGGTTGAGATGATGATAATGATGATGATGATTAAAGTCCATTATGTAAGATTGAAAATGACATAAAATCAGATGAACAATGGGTTTTATAGTTAAATGTATTCTACCTTCCTTGATCATAGAAAATATGTTTCAAATAGGCTTACTCTTAAAAAGATTACTCTTTAGTTTGTACTGGCATGTATAGGGTACTGTAATTAATAAATGCTGTTAAGTATTAAGGAAGATTGTTACATAAAAGCTTTTATCGTAAATTACAAGAGACATGCTTCGAGCTTGATACATAATAACTTATTCTACGTGATAAATTGTGCTATCTAAAAATAATCTTAGTAGAGTGAGGCCAATGTAAAAAAACATGGTTGCAAAGTATTATTTATCATGAAGGAAAGAGACACAGAGTATACAGGAGCTTGCACTGCGCCATTACAAAATTATTTTTTCACCTATCGACAAAGTTTTCGTTACTTCAAATGAAAACTAGCAATAGACTTTATGACCAGAATACTTTGAGTTAATTTGTTGCGTTTGCACGGTAACAGGAGAGCTACGGTTATAAACGGCCGGCAGCGTGCTAAGTAACTTTTATGTTCATTGCAGCTTTCTAACAGAAGTCTTTCTCAACGAGAGAGGCAAGCAAGCATTGATAAAACAACTAACTCGTCGCACCGCCAACCCAAATTTATAGCCGCACCGCTAAATTGCTACCACATTCTTCCCTTAATTTTCTTAAGTTTCTCATTTGGTTTTTCAAATTGCGAATTCTACAGCTCATTAATCTTTTCATTAGGTTGAAATGCCTCATGTTTTGTTCTTTGTGTTCTTAATTCGCGAAACAGTTTTTGCAACATTAAACGCGTTTGTTATTCCGAGGTCTTGTGTACGTCATGAGTTGCTTACAAGATATAAACAAAAGAAATGGAGGTAAACTCGCAATGTCCCAATAATATAACTTAATGAATATTTAGCACTGACAATATTTCCGAGTGGCAAAGCGCTCAGCCCGAAACCCAAAAGTCCCGGTTTCAGGTCTATATTTACTTTACTTTACTTAATATCAAATGGACTGAAGGGAAAAGACCTTAAAAGAATCTTAAGACTATGTTCCCTTTAAGAAATTTTCAAAAAAATATTTAGAGCTTTTTCAGACCCTCTGGACCCCCGGTAGGTCCCCGATGAGAGGGCTGTAGCTGCTGCGATACGCAGCGTTAACCTTCTTAACCTAATATTTATGTACTTAATTCTATGTACTCACCGACTGGTACCTGACGTTCAGCGTGTCGCGCGATCAAGGATAGGAGGTGGGAAGGGATGATCGCAGTGCCGCTGCCGTTCTCGCGTTGTCCCAACAGTGGGAATCCGACCAAAATGCACTGAGATCAGACCACGTTTCTCCCGAACCTTACCAGGTTACAAACTCGAGGGATGTTCGGAATCTAGGCCACCGATCAGCCTTAGTACCGTATTTATATCCGCAAATTAGCAACCGATGGCTTTTATAAAAACGGAATCAATTATTCCTTCCAATAATCTCTTAAACGTGAGACAACAAAACCCGCGCGATCAAGGCCCCTATACGAATGTTAAAAAAGACATTGACATTTCATTTTTTGACGTTCCGGTTTGACAGTTGCGATCCGTCTTGCATACTTGTTTCAACAAGAGCCAAAATCGGGACTTTTTATAATTGGACAGCTGGCGTAGAAAAAAATAATTACTAATAATTAAGACACGCTCTACCACCAAACAAAATCAAACACAATAAATGTAGTCCGCTGTGAATTGAACCCGAGGCATCTGCGTCTGATACCGATATCTTACTGCTAGACCACAGAGATCGTTGATTGCTTGGAACTTATTGAGGTTTCTGTTACAAATTTTAACGGTTTCCTTGTATTTGACCTTTCAGCTTAAGTCACGGGACTCGTAGCTATCAATCATTCATTGCGAGTACGCGTTTGTTGACTTCCTGTAACGTTATTTATGAGTCTCTTCTATTGAGTGTATTGAATGCCAATGGTGTTACATCGCTGTTGGGCCAATTCTCCAAATATGTATCTGTGGAAAAAAGGTGACTTGTTTTAGCCGAATAACAATTTATTCATTGGGTATTTGTATGTTCTACAATATGTGATGAAGGCAATAAAAATGGATGTGTGTCAAACATAAAAAACATATTTCAATTATTTTTTACAATTTCGTTATACAAGGTACAATTACACTTTTTACAAATTGAGAGTAGATGGTTTAGGTAAATTACGGCGGATTGGACAGAGCCACGATAGCATAGTTGGTAGACATGACCTGGTATGTCATGGGTGCGGGTTCGAATCCCGCTTTTAGAATTTTATTCAACTCTTTCTCAAAATACAATTTGTTCTCAACAAATTTATTCATCAGTCCTAAAATGTATTTATAACAACATAAAACGTAAACGTTAACGTAAAATATCATTTCTTCTCATAACTTAGGATAACATACTTATATTATCGGCACTTTCAACTGACTCATACAGTATATTTACGCTCTAATAAAAAGTGAAAAAAAAATTACTCTAAGGCACCTATAACGTCATAATTGTGCAAGTATATGTGAATCACTGTTAGATGAACGTGTATTATCTTATTATCTTCTATTATTTTTGCTTACTAAAATCTCATCTTCATATATTAAAATCCATTAAAATCATCATCTGCCTGAACATTATCGTCGACAAAGCAGTCCAAGGACTTAGAATAATAACGCCTAGAACGATAGTGTCAAACAAAGTTCGTCAAAATATTGAGGCACAAAATACTCCGTCGTGTGCGTCAGCAGCTTGTCATTACACACACAACCGTACGAATAAATGTTGCAAGTAAAATGGTAATTTCCCCAAATCGGGGTAAATGGGTAAGTTACTAATCTCTTATCTTGTTTCATAGTTTAAAAATTGTATTGTTGTTACATATGATTTTTTTAATTACTTCAATTTTTTTATGTGAAAATAGCCACAAAGTCAATAGTCACAAAGAGAAAATTGTCTTCTATTATTATTATATATTATTATTTTATTATATTAACAGCATACATTAATAATATTGACTGTTATATACATTAAGATGTTTTCATTTAAGTTTGTGATTATTATTTAAAAAAGTTAAAATTGTAAGGTACATACATACATAAATAGCTCACGCCTCAATCCCTCAGGAGGGATAGGCAGAGACAATGGACCGCCACTTCTCTCTTAAACTATTTGGAAGCATAATTTTATCTCATTATGCATTGAATATTATTTCGAGCCTTTAGTTAGATGGCGGTGAAGCTACGACTACCACAATTTTCCTATCATTAGCTACTTACTTATTTAAAGATACTTACATATACATATATATATATATATATATATATATATATATATATATATACATATAACACGAAAACATGTAAATGTAATGTTATGTAAATGTAACAATGTTTGGTGATAAATAAGAATGCCAATATTTATTCATTCATTAGTTTATTGCACAAAAATCAGTCTTGTCAGAAAAAAATACTGTTATAATATTTTTTCAGCATGTCAGTTTAAAATCCTTGTAGCTGTAACTATTTTCTAAATAACTGGCGCTTTGATAACAGCAATCGTGATAAATTGTCTTTCTTGGACTCTAGACTTGGATAAAAACAACTCTAAATAAAAATAACTCGGAACACAAAATGGGGTAAAAGTTTTCCTACATCTAGCAAAACATACATGAAATGACATATTACAAATTTACGAACATTAATATCGTGTTTTACGAAATAATAGTCATTGATTAGCTGTTCTTACAGGTGAAATGTAATCTTAACATCCTTTTTGCTAGATTCTGACTTGTGAAAGCATAGTTTGAGTGCACAAATCATCATTATAAACAAAAATTGCGGAGCTGCTTACGACACGACGTGACCTTGGATACTAGCGAGCCGTTAGGCCAACCAAGCCACATATGGCTTGGTTAAACTTGCCTCAATCTCCGTGCGCGTACTCGGCTTCTAGGAGTTATTATTCTAAGTCCAAGGATTACAAAATTTCGTGAAAATGTCCAGCTTGCCGGTTAACCGAACGCAAAGAGGTAGGCATTGATGCTCATGCGCGATAATCTGAGGCACAGAACACCAGATCTGAGGTATGGTATTATTTTTGTTTTCTTAGCATTGATAACAAGACCCGTGTCATGTACCTACCTACCTACTCAGTAAGTCAAAGTTATTTTGCATTAACTTTTCGGCTTCGGAAATGTCTCTGTGTGCAGTGGCTAAGCAGGTGTCGTCCATTAGCAAACTGGCATGTATATAGATATGGTACAGTTAAGATAATGAATAGTATAGTTCGCTAAACATCTGATCAGATTAATGATTAATGTCGTGTGTATGCGCCGAGCCCAGCTGCACGCACGGGTGGAGACGCGCGGGGGCCGCCACATGATAGTTCGCGACACCGCCGCTAGCGCAGACGGCGGCGGCGCTCGCCGCTCGCTCGCACCAGTCCAAAGGTTTCACCGCGTGAGACGCACGTCGCTCGCCCACGTCCATCCGCCATATTTAATGTACGTTAAATCGTGAATAACGTTAAGTAAATAAAAGTATTTATTTGCATTCATTACAGTAGTGCATTCCTGTTTCTGTGGCAGCAAGTTTTCATTAATATACGAACAGTATACGCGAGGTTTCATCAGTTTTATCGCAGGGGTCGACCTGAGTATGAAAGAGTTCAACGACATTGCTCCTTTATTCGTTATTGACTGTTCTCGCCAACACGAAACACTGAACGGATCAATCGACGTACGAGTTGAAGTCGAAACGGATCAAGAGGTTCCTAATCAGACCGCTGCATATTGTCTTATATTGAACGATTGCTTATTTGAATACATGCCACTGGACAACATCGTTAAAAACTATCAACGTCAACATCAACATGGATAGTGATGCTATTATAGCGGATGTGCAAGGGTTCAAGGATTTGAAAAATGATTTTATTATAAAAGAGTTATCAATAGCAACCAGAAACCACACGCAGACATTCTTAGTTAAGCCACCGTATACTTATAAAAATCTAACAGATGAAGAAAAGAAGCAAGTTCGGTGGTTAGAAAAGAGCCGTGGGCTCAAATGGAGTGAAGGATTTATTGATTACCGTGAATTTCTTCTTTTGTTTATGGCATCAACAGCAATGTTTTGTGTCTAAAAATGTCTTCTTGACAACCTGTCATAAGAGCCAGAACAAAGGGGTTAACCCATACAGCCAAGACTTTTTGTTTGAGGATTGTGGCTATTTATATTTAATATTATACCTTAAATTTTATTTATTTACCTTTAAATATTTAACGTATTTTGTATTTTAATTAATTAATATATTTAAGTTATTTTTATAATACAGACATTTTATTTGTCGGCGTCGCGGCGCGTCGTCTTCCTCCGGCCCTGTCAGAATAGCGCTTCTACGGTACTCAGCCCATCTTTGTGTGTCGTGGGGGTATTATGCTGAGACAGGGTCCTTGTTGGCCTCACACACTGCTTTTATTTATATTATCTTTTAATTGTTTTTTCTTGTTTTCCTTTCTTACTCTTATTAACGTTTGCTTTGTTTTGACTGTATTGTATCTTGTGTGTGTGTGTGTCAATAAATATTTTTCTTCTTCTTCTTCTTCTAATTTAAACGAATAGTAGTTCCGTATTTAAGCGGTAAAAGAATATTAGTAGAGATAAATATGTGGCTTATGTGGAAGATTATGTGGATTCGTGAGTTATGTCAAGATTGTGAAATAATAGAATAAGAAGAAAAAGGCTGCCCTAACTTTTTAAAATTATATAATGATTATCGTGTGGAAGATAACAAATTCTTGAATTGTGAGTATCATAGAAAAATATGTGCATTAAAAAATGTACTGTGTCTAAAACTAGTTTGTTGGTATGTATGTAAGAATTTAAAAAAAACTTTGATTTCTGTCTTTTATTTATAAGAACTACTAAAAGCTTAAATAAAACAATTCATTTTAACTTAATTTAATATAATTTATTTAAAAACTGTATGTTTCGAAGTATTATTAATAATATTTTCTGTATGATCCATTATTGGATCAATATAAACGGTTACCACATACTGACCACTCAATAATGAATCGCACTTGTTTCTTTCCATATCCATAACTTGAAAAATTATTAACCGCTGCCCTCGAGTCGGCTCACTTTTAATAAGGTATTTGATTTAGCCCATCCAACCGTTTTAAAGAGATCTTCTTTTTTGGAACCCTATTCTTGTCGAGGTTCTTCAACACCTTGACGGACAGCGGGGAATCGCATCGCGATTTCCACGGTTATGTTGATTTATCGCTGCCCTAGGCTACTTTTTACTACACCACTAACCATTACAAATTTTTACTAAATATTAGCATTGGGCAGCGATTGATTTAACGTTCGAAAAAGTGATTTTTACTGTAATATTATTTGGATTTCTGCCACAGTCAGTCAGTACCTAACCACGCTTACTTCGTTCGCTGCTTCACTTTGACTGTTTAGTTTTATTTGGCAGAAGATTTGTATGTTGTGTACTTGTGTATAAAACAGCGATCGGTTGAACGGAAAAATAAAGTTTATTTCGCTGCTTTACTCCGTTTCACGGTCACGTTGATTTATCGCTGTACTATGCTAATTTTTACTACACCACTGACCACTACAAATTTTTACTAAATATTAGCATCAGGCAGCGATCGATTGAACGTTCGAAAAGTGATTTTTACTGAAATATTATTCCTATATACGCTCACTTCGTTCGCTGCTTCACTTCGTTCCGTGGTTGTATTGATTTTGAGCCAGACTTCCCAATAATATCACCACTGGTTGGTGGCTTTGTGACTATTGTCGTTTCTCTAAACTCTTATAACTAGTAGATATTAATTAAAATCAGCCAAAGTCAGGGTAATACCACAAAATAAGGTGACTGCAGAAGGTAAGCTTCATTCATATATCTCGCAACAGCCGCGCTTGGACTGTTCCGAGCTGAATGCCAAGCGCGAGTTTCATTCGCAATTCGATTACGTTAACGAAAACGAAAATTTGTATTTTTTATTTTTATTGAGCAGGCGGGTCACCTGATAGAAAGTAATCACCGCCGCCCATGGACATTCGCAAAACCAAAGTAATCGCAGACGCGTTGCCGGCCTTGAGGAAGGAGTTGGATCTTGAGGAGGGAGTAGGAATTGGGATGGGGGAGGGGTGAGAGATGGGCCTCCGGTACTTTCACACACCGGACGAAACAACAGCAACGAGTGCCATTGTTTCACGCCGATATTCTGTGAGAGGGTGGTATTACGCCGGGCGAGCCGGCCCATCTCGTGCTGCAACGCAGCGTGGCTCTACCACTCATGGCAAAATGTTAACTCTTCTCATATGCCACCAGGAGGCGCTGCTGCTTCAATAACAATTTTCGTACCATACTAATTTTCGTTTTCGTAAACGTTATCGAATGAATACGGATAGTAAACAAAACTCAAACTAGACACCCAGTTCCTAGACTTCCTAGATTCCGTATCCGTGAAAGGAGTTTGCTCGAGTGCGCTATGTATAATGCTTAACTTCTGCAGTCTCGTTATTTCGTGGTAACACTGCAAGTTAATTAATTCAGCTCTAGATTATCTTATGTGTTATCTTGTTAATGTCACAGACACTATTGTTTCGTAAGTCTATTAGTGATTAGATAGGTTATGGTAAAGTTTGAAGATGACGCAATTAGTCTGGTATTACTAGAGGTCGCCTAGTAATCGATATCCGATCGTGATTCAATGTTGATACAATGTAATGCAATAGAGTAATCCGATATTTCGGCACAGTTGCATGCGCCATGATCACGGAGTTACTATAGTTAATGATAATAAACATGGAAGGAAACCCGTTAATAATATTTTTCTATAAGCTCCTTATCACATGACAACGAGACGAACCGCAAAATGTCACGAGAACATGGTGGAAAATAAAAGAGCGCTCTCAAAATCCCTAGCCTTACTCAAATATGGAGTCTGCAGAAAGTAAGCTTTAACAATAATAATAATAATACCACCGGTAGCGTGGACCCTGGTCCCGATGCCGGCGGACTCCTACTTTTTTTTTAAAATGTTTTATTTATTTTGTTTTTAGAAAATATTTAAAAATGTAAATGTTTATGAGAAAAAATAAATAAAGAAGTAATAATAATAATAAAATATATTAAAAATTAAAAATAACGTAATAATAACATAATATAATAATAATAATAATAAGGTAGAGGTATTTTACCAATAATAATAATAATAATAATAATAATGTGCAGTCTCAGGGAATATTTCCAAAAAGCTGATGTGGGTATGCACTGAGATGTGGTAGCAGTGGACAAGGGTCTCACCCCGCTGTCCATGGCTAAAGAGAACTGGCAAAAACCAGTAGTACTTAGTGCTAATGACCGCAGGGAGGTATGGCAAGGCAAACAGCTATACGGGCGCTTTTATCGGGCCCTCCATGGACCCGATGTAGACTTTTTAGCGTCCGTATCCTGGCTGCGTTTCGGTGACCTTTTCGGGGAAACTGAAGGTTTTGTCAGTGCAATTATGGACGAAGTTATGCTGACGAATAACTATCGGAAATATCAAGGGCCTGATTCAGAAGGCAGTTCTCCTCGATACAGCACGCATTTTGAGGAGGTTCCTGTCTGTGGAGCCCTAACCACCGGTAGCTTGGACCCTGGTCCCGATGCCGGCGGACCCCTATTTTTTATATTTTAAATGTTTTATTTATTTTGTTTTTAAAAATATTTAAAAATGTAAATTTATATATGAGAAAAAATTAATAAAGAGGATAATAGTAACATAATAACATAATTAATTTATATGAGAAAAAATAAATAAAGAGAATAATAATAATAAATCATTTACTTCAGGCAACACACAATGTTCAAGATGGTAAAAACACAAAGTGGCCCATATAATAAATACCTTACAGACCAACATACATACAATATCAAACAATTTTTGTTAGTAGATGTATGACTTATTACTATGTTAGTATATTAAGCACTAGCTTGTGCTGTTCCGGTGGTGTTGACGCGTAATCTTCCGCCTTCTTCTTAACGCCGGCACACCACGCTCTTCGGCCAAAAGTCTTCCCTCTCAAAGGACCGGCTGGTCCTTTGAGAGGGAAGACTTTTGGCCGGTTGGTTTGGTTGTCGGGACTCGCGCCACAAATGCCTTAAAGCTGACATTGTATCGCGACTCCAGCGGCTCCACCCTCACAAGGAAATTTGTCTTCGTCTTGATGTACTCTCACATCCTGCGCTGTGATGGTGTGGTGCAGGCGCGACAGGTACATCGGCGTAGTCGACGTCGCAGCGCGCAGCTGGAACTGGGGCCTTGCCAGTGCGGTACCGCAACGGTTCTGATTCGGCCGGTGTCGGCGTGCCCTCTTCTTTTGGACCTTGACGAAACCGTCGTCGTCTCCATCCATGGTGATCCATTTAAACATACCGCGCTCGAGCTACGCGCATACAGACCAGCATATGGAACAGCTCAGCTCATAAACGAGGGCAGCTGTTTCGAGATTCCGTGTACGCGAGAGGTTGTCTATGTGTGCGTTACTCGAGCGCGTTAGTATAAAGCTTACCTTCTGCGGTCTCTTTATTTTGTGCCTCATTTGACTTTAACCAGAAAAGCGTTAAATTGGGATTTGTTTTAAATGGCACAAGCGTACCTACCGGTTCGGTCGATTTATTAACTGTAATGACCGCAATTTTTGAAGTAATCTTTATATATATATAAATCTTCTGTGCGTGTGTATGTTATTTGAACTCCTTCTAAACGGCTGGACGGATTTGGATGAAATTGATTGAATGATCGCGTCCTATCATCAGTCGAATTAAAAAAGATACGTTTCATCAACGCTTACTTGTCTTTTTTGCGTGTAACATCGTGAATCGGGCGTCAACTTTTAGATCTAATGGAGATAAGACACGAAACCCCTACCGTTCATAAAGTTTAAACACTGTCAGCTCTCTTTATGTACACATTTTGAAAAGGGTTCAGAATATGAAATGGATTCTCATAAATTAGTAAGAATGATTGACCTCTGTCGGTTACAGTATTGTACAGACGCCAGCACATCAACCTATCCAAAACTGTCAAATTTCTTCAATACATTTTCAACCATATGCCATATACCTACCGTATAATTATTTTTTATTACTTTACATATTCATAAAGAGCCTCATAAGCTAAATTCTTTACAAAATAAAATATTTAAGCAGTCTTTAATTAGAAGCAGCAAAATTAACATAAACTGCTATGTACACAAGCCTCATTAAAACCAGCGAGACATACAAACAAATTAGTAATAATATAAAACTTATTATTAACCACTTATTAATATTCACAAAAGTTTCATATACACTCCAAGTGAAATAGAAAATATTTTAGCAGTATTTAATTAGAAGCAGCAAAATTAACATAAACTGCTATATACACAGGCCTCATCAAAACCTGCGAAACATACACACAAACTAGTAATAATATAAAACTTATTATTAACCACTTATTAATATTCACTAAAGTTTCATCTACACTCCAAGTGAAATAGAAAATAGTTTACAACACTGAACAACACTACAATCAAATAGTCCAAAAGGCTTGAATTTCAGTTACCGTAACCCGGCATCAGCATCTCTTTGGCAATGAAGTACTTTTGAACTAAATCAATTTAAACTTTTGGTTTTACACACCGTCACGATGAAGAGAATAGTGAACGCTGGCTCCAGCCCGGTGAACATGAGCATCACTTCACCGCATACCAAATTTATTCCGAGCGCCGAATATATGTTTCGTAAATGAGATAACAGAACACTCTCACCGCCGAGGGTATGGTAAGGATGATGAAGAAGAAAAAGGGAATTCGACCTTGCGAATAAATACATATAAAAAAAGAAAACAATTCTTCAAAGTCCCAATCCAATTCAAAAAAAACTTCAAGCGAAAAAACCTCAACGTCTCCATCTGTCATCTCCAAATTCCCTAAACTTCATCCATAGGCTAAACGTCAGTTAAAAAAATCAAAAAGAACTCCGCGGAAATAAAAAAGGTCGAATGTGGCGAACGCTACACTACGTAAAGTTCAAAGTCTCTTGAACGAGCTGATTGTTGAGCTCAGCAACATGCGAGTAGGATGTCATGTCGATAATGTTTGTGTAAATAACCTAAGTTATGAAGATGACATGGTGTTGCTGAGCCCAGCGGTCAGTGCGCTCAAAAAACTGTTAAGTTGCTGTGAGAAGTATGTTGAGACACAATGACCATGGATAGTCTAAAATACAACTCCAAAAAAAGAGGTTCTAGTCTTTAGGGCGGGTAAAATGACTCCTGACTATGTGCCTCCCATTGTACTAAATTGAATGTAGTAAGTAGTTTTAAATATTTAGGACACATAGTTACGGACGATCTTAAGGGCGACCTTGATATCGAGAGGGAGCGCAGAGGGTTAGCGGTGAGAAGCAACATGCTCGCCCGTAGGTTTGCTCGATGTTCAGTTAGAAGTTAAGATAACGCTATACGCAACGAGCTTATAGCACTCTGCGAGTCCAGTACAACAATGCATTCAGGATGCTGTTGGGGTTGCCGCGCTTTTGCAGTGCGTCGTCAATGTTCGCGGAGGCACGCACCGATGGGCTTCACGCCATCAGGCGGAAGAGAGCGGCATCTCTCTTCAGCAGGGTGCGCTGCAGTACCAATAGCATTCTGAAAACCATTGCTGATGAGGTGGATTGCCCCATTCAGAAATAATGGGTGAGTATTCCAAGTATTTAAAAGCAATTTTTTGTGATCTGACTAAATGCTTTACTATCATAGCCTGTAAGAATGTATTCACTAACACATTTATGGATACTTACTGTCCGAAATAAAGTTTATATTATTGTTATTCTCTTTATTATACATACATCTTAAGAAAAATTGTTTACAATATTTTATATAAAAACATATTTACAATATAAAATATTATATAAAACTTAACCTAGGTTGCCACCGGCAGCGGGGATAGACCCAAGCTATCGGTGGTTAGGGCTGCAGAGTGAGGAACCTCCTGACAATTCGTGCCGTGTCAAGGAGTACTGCCTTTTGTATCTGACTTTATATTTTATAATTATTATTGAGGAGATTTGACAGTTTGTGGTAGATTGATGTGCAAGCGTGTGTACATCATCATCATCATCATCCGCATCATCATCATCTTATCTTATCTTAGTGGGGCCTGCTGAGGTTTCCCTCTTGCAGTAACACTTCGACCCATCTTTTGTGCAACCCCGTCCTTTCACTCTTCTTCCTCTGTAAAGATAGATGCCATAAGTTTGACCACGTCCTTAAGGGCGAAGAGCTTGAAGTCCTCCGGTTTCGGATAAGCCGACCCCAGGAGTCCCATTATTTTCCTAACCAGAGAGTCACAGTCACACAGTAGGTGCTGCATTGTCGTAATATCGTTATTGCTTTACTAGAAGTTGACGAGCGCCAGTAAGATATTAAGTTTTGTTTTGGATTGTCAAAACAATAAAGTCTTCATCTGTAATATGCTACTTACCACAAAAGTTTAGAAAAATATATTTGTATCGCTTTAGCGATACAAATATATTTTTCTTCGTCGCTTTAGCGACTTTGATGGCCATTAAATGTTCACCCCTGATAATAATTTTCTAGTTAATTTATGCTTACAAGTCGGAAGCGGAGAGAGCATATTTAACAACATGTATTCTTTTTCTATATCTATGTTGAAGATATCATATTATCGGCGAAATGAAAATATCTGCGATGAAGGGAATACCTTTTCTTTCGCTGTATTTTTATCCAGCTATCTTTGTCGATCTAAGTATATTTACAAAGATCCGATTTTTCCGATTAACCTACGACATTTTATAATACTATAGAAA
The DNA here is from genome assembly GCA_963082485.1 of Eudonia mercurella. Lineage (NCBI taxonomy): Eukaryota > Metazoa > Arthropoda > Insecta > Lepidoptera > Crambidae > Eudonia > Eudonia mercurella. The sequence continues at coordinate 16,799,126 of OY720028.1, forward strand.
GGGAAGCTGTCTGAAATAATAGAGATATCTGTTTTGGTAGATCCCTCGCGGTAAAAAAGGAAATATGCGAAAATGTTATAGGTACCCATGTTGTTTTTTATTGTTGACTCCCAACTTACCGCGTACCAGTAAATTGTATCCACACTGTGAGATCAAATAAAAATGTTTACGTAAAAATTATAGTGGAGCTCGTAATCCTACTAATATTATAAACGCGAAAGTTTGTAAGTATGGATCTTTCACGTAAAAACTACTGAATGGATTTGGATGAAACTCATCATACAGATAGTTTATAACCTGGATACCACATAGGATAGTTTTTATCCCGATATTCCTACGAGAATGAATGGAAACTGTGAAAGCGGTACGAAGTCCGTCGGGTCCACTAGTTGATACATAAATGGAATACAAACTGTATCTCTTTAAGATACTGAATCTATTTGTAGCTACATTCATGATAATATTTGGTTGAATCCACATGACGGTTCTAATTGCCCAGTGGTAATTTTTTGATATTTATGTACCTTTATTAATATTTATAGTTTACTTATACATATATATGTATATATATGATGATATATATATGTATATGTTTATATAGTTGATGATGATGATGATGATGAATGAAGATGTGTGCAAAAGGACCGAGGCTCAACGATTGATTTTGATGTGCAAGCAAAGCACTACACTGCTATTCTGCCACAAACCGGGGAACGGACGACGCGTTGTTATATACACGAATGGTCAACCGCACGCAGTAGCAGTATTTGCAATGCTGTTACAACTGATGTGGAACAGTTGGATTTGCAAACACAGCATCTGCGGTTACATAAAACAATTGGTGATTTTATACAAAATCGAGAAGGGAGTGAATTGGTGAATTCAAAACACGTCGTAGGCTGTTTTCTGTTTTACGACACGCACAGCTGTAATCAGCGCCAAGAGGCTTTTAGTCGGTGCTCGTTATTTATGGCAATGGGAGATCGCATTTTGTTTTCCGGATTTAATTTAAATTTTCAGAAAAAAACAGTGATTTTTTTTTGTAATCGTAAATTGTGATTTTTATCTTAATGTCTTTACAAAGAAAAGCGATTTACTGATGACTTAGGTATCATGTTTATGTGACTTTCAGCATTGAATAAACTATTTGATTTCCACTGCAGCAATAGCACGTATATAGGAGGCAATAATTATTTTTTTGAAAATTTTATTTAAACATGTTTTTTTGTGGTGGCAAGAAACTTAAAGGGTTCCTCAAGCCGTGATTGAAACACCGTCAGTGATTTTCTATAGGAAATGGTATCACGTAGCAAGCGTGTCCACGTCACTACTATAGATTCTCGGTTCAGGTCGGATCGAGCCATCTAGATGTTCGAGGGTGCGAGTAAAGAGAAGCCCCAGCGAAGAGAGTCTTCTGACGTAGTCATTTTGCCTGCTTTTTAGCATTTTACCCTAGCATCTATCTGCTCTTTTGTGCAACCGGGCATGCAATAAAGCAAGTCAAGCTGGCGAAGCCTCGGGCGGAACTTTGCTCCATTGGAAAGCTAATCTCGCCGCTCTTTACGAAATTGGTAAATACTGGTTTGGTACAATCTTTGTGTTGTTGTTTGATGTTGACTATCAATCGTGCTGGAAACTTTCTTCTTTGTATGTTGTTGTATGAATTTAATAAACACTTAATTATTTAGGATTTTTCTTTTTTAGCAAAAGAAAAAACCAAATAGTTAAGATCATTACATACACGGAGGACAAGTACTGATATGTACACCTATAATAAACACGCCATCTGCTATCAACACTTCTAACACAAACAAGATTTTCGAAATAAGTTTAGTTGCCACAATTGAATGAACAACAAAACACCAAAATTAAAAGTATATTTTTAAACGAAATACAGCATAATATAATGTAATAAAAATTCGAGAATACCTTCTCTTTTAGACGTTTTTCGTCGTATTCTCCCATCACAAGTTGTTCGCGTCTCAGAGAGGTAAGTTTGCTAAAAGCTTTGTTACAATCGTTACATTTATATTAAAGAAACAATTGTTGTTCCTTTAATATAAATGTAACGAATGTATAACAATTGTTCTTTTAATATAAATCGGCGGACAACTCTTCCGATATAAAGACGTTCAGAAGCGTCATTTGAAGAAATGCAACATTGAGCACTCTCTTTGGGAGGGTTTGGCTGCACGAGTGTGCACAACGGTCTAATTGGCGTGAGCATGTGCAGTGGCAAGTACGCGACCAGATTAAAGCCCGTACCTACACCCGCAGCCATTACCTACAACATTGTAAACGTCAAACTGAAATGCCCACACTGTGTACGAGAGTTTGCCGCGAAGATTGGCTATGTAGGTAAGTCATCTTCGAGTCAAAGAGGTCGCCATGGCTGAAACTGATCGGAATCCAATAAAATATTTTTTTACAAAAAAGTAGATCATTAGGTTTGTTCTACATGGCTTTTGCAGTTACTAATCGTAATTTACTACAAAAGCCTCGTTTTAACTAAAAAGTTTCATAATATACTTTATTATACTATGTTTTCCATTGTATACAATATGGATAGAAATCTCAGACATTTTGCACATCCTTTCGGATACTTCTGGGGTCGAAAGAGGATAATGAGGCGCTTGTCAACGCTGCGACTAAACAGGCATATCCACTATCATACCTTTATACCTATATACATATATGTATAATATTATATACTTGGACTTTATGTTCGCTTACAACTGTAAAATTAGCTCTGGATACCAGTGTGCGGGAATAGGAAGGATGGCAATGCCATGCATTTTTATCGTTCTATCTATAATTAGTAGTTAGTAATAAGACCTTGTTTTTGTTATGAACCGAGTGTAGTGCAAGTTTGATTTGCCATTTGATTATGTTAAAGAAAAAATAAATTAATTTAAAATTATTTATTTTTAAATTTTATTTAGGTAAATTTTATTCAAATTCTAATTTTGCTATGCCCTTCCAGGGCTCATGCACTTACTAACACCTTATGTAAGACCTTAATTTTGTGTACGTGACAGCTTAATATAATATATTAAATAAATAAATAGATATTAACTATCTTCGTTTGTACCAGAGGGCGTTGTTTCAATGCCGTACAAATTCTCGTTTTTGTAAACGTGCACTAAGCAACTCATGTCATACTATTCTATCACAAGGGCATATTCATTTGTTCTTTGCATATTCTACCTACTTACCTTTTAAAAATGCTAGTCGGTGCTATTGTAAATTGATCAAACTTTTATTTATATAACATATGTGCCCATGTGTAATGATAATGTTAAATTCAGTTATATTAATTGTAGAGATGTTCTAAAATCATTTAAGTATTTAAAAATGAAAAATACTTGTGACTTATGGGACATTTCAACGAAAATTATTAGTAATATTATTGAGTCTATTGCGCCTTTCCTTATAGTAATATTTAATAGCTGTATTGACGAAGGAGTTTTTCCCGATCTTTTCGAAGCATAGCAAAGACCTTCCACTTTTCAAATCCGGTAGTAAAGATGACCCAAGTAATTTGCTACCTATTTCAATTTTACCCACGCTAAGTAAATTTTTGAAAAACTAATGTTAGATCAACTGAGTTTCCACTTGGCAAAGAACCGCCTTTTTCATAGTAAACAAGGTTTTACAAGAAGAAGGTCTAGTGCGGATGCAGGTGTAACTCTGCTTAAACATATTTTTGAGGCTTGGGAGGAATCGCAGAACGCTCTTGGAGTATTTTGCGATCTCTCGAAAGCTTTCGACTGTGTTGAATATAATACTCTTTTGTTGAAGTTAAAACAATATGGAGTGCACGCTGATGCCTTAAAATTGATTCAATCATATCTCAGCTGCAGAATCCAAAAGCTTAACGTTGATGGATTCATATCATCTGGATTTTCGTGCTGATGGGGGTTCCACAACGGTCAATACTAGGTCCTTTCTTATTTTTAATTTATGTAAACGATCTACCTTTCTTTGCAGAAAATTTCTGTAAAATTTGCTGACGATATCTTATCTTTAAGATAGATCGAAATAAAAATAGTTTTGATGACGTAAACTACTCACTGAGCAATGTGCTTAAATGGTTTAACACAAACAACCTTCAATTAAACACGAAGAAAACAAAATGTATAAATTTTACTCTTCCAAATGTTAACAGCGTTGTTTGTACAATAAAATTAAACCATGAACTTTTGGATCTTGTAGAATCAACGGTGTTCTTAGGTATTACCTTAGATTCAAAAATACAGTGGAACCCTCATATTAGTACTCTTGCGGGGAAACTCAGTTCCGCTGCTTACGCTGTAAGAAAAATTAGACAGCTTACGGATAAAAAAACGGCTCGATTACTTTATTTTAGTTACTTCCACAGTGTTATGTCTTACGGAATCCTTCTGTAAAGTAAAGCTGCTGACATAGAAACCATTTTTATTTTACAGAAAAGAGCAGTAAGGTCTATATATAACCTAGGAATGGTCTCTTAAGGAGTTGTTTAAAAAAAAATGTAACGGTTGCGTCACAGTTTATTTATAACTGTATTCTATATGTGCGCCAAAATATTTATTTTTACAGAAAACATTGCGATATACACGGCTTAATACTAGAAATAAAAATAAACTTGTAATAACTAAATTTTGACTGCAGAAAGTTTATGGACACCTTGTCCCATGAATGGACAAGGTGTCACATATTAAAATAAAATCCCGAATGATGTTTTAATTTTGCCCTTTGAGATATTTAAGGCATACGTTTTTAAAAACGGGCTATTACAATGTAAATGATTACGTTCATGATAAGAATGCATGGAACTGAAATTCCTCCAATTCTTGCACACTGTATGGGTATAAAGCGTCATTATTTAATTTTGAATTAGTACATAGATAGTGCCCTAGTACGTTTTTTTAGAATAAACTGTAATGTTAATTAAATGTATAGACGTAAGCATTATTTGTAATTCCGGGCTCTTGAAAGTTTAATTGTAAATATTTGGTAACGCCATACTTTTTTTTTGGAAATGTCGTTACTTCTATTAAAGTTGTGGAGTTTCTTGCGCCCATTCTTCTCCGCATCAAAAAAAATAGACGTCCTGAATGGGTAGTAGGTAAAAATGTATGGACGATTCAAAAGCACTTTCGTAAGTTTTTTTGAATAAAAAATGTTTGACTTTGACTTTGACTTTGACATTGTATTTTCTCTGTAAGTGGATTTTGTAAATTCTTCAGAGAAATAAATATCTTTAGCCGTTTATTCAACTTTTTGTCCATGATCATTTAAATTGAATCTATTAACTCACCTGCCATACAAATTGCAATTACCTACTACGAGTAATGTATCTACATTTGTCATTGAAACGACCAGCCTTATTGAAAATGAACTGTTCGCTTTGTAAAAATACAATCCCATTGCGAATTGTTATAAACATAACACAATTACGTTTCTAGTCTCGTCACGTATACGCGACGGTAGCAATTTAAAAAAATTACCTACTCCATTGGTTATTGTGTAATCTTTAAGTGTTGTTATGGAAAAACCCCATAAAATAAATTTCGTAAAATATCTAAACTATTTAGTATATGCTGCCGTGATAATAAACGTAGAAGAGAATAGACGTAGTAAGGAATATTTTTTCAAGTATTGAGTTACATTTAGATTCGGAATCCTCGCGAAGAGTTCTTTACAGCACTTTGAATATGAATTACTAAAGAGGACCGCAGTTGCGTGTAGTACTGTTTTTGCCGATGGGACTTTTGTAAGGTGAGATTTACTACACAAATTAATAAAAGCAGTAGCTTCGCATACTGCTATTATCATTTGTGAAACAAAACTAGTAAACTGATCATAAATACAACTGCAGTAATATAGGATACTGCACTTTATTCACTAGTTGTGTTGATATTTGGAAAAAGAGGTAATACTAATCTGAAGAGCAGTTTCATGTGTGTGCGAGCGTGCATGTGTGCGTGCGTGCGTATGTGCGAGCGTGCATGTGTGCGAGCGTGCGTATGTGCGATCGTGCATGTGTGTGTGCGTGCGTGCGTGCATACGTGCGTGTGCGTGTGTCAGTTGGCGTTGTAAGTTTTCTATTCAGTATGATAAGGTATTTCATGAAATATGATTAGTAGTATATTTTTTCCGTGAGCTTGAGCGTGAATCTGGGCTAACTTATTTATGTCATTTAATGAGTTTAAAGTCCGACCTGAAAATATCCACGCTTAATATATGTAAATAGCGGCCCGCCCCGGCTCGCACGGGTGTACTTTTATTTTATAACATTTATTCGTAGCAAACATACATACAAAAATAGAATGCTTTCCTCTTTATAATATAAGTATAGATCTATAGACCTGTATACTCGTAGATAGTAGTACAACCCTAATGGTAGGGACTCCATTTCCAATTAATACTTAGTTTCTGTTTCAGGCGTGCGAGCTTCAGGTTGCAACTTTACGTACACATGTATGTATATGTAATGCTAATTGTTTGGTATTTTGACCGGGCAAAGACATTAAACTGCAATTAGGACACCATCAGATGGTCATTTGTAAATGGCGGTATGTACAACTTGTTTGTAATCATTGTTACATATTTGAGAGGATTGGATAGGAAGATGTACAGTCACGAGCATGAACATGAATACACTTTTGACTAGTTTATTTTGATTTTATTTTTGATGTGTAACATCTTTCCGCTCGCTTTCTGTACGCAATTTATGGGAGTGATTTCGTGAAATGAAACGGAAGTATGTGTAATAGTGTAACAAGCTATGCACCAACTTATTGTTTTCTTTGTGTGGCAATGAATAAATGCTTTTATTATTATTATTATTATTATCTCCTTTATTTATTTTCTTTCTTAAAACTAGATTTTTACAATATTTTAATATAAAAACAATAAAACATTATAAAAACCTAATCCTAGAGTACCACCAGCAGCGGGGCAGGGCCCAAGCTACCGGTGGTCAGGGCTGCAGAGTGAGGAACCTTCTGACAATACGTGCCGTGTCTAGGAGTACTGCCTTTTGCATCTGACCCTTAACCCCTTATTATTATTATTATTAAGCGTGTAACAGGAAGTCGGGGAAGCTTCTGGGAGTGATTTCGTAAAATTTGTAACAATGTAACAAGTGTGTAACAGGAAGTCGGGGAAGCGCCCAAGCGCGCGCGTTTTTGTAAATTTAAAATCGATATTGTGATCATGACATATTATTATTATATGTGTCATTTGGCTATCATAGTCATTTTGATATGTCAAATGTCTTCTATTGAGTATTTACTACATTCTCTTTATGATTTGTAAAAAATACACGTAATTGTTAACTCTATATTCTATTTTCTATTGTAATATTGATTTCAACCTTTTCGTGTGTAATAGACTTTTAAACTTTATTAATAAATATTTACTGAAAAAAAAACACAAATGTTGAAAAAATAAAAATATTTACTGTTTATAATAAGGTCTCAATAAAGTGCAGATCATTGATAAAAAATCCAAGTAGGTAAGTAATAATTAATATTTATTCGAATAAAATATTTCAGTATTCATATAGCTTTTTTAAATTTTGAGGTTAATTTCTGCCACTGCTTAATGGAAAAGATTCCGTATTTTCAGATACTTAATGTTAAAATTTCTTATACTAAGGTGAGATATCAAATGTCATCAAATCAAATCATAAGCGACTACTGTAAGGCTCGCACGTTTTTTTTATTTCTTCTACTTTGGTCTCGGGAAATCAAGCATGCGTATAATTTCTACATGTAGGTATGTAACTTGATTTAGTGATGATATTGATAATAGTCGACGCTACGGTGGCACTCCGGATGTTGTACGTTCGACACCTAGATCGGGATATGTGTTTCCCATCTTTAGATGCATTACCCGGGGTTAGCGATTTAGCAACGTGGTGATGAAGCATAATACCCATCAAGTTTAGCGATGACTTCATCTCAATGAAAGTGGCTTTTATGCTGCCGTGGAACGAGGTTTTCCTCAACATGACCCAAATAAACCATAGTGGGTATAATTGAGAGTATATTTAGTTAAACGTACTCGTATATTTTATTATTTATATTTTAATAACCAACAGGTAATACAATATGTTATACGATGTTTTTTTGTTTTTGCTGTAGGTAAATGTCATTGTGTGAATTAGTTTGTTGTAATTCGAATAAATTATTCAAGTCTACAACAAAGATTATAATTAAAAGCTATAATAAAACGTAGATTATTGTGCATATTGTGCTTAATGAGTTACAGCGTTCCATTATAACATTTAATATCTTGCAACGAAACAGCCATTATTAATTTAATCTAAAAATTAACTACCAAACTTCTTTGTTGATGAGAGTGAGAACGTGTCGAACAAGATCTGCGTTTGAAACCTTTTAATTTTAATGCAAGAAAATTATTTATTCTAAGCAAGAAATAAAGCGATTTTCTTTTTTTTTACATTTAAACTTTCGCGTTCCATTTTGAACAAAGTTTTAAAACGGGGATTAACGAATTAGCGTAGTAAAGGTACAAGTACAACTACTTAGTGTAGGTATCACAGACATACCTTTAAACCTGACGTTTCGACCGAGTTGTATCGGCTGTGGTCACGGACTGTTTTTTTTTTGTTGACCCGGGGGAAAAATATGCAAACATATTCAACTTACTTTGACAAAAGCAAGAGTGATCTGAGGCTGTCTTTTTATAGGAAGGCCGACCCAGTAAACGACCCCTGGGGTTGCCTTTAGCCTGAAAGGCTTAGAAGACTTATCGGACCGACGCCTCCCAGAGGCGCGGGTGGCGTACTCACTACGAGTACACGCCGCTGTGGTAGAGACGGCGCGCTCAAACTGCAGTGAAGCTGCCTATGTCTACTGACATAACTATTTATCGCAGTGTCCTGTGCCGCAAGTAGGCAATCCAGGTGACGTGACAACTGATTTGGTGGGTCCGAAAGAGCGTGTTTGGGCCTACGGAAATGGGAAATGTCGGAGCTGTAGTCCACTGCCTTTTTAATGAGAGGGTTTGAGTGTCACGGACTGTCTCGAATATAATAATTATATATGTCGTATCCAGTCATGAGAACGAACACAAAATAAAACGCAAGCGCGAGCGCCGCCTGCCGGCAAAACCGGTGCAACTGTATTTTCCTGCATTTTGACAGAGCCGGTAGAGCTAATGGTTGTCGGCGAGCGGACCCATCGTCACTTTTGATCGAGTCGCCTCAGAGTGACGAAGTCTCACGGAAATGTCCCACGTTTCGCTCAGTGTCTACTGTGTATACTCACCTTATTGTTGTAACTGTGCACCTAATGTAATAAAAGTTTGAAGAATATCATCTTCTCATTGCTATTATGTAAATGTTAAAATAATTTTTAACGCAAATTTTGTTGCGAACAAATTACAAAAACACAAATGTTGAAAAAATTTCCACGAGCAGGATTTGAACCTGCACCCTTCTGACATTCCGGGTCAGGTGCTCTTCCAATTGAGCTATCGTGGTTCTAACCAGCCCGCCGAAATTATTCAACACTTTTTACTTTGAAAGCCAAAGCCAAAAAATTCAATGTCAACAACTACCGTCACTAACATCCGATCATAATATTTTTACAAATATTAAGGGTGCAGGTTCAAATCCTGCTCGTGGAATTTTTTTTTAACATTTGTGTTTTTGCTTTTATGTATTCTGTATCCTTACGTCTGTCCGCATGATGATGGATAATCCTGACGCTCCGCCATCATATAAATTTTATAAAGGTATGCCTATGATGCCTATGATACCTACCTATACCAAGTAGTAAGCGTGAATCTCCGTTATAGCACTTATGCTTTTTTTAAGTTATTTTTTTACCCGAAACTGAAACACTTTTTCTATTCACATAGATATGTGCATTTACTGACATTTTTAAGCTGTGCAGATTACATTATGAAGGTCGGCGTTGCAAAGGGTAAACATTGATAAGGTTAATGGCTGCTAATTTACCCTCGTACTAAACTAATTAAATGAATTATTCTCGCTACAGCTGTTTTGGTTTTTGTAGTAAAACATAAATTTCAAGATTTAAAATCGTATTTCTGCAGATATTGACTAAGAACATAAATAAAAGTTAGTATTTATTTCAGTCTGGCGATTATTAATGAAGGCTGGAAATTACAAGGCTTAAACAAATTTAAGAAATTCAAATTGTTTATGCCTTGCAATTTATTCTCAGAATGTATCTTTAACACTTGCTGACCCTTCGTGCCACTTTGACAGTTTCTATGACAACAAAACAAACAAACCGTGGAACATTTTGTATATTGGAAAATTAAATTGTCGTTTTTAGTATTTTCCGTTACTTATTATTAATGTTTCTCACCGTTTAAACCTTCCCTGAACTTCCACAAATATTTCAAAATCAAAATTAGCCAAATGGGTTCAGTCATTCTCGAGTTTTAGCGAGACAAACGAACAGCAATTGATTTTATATATATTTTTTAAGATTAACGCTGGTATAAGGATTGTACTTATACACATCGCAATTCGATCACGTTAACGAACACGAAAATTTGTATGACAAAATGTTAACTCTTCTCGTAGGCCGCCAGGAGGCGCTGCTTCAATGCCATACAAATTTTCGTTTTCGTAAACGTAATCCAACGAATACGGATAGTAAACAAAACTCACACTAGGCACCCAGTAGTCTATTGAAGCTATGGGGATTACTACTACGATTTCTTGCGTTCAACTCGAGCATCTCAGCCCCCCTACACAAGTGGCGTAACGCTAATAGAATAGAAATAAAATATAATGATTATTGTATGGGATTGACATAAACGTCATTTATACATATCGTTGACTTATGTCAATCAAGTCAAGGGGGGCAGGTCTGCTCCCGACGATTTTCTTAAATTACCTACGCTTTTTATATGAGAAGAAATTTAATTTAAAAGATGCATAGGAATATATATTTTTTTACTTTAGATATGAACAAAAGATGCATACTACTCTTTGTTTTCTAGTAACAGAAACCATTAATGTATAAATCGTACAAAGATTATTATTAAAGTAATTTTAAAATTTATTGTTTGCATGATTTGCGTTTTCAGCTTGCTTTCTTTAACATCTTTATGATGGCAGAAGACGCCATTTACAGCAGTACCGTGTTGAATTAACGGCAATTAATTTAAAAAGTATCAAAAGATATCCAACAAAGAAAAACTTCGCATGCTTCTTCAGAGTCGTTATTTGTCATCACTCATCACTGTTTGTAATTCTACAAGAAAACCGGCCAAGTGCGAGTCGGACTCGCGCACAAAGGGTTCCGTACTTTATAACGTATTAAAAAAAACTACTTACTCTAGTAAGTAGTTTTTTTTATATGTTGTTTAATACGTTTAATAAATTGGTTTGAACGAGATCTATCTCGTTCAAACCAATTTTCGGTGAAAGTTTGCATGGTAATGTATATCATATATTTTTTTAGTATTATCATTCTCTTATTTTAGAAGTTACAGGGGGGGACACATTTTACCACTTTGGAAGTGTCTCTCGCGTAAACTATTCAGTTTAGAAAAGGATGGTATTAGAAAACTCAATATCATTTTTGAAGACCTATTCATATATACCACACACGTATGGGTTTGATTATTGTTTTTTTTTCTATTTTTGTGTGAAAATCTTAATACGGTTCACAGAACACATCTATTTGTTCACGCGATATTTTCAGCTAAGCTTCAATTAAATCTGACGTCAATTTATTGTTTTAAAGTATTCAAATTGCGGCTTAAATTATTTCCCTTGTGCCTTGCCAGTTTGGCGACGAACGTGAAACAAGAGTATGAATGTACGCTCCATTAGTAATTACGTCGTTCGGCCATTAATTGTTAGGAAACAATAGGAAATAGGAAACTGTTCCTAACATCCTCGAGTTTTAATGGTACACTCGTTATAATTCGTATTGAGTTCTACCAAAGTAAGGGAGGGATAAGCCGTTCGTTGGCACTGGCTGTAAAATGGCAGTAATTGTCATTTAAGCGTGTCGTTGCCGTTGGTAGCAGAACGGATATATGCTCAGATGCGAGAAATCGTGTTTAATTGCCTATAGCTTCTTAGTATTATTGACGTTATATTATTGACTTTACTACGGAGAGTGTGCCGGCGAGCTTTTCGAGCTCATACCACCATCGCCCTTTTACCACCGAACCTCCAGACGTACTGCAGGATATCATCCCCGCCTAGTAGAAATTCCACTATTCCGCACTAAGCGCTTCACGTCATCATTTTTACTGCGCACTGGCAGGGAGTGGAATTCTCTGCTATCGTCTGTGTTCCCAAAAACTTATAACCTGAACGCCTTCAAGGCGAGAGTTAATAGGCATCTTCTGGGGCAGCTCGCTCCATCGTAGACTTCATCTACGCTCAACATCAGGCGAGATCGAGATCAAAAGTTGTCTTATAAGATATAAAAAAAAACGTGAACTCATTCCTAACAGAAGCGTATTAGCTTTCTGAATAGGTTAACAACACTATTTTTAATTAGCTAGAAAAAGAAACTTAGAATTTTTGAATTTTGAACGTAGAAGTTTGTATGAGATACTAAAATGATATAGAAATCGCTAACCGCATCGCAAGACGTCATTGGTTACATTTACAAAAAAAAATAGTTATGTCGTTACCAAATCATACAATATTTAATTCAGACTTGTAATCATTCTAGAAAGAAACCAAATAATATCGACTATTTAAAGTGCTACTGCGGACTCAGCCCTTCCTACATAAACTTTTAAGCACATTTGGAATAATCGTAAAGAAAGTCAGCAAAAAGTTTTTTCGTAAATATTGGAACAGTTGGTGTATTTAAATTTGGTTCTAGCTTATTGTAAACTTTAATATTCCTTACGTAGCTGTTTAATAAATCATAAGGATTTGAAGGTATTAAAGTATCCAAGTTCAGGTAACTTAGAAAGATAAATGGCGGTAGGTCCGCGTTGTTGCTCATAAACTATGCAAAACTACAAAATGAGGGAAAATAGAAATGCACATTGAATTGTACACCTTAGCAGAAAATATATCTGGCACCTATATAATACAAATAATCTTTACTATATAAATAAATATTAATTTAGTGATTTAAAATTTAAAATAAATTAAGTTTGAATAGTAACTACAAGAAGTTTAACAATTCTTCAAATAAAAAACAGGAAAGAAAAATATTTTGCTAGAAAAAATTTCATTTCTTTGAAATGACCTTCTTCATTGCCTGCATATTTTATTCAATGCCACTAAGAAATTTATTTATGAAAAACTCTTCAGAAGTAAATTAGTACCTACATAAGTTATGCCTTTGTATACAGAGAAATAAAAACCGCCCATATTTTTACAATAGCGTTTCGTTATCTTACTGACATACACCGATAAGCTTTGTAATTGGTCTCATTTTAATTCCTTCTTTTATTCCGCAACTTTGGTCTTCATCTCACCTAAGTTCAGTTCAGTAATGATAGTGTAAGCGCACTGTCCCCAGTACCCTCTTTAACTGAGAAACTGACTATCTTATGTATCTAGTATATTGTACGTACTAGATACATCACAAGAATCACATCAAACGATCACAAGAAAGCTACTAACATTGATTTCTGGCGATACATTACATAAGAAGGTGGTAGCTAGTCAGGAACTCGCCCTACTACCTCTCAAACTGAGTACTTAGACAGTCACGCGTATTAAACGCATAGACATTAGACTAGTTTCGACTACTATTCCGTTGTATTCATAGTTACATTTTTGAACGTACAAACATTGTGTGTGTGACGGTGAATAATGGACATTTTATGTATTTCTCACACTCAAATCATAATTTAGTCTCAATCTAACTAATTATGAGTGCAAAGATAACAAACAGACATAAATACGACCTACTGAGTCTATTTATCATTCAAGTGTAACACCGAATATTAAGTGGATCCTGGGGTGTCTTTTGAATTACAACGGTGACTTGAAATTAAAGGTAATAAATTAGACAACTTTTTTTTTGCATGCATTTTTTGACAATTTTTTGCTCAGCTGTCTTTGAATCTGGACTACATTTCTACTCAGCATCATGTGTAGTAGTAATTTGCCTACCCATAAATAAAATAATCGTTATTAAAAATCAAATTAAAAATATTAAACAGCATCACTTAGATTGTTATATTTAAATTAATATTAGTATTATTATACTCTTTATTTATTTTTAATCTTAGATCTAGGTTTTACAAAAATTATATAAAAAGTAAAATATAACAAAATATCATACAAAAATACAACTTTTATAAAAACCTAAACCTAGAACGCCTCCAGCAGCGGAGCAGGGCTCAAGCTACCGGCGATTAAGACTGCAGAGAAAGAAACCTCCTGACAATGCATGCCGTGTCCAGGAGTGTTGTCTTCTGTATCTGACCCTTGATCCAGCCATCCAGCGAAAGCCTCTTGAGATGTTGGTCGAGACTCTTCGCTATAAGGCCGTTTGCAGATAAGACTATGGGGACAATGATCGTCGAATCCACATCACTATTTTAATTTTTGTATTCACAATGTAGTGTTACAAGTTACCATTTTTACTAGAATGTTAACTTATAAATAATTATATTTAGCAGCTACTTACAGAAATATCTCGTTTATATGGCTACTATCAACCCTACCTCTGACGAACCTTGGAAACTTTTTTGTTTTGATCAAATATTGGAGAAAACTTCTTCAAGGCACTTGGATTACGAACTCACTTTAAAGCTTCGGTAGCCGAACAGGGTGCCTAATGTGAGTTTGATTTACTATCCGTATTCATTCGATTACGTTTACGAAAACGAAAATTAGTATGGCATTGATGCAGCGCCTCCTGGCGGCATACGAGAAGAGTTAATATTTTGCCATACAAACTCTCGTTTTCGTTAACGTGATCGAATGGCGAATGAAACTCGCACTAGGCCCCCTGATGGATGCTCAGGTTGAATGAAAAAAATCGTGGTTCAATCCCATATTGTGGGGTTGATTGATTGAGTCGGGTAAAAACTTGTATGTTTTGTTAATTACCATACAACTTTCACTGAAGAAATACACTACTTAAAAAATTCAATGGTACTCAAGCTTATTTTTTTTTAGTTTAAAGGCAGTATGGAGAAATAGTTGCTTTGAATTTATGAAATAAGGTAAAAGTGCATAATGATGCATAAACTAATTTCAAAAACTAGAACTGAAATAGATTTAATAAACTTGTTTTACAAAGTTTTTCGGCGAACACCACACATTGAAATTAAACAACGTTTAATTTTAAATAATTATTTTATCCTTACCTTTTGAACCCTTTACCTTTCCTTTTGTAACGTCAACTCGGACTTTGTATCTAGAGCACACACACTCGCTGTTTCCAGCTGACACACATACTTTAAGCATTAACAATATTAAGTATATAACATGTAAACACAAATAAACAATCTCTTAGCTCTCAGGTCACGAAGCTATAGACAACATACTGGCTGTTTGATTTATCTCCCACGTTAGGAGCCAAATTTCTAATGAAGGCCTTTTATACCGACGACCCCTAAGCTTTCATCATCATCATCATCATCAGCTCATTTTATGTCCCCACTGCAGGGGCACGAGCCTTCCCTATGGATGAATAGGGAAAACTGGTCATAACCCACCACGCGGGCCCAGTGCGGATTGGTGGTTGTTAACGACTGCTAATGCAGCCGGGACCAACGGCTTAACGTGCCTTCCGAAGTACGGAGAAGCTCGAGTTGATAATTTTTTGGTGACCCATCCGATGACCGGCCTTTGCGAAAGTTGCTTAACCTCAGCACTCGCAGTCCTGGCGCGTTAACCACTGCGCCATCGAGCTCCTCTAAGCTTTATTTCTAGGTAACCCCTGAGTTTTCTTAGGTGATAGATTTTCTCTGGCAACTGTCACCTAACATGGCTAAGAATGTTACCTAAATATTAGGTTTAGTCGGTGAAAAACAGGCATATTCTCTCTTTTATGTGAAAACAAATGCACAATAACAGTCTGTCGTTTGACCGGTAAACGCTGCATGGCTTGTCAACGGCGGCCGTCAAACCCCGCGCTCATATAGCTTCGGTGTAACTGGACCCAATGTTTAAGTACCAATTTACGTTGTTGCCTCTGTGTTGGGAACTTTACACTGCTTTTAATCGAGGGTTGATTGATATTGTACCAGCGCTTTTAAGTATTCAACGCTGCAGTTAATAATGATACATGGATAGGTAAATAACTTGTAGGTATATTTGGTTTTCTAAATCAAATCAAATCAAATCAAAATATTTATTTGCATAACTAAGTGTATCATACAGGTGAAATATATTTTTTGTAGCTTTATAACTTAGTGATCTTTTGCAGGTATTACAAATATACAGTTTAAAAATATATATGTTTAAACTTATATTTAAATTTTACATAAAAATTAAATGATAATGAGATAAAAATTTAATATTAAATAAATTAAAATAACAATATATTATAAATTAAATTACATTTATCAATAAATAAAAACATCAATTATTAAAAAGTAAAAACATCAATTATTAACATTAAAATAAAATACTCATCTACAGAATAGAAACAATTTTCAATTAGAAATACTTACATTTAATTTTCTTTTAAACACTACAGCATTTTTTTCATTTTTAATATAATTTGGTAGTGGTACTAAGAAGGGAGTGTTAATAACTTGTATTTGACAAAAATGGTCTGCAACTTTGCAAGTTGTCAATATGGGCTATTATTCGTCATAATCATCATAATATTTTTACAATTACAAACATCGCGACATAAAATGAGCTGATGATGATGACGATGAACAGGAATGAAACAATTTATCTAAAAATAACTATATAAGCAAAACAACAGGACCATTTTTAAAATCGTAAATAAAACTAAAAATCAACACTCTTTCTTCCAGTCTGATAAAATCGGTAACAATAAGAAATAGTTATTTTATTTGCGTTTGGTTGTTAAATCCTTCTTTGGCATGATACTCTTCAAGGTCTTTCTTTTACAATATCACAGAATTGTCGATTGCGCAAAGAGTACAATGACCCAACACGTTAATGATTTTGTTCAGGAATAAATTAAGGGTCAGGTTAGGCGGAGCGACGATCTTCGCAAGGTGGCTGGCAAGAGCTAGATAAGAGTAGCCGCGGGCCGTGCTCAGTGGCGTGCACTTCGAAAGGTCTATGCCCAGCAGTGGACTAGTGTAGGCTATTGATGATTATGATGATGATAAAATAAATTGAAAATAACAACGCTTCAACGCTCGCTCGTGTCATGCCCTTTGGTGTCGCAAATGTCCATGGACTTTCCATCAGACGGGCCCGGGCATACCTACTGCCTACATACTGCTGCATAAATAATAAAATAATGTTAGGTCTAACAAGCATTTTTATCACACGCACGTGTACGAAAAATATTATGTAAACGAAATGGATCAACTCCGAATATATTTTCAAGCGTAGAAAAGGGACATAAAGGGGAAAGTTTAATATATTTTTAAGTGTCGTTTCATTTGTCGTACAAAGGTTACCTGTAATTGACGGCCGAATATAATATTGTTTTAGGCTAAAGTTTTCGTAAACGTATATGTTTTTACAAAGTTCCTTTGAAAGTTCCTTCTGCAATAAATATTGTTTATTAATTAAAACCTAGGTACAATTTATAGCCCAGCTATGGCCATGCCAAATTATGATTTTTTGTAAAAACTTATAAGTATAACTTGTAGCCGAGCCAAGGCAAACTTTTGAAGTACTAACCATATGTGACCAATATCAGGAACCGAATGGCGAGTATGAATTGGTTTTAAGCTGGCCACCACTGTCGTTATCATGATGGAAGATAGAACAACTGGGCTATATGGTATAAAAAAAACCAAACACGGGACCGCGGATTATGGGCAGACCCTCTGCCCGTTGGTTTAACGACATCAGAGCAGTCGCAGACCTAATCTGTACTAGACATACAAGTAAATGGGCTAATTGGAAGAGAACTGCAGACGCGTAAGGTAAAGCCACCAATTAAAGAACACGCACTACCAAAGAGTACTGCAGTGCTACTGATTGAATAATATTAAATCTGTTAGCAACTATTTGCTTGACATAACGTGTGCATGGAGTCGATATGGTACGTTGTATTTGCCAATAGGAAAAATAGAATTGCGTAAGGAATACGTACTCTTTGGTAGTGCGTACTATTTTGTGACTTTGCTCTACGTCCAGCAATGGACGATGAGTTGCTGAAGAAGAACCATCTGCCCGTTGTTGGTCCGACGACACAAAAGCAGTCTCAGGGCCAATCTGGTATATCCATACTAGTGCGGATAACAAGGACTTCAGACCTCCGGAAACTAGTCCGAGCTAGTAGTAGCGGAAGTGCCAGTTCAGCAATGTTTGATGAACTGCTGAAGAAAATGAGGAAGAACCAAGAGCTCCTACCTGTTTTAAGAACCAGTCAAGCAATATGAGAGCTGAAATTGATCAATGCGCTAATGCAGTTTGCCCTCTTCATCCACAATGACAATTTATACCTTCGCGATCGAAAAATTACCGTTCAGTGGCGAGTAAAACGACTATAAGTCTAGTCATATGCAGAGAAGGTTTTCCTAGAAATTGAAAATCAAAATTTAACTTAGTTTCTTCAGTGATGGAATGACGGCGCAGTGACTTGCGCGGCTGGATATCAGTCTTGTAAGTTGAGCAACTCTTGGAAAGTCAGTTCATCTCGAGTTTTGGAGCGCATGTTAAGCCAGTAAACCCATCAACATGCATAGAGCCATAATAGGGTGTTATGGTTTGATCTCCATACATGCATTTGTTTATGTAGAAAAGCTAGCAATGATACCCCTATAGGTTGCTAATGTTAAACTATCTATTAGCCGTATAATGGCAAATCACACGACTGGTTGCTCCAACGATGTGTGGGTTATCCAATCGCGATAATCCCCCAGATTCCAGTTTCCCGCTTGTGTGGATTAACACGCGCCTCATATGCGATTAAAATGAATGCCAATTGATAATCAAAGTTAACCCGGCGTTAGCACAGTGGCAAATTTTAACACCGACTGTCGGGTTGGGCCAAGATGACCCATATTAAAAAATATGTAATTCGAATACCTACGTAAAGGAATTTCGGCAAACTATAGCTAAGTACTAATTGATTAATTGACTATAATTTTAGGAATGTTTGGTAAACTTAAACAAATTAATTATTAAACATTTTTTTTTAAATTAAAATAAACTAAAAGTATGTGACGAGTAACAAAAATAAACAACTTCTGTCTTGTAGCAACATTTCGACAAGTTCCTATCTTTTTTCGCTGTAATACAATCAAAGGTTCATTATCGCTATCGTCGTTAGACGCATCATTATTAGTGCCACTGTCATTACGGCGATAACTCAGATGATCTTGTTCCTCTTCATTTTCCGACGAAATGTTTTCGATTTCGGATTCTGACTCCTGTAAAACGGCTAAAATCTGCTGCCTTTCGAGTTTTTCCCGGTTTATTTCGTAAACATCGCAAAAATATATAAAAAAAAATGAAGTTAAAATAAAAGACAAATGTTTTAAAAATATGGCACAAAACTACGACATCGAGTGTATAGTTGGGTCATATTTACCCTTTCTGTCGTTTGGCCACGTATACAGGGTTACTGGTAACTCGACAACTTCCTTGCGGGAGGTGATAGGCGGTCTTAAATGTGACAAATTTAACTTTAAATTTAACATATGGATGTATGGCTGAAAAAAACTAATGGTTTTCGAGATAATTCAAATTTTTGTGTTTATTAAAAATTTTCCAAATTACACTGTTACACATACTTCCGTCCCATTTCACGAATTCACTCATACAAATTGCTAGAAAGCGAGCGGAAAGGTGTTACACATCATAAACCGGTCGTCGTGGACTCGTCATTGAACACTAACAATAGGTGAACCACTACCAGTATTAAGTAAAATTTTGTTTCTGAATCATTAGTTAAAGTTAATGCTGACTTTTATACCTTTTTGGATACGTTATTAGTTGAGGAAGTTTTGTTAATAATTTGTACGACTAGTCGCATAGTATTTTTTTGAGCTAGGCAACACTTTATGAAAAGAAATGTAAAAAAAATATTAATTTATTTTAAAGTTTTAGTTGTGATTTCAAAATGTTTAGTATTTTGACATGTTTTAGTGCTACCTCAGCTGTGTTAGGATGTCAGCTACAAATTAAAATTAAAATTAATCCATGCAACAATGAGGCTTTTTTTTAATTTAAAGTTTAGTGCTAAAATTTGGAAATTTTTTAAAAAACACAAAAATTTGAATTATCTCGAAAACCATTAGTTTTCGGCCATACATATGGGGTTAAATTTGTCACATTTTAGGCCGCCTATCATCTCCCGTAAGGAAGTTGTCGAGTTACCAGTAACCCTGTATACACCGATGCAAGCGCAACCCGACTGAATAGCGGTAAGAAACAAGGAGGTGAGGTAGTTAGCTCCAGCTATTGAGAAGTATGGCAACGTCACCCAATATTTTCTGGGAAATACCCATGCTTAAAAATGTCGCGGGTCATAATATAGACCCAACTGTGCGCTCCCCGGGTTAAAATTTATTGCGTAATATACCTACTTGGATGTAATTTTATTTACCCAGATGGGAGATTTATTCGAGGGCGTAATTACCTTAATTTACTATTAAGTTTAATATGGGAGTCGTTTTACTCAGAAGCGATTTTGGGTTAGACGCGAGTAACTGCTCGTAGAAACCAACTATTTCTCTATTTCCCTTTAATGAACATCATACGGTATATCGCACTTTAGCTTTACGTCAATTGTTTACAATTAAACATCAAATTATTAGGCGAAAAACTTCTGAAAATTCCCTAGAACGAGGGTATCATTAAATCACATGGGTAAATTGAGCTACAACTTTCTGAGTATTGAAAATGGGTGTGCCGCGCAGAAAATAATTTGTTCAATTACAAAATTAACATTTCATTGCATTAGTAGTTATACAAATGTCTAACTTATCATATCACATCACACTATAATAATAAATGCGAAAGTTTGTGAGTATGTGTGTATATTTGTTGCTTCTTCATGCTGCAACAGATGGATGGATTTGGATGAAATTCGGCATACAGATAGTTTATAACCTGGATTAACACTTAGAATACTTTTTATCCCGATATTCCCACGGGAACGGGAACCACGCGGGTGAAACCGCGGGCGGCCGCTAGTTATCTATAATGTGCTGAACATTACGTTGTAATACTGTTTTTGCCATGCTATGTTTGGGCATAGCAAATATAAGACTTTTGACTTGGGAGAAAATTGTCATTTTACTCCGAAAGATTAAGCCATTTCCAAGTACGAGTAAAACCACTTGAAACTCGACGTAAACAGCAGGATCTGTTGCATTTGTATAAAGTGTTACGCTCTAGATTTGACTTCTCTAACTTATTGTGTCTTCTTAATTTCAACACCAAATTACTCTCCCGAAACCGCATGCACAAGTTGTTCGTTTTGCAAATATATAAAAATAATACCTCTTTTTTTCAATCCCATCGTCAGAATGTGCCGACTTTATAATGACATTGTGCAATCAAATAGAGAATTGGATTTATTTACACACAAATACGTCTCATTCAAGTCTCAAGTCAAACGTATCCTCGATTGAGCGTCCAACTTAATAACTCCTTCTAAACGGCTGGACCGAGAAGGATGAAATTTTCTGTGTGTGTTCAAGTAGATTCGAGAATGGTTTAGATTTGCAATTGGATCCTGCAGGTGGCGCTGCTATAGGGGTCCATCATGGGATACGGGTATTCTTAAGCGGACGAATGACTTGTTTTGTTGTCATGGAAATTGTCAAAGCGGTAGGAACACCGCCGGTCAGCTAGTTTAATATAAATATATTTAAAAAAATGTATAGCTTCTAATATTTAATGTTATATCTTTTAACTGCCTAATTAGATATCTTTGCATGTTAACGTGTTATTTTTATAATGCTGTGTATTCACGCTTTTGGGATGCATTCCTGCTCACATCTTTTTATTATTGTTCTTAGTTTAGTTTTAATGTATCCTGTTGTGTATACCATCTATATATGTAAATAAAAATGAATGTTGCTATACGCAAAACTCGAGAATGGCTGGACTGGTGTAGAGCACTATTCCGAAATCGCATTATTACGAATGAACAATTTTAACCTTTTAGTATCTTTATTCCGATTAAAATAAAAAGCTTGTACAGTCAGCGTAAGTAAAACTAAAACATTTGATTGATAACTTAAATGCATTCTGTTCGTAATTAGACATAAAAATTTCCACTTGATGACAGCCAAATTGCAAAATAAAAATAAACACTTTCCAACTAAAAAAATAAACATTTTTATTCTTTAATGTGTCGCAGTCTATGTAAGCACTGCTTAATCTTCTCTTTAAGGCGAAGGGTAAAGCACACTAGCGCCGCTAATAGATTTAATTTGATAACTGCTAAACTGCGGATTTTTTTTCAAACATTGCGGACCTTCCGACACTAGACAAACATCTATTATTTAATTGTGCACTACTTTTAGGTTTGTTTTTGTATTCATTCGCTAACACCAACAGTGGCCATTGTTTGTGAATAAACCACGCAACAAAAAGTAGTGCACAATTATTAAATAAATACTATGGATGTTTTCCTGTTATCGGACGGTATGCAATGTTTAATAAAGATCCGGTCCGTTAGTAATTATCAAATTATCAATTGGTGGCCCTAGTGTGCCTTACCCTTCGCCTTAAAAAAATCTTCTATAATCAGCTCTGTGCGTTTTTTTGTCCAAGTACTTCTATTCCTTTTAGCAATTGAAATATGTAGATATTGTGCCGATTGATCTATTTTGCGATCAATTACACTTGCTTCTTTTTGCCGGCTCCAATATAGCGCCCATCTTTGTTGTTCATCTATGAGTTCGACTATACCTAATTGGCAATTCGGAATAATGCGATTTCGGAATGGTGCGATTTCGGAATAGTGCTACTACACCGCTGGACTGATTTGGCTATTTTTTTTTGTATGTTCCTTAAAGGCACACGGAAAGTTTTAATAAAGAGAAAAAAATTGCTTTTGACAGAACGAAGTCTGTCCGGGCAGCTAGTAATAAATCTATATAGATAAAAATGAATGTTGCTAAGCGCAAAACTCGAGAATGGCTGGATCGAATTGGCTATTTTTTTTGTATGTTAAAAAAAATGCTTTTGACAGAACGAAGTTTTTACTATTCGCAATATCGAATTTCAGTTTACCAGTTTTTCTTGAGATCTTGGTCTAGCAAACAGACAAACAAAGACAATCTTTGGCTGTTAATTATTCAGCCATGTTTCAGGGCTGACGGGTTTAGCGAGGTTTCAACCCGTTTATTGATTATACCCGTTTATTTGCGGATGAAGCTTCGTGCACTCTTATAGACGTTTGGATCTCCGTTTTGCCGTCCTTCATCTGAAGGACGGTCAGAGCTAAGTTCACTTTTGGATTATCAAGAACTTTTTTAAAATTATGTCTAACTGTTTTTGTAGTCTTTTATGCTTTAAATTTTGTATGTTTCATTTCCGTTTCCCCTAAAGGGGGTGCAGCGCGGACGCAAAACTGCGAGTTTCAAGTTTCTTTATGATAGCGAGCGAGCGGCGCGTGGCAGTGGTGTGACAACGGCGCACGACTACGAATACGCACGCACACTAATATCTGTACAGGGTAGGCTGGTGATTTAATTAGAGCAATGTTTACTTTCGTAAAATCATAGGCGTTTGGGTAAAAAATAATAAAAGTCTTAATATTTTCATATTCATATTTTTTATTGAAACATAAGACAACAGTGGCCTGCGGAATATCAATACAAACATTTTGGATCATTGTCTCATTTGTGCTATATTTACAAAGTTTCTGAAGAAATAAGTTTTTAGATATCAAAGAATAAGAATAAGAATAAAAGACATTTATTGGTATCACATAACAAAACACATTACTTTTACGTATTGTTTATGCAGTTTCTGGGTATTTGTTTTAAATTCCAAGACAACCATGACCTTGTGAAAGGATCAAGCTAACCTACACTAGTCCTGTATTTGACCTATTCCGCGCCTAACACCAGTGACTTAAAACACGTAAATTTTCGAAATTCCGCGCTGCACCCCCTTAAATTGAGTCATTAGTAGTTCATCTTGACGTTTTTTCCAGGCATATTTCGGCATAGTTTGGTATTTTCATAATGTTAAGTGTTAAATAATGTTTTTATAGAAGTAATATCCTGTACTTATATCCTGTAAATAATTTGCTGAATTGTGTTATTCTGAACCGTGTTAACCGTTATTCCGTTTTCCCTTTAAAATATTTTATTTTCTTTGTCTTTTCTTGATTGTCATATTTTGGAATTTACTAAATTATAACCGTTTGTTAATACAGTGTTTATTTGTTTTTCCTCGCTAACGGGTAAGACCGTTAGCAAGTGTCTTGTGTTTATATACAGCACGTTATAATATGTATGTGTGTATGTACAATACTCGTAGTCCTACGTTTCCAGATTTTTAATCATTGCTACCTTGCGTATATTTCCAGAGATAAAAATTAGCTATAATAAAAAGTAGCTGTTAGCCAAACAAAAAAGTTTTGAGTAAGTATTTTCCAACATAATATTTTACTATATGACCCAATATTAATAGTGTAACTCGGTTGATGGTCCATAAATAAATAATTGTATCTATCGGAATTTTCTATGACAAAAATTTGCTTCTGGCAGTGAATATTTTGGTTAAATTTTGAACGTAATTTTGAGTATAAGTGCCCTAAATGGTTCTACTCCAAAGTAAAACTAAAGCTTTGGAGTAATACCGAATACCAATAATGATGACCACATCATTAGTTTAATCATCGATGTATTGGCTGTAGGGATCGAAAATAAATATCTATTCAATATATCTATATTTAGGAATAAAAGTATTCAAAGCTATAATAAAAAAGCTTTATTATGACCGGAGATGAAAACTGAATATCTTGAAAAGGCCTGATTTCAATTTTCCACCGATTTTACCCGCGTGATTAAGGCTTAGGAATAAAAATGAAAAAACAAAATGTAATCATGAGAGCTACGATGGCAGACAGACAAAGGCTTTAAAGTTAAAACACCCGCGCTTTTACATCGGGGTTTAAAAATTTATTGAAGTATCATTATACAAGTCACGATGATATTACGTTTCATTTAATTAGTCGTTGTCCGATGAGACAATACAATAGCGCGTTGACGGTCATCTTTTATTAACACAAGCGCTAAATCAGCTGAAAGCTTTATTTTATTTTACAACAAAGACTTCATTAGCCTTGATAAAACTTGCTTGATATTATAGAAACAACTTGGGCCCTGTTTTATAAATTCAGTGACAGGTGACTTTAGGATATTAATTATTGTAATCGGAAAAGCTGACAATTTTTAGGGTTCGGTACCCAAAGGGTAAAACGGGACCCTATTGCTAAGACTACGCCGTCCGTCCGTCCGTCTGTCTGTCCGTCTGTCACCAGGCTGTATCTCATGAACCGTGATGAACTGTCTAACACAGTTGAAATTATCACAGATGATGTATTTTTGTTGCCGTTATAACAACAAAAACTAAAAAAAAAGAATAAAATAAATATTATAGGATCCCCATAAAACACACGTGATTTTTTTTGCTTGTTTTTGCTCGATATTAATAACAGCAACAGGTGGACGCTTGAAATATTCACAGAATATTTAGTTATATATTCATTTTAAAAATAAATAATTAAATTAAAATAAAACAAATATTTAAGGGGGGCTCCCATACAACAAACGGGATTTTTTTCTCGGTCTTAATAACAGTGGTCAAAATAATGGTACGGAACCCTTTGTGCGCGAGTCCGACTCGCACTTGGCTGGTTTTTTTTATTTATTTATTTAAAATCAACAAACAATTACAAAATGTGTCGTATACAGCAAAAAATATACAACCTTTCTAATTGTGTAACCAACAACGTTACTTTGTTCATAATAAATAAAAATAAAAGTTTAACTTTTTCATATTACAAGAATCAGTCTGAGGAAAAAATCTTTAATCTCTTAGTTAATCTTAGCGCGATAATGAGGCTTCCCACCTTTTTAAAATAACACGTTTTTCCTTCACTAACCGTAATTGAATAAATTTTATTAAATTTACATCGCTCTCGCTAAAACTTTCTTCTCGGTTTCCAGAACAACAGCTGTCGATGGCAATATCTTTACAAATTATGTAAAAGTATGCGGAGGTGTTAGGCCATGGTTACTTTGCAATAATTGTCATAGTGAAGCTATTTTAGTAGTAAAATATAGTAGTTATTATTTTTGGATAGCGCTTTGGAAAGTACGATCATCATCATCAGCTCATTTTATGTCCCCACTGCTGGGGCACGAGCTTTTCCTGTGGATGGATAAGGAGAACAGGCCGTAAACCACGACGCGGGCCCAGTGCGGATTGGTAAGTAAATAAATAAATTAAAAAAAAACTCTGTTGCCCTTTTCCCCTCCATTATCATGCTTTTTACTTTTGTGTACGCATCAAATATAGCTTTTGAACAAAATCTTACAAAACTTTGTCGATAAACACGCCGTAAAACTTATTATGCAATAACTTGAGCAAAGTGAACAAAAACAGGCAAACTGCCAATTTTGTCGTATCTACATTAAAAGGAAAAGTTTCAACGTATAATTGGACTTTTCTTTTATATTTGTTGTCGGCATGAAGACCTTCTAAGCAATAAAGGGAATCGTAGACACTGACGATGCGTATAATTAAAAGTCAGTTTCCCCACAAAATACCCATAGTCCTCGCGCGCCATATGTACGCACGGTCGTACGTAAGTTGGCCCGCTAATTATACCTACAGCGCGGGAAGGGTTATTAACTTTCAAGTTTCAACTTCTACCGGGTCAAAAGTGCATTTGTGCTCGGTTTAGTTGGTGGTAGCTCTTATTTAAAGTCTGCCCGACATGCTACTACTATTACTTAACTTCTTGAAATCTGTCGCATAACTGCTCCGGGTGCCTAGTGTGTGTATTTTGTTCACTACCTATCCGTATTAATTCGAATACGTTTACGAAAACGAAAATTAGTAAGGTATTGAAGCAGCGCCTTCTGGCGGCATACGAGAAGAGTCAACATTTTGCCATACAAATTCTCGTTTACGTAAACGTTAACGAATGGCGAATGAAACTCGCTCTTGGCACCCTGCTGCTGTTGTGTCTCATCAGTAAAAAGCATCATAGTAGTAAGCATAGCTGAAACTGATCGTTGGCCTCGTACACCTTGTGTTATTAATTTTAAATTGATGGTGACTTTAATTTCGTAACTTGTTTTTTAATTAAAATCTATGTATTTTTCTTGTATTTGTCATTATGTGTTGTGCAGGTCAATAAATATTACGCACGAATTTACAAGTGCGACAGAGAGGCCACACGCCGAACGTGGTCCGTGGTAGGCCCTCAGGCTCCGTCCTAACCTGCTCCAAACTATCGTAGCATCTGAAACGTTCCAGTCAAACCTGGAGAATCGATTTGTTGCCGTGGGAACCACAAATGCTGTTGACGTCAACCAGGCCCTCGAAATTGTAGTAGTAGTAAATGTAGTGTAGTAATTAGTAAAGATATCACACTCGACGATGCGTCGTACGAACGCCTCAATTCTGAATTACGGGAAAAGTGTGCTTCCACTTTCGGCGTTATCATCATCCAGATAAGATGTGGAACGTACAAGCTAATCCCCCGTTATTTAAATTAAAAAAAAAACGAAAGTAGCTGTCTAAATAATATGAAACAACAAAGCCTTTTGTCATATTAATTCCATACATTCATCAATAACATTTCACTTTCAATATTTTCCGATTGTGATATACTTAATCCATAGCGCTTTCACAGTTCACCAGCAACATTCAATGAATAGCCAATGAGTTACGATGCCGGCGTGCGAGATTAAAGGCGAAATACAAATGAATATGTCGTGTTCACTTAGAAATGTGGCTTTTATTAATGCAAAGCTTTAATGTTACAGCGGGAAATGTCATCATCATCATCATCATCATCATCACCCCTTTTCAGTCCCCACTGCTGGGGCACGAGCCTTCTCTGTGGATGAATAGAGAGAACAGGTCATAAACCACCACGCGGACCCAGTGCGGATTGGTGGTTGTTGACGACTGCTAATGCTGCATGCTGCACAACGGCACGTATACAGCCGTTGGTCCATAGGCCAACGGCTATACTCTTTTTCAATAACGGCTCTCTTTTAAGGCGCTGAACACTCTGAAATGAGCTTTTTTATAAATTGTTTTCTATAAAAAGTATAAAACATACAACGCGTAGAAAATTATAAATTGTTATATTAGACTAAATTAGCAAAAATAATATTACAAAAACACAAATGTTGACAATGAAATGAAATTTTTTCAACATTTGTGTTTTTGTAATTTGTTCGCAACAAAATTTGCGTTAAAAATTATTTGAACATTTAAAAATAATATTGTTTGTTTTATGCTCTAAGTAAAATGCACAATTACTAAACAGAGTCTATAGTTTCATTTTAAATATAAAGCATGCAGCTGTGCTGAAATATCAGATAATAAAAAGAAAGAAACAAGGTAAAAAAACACCGTTATTAATTTAGTTATTAAAAATAGGTACCAGGAATCCAAAGCTGGGTAACAATTTGACCAATTCTCCTACAAAGCTGGACAATCTCCTATAAGCACTATTTCGTTTTACTGAATTAAATTAAATTTGATTTATCATAGATAGTAACCCTTTCGGTCGCATAATCTCTTTCGTCATAATGTAGTTTGGCATAACAGTTTCAGCATAAAGTTTTCTCGCATAAATTATGATAAGCAGACTGTTATAAACCCATAATAGTTTCATCGGCACAATTTTAACTTGCTATAATTGTCTTTATTATAATTTTAATCATTTCACCATAATAATTATCATATGTAAAGAACATAATTGCTATACGTCTAAATTTTTTGAAGTATAATACTTGGTGTTTTATTTTTATTTATTAGACAACAGAAATACTAGCTGCCTTAGGTCACGTGATAGGTTAGAAAATTAAGACAATCGCGAAGCGCAGCGTAGCTATTGTCTTTATTTCGAGGAAATTTTTTTTATTAGACAACAGAAATGTAGCGCCATACAAAAATAATCTTTTTTTGCCATGCCATAGGGTGAGATGCCAATAAATGTTATGATTAGTAATCGTTATTGTAAAAACATTTATGCATGAACATTTGATGCTGATATATCATTATTATAAAAGAAGTTATGGGGAAATAAAGTATGCCTAATGATTTATTCGAATGAACGTTATGCGAAACGAAGAAAATGCCAAAAAACGATATGCAGCCTTAAAATATGCCTCTTTAATTCATGCAACCCAGTCTTCGATCAACAATCGAAGAACCCAGTCCATACTGGGTCCATACCCGATGTAACCATGTAAATTCTTACCTATACATTATGAATAAGTAATGTGTATTCTCGATGCAATAATACTTCGGAACTGACATAGTCCTTGAGAAAAGTCGAGAAATCCAAAACAAGATAATAATATTTCCATGTACTGTCGTATTTCATTTATATCGCTTCTTTGCCATTGAATCCTGTAATATCCGGCCTTCGTAAGCCCCTCTTTATTTATTCATAACTTTTCGACTCCTACAATATTACAGATTACTAATTAAAGTTGACATTCACATTAAATATATATTTTCAATACTAAAGTATTTAAGACTAACTGACCCGGCGGACTTCGCACTGTTTTGACAGTTTCCATCATTGAGTTAAATTAATATCATCAATGGTTTCCATGACAACAAACAAACAAATGATTTTGTATTGGAAAATTAAGTTGTCGTTTTTGGTATTTTATATATTTTTTTAAAATATAGCCTATGTTACTCAGCGCTAATGTAGCATTCTAATGGTGAAATGATTTTTTAAATCAGTCCAGTAGTTTTGAGTTTATTCGTTGCAAACATACATACATACAAAAATACAAAGGTTTCCTCTTTATAATATTAGTATAGATTTACGCGTCTTAAAGAAAATAATATATTTCAATATAAAATTTCATTTTAATTTAATATATAATTTGAAGAAATTATTAAATGAATTACTAAGATGTGTTTTGTTATTTATATATTTACGGCTCCCGCCACGACCGACTTTTTGTAGGACCAATATAATCGGACCGATTTTTTCGCCGCGGTTTTAGTACGGATTTTGAAGGACATGTGCGTTGTAAACTTGTAACATAGAACTACATACGTTTTATTTTCACCGACTAAAAAATCGGTCACTATTATCAGACGTGGGCGAGGGCAGTCATTCAAATTTATTCGGTGAATCATCACTATACAAAAAGGGGTACTTAAAGCATAGCACTTACAAGCTAATAACACATTTAGATACAGACAGACATCGTTAGAACTAATATACAATGTGCGTGAGCTTATATGAAATGGAGAAAATACACAATGGAAAAGATGAATCCTATAATAATGAAAAATGCACTTATAAAACGGAATATGGGTTTATTATCATCATTTTTTTTCTTGATATGATGGCTTCGTGCGATTAGTACATTTAGCCAGTGTCAAAGTAATTTTTCTTACAACATAAATAAACAATATTTCCTTCCAGTATGATGATGATGAATGATAATGGAAATGAGAAGTGAAAAATGATATACCCCCCAACCCCTAGAGTATCTCAGTAAAGATGTGGGGCTTTACTAAGTTTTCACGTGGACTACTTGATAGAATTTGAAAAGTGACGTTGCATCGTTTTGTTTCATTTGCCAACACTCATGCACACTCACGAATACTTAACGGTTAATAATACACTATTATTTCACATTAATATTAGACATAACACAAATTTTAGAAAATAAAACAAAACCGCAGACATGACTCTTCACTTTCCCGCCAAGAACTCTTATCATCTTTTACAACATTAATTCTACCACCACAAATGACAAGCAAAAAAAATAATATTTATACTCTACAAAATATCATAAAAAGGGCGGCTCAAAATTAGTCTGCAACATAATTATATAAAAAAAATACAATACAAAGAAACCTAAATGAAAGTTACCTACTTTACTCGCCTGAAAAGAAACGCTTATTGCCATAATTATATACACGTATGAACGAGTATAATCATGGGCTAATTAATTTGCATTCTCGTTGTTTTTCAATAAAGCAGATTACCTACTTGGAGGTGTAACACGTTGGACTCCTGTCAAAACCAGCGCAGTTTCCTGAAGAAGTCCAGCCCGTCGTAGCATTTTAATTTTATGTATTAGTTTTATTGTTACAACCAAAAAGTTTTTTTTTAATTAATGTATCAGGGTGCCTAGTGTGAGTTTCATTCGCCATTGGATCACGTTAACGAAAACGAGAATTAGTAGGTATGGAAAAATTTGAATTCTTCTTGCACTTGCCAGGTAGGCTACTCTTGACGCAAACTCAATCTCAATACAATTCCAATGCGATTAATATGTATCGATATTGGGATAAGTTTCGCAATTTCGGAACACCCCATCTCGATAATAATTTGTTCACTCAATTTCCACGCAATTTAATTCCAATGTAGCGCTATTATTGCTTTTAAGAGTGCCATTTGAATTTTTTAAATTTGTAATTGGAAATTGATTAATGCAATTGTGTTGCAAGAGTAACCCACCAGGAGGCGCTGCTTGAATGCTATACTAATTTAAGTTTTCGCAAACGTCGTCGAATGCATCATCATCAGCTCATTTATGTCCCCACTGCTGGGGCACGAGCCTTCCCTATGGATGGATAGGGAGAACGGGCCATGAACCACCACGCGGGCCCAGTGCGGATTGGTGGTTGTTAACGACTGCTAATGCAACCGGGACCAACGGCTTAACGTGCCTTCCGAAGCACGGAGGATAGTAAACAAAACTCACACTGGGCACTTTGATATTGATATCGACCTATTAGTGTGAGCGTGTAAAAATAAATCATCGAAAATCCTGAAAACAAATACAACCTGTAAAAAAATGAGATATAACAAAAAGGTAATAATAATAATAACATTATAAACTGATTACAAATGGTTACAATATAAATTGCATTAAAATAATATATAAATTTAATTTAATTTACAAATAACATAGGACAAACAGTGTTGCCTTTGTAAATTTAGTCAAAGTGCAACAGAATACGTCAACTGCGTTAGATATCTCGTTAAAAGTGCGCAACGTTCAGAAGAAAGACGCCTCCTTCAAAATATTAGTTTGCGCACGCGGAATTGCGAATAAAGGCGGCCGCCGTCGTCGCCGCCACGCGTACCGATCCGGCACGCACAGCCCTATCGCCTGCAACACGGCTTGGTTGAACACTCGCCCTCTCACTTGAACACATAAGTAGCTAGGCTGAGTTCTCGTACAACTTCTAATCTATGGTATCCCACCATACCGAGTACAAATAGTGATGGATACATCATTGGATAAAAGGGGTAGACGCCATACAACTTAAGGTACAGAAACCTAGTTTTGTTCTGTATTCGCTCTACCATCAACTTGTACTTAGTTTCTTGTGGTGACCAAATACATGCATTGCCTGCCAAGTGACTTCTCACTAACGCCTAAATTCGTGAATCCTTGAGATTGGCGCAACACAAATCTCTAATTCCGGTACGCCTTTTTGCAAACTTTGACTATGTGTCCTCGAAAATTGAGATCAGAAGCGAAGTGAATGAACTCCAAGGTCTTTTATGTCCTTTACTCGTTGCATCGGAGCGCCACTGAGACAATATTGAAATTCTGAAGGCTCTCTTGACAACGTGAGCGACATTATCGAACATTTGGAAACATTATAGTGAAGCCGGTTTGTTTGACTCCATTTCACCACTCTGTCAATATCCGCTTGCAGCCTTTCGCAGTCCGACTGGCTTCTAATTTCCAGTACCAATTTCAGGTCATCCGCAAAAATCATTTATCATTAAATTAAATCCAGACCTAGTTAAGTATGGCTCAGATTGTTGCTTGCCCCAGTTCACTTATTGGCGTCTGTTTCTTAAGTACCTGGCGAAGAAAGAAAGCGTTTTCGGCGTAAAGCCCAATAGAGCCAGTTTGATGAGTAATACGTCACTATCGACGGTATCGAAAGCCCTCCGAAAATCAAAATATGCAACATCGACTTGAGCACCAGAATCCAATGCGGGTACTAATTGCATCACCAACTGCAGCAGATTGCTCGTGGTGCTACGCGTAGGACAGAACCCTTGTTGTGCGTCCGATAATTGGGCACTCACCTGCGAGTAAACAGAGTGAAAAATTGCAAATTCGAATACCTTAGCTGGTGTACATAAAATAGCAACCCGCCTATAGTCACTTGCATTCGCTCCCTCTCGACCCTTTGGCACCGGCACCACTCTTGTCAGCTTCCATTCATCAGGAAACATTTCGTTTTTGAGACATGTATTTAAAGATATGCAGGAGTGGTGCCGCTAATAACTTGTAAACATGAGGCTGCTCAAATTTTATTGCTAATTTTTTTTCCTGGTTGTTCAGCGAAAAACAAATAAGGATAAGTAAAAGCTTTCCTATCAGAGTTCACAATACATTAGTCTTCAACTATTCCAATTGTCCAAATCGATATGTCGAGACGTCTGTAAAGTTGGCCGTAATGGGATATTGAATTAATCTTCACTGCTAACTCTTTTACCGGGAGGTGTTCATAAGTTTGCTATCTGTGTATCTAAGGTTTAACGCTATCTACACAAGAATCTGAAATCTCAATTTAGCTCCCACTGTGCTCTGTAAAGATAAGGTGATGTTTTCAGTAGAATTTGAACTAATCTAAATTGAAATTCTCGTGCAAGTCCTTAGCTGACGTTATGAATTATAAAGTAGTTGTGAATGCAATTGCGTTCGCGTGAACCTGAAATGTCGTTTCGCGGAATTTATAATTGGTTTATGACATTTTCCGCTTGCGTCCTGGGCAATTAGCACTCAGACTCAGTTACATTGCAAATTGCATTTTTGTAAAGTTACACAGTTTTCACAGTATTTATACTAGACCAATCATATTATACCATTTACACAGTGAACTTTGTAATGGGTTCCACGAAATACCTAGTTATGAGAGTTAGGTGGGCAATGTTGATTAGTTAGTTCCAAACTTAGATATACTAAACATAAACAAATTTACAACATAAATTAAAAAGGTAATAGAAATAAAAATGTGCACATATTTTTACAAATAAAAAAGGGACTCCAAATCGCTGCCAAGCGGGAGAGTGCCCAGGACGCTGGCGGCGTTGCCTCTTTGGATGATTGACCAAACTTAGACTTTGGCCAAAATACGCGCCAGCTAAAAAAATTAACATAAACTGTATAGTTCTAAAACAGATTATAGGTTTTAACACATTTAAATGTATATATATATATATATATATATACCTATTCTTTATTGCACAAAAAACACATACAGAGAACATTTTACAAAAAATGGTCAGCAAAGCTGGACTTATCTCTAAAAGAGATCTCTTCCAGCCAACCTAAGGTGGAATGGGAGAATCATGTTTAAAAGGAAGCAAAAAAGTGCAAACAAAAATATTTCAAATAAGAATAACAATATTAGGTACAATACATGTACTACAATATTCATAAAAACTACATAAACATACAAATAATACTACATAAATATGAACCTGAACATATAATAATAATAACTAGTGGTCGCCCAGTGGTCGAAATTCGACCGTAATTTTATTAAGGCTGCACGGATTGTATCCTAAGCAATGAAAAATTAAAAAAAATAGAATGTGAGTTTGGATTGACAGATGTCGGTCGCGTTAAAGACAAACAATACGTGTGTGTTAAATACATATGCGTGTGTGTCAAATACATGGTAGTGTGTGTAATGTTGTTTTTGTTGATTTAATGTATTTTATGCATAATTTAAAAAAAAATTAACATTCGGATAACCTCCTCTATATAAACTATAAGTGTGCGAAATTTCATACTCCTCCGTCCGCGCAATTTTCGTAAAAACGGGCACAAAGTTTTTGTTTCACGTATTAATATATAGATAATAATAATACACATGGATATATTATAGTGCCTATGATTGCGATGACGTGAGTGACAGAAAGTGATCCTTGACTTTCTTTTTAAAAGATATAATGGACATACTATCCTGGCAAGGGTTTTTTGTAATCGACCATGAGATGGTCGATGGACACACAAGGGGTTTTGAATCTCAAGCGTCTTTGTTATACAAGCACGTCTTGAGTGGCAAGAGGGGGGCAGGAGTTGGATGTATGCCTTAATTTGAAGCTACAGGACTACTACTATTAGGACCTACGAAAAGAGTTTTCAGCTTTTCATGCTGTAGTATGATTCATATATCAATCTCTTTTATCTTTTTTAAAAGTTAATGACCAATTATAACCACAAAAGAGTACCTACGCATCGGATTTGCAGGCACACATTATTGGAACTATTTTAACCTTATTTATTTAGTCCATATGAAGTGACATGAAGTGACTCAGACTTTTGTCGTAAATCACACTTATATCTTTATATAAGTGTGATTTACGACAATTTAATAAAATATTGAGGAGCTCCGCAGTGGTTAACGCGCCCGGTCTGCGAAATAATACATTGTTCTTTTTGGTAGTGCCTGCTATTTGGTAGCTCAACCCTAACTATGGACTTGTATGATCCTACCGACCGTGTTCCATAATATCACAAGTGCATACTTTATATCACAAACCCACGACGTGAGTTCACTTTAGGGGCACTTTAAGGCACAAAGACCTTGAAAATAAATGGAAACGTTGCTACTCTTATTTTTTATGTGGGCTTTGCTTTGTACCAATCTCGATTCCGCCAAATGAGTACGCTTATTCTTAAATGGATTTACAAGATATTTCCATCTGTGAAAGTGCTTTGACAATTATTTATGACATAATTAGTATTAATTAGGTACTGCTAATTATTGCCATTTGTACTACTTCTTGTATTGTCCTCTTATCTCTTTCTGTACCTATGTAGTAAAATAAAGTGTAGTTTCAGTTTTTTTTCTTTATAGATCAGTTCCACTAGAGCATTTAAAATTAAGATGTTGTGAAGTGTGATAGTATGATCGGATATTGTTTGGATTCAGTAAGAAAGAAGATCATATGGGAGAAAAATCTAATTACAAACATTGAATATTGCACTTAAAAAAATTACAGATGAGATTCGAAACCAAAACGGTCTTTCGTAATCCGGTCGACTGTTCTTTCAACTTAGCTAAAGAGACATTAATGTTCCATGCAAGATTTTCTCTGCAAGACACACAATTGGCAAGATTGTAGTAGTATTCGTACGAAGAACTCGTACCTAAAAGTATTCATTCAAAAAATTACTTAAGACCCTCAGTATTAAAGGCTATTAAAGGTACATACTGTGCTAAGTAATCGTTTATGTTAATTGACATTTCTGAGCGCTGCAGTGTTTCATGTCACGTAAAAAAAATGTTCAATTTCTCGTCGACGTTGCTTGCATTGAATTGAAATTGAATTGCTTCTATGAAAATAACATGTTGGATAAAAGACGTTTGGACGTGTTGGAAAGAAGACAACTAAGAACAAAATTATTGATATATTGAAACGCTGAGGTGTTAGACACCACCAATTCCAGAAAATAATGATAATTAAAAGGTAAAAATCTGGTGTAACCAAATTTATTTGCTCAAGGTGGGTGCTCAGTGTTGTCGCGCGATTATAAAAGAGGACTTAGTTTCAAGCGGGGGACTGGAACGCCGAACATTTTGTTGCGAACAAAAATTGCGATTCGGAAAAGTGTTGAATTTTATTCCCGGATAAACATTCTTGATCGTTTTACCAATTCTAAAGCCTTCTCGGGCTTACGCACAACAATTATCCAAAGTTTCATCGCAAATACCTGATGTCAATTAATGGCATATGAATGATAAAGGACAAACGAGACATTTTATACATACGCTTATATACATATTATTTAAGGCCGATTTTTCAATTGACGGATAAAACTTATTCGTTAGATAAAGTATTAGATAACCATTTTAAAAAGGGTTGTATTTAATCGATCACCAAACTAACCTAACCTAACCCACAAAAATAGGCATGATGGCAGTAATTAAAAACTACTAAAATACTATATTTATTGAATAAAACTTGAAGCTTGGAATATAAAATACGCATTGTTTTTTTTATTATAAGTGTGATTAATATTTATTTTTATTAAATAAAACTACAAAATAAGGCAATCCGCCATGATATCTTGAACACCAATCAGAGCGCATGACGTCACGCTTGAGTAAAACTTATATGTCATGTGTACTTGAATTGATTTATCCACTGTCTTATGTGCATTTTCTTGTGAAATATCGTTTATGGATGCTTGTGAAGCTGAAAAAGAAAAAACAATCAAGTTTATATAATATTACCTTTTAATATAAAATATTACCTAAAAAAATTGCCAAGATTTCAAGATAAGTATGTATATTTTAAAAGCAAAAACAACACAAACAAAAATCAAATATTAATTTTACATTAATATGAAACTTCAACATGCGAAGTATTTAAAAGTCTTGTATAATATTGTTTACAAGATATAGGTTTGTCGTATTATTGGTTTTATTTATTGCATAATTGGTTATGCATAATTCCTAATGAATGGAATAAATTTGTATTAGAAATATATATATTTTTGGTGAAATGGCAATGGGTAGAAATAAGTACCTGAACTTCCACATGGCATCTCTTCAAGTTCCACTTGTTTTGTAGTTCTTTCTTCTAAATCTTTCTGACATTCTTCTATCAATGTCTTTCTTTGTTTTTTGAGAATATATGGTCTTTCTGTAGCATCTGATGTTCGTTTTCTTCTATCTGATTGACATTGAAATTTAGTGGGCATACACCCCGGTTTCATGCGGATCTGTGACACCGATCCCATCAAATAATATTCCATATAATTATCCATATCATTAGGTAACTGAAATATGAATAAAATACGTAATACATATCAAAGCAATGAGAGATGAAACCTAACGTCAAAATAGATTGTTTATATTTTTACATTTAGACCTCGTACAAAATATTATTACCAAATACTATATACTATGTTAACTTTTGACTACTTCCGGTATAATTTCTGTTCCTTACAAGTCGCCATCTTGGCGGCAGACACGCCACCTAGTAGCTGTCATAAGCGGTAATATATATTGTCGTAGCCGTCATCGGACGTAGTGAATTATCAAAAGATTGTTGTAAGCGTTAACTTTTGAAAAGTGAATGATCGTGTTATACAATTACAGAAATAAATAAAATAGTGTTCGATATTGGGTTTTATTGTGCTTACACTGCTGAACTCTTTTAACTAGAATCTACAAAAGTATGTAAAAACTTACATCAAAGTGATCTTCACAAAAATAAAGGTGAGCACTGGGTTATATTCCTTTTGAATCTCGCCTTGCAAGTTTAAGCCACTTGTTTCGTATGTTTTATTTTGAGGAACGAACACAAATAGCTTATTAGGAGTTTTTACGGATGTATTCTCACACTGGGGGACCCCACACCACCTATACACTTTCGAATTCATATTTAATAACACAAAATCACTAAATTCTTGCACGAGCGCAGCGCGTTTACGTTTTGATTACTCAAACGTGACGTCACAAGCGACGCCATGACACTAACAAGCGTTTTAGGGGAAATTTAAATTATTATTTTAAAATTGCATTTTTTTCCTACTAAACTTTTAATTTCTGCAGAAATATCTTATTCATTGTAAATAGTATATATTTCTGGACATTATAGGTCCATTTTTCAATTATTGTCATCATGCAGCATTAAACTACTACACACACCGGCATATTTAGCGGAACACAAAAAAAAGGCCGAATTTCCTTTTTGTGCAACATTGCTGGCTGGTTTTCACTTTATTTAATTTTAGAACAAAATATTTTCAATGGAAAAAACAAAGACAGACATGCTACTACTATTACTTAACTTCTTAAAATCTGTCGCATAACTGCTCCGGGTGCCTAGTGTGTGTATTTTGTTTACTACCTATCCGTATTAATTCGAATACGTTTACGAAAACGAAAATTAGTAAGGTATTGAAGCAGCGCCTTCTGGCGGCATACGAGAAGGGTCAACATTTTGCCATACAAATTCTCGTTTACGTAAACGTTAACGAATGGCGAATGAAACTCGCTCTTGGCACCCTGCTGCTGTTGTGTCTCATCAGTAAAATGCATCATAGTAGTAAGCATAGCTGAAACTGATCGTTGGCCTCGTACACCTTGTGTTATTAATTTTAAATTGATGGTGACTTTAATTTCGTAACTTGTTTTTTAATTAAAATCTATGTATTTTTCTTGTATTTGTCATTATGTGTTGTGCAGGTCAATAAATATTACGCACGAATTTACAAGTGCGACAGAGAGGCCACACGCCGAACGTGGTCCGTGGTAGGCCCTCAGGCTCCGTCCTAACCTGCTCCAAACTATCGTAGCATCTGAAACGTTCCAGTCAAACCTGGAGAATCGATTTGCTGCCGTGGGAACCACAAATGCTGTTGACGTCAACCAGGCCCTCGAAATTGTAGTAGTAGTAAATGTAGTGTAGTAATTAGTAAAGATATCACACTCGACGATGCGTCGTACGAACGCCTCAATTCTGAATTACGGGAAAAGTGTGCTTCCACTTTCGGCGTTATCATCATCCAGATAAGATGTGGAACGTACAAGCTAATCCCCCGTTATTTAAATTAAAAAAAAACGAAAGTAGCTGTCTAAATAATATGAAACAACAAAGCCTTTTGTCATATTAATTCCATACATTCATCAATAACATTTCACTTTCAATATTTTCCGATTGTGATATACTTAATCCATAGCGCTTTCACAGTTCACCAGCAACATTCAATGAATAGCCAATGAGTTACGATGCCGGCGTGCGAGATTAAAGGCGAAATACAAATGAATATGTCGTGTTCACTTAGAAATGTGGCTTTTATTAATGCAAAGCTTTAATGTTACAGCGGGAAATGTCATCATCATCATCATCATCATCACCATCACCCCTTTTCAGTCCCCACTGCTGGGGCACGAGCCTTCTCTGTGGATGAATAGAGAGAACAGGTCATAAACCACCACGCGGACCCAGTGCGGATTGGTGGTTGTTGACGACTGCTAATGCTGCATGCTGCACAACGGCACGTATACAGCCGTTGGTCCATAGGCCAACGGCTATACTCTTTTTCAATAACGGCTCTCTTTTAAGGCGCTGAACACTCTGAAATGAGCTTTTTTATAAATTGTTTTCTATAAAAAGTATAAAACATACAACGCGTAGAAAATTATAAATTGTTATATTACACTGAATCAGCAAAAATGATATTGTTTGTTTAATGCTCTAAGTAAAATGCACAATTACTAAACAGAGTCTATAGTTTCATTTTAAATATAAAGCATGCAGCTGTGCTGAAATATCAGATAATAAAAAGAAAGATACAAGGTGAAAAACACCGTTATTAATTTAGTTATTAAAAATAGGTACCAGGAATCCAAAGCTGGGTAACAATTTGACCAATTCTCCTACAAAGCTGGACAATCTCCTATAAGCACTATTTCGTTTTACTGAATTAAATTAAATTTGATTTATCATAGATAGTAACCCTTTCGGTCGCATAATCTCTTTCGTCATAATGTAGTTTGGCATAACAGTTTCAGCATAAAGTTTTCTCGCATAAATTATGATAAGCAGACTGTTATAAACCCATAATAGTTTCATCGGCATAATTTTAACTTGCTATAATTGTCTTTATTATAATTTTAATCATTTCACCATAATAATTATCATATGTAAAGAACATAATTGCTATACGTCTAAATTTTTTGAAGTATAATACTTGGTGTTTTATTTTTATTTATTAGACAACAGAAATACTAGCTGCCTTAGGTCACGTGATAGGTTAGAAAATTAAGACAATCGCGAAGCGCAGCGTAGCTATTGTCTTTATTTCGAGGTAATTTTTTTTATTAGACAACAGAAATGTAGCGCCATACAAAAATAATCTTTTTTTGCCATGCCATAGGGTGAGATGCCAATAAATGTTATGATTAGTAATCGTTATTGTAAAAACATTTATGCATGAACATTTGATGCTGATATATCATTATTATAAAAGAAGTTATGGGGAAATAAAGTATGCCTAATGATTTATTCGAATGAACGTTATGCGAAACGAAGAAAATGCCAAAAAACGTTATGCAGCCTTAAAATATGCCTCTTTAATTCATGCAACCCAGTCTTCGATCAACAATCGAAGAACCCAGTCCATACTGGGTCCATACCCGATGTAACCATGTAAATTCTTACCTATACATTATGAATAAGTAATGTGTATTCTCGATGCAATAATACTTCGGAACTGACATAGTCCTTGAGAAAAGTCGAGAAATTCAAAACAAGATAATAATATTTTCCATGTACTGTCGTATTTCATTTATATCGCTTCTTTGCCAGTGAATCATGTAATATCCGGCCTTCGTAAGGCCCTCTTTATTTATTCATAACGTTTCGACTCCTACAATATTACAGATTACTAATTAATGTATATTTTCAATACTAAAGTATTTAAGACTAACTGACCCGGCGGACTTCGCACTGTTTTGACAGTTTCCATCATTGAGTTAAATTAATATTATCAATGGTTTCCATGACAACAAACAAACAAATCATTTTGTATTGGAAAATTAAATTGTCGTTTTTGGTATTTTAAATTAATTTTTAAATATAGCCTATGTTACTCAGCGCTAATGTAGCATTCTAATGGTGAAATGATTTTTTAAATCAGTCCAGTAGTTTTTGAGTTTATTCGTTGCAAACCTTAGAGCATTAATGCTCTAAGTTGCAAACATACATACAAAAATACAAAGGTTTCCTCTTTATAATATTAGTATACTCGTAGATTTACGCGTCTTAAAGAAAATAATATATTTCAATATTAAATTTAGTGATACACATATTTTCATTTTAATTTAATATATAATTTAGAGAAATTATTAAATTAATTACTAAGATGTGTTTTGTTATTTATATATTTACGACTCCCGCCCACGACCGACTTTTTGTAGGACCAATATAATCGGACCGATTTTTTCGCCGCGGTTTTAGTACGGATTTTGAAGGACATGTGCGTTGTAAACTTGTAACATAGAAC
Organism: Eudonia mercurella; assembly: GCA_963082485.1. Lineage (NCBI taxonomy): Eukaryota > Metazoa > Arthropoda > Insecta > Lepidoptera > Crambidae > Eudonia > Eudonia mercurella. The sequence goes on from OY720028.1 coordinate 16,841,441, forward strand.
TCCATACGTTTCATTTTCACCGACTAAAAAATCGGTCGCCATTATCGGCCGTGGGCGAGGGCAGTCATTCAAATTTATTCGGTGAATCATCACTATACAAAAAGTGGGTACTTAAAGCATAGCACTTACAAGCTAATAACACATTTAGATACAGACAGACATCGTTAGAACTAATATACAATGTGCGTGAGCTTATATGAAATGGAGAAAATACACAATGGAAAAGATGAATCCTATAATAATGAAAAATGCACTTATAAAACGGAATATGGGTTTATTATCATCATTTTTTTTCTTGATATGATGGCTTCGTGCGATTAGTACATTTAGCCAGTGTCAAAGTAATTTTTCTTACAACATAAATAAACAATATTTCCTTCCAGTATTATGATGATGAATGATAATGGAAATGAGAAGTGAAAAATGATATACCCCCCAACCCCTAGAGTATCTCAGTAAAGATGTGGGGCTTTACTAAGTCTTCACGTGAACTTCTTGATAGAATTTGAAAAGTGACGTTGCACCATTTTGTTTCATTTGCCAACACTCATGCACACTCACGAATACTTAACGGTTAATAATACACTATTATTTCACATTAATATTAGACATAACACAAATTTTAGAAAATAAAACAAAACCGCAGACATGACTCTTCACTTTCCCGCCAAGAACTCTTATCATCTTTTACAACATTAATTCTACCACCACAAATGACAAGCAAAACAATAATATTTATACTCTACAAAATATCATAAAAAGGGCGGCTCAAAATTAGTCTGCAACATAATTATATAAAAAAAAATACAATACAAAGAAACCTAAATGAAAGTTACCTACTTTACTCGCCTGAAAAGAAACGCTTATTGCCATGATTATATACACGTATATACGAGTATAATCATGGGCTAATTAATTTGCATTCTCGTTGTTTTTTAATAAAGCAGAGTACCTACTTGGAGGTGTAACACGTTGGACTCCTGTCAAAACCAGCGCAGTTTCCTGAAGAAGTCCAGTCCGTCGTAGCATTTTAATTTTATGTATTAGTTTTATTGTTACAACCAAAAAGTTTTTTTTAAATTAATGTATCAGGGTGCCTAGTGTGAGTTTCATTCGCCATTGGATCACGTTAACGAAAACGAGAATTAGTAGGTATGGAAAAGTTTGAATTCTTCTTGCACTTGCCAGGTAGGCTACTCTTGACGCAAACTCAATCTCAATACAATTCCAATGCGATTAATATGTATCGATATTGGGATAAGTTTCGCAATTTCGGAACACCCCATCTCGATAATAATTTGTTCACTCAATTTCCACGCAATTTAATTCCAATGTAGCGCTATTATCGCTTTTAAGAGTGCCATTTGAATTTTTTAAATTTGTAATTGGAAATTGATTAATGCAATTGTGTTGCAAGAGTAACCCACCAGGAGGCGCTGCTTGAATGCTATACTAATTTAAGTTTTCGCAAACGTCGTCGAATGCATCATCATCAGCTCATTTATGTCCCCACTGCTGGGGCACGAGCCTTCCCTATGGATGGATAGGGAGAACGGGCCATGAACCACCACGCGGGCCCAGTGCGGATTGGTGGTTGTTAACGACTGCTAATGCAACCGGGACCAACGGCTTAACGTGCCTTCCGAAGCACGGAGGATAGTAAACAAAACTCACACTGGGCACTTTGATATTGATATCGACCTATTAGTGTGAGCGTGTAAAAATAAATCATCGAAAATCCTGAAAACAAATACAACCTGTAAAAAAATGAGATATAACAAAAAGGTAATAATAATAATAACATTATAAACTGATTACAAATGGTTACAATATAAATTGCATTAAAATAATATATAAATTAAATTTAATTTACAAATAACATAGGACAAACAGTGTTGCCTTTGTAAATTTAGTCAAAGTGCAACAGAATACGTCAACTGCGTTAGATATCTCGTTAAAAGTGCGCAACGTTCAGAAGAAAGACGCCTCCTTCAAAATATTAGTTCGCGCACGCGGAATTGCGAATAAAGGCGGCCGCCGTCGTCGCCGCCACGCGTACCGATCCGGCACGCACAGCCCTATCGCCTGCAACACGGCTTGGTTGAACACTCGCCCTCTCACTTGAACACATAAGTAGCTAGGCTGAGTTCTCGTACAACTTCTAATCTATGGTATCCCACCATACCGAGTACAAATAGTGATGGATACATCATTGGATAAAAGGGGTAGACGCCATACAACTTAAGGTACAGAAACCTAGTTTTGTTCTGTATTCGCTCTACCATCAACTTGTACTTAGTTTCTTGTGGTGACCAAATACATGCATTGCCTGCCAAGTGACTTCTCACTAACGCCTAAATTCGTGAATCCTTGAGATTGGCGCAACACAAATCTCTAATTCCGGTACGCCTTTTTGCAAACTTTGACTATGTGTCCTCGAAAATTGAGATCAGAAGCGAAGTGAATGAACTCCAAGGTCTTTTATGTCCTTTACTCGTTGCATCGGAGCGCCACTGAGACAATATTGAAATTCTGAAGGCTCTCTTGACAACGTGAGCGACATTATCGAACATTTGGAAACATTATAGTGAAGCCGGTTTGTTTGACTCCATTTCACCACTCTGTCAATATCCGCTTGCAGCCTTTCGCAGTCCGACTGGCTTCTAATTTCCAGTACCAATTTCAGGTCATCCGCAAAAATCATTTATCATTAAATTAAATCCAGACCTAGTTAAGTATGGCTCAGATTGTTGCTTGCCCCAGTTCACTTATTGGCGTCTGTTTCTTAAGTACCTGGCGAAGAAAGAAAGCGTTTTCGGCGTAAAGCCCAATAGAGCCAGTTTGATGAGTAATACGTCACTATCGACGGTATCGAAAGCCCTCCGAAAATCAAAATATGCAACATCGACTTGAGCCCCAGAATCCAATGCGGGTACTAATTGCATCACCAACTGCAGCAGATTGCTCGTGGTGCTACGCGTAGGACAGAACCCTTGTTGTGCGTCCGATAATTGGGCACTCACCTGCGAGTAAACAGAGTGAAAAATTGCAAATTCGAATACCTTAGCTGGTGTACATAAAATAGCAACCCGCCTATAGTCACTTGCATTCGCTCCCTCTCGACCCTTTGGCACCGGCACCACTCTTGTCAGCTTCCATTCATCAGGAAACATTTCGTTTTTGAGACATGTATTTAAAGATATGCAGGAGTGGTGCCGCTAATAACTTGTAAACATGAGGCTGCTCAAATTTTATTGCTAATTTTTTTTCCAGGTTGTTCAGCGAAAAACAAATAAGGATAAGTAAAAGCTTTCCTATCAGAGTTCACAATACATTAGTCTTCAACTATTCCAATTGTCCAAATCGATATGTCGAGACGTCTGTAAAGTTGGCCGTAATGGGATATTGAATTAATCTTCACTGCTAACTCTTTTACCGGGAGGTGTTCATAAGTTTGCTATCTGTGTATCTAAGGTTTAACGCTATCTACACAAGAATCTGAAATCTCAATTTAGCTCCCACTGTGCTCTGTAAAGATAAGGTGATGTTTTCAGTAGAATTTGAACTAATCTAAATTGAAATTCTCGTGCAAGTCCTTAGCTGACGTTATGAATTATAAAGTAGTTGTGAATGCAATTGCGTTCGCGTGAACCTGAAATGTCGTTTCGCGGAATTTATAATTGGTTTATGACATTTTCCGCTTGCGTCCTGGGCAATTAGCACTCAGACTCAGTTACATTGCAAATTGCATTTTTGTAAAGTTACACAGTTTTCACAGTATTTATACTAGACCAATCATATTATACCATTTACACAGTGAACTTTGTAATGGGTTCCACGAAATACCTAGTTATGAGAGTTAGGTGGGCAATGTTGATTAGTTAGTTCCAAACTTAGATATACTAAACATAAACAAATTTACAACATAAATTAAAAAGGTAATAGAAATAAAAATGTGCACATATTTTTACAAATAAAAAAGGGACTCCAAATCGCTGCCAAGCGGGAGAGTGCCCAGGACGCTGGCGGCGTTGCCTCTTTGGATGATTGACCAAACTTAGACTTTGGCCAAAATACGCGCCAGCTAAAAAAATTAACATAAACTGTATAGTTCTAAAACAGATTATAGGTTTTAACACATTTAAATGTATATATATACCTATTCTTTATTGCACAAAAAACACATACAGAGAACATTTTACAAAAAATGGTCAGCAAAGCTGGACTTATCTCTAAAAGAGATCTCTTCCAGCCAACCTAAGGTGGAATGGGAGAATCATGTTTAAAAGGAAGCAAAAAAATGCAAACAAAAATATTTCAAATAAGAATAACAATATTAGGTACAATACATGTACTACAATATTCATAAAAGCTATATAAACATACATAATAGTCCTACATAAATATGAACCTGAACATATAATAATAATAACTAGTGGTCGCCCAGTGGTCGAAATTCGACCGTAATTTTATTAAGGCTGCACGGATTGTATCCTAAGCAATGAAAAATTAAAAAAAATAGAATGTGTGTTTGGATTGACAGATGTCGGTCGCGCTAAAGACAAACAATACGTGTGTGTTAAATACATATGCGTGTGTGTCAAATACATGGTAGTGTGTGTAATGTTGTTTTTGTTGATTTAATGTATTTTATGCATAATTAAAAAAAAATTAACGTTCGGATAACCGTCACTATATAAACTATAAGTGTGCGAAATTTCATACTCCTCCGTCCGCGCAATTTTCGTAAAAACGGGCACAAAGTTTTTGTTTCACGTATTAATATATAGATAATAATAATGGATGGATACATGAATATATTATAGTGCCTATGATTGCGATGACGTGAGTGACAGAAAGTGATCCTTGACTTTCTTTTTAAAAGATATAATGGACATACTATCCTGGCAAGGGTTTTTTGTAATCGACCATGAGATGGTCGATGGACACACAAGGGGTTTTGAATCTCAAGCGTCTTTGTTATACAAGCACGTCTTGAGTGGCAAGGGGGGGGCAGGAGTTGGATGTATGCCTTAATTTGAAGCTACAGGACTACTACTATTAGGACCTACGAAATGAGTTTTCAGCTTTTCATGCTGTAGTATGATTCATATATCAATCTCTTTTATCTTTTTTAAAAGTTAATGACCAATTATAACCACAAAAGAGTACCTACGCATCGGATTTGCAGGCACACATTATTGGAACTATTTTAACCTTATTTATTTAGTCCATATGAAGTGACATGAAGTGACTCAGACTTTTGTCGTAAATCACACTTATATCTTTATATAAGTGTGATTTACGACAATTTAATAAAATATTGAGGAGCTCCGCAGTGGTTAACGCGCCCGGTCTGCGAAATAATACATTGTTCTTTTTGGTAGTGCCTGCTATTTGGTAGCTCAACCCTAACTATGGACTTGTATGATCCTACCGACCGTGTTCCATAATATCACAAGTGCATACTTTATATCACAAACCCACGACGTGAGTTCACTTCAGGGGCACTTTAAGGCACAAAGACCTTGAAAATAAATGGAAACGTTGCTACTCTTATTTTTTATGTGGGCTTTGCTTTGTGCCAATCTCGATTCCGCCAAATGGGTACGCTTATTCTTAAATGGATTTACAAGATATTTCCATCTGTGAAAGTGCTTTGACAATTATTTATGACATAATTAGTATTAATTAGGTACTGCTAATTATTGCCATTTGTACTACTTCTTGTATTGTCCTCTTATCTCTTTCTGTACCTATGTAGTACAATAAAGTGTAGTTTCAGTTTTTTTCCTTTATAGATCAATTCTAGTTCCACTAGAGACATTTAACATTAAGTTGTTGTGAAGTGTGATAGTATGATCGGATAATGTTTGGATTCAGTAAGAAAGAAGATCATATGGGAGAAAAATCTAATTACAAACATTGAATATTGCACTTAAAAAAATTACAGATGAGATTCGAAGCCAAAACGGTCTTCCGTAATCCGGTCGACTGTTCTTTCAACTTAGCTACAGAGACATTAATGTTCCATGCAAGGTTTTTACTGCAAGACACACAATTGGTAAGATTGTAGTAGTACTCGTACGAAGAACTCGTACCTAAAAGTATTCATTCAAAAAACTACTTACGACCCTCAGTATTAAAGGCCTAAAGGTACATGTTTTATGTTAATTGACATTTCTGAGCGCTGCAGTGTTAGAGTTTCATGTCACGTAAAAAAAATGTTCAGTTTCTCGTCGACGTTGCTTGCTTCCAATTGAATTGCTTCTATGAAAATAACATGTTGGATAACATAAAACTACGAACAACTAACAACAAAACTATTGATATATTGAAATGCTAAGGTGTTAGGCACCACCAATTCCAGAAAATACTGATAAATAAAAGTTAAAAATCTGGTGTAACCAAATTTATTTGCTCAAGGTGGGTGCTCAGTGTTGTCGCGCGATTTTAAAAGAGGACTTAGTTTCAAGCGGGGGACTGGAACGCCGAACATTTTGTTGCGAACAAAAATTGCGATTCGGAAAAGTGTTTTACTTTTTTTTGCGTGGTTCGAATGCCGTTTGTGGATATTTTTTCAACGCTTTTCCATCTTAAGAATAAACGATTCTTCTGTTTATTTTAATTATCATATACTCATATATTTAAACAACTAGTGGCCTGCCAGCGACTAAGCCCGGATAAACATTCTTGATCGTTTTACCAATTCTAAAGCCTTCTCGGGCTTACGCACAACAATTATCCAGTTTCATCGCAAATACCTGATGACAATTCATTAATTGTCATCAGGTATTTGCGATATGAATGATAAAGGACAAACAACGAGACATTTTATACATACGCTTATATACATATTATTTAGGGCCGATTTTTCAATTGACGGATAAAACTTATTCGTTAGATAAAGTATTAGATAACCATTTTAAAAAGGGTTGTATTTAATCGATCACCAAACTAACCTAACCTAACCCACAAAAATTCTAAGTTAGCACCTAAAAATACAAAGTTAGCATCTAAACTACTATTTAGATGCTAACTTAGCATTTTAGGTGGTAGCCTACTATTTTTTTGTGGATCAATTTATTATTTCTCTTTTAAAATGTATTCTCATAGCAGGACTTTTCTTTTTGAACAGGTGACATTTTAGCGTAATACTTTATCAGAAGAATAAGTTTTATCCGATTATTAAAAATTAGCCCTCAGATAAATAGTGTTTCTAAATAAATTTTACAGAAGCGGAGTCCAGATGCTAAGACAGCTGACTTCGTTTCCCCATGAATGTTATTAAAGCAATAGTTTCAGATACGCGAAGTTTTGTATAAGTTACACCTAAGAGTTATGTTTTCAAAACAGTGTTTCAAAACAACAATGTAGCATTACAAGTTGTTTTGACTTAGCTTAGGCATACTGTATAATAAGTTTTGTACGTTAGAACTTTTAATGAGAACACAATTTTAAATGATACATGAAACAACTTTCTTTTACAGTATATATCGTGGTGGTTTATGGCCCGTATCCCTATCCATCCATGAGGAAGGCTCGTGCCCCAGCAGTCGGGACATAAATGAGCTGATGATGATGATGATGATAATTGTAACTTCTAAGTTTTATATTTCAATCAATGGAGTTTAGTTTGTTTGTACGTTACGATATGAATGACACCCACGTACAATGTATCAGAATATTACAATATAAAAGTTTTTCATAAAATATAATACAAATGTAAAAACTGGCTCAATATTGTTATTGGCACTAGGTTAAGAGCGAGGCACCCCAACACAAGAATTTACATTACTTTTGGGTTGTCTCACTACATATTATGTATTTTATTGGGAAATTAAAAAACTAATTTTTTTTTTACTTATAAGATAAGCTTAGTTTAATAGGACTTACTAAAAGCTAAATAAAGCAAATAAGTAAAGTTTTTTTTGTCAAGGACTTTTCAAGTGATTATAATGAGAGCTGAATGGAAAGCAGCCACCGCACACATCCCCAAAATAATCACGCGTGCTTTGCTATTCGTGAAGCTCAATGTTTCATGCGGCTTTGCCCTGTAATTTCACAAGATTACTATTATACAGCGTGTTACAGAAAAGTGTGGTAAAAAAGAAAAGATCCAACGTGAATCCGATCTAGATCTTGTTTGTGTTGTTACTAAGACATCATTATTAACTTTAATTTGTCATGCAATTGTAAATTAAATATTTATATTAGTGAAGACATGCGCGTCAGGCGCGCTTAAGCAAGCAGGAGTGATCATAAATGTAAGTACACAGAGGTTAAGCCACTAGGGCTGTGACTTGTTTATTTTGATGTGACGTCACAATAGAAAAATATAATTACTTAAAATCTTTTCATTCTTACCACGACTTTCTGTAACACGTTTTAGAGTACTCTTCAAACTAGAACAGCAAAGGATTGGCAGCAAAAACATTTATTTGATTTGGATCGGGATGCCTTCATCATCATCATCATCATCAGCTCATTTATGTCCCCACTGCTGGGGCACGAGCCTTCCCTATGGATGGATAAGGAGAACGGGCCATGAACCACCACGCGGGCCCAGTGCGGATTGGTGGTTGTTAATGACTGCTAATGCAGCCGGGACCAACGGCTTAACGTGCCTTCCGAAGCACGGAGGAGCTCGAGATGATACATTTTTGGTCACCCATCCGATGACCGGCCTTTGCGAAAGTTGCTTAACGTCAGCACTCGCAGACCGGACGCGTTAACCACTGCGCCATCGAGCTCCTCCTCCTCCTGTTTATTGATGCCTTACAAATAGTAAAAGACAAGATTTCATAATTTTGCCCTAACACGAGTTCCTTAATGCTCCATAAACACTTAATCGGGACGTTATAATGAAGTCACAGTTCGGTACTCTCTAACAATTACTATGAAGGAACTTCGTTTCGACAGATTGCTGAAAAGTTTGTCTCTCGACTAACCTGTGGCCTACTTTTCATCTAAACCCAACTTCAGACTGTGCCAGGCCACAATGACTCAAACTATTGACTTAACTTTAAAATGGTCCGGCCATCTTATTTACTGGCCGTTCAATTTGGTTCGCCTGTAATTAAAAAGTAGAGGAAAATCGCACTTCATTTAAACAAACCTTTTCAGTCATACGACTTCCTGTTTTTTTGTTTCCTGGAAGAATGCACAATTTCAATACCTACATTACTAAAGAAGATCAATAGAAAAAAGTATGGTTATTTATGCTGTAGGTAAATGTCATAAAAAGTAAGTAAATAGCCAGTGTGTGTCAATAAATTCTTTTTTTTTCTTTCTTTCAATATACTGTCCCACTCTCAGAACAATAACTAAAGCTATTATTCTGAGGTCCCACTGCAGGGCAGAACCCTCCATCAATGAAATGAAGACCGCGTCGTGGCTTAAATGTCGTAAGTCGTTTAAAATACTGTTCAGGTTGGTATGTAGCAATAAGTTTATATCTCTAAATAATCTACCTACGGACGGACTAGAGACGGAAAAACAAAAATACAATGCTGAAAAGAAAATTAAGCCTTCCTACGACAGTTTCAACACGTCGGGGTCAGTATATTCAGTTGTTTTATTTAGACAGTTGGTCGTCGAAGCATTTAACTAAAAGAGGCTGAAAATATATTTAAATAATTCATTTTAAATAAAGAATTTATATTTAAGGAAAAATACTGAACAAGTAAAAAAAGGCAGGGAACCTGCAGGTTATGGCTAAAATCCATCCAAGATTCTTTGAAGTCTTGAGAATTGCTAATCTAGTTTTCTTCGAACTTAGTTTTCTTAGCAACTATCTCTCAAACTTGGCTTTTGAATAATAACTCCGCCGTAAAATTCCAAGTTAGGATGCCAGAGACAACCACATAGACAGACAATGCCTCTATCTGCATGGTGGTTAGTCTTGAGGTCAAAATGTCTTTCACAAAATTTTCTCTCGTTTCCTTATGGCTCGGATCGGATCGCTTTAAAAGAATCCTAAACGAAGTTTGTTTGCTCCAAAGGAAGTGAATGCTGGAGGCAGCGCGCTGTGAAAAGAAATAGACAGCCATTGTGGGGTTAACGGTGAGTTGGCGATGCGGAAATTTAGGGATCTAATGATGCTCTTTTGCTGAGAAAGAAAAATGCAAATTAAATCTAAAAGTTTACGTGTCAAACGGGTCGAAAATGAATTGTTTATTGATGATCGTGTTTAAAAAAAACAATGGAAAAGCGCTTGGCCGTCATCTTATCTTATAATTAGGTTAAAAGTGAAAACGCACTTCACCAGACCATGACTTCCGTAACAAGGTTAAGACCATCGGTCTCAGACATAAAGGCCCTGGGTTCGATTCCCAGCGGGGGGGCACATATTTGTGTAGTCCGTTTGGTTGGTGGTAAAATTCGTTTTAAATCCGCAAGGTTAGCTACCACTACCGTCTTAATTAGGTACGTCGCCATAAAATCAATGTTAGTAGCAATGTAAAAATATTATGATCGGATGGTTGGCTGGTTAGAACCACGATAGCTCAATTGAAAGAGCACCTGACCCGGTATGTCAGAAGGGTGCAGGTTCAAATCCTGCTCGTGGAATTTTTTTCAGCATTTGTGTTTTTGTAATTTGTTCGCAACAAAATTTGCGTTAAAAATTATTTGAACATTTTATAAATAGCTTGCCTACTTCTTAACTGATCTTTAATATTTGTAAAAAAATTATGATCGGATGTTAGTGACGGTAGTTGTTGACATTGAATGGGCGCCTTTGGCTTTCAAAGTAAAAAATGTTGAATAAATTCGGCGGGCTGGTTAGAACCACGATAGCTCAATTGGAAGAGCACCTGACCCGGTATGTCAGAAGGGTGCAGGTTCAAATCCTGCTCGTGGAAATTTTTTCAGCATTTGTGTTTTTGTAATTCGTTCGCGACAAAATTTGCGTTAAAATTATTTGAACAATTTTTTAGCAATGTTGCAATCCGACAGTTAGAGATCTATACTGTGCATTAGTACCTAGTTGAGGATTCTGGGTAGAGTGCGCTTTCACCTTCGGCTTTATCTTCTTAGGTAAGGTGAAGGCCAAGGGCTTACCCGTAAGGTCTAATAATAAAAACAGTATATTAGACACTGGCCATAGTAATTTTGTTAGCTCTAAATTGTCCTTTTAACACGGGGTAAATTTCAATTTGTTGCGAAAGTAGATTTATGGATTAAGGCGCAAGTTAAAATGCAAATAGGTAGAGTTTTAGGGACAAAGGGGCCAGATGCCACTAATTACGTCTACCTTAGTCGTAATGAGCCGAATACGACGGGAATGACAAATGCTTACCCCGGGTTCAGAGTTAATGCTGGCACTTTAACCATCGGAATTTATGTGACTTCTATCGTAAATAGAACGAAGGGAGTTGATTAAAATTATTCTTAGATTTTATTTTTATATTTTCAGGCATAGCTTTAAACTGATTCATCATCAGCTCATTTTATGTCCCCACTGCTGGGGCACGAGCCTTCCCTATGTAAGGATAGGGAGAACGGGCCATAAATCCACGCGGGTCCAGTGCGGATTGATAATTGTTAACGACTGCTAATGCGACCGGGACATTCAAATGTTTGCATTATACTGTAAATAACTCAAACAACTCAAATTTGTGGTGATTTTTAGATATTTAGCAAAAAATGTAAAAAACGTAAAAGTTACACAATTTTTTATGATGATGATGATGACGAAAGAGTTTTTTCTCGAAAACCACCTGTACTAATTGTATATCTACTTATTTTTATGGCTATTCTTTAATTTATTCGTAAATTACATTCACGCCATGCTACCTTATTATAAATTTATAGGCAGACCACAAAAGAGCAGAGATTATACACACATAAATGGAAATACTTAGAAATTTAGACTTCCTTAATATTCAGGGTCAGTTAGTAGTTACCTACTTTACTGAAGTAGCCAAATAAAGGTCTATTTGTTCGTAAAAACCGTTTATGAACTTGAGAATTCAGCATAAAGACAGTTTGTTTCCAGAAATGTTGTTCTTAATGGTGAGCCAATGCAATCAGCCTGCAAGGAATTTTGGTAGGAACACGCAAGTTGAGTTGAAATGAATTCAAACTTTTACAACTCTTTTGTTTGAGATGTATTTTGACAACAATATAGTTTGTCTTATTGTAGACGACTACATCATAGAAATGCATGTAATTTACATTTCTCCTATAGTTATGTAAGGTTGTGCTTAAGTTATAGTTCCCAAGTATATCTATACAATTCTAACATTAGATAGAATCTTTTTATGATAGCAAATGTTTGTTAACGTCGTTTTGAGTAAAGTTTGCGAACTTTTTGAAAGGAGCAACTACCGAGCTTCTCACTGGAGTCTTCTCTACAAAGATTGCATTCCCAGCAGGGCGGCAGTGGAATCACGATTATTTTAAATAGTCCTTTTGAAAGAGAGAGAAGCTCTCTCTTAAATTAAGGATTTTTTTAGAGCACGTCACTTTCTACGAACATCAAAAATGTTTGAAGGAACTATTGTTTGTTGCAATTTAGGCTTTTCTAACACATTTGCTGTTCAAAACCCGGCAGGCGGTTTGTTGTTTATTTCAAAAACTTATTATTATATTGTGTTTTTAAAATAACTGACGTTTAAGTGATACTTTTTATCGGTATAATAAAAATCAAAGTCACGTGTCCGTTACAATTACCCATTGAAATTAATTTTAAAAGTAGGAAAATTCAAAAGGTATTTTTAAGAACCAACAATATTTTATGCTTGGCTCCACTATGAAAAATCATAATTTATTTAGAGCTTTGATAACCGTACCGAGTATAGGCCTTAGGCGAAATTTAATTTGTACTGAACATGTTTTTTTTATCTTTATATCGCTGTGCCCCGCGGTTTCACCCGCGTTAATTAGCGATTGCTGCTCCACTTCTATTAGCCATAGCATGATGTAATATAGCCTATTAGCCTTCCTCAGTAAATAGACTATTCAACACAAAAATAATTTTTCAATTCGAACCAGTAGTTCCTGACATTAATGCGTTCAACCAAACAAACAAACAATCAAACTCTTCAGCTTTATAATATTAGTATAGATATATAAATCTTCTTTGCGTGTGTATGTCACTGAACTCCTTCTAAACGGCTGGACCGAGATTGTTGAAATTTTCTGTGTTTGTTCAAGTGGATTCGAGAATGGTTTAGATTTACAATTGGATTAGGTAGATGGCGCTGCTATAGGGGTCCATCATGGGATACGGGTGTTCTTAAGCGGACGAATGATTTGTTTGTTTTGTTGTCATGGAAACTGTCAAAGCGGTACGAAGTTCGCCGGTCAGCTAGTTTAATATATACTTATCAGCAAACACAGCGCACACGGTTCAGACGGTATCTTTACCTAAATAAAGATATTTTGACTTTGACTTGGACTAACTAATTAAAAATCCTTCATCCATCCATCAAAGGGGGCTTAGAAAAATACTTGTACCTATAGTTGTAACTAAGCTAAAAAATTCAACTTGGGCGCCTAGGTAAAAGACCGGTGGACAGGCCATTAGACCCTCGAAGCTCACCGTAATACACCAACGTCATCGGACAACTTGTTTGTAGAGACGCCTGCATATCAACCTTATTCAAACCTGTCAAATATCATACTAATATTAAAAAGCTGAAGAGTTTGTTTGTTAGGTTGAACGCGCTAATCTCAGGAACTACTGGTTCGAATTGAAAAATTATTTTTGTGTTGAATAGTCCATTTATTGAGGAAGGCTATAGGCTATATTTAAAAAACCGTTTAAAAACAAAAGTACACCCGTGCAAAGCCAGGGCGGGCCGCTAGTCTTCAATATTTACAATCATAGCCTTAGAGATAAAGTTGAAAGTCCATGAGGAAATTCGACTGTTTGTAGCAGTAGTAAATTACTACTAGTAATGCTGGCGTGTGTACTAATGACGTAAAGCCGCAGTGACTTTTCGATTTGACTTACACGACCAGTACTGGACGACCTTCAATGATCCGGAGACGGTGAAGTACTACGATTCTTACAACGGAACAAAACAATTAAGCCAATCAAACTTCAAATTAAAGGCACTTTATTTCCAACATGTTAGCTCAATAAACGAGTAAGTTAGCCAATGGTCAAAATCTAAATCAATGTGTAAAATAAACGCGAGTAGATCCGTAAAAGTGGTTTTATTTAAATGAGTAACTAAGCGTTTACGCTACATATTTGTATCTCACAAACGTCTCGCGTCGTCGGTGGCCAAGTGGCTAAGTGCTCAATAAACGGAGGTCCTAGGTTTGGAACCTAGGTTGGATCCTAGGAACAGATAAGCTTTTTGCTTTACAAACATCTCGCTGGGGTCAATCCTTTCTAAAGTAAGGTTCAGGGTAAGGAAACAATTGACCAATAGGATTACTCCATTTTACACCGCAACGAAACGGAACAATCCTATTGGTGGATTTTTCCTTCGAGTACCGCTTAGCTACCTCGCACGGCTCTGTTGGAAAAGCAGCTTAAAGGTGAGTTTTACGTCAAGTAACATGTTATATAACATATGTTATATGATATGTTAGAAAACTATAAGTATAAGGTTGTTTTGTTGACACTTTACGTCCACACTTATTTATAAAACATGCTTCAAAACTGTGCTATATAATATGTTTTGTCATATATAAAGATTCACCTTTACAATAAATATTTTTATGCTTGAAAAATGTATGTTGATATAACAGAGTAGTATTTGCATTGACAACCTACCAGAAGTAGGTAGTTTTAACTTACATGTTTGATTAGTGTTCTCATCTCTTTCGTATCAAAATTAGTTAATTTTGTATAATCCTACTAATATTATAAACGCGAAAGTTTGTAAGTTTGGATGGCTGGATCTTTGTTACTCTTTTACGTAAAAACTACTGAATGGATTTGGATGAAATTCGGCATACAGATAGTTTATAACCTGGATTAACACATAGGATTAGATAGACGGGAATGAATGGAAACTGTCAAAGCGGTACGAAGTCCGCCGAGTCCACTTATTGATTATAAAAGGCACCAATCAAAAGTATGAAAAAGAGTTATTCTTATAAAGTGTCTAAGCAGAAAGCGAACAGCAACGAAAAAACAAAAGCGAACAACGGAAAATTCTGAATGTTACCGTTACTACATACAACATGGTATAAAAATAAAAATAAGTTTTTATACGAAGGAGTTCGCCAGAGCCATTTATATTAGATGTGGCCATCTCCTCAGGTTTCAAGACAGTATTAGCTTTCTTCGTAGCGATTTAAGGTTTCACTATTCGTTAGGGCATCATAACTTTAAAGATTACGGGTTATATTTCTGGCAGGAGTACATATTGTGCTTAGAAGCCCGTCTCGCTAACTAGCCATCATCTTAAGTATGTCTATCTCCATACCAAGAATGTAAACTTCATTGTTATGATATGTCAATTGAAAGTAAGACAGGCAGTTCCACAATCCTTTATAGTTGAAGACTCTGGGTGCAGTATAAGTACTTCTATCTTCGGTTTTACTTACCATCAGGTGAGATAAAGGCTTAACGCTTCCCTGCTGTTTTATAAAAAGATAAATAATGACTAATGTGTTCTAATAATTATATAGGTACTGAGATCCGTTTACCTACCTATGATGAATATCTAACACGACGAACTTAGTCGTTAACCAGTCCATTTGATTTGAAGCTTAGCGATAAACAACATTCAAAACACGTTTAGAAACACCAATCGAGGGTCGATTTCGACTTTATTCGTAAAGGAGTAAATGCGATGCTGGTTTTTCCAATGTGCCGAAGCTTTGTTGTGTCAAAGTGGGGGGAAAGAGGCTCATGCGCACGCGCTTACTCAGTGTGCCGCGAGCGCTGGCCCCAGCAGTTTTAACGGTTCGCGTTCGAGCCGAATCGAGACAGAACTGCTTTCGACAAGTGAAAGTGCGGTGTTATTGACATGCTTAAGACAAGTGTTCGAGCCGAAACCGAGATAGTTCGTCATCAAATAGTCAAACTTCATCGGCGCTGCGGTACGTCCAAATCGAATGGTGAAGCGCATCACCAATTAAATTGCCCAATATGTGCACGCGATTGTGAACTTTTGTGCGTCAGTTTAGAGTTTAAGATCGCGCGCAACACGCTAACGGAATAGCGGTTTGTTTTTAATATCGTTTTTAAGGAAGCATATCGGAGTCTACAGCTATAAGGTAATGAGGTGCATGATTAAAAACCGATTGAGATAAACGGAAAGTTATGTTGTTGTGTTAACGCTTCCGTGTATACATTTGAAGGTTAAGTCCGGATAGAAGGGATTACAAAAGTCCGATAATAAACTCCGATCGAACATTTGAAGGTTGAAACAAATAGTTGCTATATCATGATTTTATCGAAATCGTCTTGTTTGATGTTTGCGAATAAAACTGTGACGTCATCAGCTCTCGAGCGAAAAGACTAAAAAATTTCCCGTACATGTTCTCTAAAACCATTTTGCTGATTCATTGATCCCCGAAAAACTTTGCACTTTTCTAATTCTGCTCGTTTGTAGTACAGCCCATTGAACGTGTGAACTTTTCTACAATATGCCAAATGAATATTGGACCGAATCGTCTTTGCAATAATGTTCAATATGGTTTTGCTCAAAATAAAAATAAAGCCTGTAATGATTTCTATATTGAATCTAGAGTTTTTGCAGTTTTCTTTTGTTGTAAATTCGTTCTTCGCCTTTTCTTCGGTGCCTTTAAAATTGTTAACAAATTTAAAATAGACTACGATATATATGTGACAGCGTCCAATAATGTCATGACAAAGTCAGATTAATCACCTCTGTGGTCTAGTGGTTAAAACTACCAGTTTAGACCGAGAGGTTCGATTCCCAGCGGTGGGTATGGTTTGTGTACTCCATTTGGTTGGTGGTAGGGCTTGTTTGCCCACCTGGCTAGTAGCCATCACCATCTTATCTAAATATGTCACCATAACATCAATGTTAGTACTGTAACATTGTTGTATTCCGGCAGCTAGAGATAGCCAGGGCCTCAGTAGTTGAGGAACCCGGGTGAAGTGTGCTTCCACCGTCAGCCTTATCATCACTTATCATCAGGTGACATGAAGGCCAAGTGTTTACCACTAAGATGTAAAAAAAAAAGTTTCTACAAAATCTGAATACCAAATGAAGTACGTACCTACCTGTCCAAAGAAATCGCGATTCAAATAGACAAAGTAGCACGTCTCATTTCGGACTTGGAGTTCGAGCGAAACAGATTGGATTATTACCCACTACGAACCGCTCTTGCCATCAAACCGCAAATCTAATAATATTTTGGGTCAATCCATTTGTTGAAAGTATTCAAAAAGCTTCCTTTAATATGCTTTTTATCAGATAAAACCTTCATCATCATCACCACTATTATCATCACTATCATCATCACCTCACTGCGCTGAACATAGAAATTATATGATGAATGTGGCTGAATTCACATTTATTACATTGGTTATATTAATTGAGTTTATAGTTATTTAAAATCTATTATCTAACATTTTAATGTTATTTGAGACACATAAATTGCAAATAACGACTTAAGTTGTAAAATAAAACAGATCTATTAGTTTGTAAAATGAAAATGGACTGAGAAACATCTTCATTGCCCGTTAATATAAACCCAAGTACCATTACAAATTTAAGTATCAATTATTTATTAAATGTATCAGTAGGTATTCGTATTTATTGTGAATTTATTAATTAGGTTATTTAAGACTGATGTAGAGCTGCGACACTAAAAGTAGAATGAAGAACACAATCAAGTTGAATCTAGAATCAAACCCGTGACCTCTTTCTTTCAAGCTTTTGTAGCTACAGCAGCTCCTTGCAAGGCATCTGTGGTGGCAAATACTGTTGAAGACTACTCTTGGCTTAAGAGGAATGCTAACATATTGTATAATACTTTTTAAACATCAAACATTTCAAGCCTTTTAAGGAATATGGTAACAGGTACACCTGTGACATTGCTTCAAAAGCCACGATAAGCGGTTGGTTTCGGATTGACGTCATAATTATATTAAGGTAGAAGTAAACCCACCAACCCACATTAGGCCGGGATGTCATGACCTAATCTCACCATGTGCTATCACACTAATATTATAAATGCGAAAGTTTGTGTGTATGTGTGTATATTTGTTGCTTCTTCACGCTGCAACGGATGGATGGATTTGGATGAAATTCGGCATACAGATAGTTTATAACCTGGATTCACACATAACATACTTTTTATCCCGATATTCCCACGTGAACGAGAACCATGCGGGTGAAACTGCGTGCGGCCGCTAGTTGTTTACATGGGAAAGCCTTTGCACAGCAGTTGTACGTTTCTATAAACGTAAGCCTATGCTGCTAATGGTAATACTAGTTACCCCACAAACAGTAACTCTTTAAACGAGGTGTGTTGAAGATCTTAGGGTCAGCAAGGTGAAGACGGCTAGTGAGGCATAACCCTACTGCTTCACTACTGTCTTCGCATCTGGTCTCTCCTTCTGCCTCATACTGCCATCAAGCAGAGAAGAGTCATTTATCAACTATTCTATTTCAATAAAATGTAAATGCTCCTGCCCCACGTACCTATGTACCTGCACTGCTCAGCTAAAACCAGAATCCAAAAAACCAAAAACGGCTGAATCATCCCAAAACTGATTTGTTGTCGACATTCCGATACTTCCGCCGTTTGTAATGAGTGCAGTGTGACAAGACACAACCGCAGCGTTAGTCAAAGGTGAGCAAGATTCCGCAGTTGATTCTACTTGCTCACTGGCTCATGAGCGACATTCCTTAACTTTCGATCATTAGAATAATTGTGGACAGCAATTTGTCGTTGAATAATGAATGGTAATAAATAAAACGTCAAAATGCAAAAGTAACAAAGCTCCTTAAGGAATAGGGCTCCAGGGGAATAGGGAAGAGTTGGATTGAGTCACGATAGCATAGTTGGTAGTGAACCTGACTCAGCATGTCATGGAGTGCGGTTTCGAATCCCGCTCGTGGATTTTTATCAATACTTTGGTTTTTTTTTAAAGTAATAAAGCGTAGGTACTAGTGGTCGCCCAGTGGTCGAAATTCAACCGTAATTTTCTATTAAGGCTGCACGGATTGTATCCTAAGCAATGAAAAATTAAAAAAGATAGAATGTGAGTTTGGATGGGCATTGACAGATTACGGCCGCTCCTCTTCCATTTTTGAAATTTTTGAAAAATGTATGAAACAAAGTTTATTTAATTTAATGTATTTTTTATGCAAAATTTTAAAAAATATTAGCATTCTGCACTCCTTTATATAAACTATAAATGTGCGAAATTTCATACTCCTCCGTCCGCGCAATTTGCTTAAAAAGGGATCCAAAGATTTCGCTTCACGTAATATTATATAGAATATTAATATATAGATAAAGGTAAAGCGATTTCTATATTTTACGCAAACACGATGCATTGTAATGAAACTAGGATGCCTTGTGCATGGTTTATTTGGCATTCAATTACGTTAACGAAAACGACAATTTGTAGTAAAAGTTCAATTCACCTCGTTTAACACCAGGTGGCGCTGCTCTAACACCATACAATTTCTCGTTTTCGTGAAAGTAAACGATTGGTGAATCAAATTCGCACACACCACTTCGAAACAAAACAATTTAGATCTGCCTGCTTTTTATTTTATATAATTAATTTGTACATACTACCTAATCGAATATACTACTAATTGTAATATACTTATCTTACGAATAAAAAACCCTTATCAAGATAAAGAAAAATGTGAAAGAAACGCGAAAAGATCCATATATTGTGTTCATTTCAAATGCCCTAAAAACAGAACTTAATAGCTGTCTCTGTGAATTTTAATCACGATAAAACTATACTAGCTTAACAACTTCATGACTAGTAGCTTATTAGGTAGTAGTAATCGTTAATTATTGTATCAGTATTCATTATTATTTATGCGGGAAGTTATTAAGTATGTATACCAAAAATGATGTCGGTCCGTTAATTACTTCGGTCGATAGCACTTCCACCAAATTTTGAACTGGTTAATTACAATGTTTGATGTCTATCGTATAATATTCATATTGTACTGTACATCATAGCCTAATAACTTATCAATAGTTAGGTAAAACATTATCATCAGAACCAAAAATGTGCTAAGTTTTCAGCAAATAAATATGTATTTTCTATTCTATTCTAACTGTCCGTTCAGTGGGACGCGTCCCACTGCTGGTCTCAGACCTTCTAACGCGAGGAAGTCTACTCAACAACAAAGAGAATATGTAATAAACACAACCCCTAAGGGTGTAATTAAGGGGTAAGTAAAGGTTTAAACATTTCGCTTGTTCCCTCACTTTTTACACAAAAACAGCTTTTTGCAAAAATGATGTGAAAGTTTACTATAAGTTTTTAAATTAATATATTGGTGTGGTATCTAAAATCTATGTATTTATGTGCATATCTTATGAGTTATGTCATTTTATGTGCAGGTAGCTTGCAAAATAGCAATCTCAAATAAATACTTAATACGTATGTTGAGGATAGGGCACGAGCAATGAGACCACTTTTTCCCGTTATTGATGTTTATTGTCAACTACTGTTTTTTTTTTCCCCGTGTGGTGCCGGGGGTAAAGAATTGCACCACCCCATCTCTTCCCGTGGGTGTCGTAGAAGACGACTATGGAACCATTCCAGAGGATGGGCAGCAGCGTCTCTCTGTGATTAAGTATTCTCACCTTACTGCGATCGCCAACCCGCCTGCCAAGCGTGGCGATTATGGCAAATTCCCCTCAAAATGATTTATCCTTGAGGTAGGCCTTTATCCAGCAGTGGACGTCTTTTTGGCTGAGATGACGATGATGACTGTTTTTTTACATATTTTTTTATAAAAAGATGTCACTGAAATTTAGAATTTGGAAGTTTGATCAAAGAGAGATCCAAAGAGGCTGTAACGTTGCTGGTCGGTAACAACCTACCTAATTCATAGTAAACAGCCTATATCTATCCCACTGCTGGGCAAAGTCCCCATCATTGAAATCAAGTCATCACTACAATTGATGGGTAATAGCTTAACCTTTACCTAATAGAAATTAGGTCCTAGTTAGTGATTATAAATACCAGGTTCACAGTTCAAGCCAAACCGTAAGATATGCCCCCAAATTCAAGTAGATAGTTTGTTCTATCAAGTCCACTTTTGTAGGCTCCAAACCCTATGAGTCACTCACAAAAAAGTAAAGAAAGTGTACGGATGAACAGCCCACATATGGGCTGTGGACTGGTGGCTGTGGATAGTCACAGCCCATATGTGGGCTGTGGACAGTGAAACTGTTAAAAACCAATAAGTCATTTGTATAGAATGACTTATTGGTTTGTATTCATAATCATAAACAAGGCTCTAATTTCTATTTTTTATGAATCGTATCGTTCATTTCATGAAATAATTTGTGACAGAGCTAATTAAATTGAGTAGTATGTAAAGTGAATATAAGTGAATATATATAAGGTCACATTTTATCAACTGCAAATATTTTGAGGATAAATTCAACAACATATATAAACTATTTTTATAAAAAAAACTTAAATTTGTATACGCTAGTTTTTAAGAAAAACGCCAAAAGACATTTCGGTTAAAAATAAAAATAAAGCACTTTCGGTAGTTTCAATTCAAAGGAGCCGAAACAGAGAGGCCGCAATGCTTTCACGCTTACACGTGCACCTAATTTCATTCAAAAGAGCCGACAGAGATGCCGCTTTTAAAAATATTACAATTTTTGTGTCAGGAAAAGTAAAAAAAAACTAGCCTGAATTTTTTTTTAAATGCTAGGGCCTTATTTCTCTGATATAATTAGATGTTTTGTTAAAATATTTGCAGTTGATAAAAAGTGACCTTATATAATATGAATATACAAGTAGCCTACACACTGCCCCACTGCTGTGCAAATCCATCCATCCATTGTTGGAATTAAGTCCAGCGCTACAAATGATGTACATAGACTTTATCTCTACGCTTGTCATATGTGGGTCTGAAATACATATATTTTTATTACCTTCGGTTTAGACGATAAGGTCGACGATAGAAGCGCTCTTCACCCGGAATTCTCAACTACTGAGACACTTGCTATCTTATCTCTAGCTGCCAGAACACAACAATGCTAATTACATTAATGTTATGATGGCATACTTAGGTAATATGGTGGTAGCTAGCCAGGCGGACAAATAAACACTAGAACATAGAGGCGGTTTAAATATTGCCCGACCTAACAATTGGACACAGTGACCATTAGGTTACAGGTCGCGCGTTTTGACAGTCAGCCACCAAGGCGTCCAGATTACTAGATAAGAATTAAGAATTCTCCGAAGATTCTTCGAAGATTTTTGTGGTCAAGTGGTTAATACCGCCTGTTTAGACCCATAGGTCCCGGGTTCGATACCCAGCAGGGGGTATATGTCTGTGTACTCGGTTTGGTTGGTGGTAGGGCTTGTTTGCCCGCCTGGCTAGCTACCACCATCTTATCTAAATATGTCGCCATAACATCAATGTTTGTAGCATTGTTGTGTTCCGGGAGCTAGAGATAAGATAGCCAGTGCCTCACTTGTTGAGGATCCAGGTGAAATGCGCTTCCACCAATTGGCCTTCTCATCACTTAACATCAGGAGAGATCAAGGCACTGGCAGGTGCTTACCCGCAAATATATATATATATATATATTTAAAAAAAGAACCTGATTGTAGTTCCAACCACTAAGTTTTAATACTACCATTATTTTCTGAAAGAACATGGCACCTGCTCACTGTGACCCAGTAAAACTTGTATTGTACATGGCTCAATTACTCGTGGAGAATACGAAAAAACATATGTAGGATAATGCATTGTAATGCAAGGGGCTGACAGCGGGACTGCCGTGCAAGAACAGGTTTTGGCATTTTTATATGCAGTTGATATTTTCGCTGTATCGCCTATAGGAATTCAGTCGATTGATTGAACGTGAACGAACTGCTTGAGGGCCACTCCCCGATAAGTCTAAAATAGTCTATACTCAGTAAATAAAACATTTAGTAAAATAAAATGTTCATTAAGGCATATAAAGTGTACCATGGACGTCAAGCTTATTATGATAATTTGATAAACTATAGGTACATTTATATTTAATGCGATTCTAACTCTGGTTTGGAAGGTTGTTTTTACAAAGGGCACGTATTTTTATCATAAATCAAATAGAATAATCGTAATATTATCAATACCTATCTACTTCACTATGAAATGTTTAAATAATTATAACACAAATTTTGTTGCGAAACAAATTACAAAAACACAAATGTTGAAAAAATCGTGGAAATTTTTTCAACATTTGTGTTTTTTTTTACTTCACTATGGATATTATTGTTATCACTGTTTTTTCTTAACCGTTTTCCTCTTGTTATTTTGACTGAATCCACGATCTAAAATCAAAAACAAATATATATAATGTATATATTTGAAATCATCAAATAGGTGTTTTATTTTAACCGATTGTAGGGCATTTAAAAAAAATGTTTATTACTATTTTTTGATACTAAAGTTGTAATATCCACGCATAAACACAGTACTGGCCACTTATCCAAAATAAAATAAGTATTAAAAAGGAAAATATTTTTTTTCATTCATTTACTCTTCAAAAATTTCTTAGTTATTACGAGTTTTTCCATCAGCCTACCTCTTAAACCAAGTTCTATTAAAGACATAATAAACACCGACTTGATTCTAATAGGCTGGAGTGGATATTTCCCAATTAAGCAGTGACAAATTAAATTGCTAACAAGAAAGGCAGTGAAGGAAACCGCCAGCTGCAGACGAATGATGTTGAATAACTCCCCTAAAATCACTTTCATTCACTAATCAGGATGGATTGACATTAACTCAAGCTGATTGAAACCCAGTAAAGAATTGTATTGAATTAAATTAATTTGTTAACATGTTTCTTTAAAGCTCCGTTTTATTTAACAGCCTCTCTGGTCTAGTGGTTAAGACTAACGGTCTCAGACCCAAAGGTCCCAAGTTTGATTAAAATCAAATAATTTATTTTGCACATTGTTACAAAAAAGAAAGCATAAAAAATGAACAATGAAGTAGCGGCAAAAAAGGTTTTTTTTTAAAATTGACACCTCATAGTGACCACATCCTGCCTGATGGTAAGCAGCCGATGCAGTCCAAAAAAATGAGAGCGTTCTTCACCGTGGAACAACCAAGGTGTTCGGCTCAGGTCACAGCATCAGCAAAGCCATCGCCATGACACTGGTTTTCAGACGGGTAAGCCTCCGTTCTCCCTATCCATCCATAGAGAAGGCTCGTGGCCCAGCAGTGGGGACATAAAATGAGCTGGTGATGATGAAGCCTCCGTTGAGTAATTCGTAGGGTGGTACATGTTTGTAATCGGTTAAGTTGGTGGTAGAGCTTGTTACAAGTTCACCTGAGTAGCTACCAGTGACGAAGAAGAAACCCGATACCCATCGGCTTCCCTTTAGAAAACGGTCAACATGATACTTCATACAGACAAACATCATTTCTTAACGAGTTATATTCATTCATCCATCCAAGTCTTTGCAAAAGTAAAATAAAACTTTTATTTTGACTGATATGGTTTTTGGTGCTAGATTTTTGGATTGCAAATTTTTATTAGTGCGACTTCCCTTCTTCAGATATCCAACCTTCGCCACTGGTAGTTACCACCATCTTATCTAAATAATTTGTGGCTATAACATCAATGTTAGTAGCATAGTTGTGTTCCAACAGTTAGAGAAAAAATAACCAGGGCCTCAGTAGTTTAAGGTTCCGGGAGGAGTGCGTTTCCACCTTCTGCCTTATCATGAAATAAAGGTGAATGAATGAAGGAGGACCAAGCGCTTAAGTATGCAAAGAAATATACATCCAACTAACATTACAAGTTTTTCTTTTTATTCTCTCTCTTAATTTACGTAGAATTATACAATTGACTTAGTAAGAAATAACAAAAAGTAATCTTTGTGAATTCGCAAAGAGTCTAACAGAATAAGGTCCTTAGTCTTTAGCTATGAGGTTAATCTTCTTAGTCCTTAGTTAGATTAAGATTGGGAAGTTTTAGAGAGTTACAGTTTTCTGTTAATTACAACTTACAACAAACAGATATTTTATGCTTGATTATTGAGACAATAAAAATATGTAAGTATTATTTATTTATAATTAAACACATAGCAGCGATTTAGTTAGTGAGGAGCTTGATGGCGCAGTGGTTAACACGCCCGGTCTGCCAGTGCGGAGGTTAAGCAACTTTCGCAAAAGCCGGTCATCAGATGGATGACCAAAATCTCGAGCTCCTCCATGCTTCGGAAGGCACGTAAAGCCGTTGGTACCGGCTGCATTAGCAGTCGTTAACAACTACCAATCCGCACTGGACCCGCATGGTGGTTTATGGCCCGTTCTCCCTATCCATCCATAGGGAAGGCTCGTGCCCCAGTAGTGGGGACATAAAATGAGCTGATGATGATGATGATTTAGTTTGCCCCAACCGATCCTCTAAATGCCACTTCGATTCATTCATACGATACACTAAACATGCACAACCGCTTAGGCCCATGACACCGTACTCGTAGAACAAGGTTTCGACGATCCGGTTCACACGCGCAGTGTACTAGGTAAAAAATGTACCTGGGTGCTTCTCCCCACCACCACGGCCCGGTCAACCCGAGCCAAGGTCCTAGCCTTTAGAGGCCGTCGTCGGGTTGTTCAGGTTCCGATCCGATCCTAGGACTGCGATCCTTTCCTTCAAAAGAAGCGTGAAGAAGCACTTTGTGGGCCGGCAGAGTGAGGGTAACTGATGCTACATTTGTTTTCACGCTGCACCAGTTATCTTCGCGTCTGGACTCCATTTCCACTTAACATCAGGTGACATGGAGTCATTTGCCAAGCTATATATATAACAAATTCAGCTTCAGTGCAGCAATTAGCACTTAAAAATAAAAAGTAAAAATTAAGAAATGACATTTTAAGTTGTTATAAAATATTTTATGTTGTAATAAATAAATTTTAGGACTGATCATTGAATAATAAATGTTTTAATAAGGAAAACCTTCCAGATTACTATATTTAATGTTAATATCAAATAGCTTTATTGTTTCTGAGATTTCGTAATTAGTCAGCCGCCGGATGGTAACATTAAATTATTTCCGTATAGTTTTATCTTTATTACAAAGAAAGCATATTGGTATTTCTTTAAATTTTTTGTCCGTTTTAACGACTTTTTAAATGAATTTTAAAGACACGTTATAATATTGAATAGTTCTATCTTAATGACTTAGGCTTAATCACTTAGGTGATTTAAGTTCACGAACTAGTATTTTAAGAACCTAAGTTGCTACTAATAACGCGATATGATTTTAAGCTTTGTTATTCAATACGCGTTACAAATATTTGATAATGATAATAACATAATTTCGTAGGTACATTAGAAGGTCGTAAACGATATATCTATACATATAAAATGCTATGTCTTGAATGACTGATAAATCAACGCACAGCCTAAACCGCTGATCGTAGAGACCTGAAACTTGGAGGGTATGTTCTTTGTATGACGATGATGTAGGCATCCGATAAGAAAGGATTTTCCGAAATTCTACCCTTATGGTAGTGAAAAAGGGGGGCAAAGTTTATATGTGACAACGTGATTCCTTGGTCCAATCTACTTCAAATTTTGCATAAACAATTTTTAACAAAATTGATGGAAGAGTAATAGATAATTAATAGATAGAGTATAGCTATAGGATAGCCTAAAGCTTTAAAATGCTTTGTCCTGACTTAATGAATAACTTGTCTATGAAAAAAAAACAGGTTACTTACCTTACTAAAAGTATACAATTTTAAGTCGAAAATTCTTTGCCAATATTAAAGTTTGTATGAGAATTTTCGTTATTTTAAATGTGTCTATGGACAAAAATGTTGCTCATCATCATCATCAACTCATTTTTATGTCCCCACTGCTGGGGCACGAGCCTTCCCAATGGATGAACGGGCCATAAACCACCACGCGGGCTCAGTGCGGATTGGTGGTTGTTAACGACTACTAATGCAGCCGGGACCAACGGCTTAACGTGCCTTCCAAAGCATGGAAGAGCTCGAGATGATAAATTTTTGGTCACCCATCCGATGACCGGCTTTTGCGAAAGTTGCCTAACCTCAGCACTCGCAGACCGGGCGCGTTAACCACTGCGCCATCGAGCTCATCATCATTTTGTTGCTCATTTAAATAATAAGTAGTGGTAGTTTATCTGCTATATCATTCTTTGTACATCGTTTGTATATTATGCATATTACGTTGTACCCGCTGGAGACACGAGGTCCGGACCCTGGATCCCGAACATGAATAGAAAATGTCAAGGTTAGCTTTTCAGAGTTAATTTTAATAAACAAGCTTAATACGGTGTAATTAAATTCTTGTACGTTATGGTGAACTTATACCCCGTATTAATAAACAAAGTGTAACCTTGGAGTAGTTACTCCGAGTTTTGTTCCCGTCATGTAAACTTTATTTCATATTAGAGTAAAAGAGACAAAACACGGAGTAACTATTCCAAGCTTACACTTTGTTTATTAATAAGCCCCATAAAGTAAAGCCACCGACTCGCCTCGCGAGTTCAGGTAAATTTTATTCCAGTGCCAGCGACTCGCCTGGCGCGTCCAATATGTTTTGGCAATATTTTCAAAACGCATACGTATTTTCTGCCCAAAAAACCTGGCGAGTCGACCATGAATTGTAGGTGGCAACCGCAGGAACATAATGAAAATTTTAGTGGCATTGAAGGTGTTAGATCAGGTTTCCTTATTGTTTTCCCATAGTAATATCTTAATCATAAACACACCACATAATATTATGTCTTACACGATCATGGACGATTTAAAATAGCAGAATCAAAGATGGGAAATATAGTGAAATCGAATCAAATCAGAGGCGAGTCGTCTATTGTTAACAAGTGCTATTTTCGGATTGTATCTCTTTGGAAGAGCTCGTTAACAAACTGGTTAACGCGCTTGGTCTGCGATTTCTACAGCTAAGTAACTTTCGCAAAGGTCGGTCATCGGATGGGTGGCCACAAATGTGTTATGTCAAGCTCTTCCGTGCTTCGGAAGGCACGTAAAGCCGTTGATTTCTTAGTTATTAACAACTACCAATCTAAACTGAGCCCTAATGGTGGATTAAAAAGTTTGCTAAAGTTCATGTCTTTCTATGATTAGAAGTACCTAATGTAAGCAACACTGTTTAACCAAATGCGGTAAACAATACAGCTATACATTATATAACTATGGACAACAAATATGATTCTAAATAAATGTTTCTATTATTTGTTAGGATCCCACATTTACGCATATTTGTTGTAAAACCCACAGCGGCAGTGGCAAATAAATATTGGATTAAGTCGATCCCCCCGACAGTCATCCGTTTCCCGGGATAAAAAGGTTTTAACCTTCTTGCAACGGCCTAACACACTTTCCCGCGCGCTAAACAAGTTTTGTGTGATGTGAATAGAGGTTTTATAAACATTCGAGCTTTTTTTGTAAACACAACCTGACTTTTGTATCCTCCAAGGGGTAGCATGAAGCTGGGCAAGATTTTTTGTGTGTGATATGAACAGGCGATAAATGTGATGGAGTTTTTGGAAGCAATACAGCCTCATAGTAATTAGGCAGGAGGTATGAAAGATGGACGCGAGTGGCACAAGATCGAGCCAAGTGGAAGGATCATAAAGAGACCTATACACAAAAATTGAAGAAGAAGATGAAGATGATAAAAAAGATGATGAAGATGATAAAAAAGATGAAGATGAGGTACAAAAGGTAAAACACAGTAAAACTACTATGATCAATGTGCTTTTTAAAAGTGTATCCGATGTATCCAAACGAGAAGCTATATAGCGTATAAGTTTACGCGTGCCAGTTGCTATCTTGCATGTTAAGCAGCTTTCGTAAATGCTTGTTACCGAATGGGTGACCGAGATTCTCACCATCTGCGTCCGTCCTTCCTTGTAATACTGTAAACTGCTGCAAAAATGCTTTTATTCGCGTAACCGT
Organism: Eudonia mercurella; assembly: GCA_963082485.1. Classification (NCBI taxonomy): domain Eukaryota; kingdom Metazoa; phylum Arthropoda; class Insecta; order Lepidoptera; family Crambidae; genus Eudonia; species Eudonia mercurella. The sequence continues at coordinate 16,870,516 of OY720028.1, forward strand.
TACATATTATTTCATAAATGCTCCAAATTCCTTTAAGTTGCATTCCCTAAAATGACTACGTGTATAAAATTCAAACGTCTTAAAAAAATGTATATGATCAATAAGTTGTCTCTAACTGAAATTATTGCCCATCATAATAAATCATTACAAGGATGATACAAAAACCTTCGGAGAGGAAACCTTCTGCGTAACGACTTTAACCCTCTGCGACTGACGTGGCTCAATTTTTACAATTCTACTGACGTGGTAGTTACACGAGACACCATTCCGACAGCAAATATTTTTATAGATTTGAATTGTGCAGCTATTTAAATTACATTTATTAAACTCTTAGCATATACTTTTTAATTAAAATTAACATTAAATAAAAAGCAATTTGTGTCTGCTGGACTACCACGTCAGTTGCAGAGGGTTAAGTATTTTTTCCATAAACTGTTTTTGTTTTGTTTATATAATTTTAACGCAACAAATTATATAAACACAAATGTTGAAAAAATCCTGCTCGTGGAAATTTTTCAACATTTTGTGTTTTTGTATTTTTTCCATCTTAACATCATCTATTACCTATTAGCGATATCTGCCCAAAGTAGGTAATAGTATTTAAAGCGACTCACATCGACTCTTTAACGGAATGTAACACTGACACTTTCTCACGTTATGTCGAGACAATGGTAAAAAAAACGAATGCCCTTGATTGGATGTTTCCCACAACTAAATTATGCACCTTCGCAACTCGTGTAACTACTACAGCTCAAGAATTCGATATGCATTGCCGCTCTATTGAGATGTATCTTTATTGGCTCGTTATAAACTCAGCATTAGGCGATAAACATACTGTTGTGTTAAGATACCAGGTTAATTGTTTTATGAATACATTCCCGTTGTATGCGATGAGAGTGTTAATCATCACATTGTGATGTTTTATATTGCGTCCGATGTGAGAGCATTGATGGTTTCAAACAATCGTATTATGAAAAAATATTAAGAAATTTCTTTACCTAAATCTGAAGCTACTTTCGTTGAAACAACGTTGTTAAATTTGAAACCACAAAATAGTTTCCTAATTTTTCTACAGCCGCAGCTTGTCAACTTTGCAAAGGCCAGAATAAAATTAGCTCGACAACATGAAGGAATTCCTTGCGCCGGTGATAAAATGCCTATCCAATTATCATACTTTTAATTGACCTATTTATAGATTGGTACAACTTTGCAGATTCCAAAATATATAATTAAAAAAATATAAATCGAACGTTGGAATTCTTTTGGCCTATAAAATGTCTATTTTTATGATGTATTGACTTTTTATACATACTTTGCGATGTTACCCGATCATAATAATTTTAACACACTCCAAATATTAAAATAAGGCAAATGAAACACGATTATGGACGTTACAAACTACCAGATTCTGATTCTGTTGTTAGATTCTGCTGTATGTATACCTATATCGACGGTCAGAAACTCAATTGGCGTAAGGGACATAGGGCTAAAAAAAATGTATTTGAATTAAGTGTACTTTATGACACAACGTTGAAGATTATCATCAAAATATTGCGTGGTGTAAGGGACCTTTTTAAAGAGATTGCTAAAAATTAAATATACAGAATGATAGAGGAGAAAATGTTGAGTAGTATGGTGCAATAACTTTTTTTTAGCCCTATGTCCCTTACGCCAATTGAGTTTCTGACCGTCGATATCTAAACTCTAGCCAAACTCGATAAAGAATAAATGTAAACAAACCAAATTAGGGTCATCACAAATCTGGGCAAAAATGTTTTTGTGTTTTTCGTATTATTACTTGATTACTGCATTTTACTTAAGATATTGTTAGAATTATTATTCTCACTACACATCTCACTTAAATCAGTCGCTCAACGTCGGTAAAAACTTTATAATACGAAGAACGCAAAAAAAGGTTACTTATTTTCAATTGTTAACCCTATCAAACAAATGTCATAACTAAAATTGAGGTATTCTAAACAATTCCGTTATTATAAACTAGCATTCCAAATGAAGATGACACTAGTATCCATATAGGGTCGATTATCTTTACTACCTCTGAAATCTGCAGCGTAAACAGTGCATTTGCAATGCAAAACAAACATCAATGAACAAATTGAATTGACGTTAAAGAAAATTTGATTGTAAAAGCAATTGATTAATTTATGTAATAAATAAATTATTGAATCTTCAAGTGCAGTTTTTTAAATTATTTCAAGGTAGCTAATTTATTCACTAACTAAGCTATGATTGTACTATGGTTTTTGGTTTTTAAATTTTTCGTACAATATTTAATATAAATAAATCTTTTCCTGTTGACCAACTGGAAAAGGTTGTCAATACATGCCTGTCACTGGTTGCTTGGCAACGCTTTGTTGGTAAACATTTTTTATCGAATTTGGCTAATAGTATAAATAATATATTATACCACATTGATATACATATTTAGTATTCACATTATTACTAATTTCTTTTAAAGCAGAAAATCGTTTAAAAACTATACGTTCTTGCCGAATTGAAACTCAATTTTGGTCGACAACCCGTTGTCGTCACAAAATTATTTTCCGATGTTGCATCACATCACTTAGTGGCTGAATGGAACAGCCGGCGGGTGCCTTGTGTTGTGCAGCAACCGCTTACCTGTGGTCAAGCTAACTCCAAATATGTATTTTTTGAAAAAGCGTTGAAATTATTTCCAGTAGGCGGATTCGAACCCTCTCCCTTTGACAAACCTGGTCAGGTGTGCTTCCATTACGCCACAATAGCGTAATTTTTCCAGCGCTTTTACAAATTGTAATATTGAGATGACAATAATTAATAGCATTCTTTTCATTAATTTAGTGAATTTTGCCAAACGAATAAAGACACAATTTTTTTTAAATTTAAAATATTACAAAGCTACAATTTTACCAAAAACCATTTTAACTCTGCCAAACTTTTCATATCAAACTACAAAATCATGCATATTTGAAAAGTTAATATTAAATTTCACGATTCTCTTTTGATTTGGAACAGTACATGCTTTGACATAATGGCCTTAAAGATTATTAAAACAAAAGTTTTTACATTAAACAACACAATATTGATAACAACACATTAATCATCATCATCATCATCATCATCATCATCATCATCATCATCATCATCATCATCATCATAATCATCAAAAGACGTCCACTGCTGGACAAAGGCCTACCCCAAGGATCTCCACAACGACCGGCTTTGTGCTGCTCGCATCCAGCGGATTCCCGCAACCTTCACCAGATCGTTGATCATTAATAATAAACTTTAATAAAAACATGTTTTTTTAATGTAAAACATAGTTCATACTTCACCAACGTGTAGGTACAATGTGTTATTTACAGAATTGGTTTAGCAGGTATATAAAAATAAAATAATATTATATACTGATAAAATACACAAAATAAATAGACCAATGTTTTATATAACACACGCAGTAATTTTATTTCCGAGTCATGTTTTCAGGCCGAATGGCGACTTTTTGGCGGAAATAGTTCGTGTTTAAAGAAATTAGGGGCAGGGCACATCTGCTCGTAAAACTTTGTTAGTAAACTCTGATGTTCGTGACAAAGTAACAAAGGATGGCAAACTGACAAAGACTGTCTTCGATATTTTTTTCATTCTATAGAAAAACTATTAAAGAATATTGTTTATCTCTATATATTTGTTTTGGAATTGATTTGAAGATCAGTCGAAGTGACAAAATTCATTATTCATTAAACTTTTTAACTTTTATCTATATATAAAATATAAATCTTATTAAGTTAGAGTAATTATTAACAAGATTATTACCATTTTATTATTTATAATGTGTATTGTAAGAATCCCGTTAATAATTACTCTATTGCAAGTGACCATGATAGTTTAAATAGTTATATCTTATTAAGTTTGCTAAGAATACTGAAGGTGTTGTGGGACTGTCTTTATTTTTTTTTCCACTTATTATCTGTATGTTTAATTTGTCTAGTTCCAAATAAATTTATTTTGATTTGATTTGATGTGATTTGTGTGAAAAAACAACTTGCGAGTCGGTAAGGTGATGTCAATCCTGCTTCTGGTCTCGTGGCGCGTAGCCATTTTCCTACGATTTAATAAACTTAACTTGAATATACGATGCATCTCTACAGATCTGAATTACCCATCTGATAGTCTGAGCTATCGTGGCATACAATTATCACTGAGATACAATTATTAGAACAGACATTACATAACATTTTTACTAGTTTGACTGGCGAGTTCTTTCTGCCATTTCTCCATTCCAGACGTTGGAAAGTGTCCTTCTATGCCTATCAAAGAAGGACACTTTCTAATGTACTCGCTGTAAGGAAGAAAAGAAATGCCTTTGCCAAGTTTCTTGAACCGATGGCATAATGACATCCATAAGAGCTAATTTGTAGCCTAAACTGAACAAATGATTTTGAATTTTGAATTCAACGACGTTTACGAAAACATTAAATTGTACAGCAGAAATGTTATTCATCTCGTTTTTTCCCAGGAGGCAACTGCTTCAATGGCATTACAAACTATTTATGTACACTTCAAAAAGTTTTGATACAATCCTAAGCAACTAACGTACGTCAAGCACGGAGCAATGAACTGCCAGTTAAACATCAGCATCAGCCCACTTCAACGGATGACGGGGACCACGTCAGGCGTGACAACACGCACTACTCATGTAGACCTTAATCCACCGTGTTAAGGTCGATAATAGTCATGGACCAATGGGGAGTGACACGCAACGCGAAGCTTTTTAGAGATGGCACTCTAAGCAATGGTGTCTTGTTTTGTGTTGTGTTTTGTTTTATTTTGAGAGTTTGATTGCAAACTGTGGAATTTTTGTCGACTAGAGTAGAGGCTCGACTGTGTTTTGTAAAAATATTTGCAACTATTTTTTTATATTAAACATAACCTATTTCTTTAATAACTTTCTATTTATAATGTTAACTATTAAGCTATCGAAGGTTCGACAGAAACGAGTGATCCACACTTTTTTCTAAATCATTATAATAGATACAGAGTACCAGCTTTCTAGCGGTCGTTCATTATTATTTTTTTTGCAATTCTATAACTTTTTAGGTTAGGTACTGTGTAGCGCGTCGCTCCGAACGTGGTAAAACAAGACAATGAGTTTTCTTAGAAAAAAAAAAACAAAAAAAGGTTTTATGTCGATCAAATAAGTTGGCACTAGTCCTTGTCCTCCAGCTTGTCCCTTCCGCAATTTACCCTCTTTATACCCTTTTACCCATAAGCCCGCATTAGGCCAGTGTGAAGGATTAAGCACCAATTTCTTTACGTATCATTGTTCTTATAGAAATGCCTGAACTTTACGTATGCCGTAGGCCGTTTACGTACTAGTGATGTTTCTTTCATTTTTTAAGGGGAAGCTGTAGCCTTCATCTTACCTGATGTTAAGTGACGATAAGGCCGAAGGTCGTAGCGCACTTTACACGAAATACTGAACCACTGATGAATTGGAAACTTATCTCTAACTGTCGTCGGAACTACAGTGATACCAGCATTGATGTTTTGGCGACATATTGAGATGAAGATGGTGGTAGTAAGCCAAGTGAATTCGGAACAAGGTCAGAACGAGGTGATGAAATGTTTTTTTTTGTAAATTACGTTACTTCAATTAAAGCTCTGGAGTTTTCCCATTCTTTTTCACAGCTAAAAAATAGACGTCCTGAATGGGTAGTAGGTAAATTTTTAAAAAAAATTCCGATTCAAAAGCACTTTTCGTAAGTTTATTTGAATATACATTGACTTTGACTTTTGACTTTGGAATACGATGATGATGATAATGATAATGACTTTTCTTAAGTAGTAGAAATGTATTTACCCGTTATGCGGCAAGCACTGATCAGTGCCCTAAACAATTAAAATTCTTTTGTGTCTGCATTCATAGCAGCCGACGGATTAATATTCGTTGATTTTTTTTTAAACCTAAACACTCAGATTAGCGAAACTGCTAAGTATGGATTACGTAATGAAGATGCATAGCTATAGACTTTTAGATCCTGGTAAACCACTGGATTTCACAACGCCGGCCGCTAGCGCTCAACGTCATAGTTTTTTTTAATGTTTGGCTTAAGTCACAGCTGACCGACGGGTGTAGTTTCGTAAGCTTAGATTATGACATAATCTAAGTTCATAAGTGACTAAATTATTTTTGTTTAAAACACAGTAATAGCAAGGCATATATTACCTACAAGGTTTAAAACGTCGGGATAAAATAAAAATAATAAATTTAAAAAATGCAAATAAAAGTGATCAGATTTATGCAGAGCGTTTAATACAATGTGTGTATTTGCATTAACTTAGAACAAATTATACAGGATGTGTATTAGGTCGATATCGGTTTCTATAAAACACACAATAATTAAACAAGAAAAATAAAACCACTTAGTGTGAAAAATAAGTAAAATAAACAAGTACAAGACACTAAAAATACTGATAATGTATCATTAACTTCACATAGTAATAAATTAAATAATAATACTAGATTAATAGATGCAATGTATAAATTTTATAGGTTAATTAATTAAGTAAATTTGCATTTATTATTCTCGTAGTAATATTTAATTTATTATTATGCTCGTATGATGCCTTATCAGTCTTTTTAGGGTGTCTCAACTTGCATTGCTTTTAACTAATAATTCCTTTTTTGTGTATAGTTACTTACATATGACAACAAATAATCTACCAATCTTGTTCATTCAGCGATTGTCTTATAACTTATGGCATCGCAGCCTTGATCTGAGGCCCAGAAGAGTTTCTCTCCAAGCGCAATTCCACTTGGAACGGATGTCTATCCAAACGTAGGATTGTATCACGATTTCATGCAACAGAAAAATGAAATAGCGTCCGCACAATATTTCGTAAGAAACTGTATTGGGCAACATTTATATTTACATCTTTTCTACAATCAACGCCAAAGGAAAGTGCATTTTTTTTCTTAATTACTCCCGGCAAACTTTGTGTTTCGGCTGTCGTTGCATTTCTATCAGTTATAGAATATATAAAGTTGCTACTCCCTTTACATATTATTAATTTATTTTAGTTTATGGGGAAATACTATTGTGTCATACATAATTTATTTACGATTTACAGTTTCCCAGCTCTATAAAGTTCACACCAAAAAACAGAACAAAACAACAACAAAGTACGTTGTTCGGAATTCAAATTATTCTACATGATAAATCTAATAATTCATGGACATGGAAATTAATATTCGGTTGCATTCGGAAATGCTATGATTACCGAGAGACATTAAAAAAGTAGAAGCACTGTACATCTTTCTACAACTTCATACACTGTACACACACCTGCACACAAACTGTCAAATGTTTTCAATAGACTTTAAACTTTATGTGTATGGCATATGGTTGAACATTTATTGAAGAAATTTGACAGTTTTAAATAGGTTCATATGCAGGCGTCTGTAATAGGTGGATGTTTAAGAGCTTCGATTTTTAAATTGTTAGTAGTCACCTACTTGACAGATGGCATGATAATGATACGTCATTATAATAAAGTGCTTTAAATTGCTTTTTATTAACTTAAATTTAAAAAACTTAATTTGCTTAAACATAAACATAAACTTAAACATAAACTTAAATTGCTTTGAATTAACTTTTGATGTTGGCTGTAGCTTCACACCAAATTATACTTACAGTTTCTTTTTTATAATTAGCTCGAGATATAACTCCACTCCACCTAAATATAGTGGAAATGGAGTCCAGACGCGAAGTTTACTTCAATTTGTAACTTTTGGGCACTGTTGGGTCCGTCTTGTTAGTTTTGAAGTCTTCAATTTACGTGAGAATTAAAAAATACTTTTTTAAGGACTGTATGTGCCAAAATAAAAAAAAATATCATTTAGAATGTTTGTTTCAGTTGAGTCAAGTTCAGGGTATCCTATAGTAAGTATAAGCCGAAAAATACGTTCAGGTTCATATTGTCCCTTTCCCATAATGTCCCTCGGTTTCAAAAGTCCCTTTCCGAAATTGTTTTTTCCCGAATTGTCCCTTTTCCAATATAGCCCTTTCCTACAAAAGATAGAATAATCGATTGGATACATTTAAAATATAGAGAAAAAAATTAAAACCATATTATGATCAATCAAATTTTAATAAATTAAATAAGCCTCTGTTCGTGTGCTTGTATCTGTGTACATAAATTGTTTAATAAATAAAACTTGTTTAGAAACCAAACAACCTTACGTACCTTACAATATAATGTCTTTCTCACTAACAAGATGAACATGCCATGCCAATTAATGTTCTGTATTGTTGTGTTTAAATTTTTTTTTATTATATCTACGTTGTTGCTTTTCTGGTCTAAAATATAGAAGTAGTTGGCACAACGGCTAGCGCGTTCGTTTGAGAAGCTACTTTCGCAATACCGGACTTGTGTGACCAAATTTATTTTCTTGACTGTTACCTGGCTTTTACAAGCACAGTACTATAACCACCTACCCATCTTTATTTTGTATTGCTTTTAGTGATGACTGGGTGGTCATATCACTAAAAGCGACATCTTCCAGCATTGCTGGGTTCTTCTTAGTAAAAACAACCTTCCGAACCAGCAGTAGAATCATTAAATATATGTATAGTTTATTACATTATATAATATTACTATTTTTGTGTGTACCTACTCATGTTATTTTATTATATATTTTTTCTTTATTTTTAAGTCATGTACTCGACTTTCATAAGTGCAATATTGTGCCTAATCTGAATAAAAAAATTAAAAAAAAGTTGATGGACAATTTGGTACAAAATAAAGATAGGCAGTTAGTTATAGTGCTGTTCTTCTATGCTGGAAGATGTCGCTTATAGTGATACTAGCGACCCGCCCCGGCTTCGCACGGGTGCAATGCTGATATTATCAGTGTTTCTTTACTATGCATGTATTTATACATATAATAAACCTTCCTCTTGAATCACTCTATCTATTAAAAAAACCGCATCAAAATCCGTTGCGTAGTTTTAAAGATCTAAGCATACATACATACATAGGGACAGACAGACAGCGGGAAGCGACTTTGTTTTATACTATGCAGTGATAAACGGGGAGTCATATCACTAAAAGCGACATCATCGACAAAGGGTTTTTGTACGACTTCAAATTAAAAGATATAACGTATCAATACTATTTATTTCCTTATTCATAACTTACACTGTATTTTACTACTTATTAAACGCAACGGATTGGAAACCGGACTCATAATATCCGGTCGAAGATAATTAAACCACCAAAAAAATATTGTAAAGCAAACTGATTTAATTGAGATCAGCCACGGACGATGTCTATCGTAATTTATTATGCATCGTAACTAGATATTAAAAAGATAAATCAAGCAATAAACATGTGTTTTGCTAATCCGGAAGCGGCACCATTTTTTTTGATACTATAACAAAACTCTTTCACACAATCATGATTAACATATTTAATTCCCGTTAAAGAGAACAACAAGTTTTTACAATTATTTAAGCTGCGTTTTTTTAGTTTTTTACCTAAGCTGTTATTTATAAATGTAAAATTAATAAACTTTATTTCTTAGTTATTTCTTTCTTTATTAAAAAATTGTTAATTGACTTGTTATCGATTTGAATGATCTGCGAAGTGGTATTATGCGAATTTGAAACTAATTGTAAAATTAAACCCTATCATTATCATTAATATTAAAGTGTGATGAAATCATTAATTTAGCCTTATTTACAATTTCTTACAGTTCTGGTACCTCCGTTCGAGAATTTTCCGTGTCCTCACAATCAAAGGGGCCTTACCATGGTTATTGCAGTTATAAAAAGGAGACGCATATCTGTAAGCCGCTACACGCGTCTCGTTTTTGCTTAAATGTTTTTATAGTAACGATAACTAATCATAACATTTATTGGCATCTCACCCTATGGCATGGCAAAAAAGATATTATTTTTGTATGGCGCTAGATTTCTGTTGTCTAATAAAAAAATAACCTCGAAATTCAAGATTTCTAACCTATCACGTGACCTACAGGAGTAGGGCAGCTAGTATTTCTGTTATAATAAATAAAAATAAAATACCAAGTATTATAATTCAAAAAATTTAGACGTATAGCAATTATGTTCTTTACATTTATGCTGATTAAAATTATGATAAAGACAATTATAGTAATTTAAAATTATGCCGATAAAACCATTATGGGTTTATAACACTCTGCTTATCATAAATTGCGCGAGAAAACTTTATGCTGAAACTGTTATGCCAAACTACATTATGACGAAAGAGATTATGCGACCGAAAGGGCTCCCCGTTTTGACCGAATTACAACGGCCGTAGTCACGGGCTAAGCTCATGGTAAGGGTGAGGCCCCGATAACGAGTGGTGAGAACTCATATATTATATCAAAGTGTGCGAGTTATTGTTATCGGTTCACAAATCGCAACGTGTGGGATAAAAAGGTTCAATAGTGTTCCTTCCACTTTATACAAATATAATAAGTAAGTTAGTAATGTGTAGTGTGTGTAAGTGAGGAGTTCGATGGCGTAATGGTTAACGCGTCCAGTCGGATCGATCTGTCGCGATTGCTGAGGTTATGTCATTTTAGCAGAGGCCGGTCATCGGATGGGTGACCAAAAATTTATCATCTCGAGCTCCTCCGTGCTTCGGAAGACACGTAAAGTGGTTGGTCCCGGCTACATAAGCAGACCTTAACAACCTCTAATCTGCACTGAGCTAGAATGGTGGTTTATGGCCCGTTCTTCTTATCCATCCATAGGGAAGGCTCGTGCCCCAGCAGTGGGGACATAAAATGAGCTGGTAACCAAGTTAGTCCCGTTGCTGAGCAAAGGCTAACATCATTGGAATCAAGCCATCGCTACAATTTGTGGGTTAGGCTTAATCATCCCGCTTGCTATAGCGGGTAGGTGAATACTAAAACAACAAAAAGATCGTTGTTTCTGTTGTGTTGAAGTGTGAACAACAAAGTGTTTATGTGTTGTGTTTATTCAATCTATGCATCGAAAATAATCAAAAGTGTAACCCAGGAACTCCAGGTACCGAGCCGAGTGCGTTTTCAATCGACCACCGAGGCAATTGTTTTCACGCTGCACCAATTGTCGTCGCATCTGGATTCCATATTCACTTAACATCAGGTGAAATGGAGTCATTTGCCGTGCTACGTATAAAAAAAAATAGCGAAGGTAGGTATATGAAAAAGGCAACCAAAAAAAAAACAATTGAGCATTTACCTTTATTGAAATAGCTCTACGTAGGTACTAACAAAAACCAGTAACTTAACATAGAAATGGCCCAGTTTTCTCTTTCGACACGAGTCACGATATCGTGACCTTCCAACAGATTTAGCAGTAAGATCTATTCGAATACATTCGGCACATTTATTTTTGAAATAGCATCGTTTTGTGAATCGCTGTACGAACAGGCTTGGACTTGAGTTGAGACGACAATCATAAAGAATATTGTCTCCGCTCTCTTGATACTTGATACCACTTCCGAACAATTCTGCGGGTCAGTTTTCTGATTGACTTTAATCATTAGAGCTAGACTTAACAAAGTATTATGTCTTTAAGCTATTAACTTAATTTTCAGAAACTATCTACTTACTCTTAATTGAACTTTTTAAACGTTTTTGTTAAAGGTTGCCAGTTGAAGAAACAGTAACTTGACACAACTAGCACAAATTTGACAGTTGCTAGTTGCGGCAATTAGAAACTGACTCAATCATCGATTGCACCAACTGAAAACGTTGTCGATCATCGAAACTCGCTACTAGAGTTGCTACGTCTGCGCAATTACTAATGAGCGATTTTCTGACAGCCCAAATTAAAAAATAAAAAATTAGTTCAAAAAAACTCGATAGATGGCGTTTTATTAAAGCCGAGCCGTACATAGAGGCTTTAATAAACTGTGCAGTACACAGTGTGAACTTTTGCTTGTCAACCAAAAAAAAAAAATAGTATTTTCATTTCAGGACCTATTCCTATTTTCCATAATTTTGTTCACAGTTTGACAGTTGAATAAAGGCAATAGAATAAATATTATGCAGCCATACACATGCTCTCCATGGACTCGCCTTTTACTGAGCGCTATCTATGAAGTCATTTGGAACTAATTTATTTTTTTGGGGGGTAAAAACATTTTTTTTATAACAATTTATAATGTTTATAAAATACAGTGAAAAAGTTAAATGCCTACCCGACTCAGCCAGGAATGAACCGGGGTTGATTTTTTCACTGTATTTTATAAATATTTAATTCGATAAAAAGTTAAATTTATATTGTCCCACAGTTAGGCATGGCAATTTTAAAAAGTTATTAAGTAAGAGCTTATTATACTCTTCCTTTGCTATTTAAAGGCTACCATCATTAAAATCAATTCATTTCTACAACTGATGGGTATTCTTAATCACCAAGCTTACCAAATGCGGGTTGGTGATCACAAATTCAAACGGTTACCTGCACCAGTGTACTAAAAGAGTAGCAGAGATAGAAAAATGGCAGCGGATTGACAAGAGAGACATCAGATCATTCAGCTCATTTTATGTCCCCACTGATGGGGCACGAACCTTCCATATAGATAGATAGGGACAACGGGCCATAAACCACCACGCGGGTCAGTGCGGATTGGATAACGACTGCAATTGCAGCCGGGACCAACGGCTTTATGTGCCTTACGAAGCACGGAGGAGCTCGAGATGATACATTTTTGGTCACCCATCTAATGGCTGGCCTTTGCGAAAAATGCTTACCCGGTCTACGAGTGCTGACTCGTAGACCGGGCGCGTTAACCACTGCGCTATCGAGCTAATCAACTATTCTCCTTAGCTCCTAATTAACTCCTTAGCTTCTAGGAGCGACAACGACTAGAAAAAAGATCCCAAACGCCGACCGACTATGAGTCGAAACATTTGAAACACTTTTCACTCTATATTTTGTGAAAAAGGAAAAAGCCTCCTGAGTTTCTTGCCAGTTCTTCTTGGTCGAAGGCTCTCCCAAAAGCCGAACTTGTGGTAGATTCAGCGGTTTAGTTGAACTAAGTTTTAGTTTATTATAAGCGCATGTAAAAGTTTACATTGAATAAGCGATTTGAATTTGACTTTGAGTTGTGCGATTTGCCACTCAGCTACTTACGTTTTTCGCTCTCTACAAGCGTTAATTGTCTTATCTCAACTTAAAAAGAATCAAAATTTGCAAACTCTAATTTTTCATCTCATAAAAGCCTTCCTTTTTTCTTTTCTGTGAGACTTTTTTAAGGATCTCCAGTGTTACTCTTAAATTCGTTTTTTATTGATCAAGGTTTATAAATTATTCAACAGTTTACTTAGTTATGCTTAAATTGCTGACTGATAGGCAGACAAAAATTTTGAAAGTCTTGATATGGCTTTTAAACGACAAAGATAAAATTTAAACTTTTTTTAAATGTTAAATACAGTTCCGTTGCAGGTTCAATTGAAAAAGTTTAGATATTTCAACCAAATGTAGAAGCTATTTATTCCAATCTTAACCAATTTTTATAAAGTTGTAAACATATATCTTTCGGATGTTTAAACATTCACAACAAAAGCAATAAGGCAACAGAAGAAATTGTTTGGTGCAACAGCGCCATTGGATTTGCTATCACAACTTAGATTCTATTTTTTAGCGCTTTTTTTTTTGGCACGTTTGAAGATTAACTAAAATAAGGCAAATATACTACAACCAAATTTAATTTATATTGTTCGCACTTATTTATTTACTACATAAAAGGTACTTAGCGCGCAGGTACCTACTAGAAGATACTCCTCAATCATTTCTTATTTAAATATAGAAATGGGCAAGAGTTCATGTCCGAATAATTAAACTCTATTGGCTCCGTCTAATCGTTGCCTGACAGACGATACTTAGATCGTTCGAGCATTAGTGGTCAGTGACTTTAAGTAACGGTAGCGTCATACTTGCCAACCACATCTCACTCGTGTGGTCGATATACCAGCTGATTGATTATAAGACCTATTTGGAGATGCCTGCATTTCTCAAGAGTCACACAGTTCACAGCCAAAGAAAAGGTTGCGAATAAATATCATCATGCTTTTTATGGGACAACGAGACAGCGAAGTTTTACTTGTACCTTAAAGAACGCATTCTTGAAAGTAAAATGTTTGCGTTCACAGTTTTTTGGGAGCTAGTGTCAAGAAAAGACTTAATTACGCGGTGATTGATCTTAGGAATGGGTAAAAACATTAGGGCGATCTCCATTCATTTATAAAGAGAAACGTTTCGTTGCTTGCTTGCATTTCGCTCTTACAAACCAAAAAAAGTTGATTGATGAAACAAAAACGACCCCAGATGTCTGAAGGAAACCTTTTTGCTGAGGTTTAAGGTATTCATAGGCCCAGAAATAGGGTCAGATCTGAACTTGCATAAATGGGAGTATGACATCGAAATGAAAAGAGAAAACATTTGATTAATTTTTCATAAACGTAGATTAATGTAATTTTGTAATTTACTTGATACGCCATAGTTTCAATAGGGTTTAGATTTTGGCTATAGGAAAAAGGAGTTAAATAAATGTTTTAAGGTTAAACTAAATTCTTTGACAAAATTGCACTTGGCAATAGCATGACATGACAAACAAATAATTTAAGGACAAAAATTATTGAGTATAATAGTATAGTATAGTAGACATACCGTTGTTAAACTATGTCCCGAACAATTACAAGAAATTAGAACCTAGCTGTGAAAAATATTGTAGAGATATGTAAAGTTTACATAGTTACAAAGATTTTACGAGTCATTGGTATTTCAATTCCGGGGATAAGAAGTAGTCAGTACGTCCATTTATCTCTATGCAAAACATAAGGTTGATTCGTCGCTGTTTCGAAGTGAAGAAATGACAAAACCTATATAACATTAGGATGCGTTCTAACTAAAATTCTAAGTCTACTTCTAAATAAAATTCAACCACTTTATTATACGTACGTACATGCGTTCCGATTGCAATCATATCTTGTGTTTTCCCCAATTCAACACCTACTTGTTAATTCAACATTTGACTTGTTTTCCCAACATTTATTTTAAGCACAGCGCTACTAACTTTAAGGTCCTGTTTACAACATCATTCACTTCGTAGTGGGGTACGATGTCATTGTCATGGCTGATGCGCGAGTCCAGTAAGCCGCAAGATACGGCGCGGTGTGCGCGAGCGCCTCTTTAGTCGCCATTTTGTTTTTCGAACTCACTTAATTCGTTGGATGTAACCTCAAAAAGTGTTTTAAGTTGTTGTGTATTGATAGCTTTTGTTTTTGGAACTGTGAGGATTTTGCCTAGCAAGAAAACACAGGTAAACAAAGATTTAAATGTAACAATAATTGTTGCCATGTTAAAAATATTAACTATATAAGTTTCAACCATTTCTTGATTGGCTAGTTCGGTTAAGTCACCTCTTGGTATCAGTATCATCAATTAAACTTTCTATACATTTAATGAATGAACATTGGATATGAATCAAGTGACGAAGCAGTTTGTTGCTCCTTTCTGTCTATACTTTCTCTAACGCGGTACGTTGCGTCATTACTTTCTTATTTTCCAATGATAATTTTCTTAAATTTTCTAACTTTTCCATTGACATACGCTTCAACTGATCAAATAATTACAATTGAGTTATGCATTGCTACTCAGATTCGATGAATGTCATTATAATTACTGGAATGCAATGCTTGTTAACGTTCTCCATAATACAGCTATTGACCATTAAAACTCTTTGCATATTTTTTTGCCTTTTTTATACAAAGACGTCAACATACAAAAGCAATTTAATCATAGGAACGCGTGACTTTAGAAGCCATGTAATTATAAGCCAATGCTCCGGAGTTGTCATTAGTGGAACAATAGTTAAGTTGTGTGCGTATTAATTTGAACTATAAAGACATCATTTGAAATGGAAAATACGTGTTTAATGTTTACAGATTGCTAGTTGCGCTTACGTCATAAATATTTTAAAATATTGATTTTTCCTGTTTAAATATAGACTGTGAATAACCTTTGCTTCACCCATATTAAAATATCCTTTCCATTACCATCAATCAAGGTAAAAGTCTGACGTTTTCAATTGCGCAATGTTACGAAACTACAGCTTGCCATAACATGAACAAAAATTCTGCGGTTATTGAAACAGGCTACTTTTGTTATTGGTCTGCACCATTCGTCATATGTTGAACGAAAGCCATTCTTGTTTCGTCAGCGTAAGGTTCATTATCATGGTTGGATGGAACGTGTAGATGTGTGTGATTATGCATTCAGCCAGCGTTTACTCTGTATTACGGTGAAAGCTTCGGACGCTATGGCCGATCCATGCTGTGATCAAGTGGACCACCTTTAGTTTCCTGCGAATAGCGAGGCGGCTCTTTTGTATCGTCGATATCTCTTCTATTGTCGTGTCTAATAACATCACTTATCTAATTGATACTTTGTATACCAGCGCCATTGGCATCAATAAACTAGAAATTGATTCATTATGTTTTGTCTGTATTTGGCGATACATGCTTCTTATAAGTAATTAGCCTACTATCTTGTATATTATTTTTACTTGGTATAATTGTAGTGTAGTCAACAGTTGTTTTTTAATGAAAACTTAACGTTAAAGTTAATGGTATTGTTTAGTTTAAAGGTTAAGGCATGAATTCTTTTTTGTCACTTAAACTTAAGAATGTAATTTATTTATTAACGTCGCGCTGAAATCCCTCTGAGTTTGATAAATACTAGACATTGCTATCTTATACGATCGTAAGATACATTTCTAAACTGCGGTCTAATTCGGGCTATAATCAATAAAATTCCGCTTTACGTCCCGATGTCCCGAATCAGAGTTAAGTATAACGACACGACGGCGTGACGTAATGGGTGACGTCATTACCGGAGCCATTTTGGACTTATGGTAATTTTGCTCCTGCATTAAATTACTGTCAGTCTTATGTCAATTGTAATTTTTGGCATACTTTTATATTACAATGAAATATGTACCTACTTACTAACACAATAATTTGTTAGTAGTTACAATATGATGAAACAGAACTTCTAGTCTACATTAATTCAAAAACTAAATATTATTATCGTCTAGAATTTTGAGGTAAGGCTAGGATTCAATGACACGCATAGCGGCATGAATGGAAAAGTCATGCTTGTTTGATTCGGACCGGCTGGCGGAGATGGATGTCAACCTTGTCAACACTGTAAAAATGAAATCATGATTCGAGCCGTATACTACTTTCACCTGTTAGTATCATTTTCAAACACACATTATTAGAAAAACCAATTAAATGACAATACGATTATTTAGTAGCGTTTATTACTATAAGGTATATACCCTAAAAATTCATTGAAATATTATAGGTATAAATGATTGCTATGCTAATTTGTACAAAAACTGAACAAATTAGCAACTTATTAGTTTTATTACAACTTTTCAATATAGTGTCCATTCACATCAATACATCGCTGCATCCGATCGACCACCAACGGAACCACTGAGAAAAGCACTTCGCCCACTCGTTCTTAGGGGTCTCTTCGGCGGCCTTTTGAAATGCAGCCACTGCTTCCTCGACGTCCATAAAACGTTTTCCTCAAAGTTTTTCTTTTATTTTCGGGAATAAATAAAAATCGCAAGATTCGGTCGGGGCTATACGGCGGATGACCCAGTAATTCCACGTCTGACGTCGCCAAATAGTCGATCGTTTGCTTGGCGGTGTGCGACGAGACGTTGTCGTGGTGAAAGAGGATCCTACTGCGAGGTCGATTCTCCCGAACTCTTTCCAAGACAAGTGGCAAACAATTAATTGTTAGTGTACCACTCTGCAGTAACTGTTTTTAGATCCTCAGAAACAATTGTTGTGTAATGACCTGTCCTTCCGGAGAACGATGCCACTATCTTTTTTCCCACGCTTCGACCTCTCTTCACTTTAGTAGGCAACTCCTCGGAAGGAAACACCCACTCAGCAGACCATCTTTTAGTTTCAGGATCATAACAGTAAATCCAGTTTTCGTCACACGTAAGTATGTCGAACACAGCATTTGAATCACCTCCGTTAAATCTTTGAACCATTTCACAGCACCAATCAACACGACGGAGTTTTTGGGCCTCTGTCAAATTATGAGGGATCCACCGGGCACAAAGCTTCCTTACCGCTAAATGTTCATGGAGGATTTTGTGCACTTGACTCATACAGATGCCGAATCTGCTGATAGGTCACTCTTTTGTCAGTCTCTATCATACGCCGCACAACACTGATGTTATCTTCAGTCGTCGCCGTAGAAGGCCGTCCCTCACGCAGATCATCGGTGAGATTAGTGAGACCACGTTTAAACTCATTAAACTAGTTGTAAACAGTGGCACGAGATGGGGCTTCACCATAAAATTTCAATAGAAGTCTATTATATCTTTTTTGTTGACTTAAATGACATCGAAAGTCATATAAAATCATTGCACGAAAATTTTCTCGCGTTAATTTCATGCTGGACGTAACACAGACAATTTTCAATTTGCCGCCAAGTCGTAAAACAAATGACAAATTAATGAAATACATACACAATAATATTGGCAAAAAGTTCCATTTTCAAAATTTGAACTTATTTATTTATTATATCGTTTACAAGTGGCCAGTTCTAAAAACTTTCAGTGTCGCTCTCGTATGATCAGTTGATCACAGACCTATATTAACATTTGGTCTGTGGGTATGTGAGGATTATTATCTTTGTTAATAACTACAATAATCTTAATTATTAGAAATGTATTTTTAATTGTTTTTATAACTAATTGATTTATAATACAATAAGGTTTAATATGTTAAAAGAATGATATTCATTATGTGTGTTCTTTCCGCTTCCAGGCGAAAAGAAGCGACGCCAATTATTGTCAATGGTAAGACGCATGGCGGGCTTTCAAAATGTGAAGGATAAAAAATATGAACTAAAGATAAGCTTAGATGTAAGGATAAAAGATTAAGGAAAGGTTAAAACAGTTACTTTATGAAATACATAATTAAAAAAGAAAAATTGTCTTTTAAGTTGTTAGCCATCGCCAATACTACCTACATTATCTAAGTATATTAACATCTTTTTACGCACAGTTTACCAGAATGTCTATCTTTAAGCCGTTTAAGAAAGAAACAAGCTTATTTCATTGTTATAATGTATAAGCGGGTTCTTAAGAGAAACGCTGTTATTTCAGAAGGTATATTTTAATAATGTGAATAATACAGATCGGCAACATAAAGCCTACGTCAGTTATTATTCTGACAGCCAAGCAATGTGACAGGTGCTTTCAATTTATTTTAACTAGATCCAGCCGAGATCCAGTCTGTGTACCAATAAGTAAGTTACGAGCCCCGATGCAAAAGAGTTCGTCTACTAAGGAAAATTGAACGTACCTATGTTTTAAAGTAAAATATTGTTTAAAATGATATAGTACTATGAGTGTAACAAATAAAAATTATATTATTAATAAATAAAAGGTTTATTTCCTGTACATAGTAAAATTAAATAATTTGTTATTAAATAATAAAAATAAATAATTCTTATACCGACGTTAACGCATATAAGTTCGGATATCGAACGATAACAGCCTTGATCCTAATTTGGCATCGTGGCGACTAGCTCTTCACATTCTTTTGGAGTTGTGGAATCTCACACAGCCTTGATTTTCTCCTTTAAATCATTTATCGACCTTGATGGATACTTAAGAAAATACATTTTTGATGCTTGGGAGAGTAAACAGGATGCAATAGGTATTTTCTGTGAACTCTCAAAGGCATTCGATTGTGTCAGTCACGAAATAATTAAAATAAATAATTCGTATATGAAAACTAGCCAAGTCAGACCTTAGGCTTCAATGTATTATCATAAGTTATAAAAAGAAATTATATTTTTAGTGTTTATGAAATATTTTATGTTGTTATAAATAAATTGCAGGACTGACCATTAAACTTGGCACCCATTTAGATCTCACTTCTTTTGTCGTTGAAGTCAATAACCAAGGCATAAATCATAATATTGAACTTGGCTCTCATTCCACATTTATGTTTTTGATGGGATTATTATTTCTAATTATTTTAATCTATTTTTCTTAAATATGTGCAAAATTAATGTCAGTTTCATAAAGTATTAAAATGTATAAATTGTTTACTGCTAGTGCCTTCCTCGAAATGAATCGAGTTGAAAAGAAAAATGTGTTCATCACAATATATGACTAGACGAACTCTTTTGCATCGGCGCTCGTAGAACTTTTTCTACTAGATAAGGAGTTCTATGTAGTTAACTTTTTGATTTTGAACGACAAAGAAACGTAAGCAGTAAATATTCAGAAGAAGACAGTATTAAGACAGTATGTACATTTATTACTTGTTAAGTATCTTTGTTGTATAATCACCACCTGTGAAACAAAGGGCTATGAAAATTTTTAAACTATTTTGGACCCACCTGAACTTAGGACTTTCAGTTATCAGACCGAAAGCTTTGCCACTCGGCTACCGCGGCATTAAAGGAAAACAAAGAAAATCACTTGTCTTTATAACCTTCATGTGAGACTTTGAAATAAAAATGTGTATGACTTAATATAATATTAAAATAAGAAAGACCTGAATAACTTTTACGGCAGTTAAAGAAATCTGAAATGTTGCATGGAATTGAAAAATTCTTTGTTTTTTACTTACTATGGCTGCTTCTAAATGTCGAGTCCTGAAAAGGATGCTAAATATCAGAGGTATTACTCGAAGCGCTCCCATTTTGGAGCGCTCCCAACGAAGCGCCCCAAAACTATTCCTCGAAGCGCTCCTTTTAATAACATTAACTCTTCTGTACTTCATAAGGCTATTTATTGCAGGAAATATTAAAATTCAATGCGTTCGGTAATTAAAAAAAAATGCATTGTTATTGGCATATTGTGTTTTTAACGTTACAAAAGTATATGAAAAGATTGAGACGACACCTTTTTTTGATCCGGGGATATTTTTAAACCAAATCCTGGCTACCCGCGGGGTATGTAGGTTTGACCAAGATGTTAACAGCAGACCCACCAGAGCGACCGACCCACCAAAACCCTGGGTTGTTCCGCCATCGGGTGGTAAGCGTAGTACCTAGTTTTTACTAGGTATTCTGATCTTTAAGTCTATATTATATACTACCTAGTTAAAGCTTGTATTTGTGTTTGTTTTATTGGTTGTTCTAATAAATAAATAAAAGTTTAAATAATTTTAAACAGAAAAACACAATTTGGCTAACTAGGAATACCCAGGATCCGCGCGGGCCGCGAATGACATTTTGAGTGTTCGGGGTTCCGCAATTGCGGTAGACAGGTACCATGAGATTTAGTGGGTCGGGAAGCCCAGCGCCCAACCCCACACTCCTGCCGGATCCTGTCATCAACCGGCCGAGACGGTCTGGTAGCAGAAGCATGTTACCAGAGGGGTAAAACACTTACTCTGTGTTTTGGAAAACATGTCTATCTGTGGATATAGGCTGATGTACGGGACCTATATACCTACAACACCATGATGGTCAGATCAGGCGCTGTTCCCCATTGCCCTTTGGCAAACCTTGACCTATGGATTTTTGAGTTTCAATCATAGACCACATTTGCTTTATAGGATACACGTGTCGATGTGCTTCCGCTATACTGATATAAGAAGGTTTCAATTTATATTCAACAATTCTAAATCTACATTTAGAATTGTTGAATATAAATTGAAAAAAAAAAAACCAGGAAAAAAATCAGGAATGGAGTTAACCCCTATTACACTCGGCTGATCCCAGCTTACGGAACTCCATTGAAATTTATGTATAATTTGCGAATAAAAAGGAGCTGTTAAAAATTTTATATAATTGTTACAAAATGTATGAAATGTTTTGTTAGTATAAAAACTGCGAAAGTATATAAAATGCTAATAAATCCACAGTGTACTCGTGCCTATGACAAAAGAATAACAGATGTGTAATGTAATGAAAATCACGAGTTTGGTTTTACAACTGATTTATTATTTTTCTACCCACAACATCTTCCCCTTTTACCAATAAATGTTCCATTTATACACAATACTAATCTGGTAAAAATTTAAGATACACAGTAATGCAAAACACAAGTAAAAACTAAATAACTACTTACTAAAACTAATTTAATGAATAAGTATAAGCTTACTTCGATATAGCTTTACTTCGAGTCAGAGGAGGAGAAAAGGTTTTACTTATTTCTCTACTCGGCTCATAGTTTTCATCCTCCTCCCCGGAAACAAAGTCATCTTCATCTGACAATGTAGTATCAGATACTATAACAGGTTTAGCTACAATGCTACCAGTCTATCTGCTACGAGTATTACTGTTTTTATCCGGCTTGTTAGATTGTCGTTGTCTGTCCTTATTAAAATAATGTCGACGACTACGACACGTTCCTCAACACTGTGCGTCGTTAAAAGTACAAAAACAACTACACTTTCGCGATTATCCAATTTAATCACCGCTGCCACCATGTAATGTAATGAAAATCACGAGTTTGGTTTTACAACTGATTTATTATTTTTCTACCAACAACAAGAAGCACGCCAAAACTTTTTGTTAATTGTATTTATCCTTCGTTACTAAAGTTTAAATTAAATAAAGCTGCTTTACGTGCGATTACAGATTTACATGGATATACTATCGTTTATTTACATAATGACATGGCGAGATGTTTCAACTTACTTGCAGGATTAGTCACAAAAACAGTAACTGGAAGTATTTTAGTTAGTGTGGACTTCACTCTCTTGTCTCCTTGTCTCTCAGTTTATGTTTTGACATCTACAAAAGAAAGGCGATAATTAGCTTGTTTTAAAATTGGTTTATTGGCATATGCGTAGCCATTTAACATTATTAAATAAGCTAAAATAAAAAACAGCAAAACAAATATGTTAGATGAATAAAATACATAGGAACTTTAATTTTAACTTGTGTTAGAAAAGCACCTACTGCTTTATTTTGCTCAAACTAATTTCGGATATGTTTTCCTGAAGTTACGGATATATTTTCCTGAAGTTAATTTGTTAGTGTTAAGTTTTTCTTTAACATGCCATATATTACGGCTCAATATTCATTTCGTAAAGCGTAGTAGTCAAACAAAATAAAGTTTACAAGATAAATCTATAGATTTTTCCATAAACCAATTTTAGGTTAAGCAACTTTCGCAAAGGCCGGTCATTGGATGGGTGACCAAAAGTGTATCATCTTGAGCTCCTCCGTGCTTCGGAAGGCACGTAAAGCCGTTGGTCCCGGCTGCATTAGCAGTCGTTAACAACCACCAATCCGCACTGGGCCCGCGTGGTGGTTTATGGCCCGTTCTCCCTATCCATCCATAGGGAAGGCTCGTGCCCCAGCAGTGGGGACATAATAATAATAATAATAATAAAAATCTTTATTGCTGTAAAATACATGTTCTTACATAAAATTATTTTGGAGGTCTTCTTTTTGGTATAGAAATACCTGTAACAAAAGACCTCACTCTTCCATAGCCAGTATTATTACTTAAATTATAAGTATTATTTAGGTATTTACAAATTTACAACAGGAGACAGATTTTATAGGTAAATAAAGTTTTGTACATTTAACCTTAAAACGAATAGCAATAATGTGTTGTATGTGTGTGTGTTAGTGTGAGTGAGTGAGTGAGTTTGTGTGTTTGTGTGTGAGTGTGCGTGTGTGTGTGTGTGTGTGCGTGTGTGTGTGTGCGCGTGTGTGTGTGTGCGGGTGTGTGTGTGTGTGTGTGTGTGTGTGTGTGTGTAAAACCCTTGCGTTTGTGAGTGCATGTATGTGTTTATGCGAGCGTTTGTTTATGTGAGAGAGAAAGTGGGAGATACGTCTCTTAAACTATTATTTAATCTTACCTCATAATTGATAAGTATTTAATTATTGATTATTATTTTATTTTATTTTAATTTATTATAGCAGTTATGATTTGATATGTTGAGTTTATATATTAATTTAGTTTTAATTAACAATTTAATAGGAAACGGGCTAAAAACCTCTAAGCCAATGGCTGAAGTAACTTCTCAGTTTCGTCGTAGGACAGGTTCCTCAACCATGACGTCAGAGTGCTTTTACAATTGTATAAGGTACTTTGAATAAGTGCAATATTTTTGTTAATCCTATTATAGAGACAATCACCAAGCGATGCACATTGGCGACTTGCGAAGGTTGTTTTTACGCTTTTCCTTGCGATGACAATGTTTCTTCTTCTTTTACTAAGTGTCTCTGGCTTATAAGGCATAGTTTTGTGTATCCTGAGGACAGTATTTAGAACAAAAAGTTGACGAACTGTTAAAATTCCACTCTCTTTGTACAGCACATCTGTGGGAGCGCGAAACGGTTTAAAGAACATTGTCTTTAGGATAGCACGTTGACCTCTTTCTACGTCCAGAAACTTTGTCTTTGAAGCACCACCCCATATCGGAATACAATAAACTATAATGGATTGTACTAAGGCAGTATATATCTGTTTCAGTAAACTAACAGAGCACAAGTGTCTCAGCGTTTTAAAGATCCAAGTTAGTTTTCTAATACGTTCAGTCACAAGTTCAATTTGATTGTGCCAACACAGCCGTTGATCCAGTATGACACCAAGGTATTTAGTTTTAGATACCCTTTCGATGTTGGGACATGTACGACAGCAGTATCCACCGGCAACTTTAGGATTGCTACATTCGTGGATTTTGATGCTGTAATTGAAACTAGGTTGGCTACTGTTTTTTATGGAAAAGCAAATGTAATTTGTCTTTTGTGTGTTTAGCGTGAGCAGGTTTAATCTTAACCACAATGCAATCTTAGCCAGTCCCAATTCAGCATCTCTTTGGACGGCTTCCCAGCTATCGCCAACAAACACCACTGCAGTGTCGTCAGCGTAAGAGAAAATGCGAGCACCCCCTGCTCTCAATTCACACAGATCATTTATGTAGATTAAGAACAAGGTGGGCCCGAGGACGCTACCTTGTGGTACACCAAAAGATACAGAGGTGTCACTACTAATATGATCTCCTATCTTTACTTTTTGTGATCGCTCTGACAAGTAACTCTTAAACATTTTCAGGGGTACCCCTCTTACTCCTATGTGTTCCAGTTTCCTAATAAGAACAGGGCAAGATACCGTGTCAAAGGCCTTTTTTAGGTCAAGGAAGGCAGTAAGACATTTTTTTCCTTTATCCAGTTTTTCAGTAATAAGGGAGGTTATAGCTGCAACTGCATCTTCTGTTGATTTACCCTGTCTGAAACCATATTGGGTTGACATAAAAATGAGCTGATGATGATGATGATGAAAATTGGTTTAAGTAAGAATAGTAATTGTAATGTAAATGTAATGTATCCTAGTGTTGCGTTGGATCCTACGTAACTGGTTAATTAAAAAATACTTTTGAATAAAGTTACAAATTTGTGCTAGCTTCTGATCTTTGTAATTCATGTGTAATTGTAAATCTTCGATATGATTAACCACCTCCGTTGTCTACTAGTGATAAAAACAACTGGTCTCATTCACCAAGGTTCCTGGTTCGATTGCCAGCGACGGTACATATTGTACATGATTTAGTTAGTAGAGGGCACTCAGTTAAGTCAATCTAGTCAGATAGTCACCAAATTAACTTAGTTAATTAACGATGTTTGTAGCATTGTTGTGTTCTAAAATTTAGAAGAAAGATAACCAGTTTTTCAGTGGTTGAGGAAATTAGTATTGATAATAACGCATTTACTTATGATATAGTACTAAAATTAATTAACTTTGATATCACTGGGCGACGGAAACGATTATAGATATAACGTTATTTGTAGTTGTCAGAGATCCTGTTTGTTGCTTGTGAGGTAAACTACCGTGAAATCAATTTCTTCATTTTAAACTGTAGAAGAGAAGTGTGTAAAGAGGCGATAGCTGAGTTTAGCAAATTTGGTAAAAGCCGACCACCGGGTGGCTGACTAAAGTCTACTCTAAAGTATCATCTTGAACACCTTTGTAGGCACCCTCGGAAGGCACGTATAGCCGTTATCCCTGACTGCATTAGCAGTCGTTAACAACTACCAATACGGCCCGAGTGATGGTTTTGGGCCCGTTCTCCCTTGACGTGTCATTTGCTAAACAATAACGCACATTATGAAACTATCAGTCTGTTAAAACAATACAAACTTAATTAATGATTGCTCCTGTTTCATACCGAATACATCACGAATGCAACATGAGTTTTACATCTCATTTTAGTATGGTAAAGAGTAAATATTATCATCACATTCAGAAATGGACATAAATATCAAAATGTCAAGTTTTGTGCGGTTTGAATGTAATTTATGCCAATGTCAAAGTTTGGAAAAGATATTGCTGAGTAATATTATTTTTTTAGTTATTATAATTAACTGAGCAGATTTTTTTATATAGAATGTTATAGTAATAGAAAATATTCCCAATGTACCCATGGAAGATTTTATTGAAAACACACATGGATATCTAACTTGAGATAATTTAAAAAATTACCTTTGTCTGTTTTCTTTGATTTGCTAAATATAAAGAAATAAAGGTACTGTTTTGTATAAACAAACAATAATATTTAAAACGTTACCGATGATTTTAAAACACAAATGAGAGAAAACAAAACTTCAAATACGACTCACTACTTTCTAACCAAGATTCTAAACAATAGTTTAAATGTGGGTTTAGGCAGCAAATAAAATATGTATTCACTTTTGACAATAAATCTTTTAAGACTTCCCACACTCCGACCCGAGCTGTACGCAGTGTGTTCAATCGTTTATCATAGACTCACAGTACATCGACACCAATTATAGCTAGTGCATAATTTAAAAGAAAATGCAAACTTTCTTGTTTCTTTCACGTGTGACTAACCTTCCCCTTGTTCACAGTTTTACTCGAAACTCGTTACAATAGAAACTATGGAACTTTTTCTTTCTTCATCTTAATTTCAAGTTTAATTAGTTTTGCTATTGTTTCCCAAATTGTCTCCTAAACGCAAATCACAGATGTAGTTCTGAAAGTCGCTCAGCAGAAATGAGATTGGGCTCGAATCAATTAGCTCAGGACCGAATGGGTGGAAGAAATGGAGGGAGGCCTTTGCCCAGCAGTGGGACAGTGAGGGCTAATAATAATAAAAAATAAAAATAATAAAATAATTATTTTTATTGTGACATGAGTTTGCACAGCATACTGTAGACCTTACACTATTAACAACTGTTTAAATTAAAAGTAAGGCCCGGTTTCGATTCTCGGTTGTGAATAGGTATTTTAATATTGTTTTTAATACAGTTTTATTAAACTTTAATCTCTATCTCCGATTGATCGAATTTCCCATTTTGTTCTAAATTTCTTAAGGGCTTAGCATTAGCCTTCATCTTACCTGATGCTAAGTGATGATAAAGCCGAAGGTGCAAGCGCACTTAACTCGGAATCCTCAACTACTGAGGCACTGGCTATCTTATCTCTAACTGCCGGAACACAATAATGCTACTGACGTTGATTCATACTGATTGATTGGGATTGCTTACTGTAAAGACGTTATTCGGTGTGTAATATAGTTATAATAATGTTCATATCAACGTATACCAGTGTTTGCATAATAAAACAATGACGTTACTTTTTTGTTTCAGACCTCATCATACGAGAACGTCATAAGTGTTGTTAGTGACAAACGATTTGTCAACAAAGTGAAAACATATTCTGATGAAGTGAAGTGAAGTGATGCCAGTGGATTGCAGTGAATACCGCACACAAATGAAGCGGCGCCGATGTCGGATCGCACCACACACCGCCGTGTGACATTACAATGTTCGTTATAAACATTTGGATTCTGGTTGCAGGATGTATTCCACTTGGTATGTATCCTTTCAGGTTTTTTTATCTTTATTTATTTATTTATTTATTGCACTTCTGTATATAGTATGACTTTCATACAGTAATATAGTAATATCCTCGGGGATAGTTCAAAAGCGCGTAAAAAGTATTTAGCGAATACCGCGTAAGCGTCAAACACCTGTTTTTTTAAGAGATTGGGTAGGATAGAAAACTAAATATTTAATTATTTACTAGGTAGTTTTACGTACCAATCAGAACATAGCAATTGTTTTGGCTCCTAAATATAATAATGAAGTTATTTTCTAAAAGAACTACGTAAATCATAAGATAAAAGCACTTACGCTGTTTTGCTTTATCCATATTTAAGAGAGTTTGTGTGAAATCCACTACTTACGCGGTTTTGAACTATCCTCGACGATATAATAGTATATGATGGCCTGTTACAAACCCTGTTAGGGCATCGCAAAATTATAGCTATTCATAATATAAATTAATGCTAAATATAAACAAAATATAGAAAAATCAATATTAAATTGCCAGACAGTAACTTTTCCGTGGATATGTTCAAGAATGTATTTATTGTCTTTGTCTGTCATAAACTGCTGCAGTATTTAGTGTAGCATTTTTGTGCTAAATACTGCTTTAAACTTTTTTCAAACATTTTTTTTATTTTTTCGCCTTTAATATTTTTTGATATTTTATTAAATATAAGAATAGATCTATAGTAGTAACTGTTTTTATACATTTCTAATTTGGGTTCAGGAAGAATAAGTTTATTTTGATGACGGGGGTTTTTATTGTATTCGAAATACGAGAGATTTTTTTTACAAAAAGGCTGTTTCTAAAATATAAATGCACGGAAGAGTAAGAAGGTTGTGTTTTTTAAAATGGTGCCATGTGATCGACAAAATTTCTGTTCTGAAAAACTAATTCTGTTGTGTCTTGGGTTGTGACAGTTACCGTGTTAAGAAAAACAAAACACGATTTAGGTACACTGTAAATAGCAATGCTCAATCATTAGAATGTTAATGCGCTTTAATGCAACCTTTCTTCAGTAAAGGAAATATGGCTGATTAAACTATTGGTGAAATATGGATTCTTGTTGCAGGATGTAACTATTCCACTTGATTGTACCTGTTACCTACTGACTATCACTTATAGCATATTTGTTTTTTTTTTCTTATTATTGGCGCCGGGCGGATTGTCCATTTATCAATGAGCAGTTAGAAAGATTGATTTGAGACTTTTTGCTTTAAAGTAAATGACAGGGATAATAGATAGATAATAGAAATTGATATTGATGATCCAAAGACAATTAGCCTTGATCACTTAAGGTACAGATTAAGTAATAGTTATCTAATGGGCCTTCTGACTATTTCTACTAAGTATTTCTGTAAAAAACATCGATCATTTGATCCGTTTAGACGTGAAAGACAGATAAGCTCATTTATTAAATATGCTGACAGTGTAGTTACATTTATGCATTTACAAAGTTAAGTTAGGTTAATCAGAACACTATCAGCATATTTAATAAATATGTATATTAACAATTTTAAATAACATTATTTACACATACTGGCATAGATATGCCAGTATGTGAAAAGGTTCTGATATGAATACCAAATAAAGATTCAAATCATAAAGTTTGAATTTATGGTGCGGTTGTTTTGAACTGAAGTCATCACACTCTTGCCTTATTTGGCTTAACATGATCTCTCAATCCAATTCAAAATTGATATAACATTAGATTGGTACAACATACCATTGGATTTGGTACAAATACCATTGGATTTGGTACAAAATTAGATTGGATATAACTAATATTAGTTAGATAGTCAAATTGTACGTTTGACCCTTCGATTTTTTTGACCATTTTGTGTTTTCACATATAATCACAAGCGCATTAAAGAAAATCAAAACACGATTTACAATATATATAACCATAACTGACTTTTTTTCATTAAGATAATGTGTTATATTGCACTAAAACATAGGTATTCTGCAAAGTAAATAAAAAATGCTTGATTGGCTTATAAACATTTCGTGAAAACAAAGTCGAATAAAAAATGGCTCCTTGACCTTCTTGACGCTTGAGTCAAATCGTAACATTTTCACTTCACGAACATGAACAGAGAACCAGC
This sequence comes from Eudonia mercurella, assembly GCA_963082485.1. Lineage (NCBI taxonomy): Eukaryota > Metazoa > Arthropoda > Insecta > Lepidoptera > Crambidae > Eudonia > Eudonia mercurella. The sequence continues at coordinate 16,900,512 of OY720028.1, forward strand.
GTTGACGTATCGAATGACATTTCAAAGGTGCAGAACTGACAACTAGGCGATCAGCGAGTAGCTTCAGCCACCATGTTGAGCGAGGAAAATATAAAAACAACTCATTTTTGGAAAGGGGTTACCTACTGTTGGTTTTGTTCGGTGTGGAACTTGAGGTTCCTCAAACAGTAGTCACTGAACAATCCTCAGAAGTTTTTAGAGCGAATAGCGTTACGTAATCGGATCCCCTACAAGATTTTCCGATGAAATCGGGAGACGTTCGATATGAATTATTTGATAGTAAAGCAGTCAAGATCGCGGTAGAGAACAACATTGCTATTGTGCCAAGGACAGTTGTGAAACCAGCCAGGCAGTGATAGCGCGAGTTTCTAGGCGACAACAAAATGGATCGACAACACCAAGACAACACTATTGTTCCGTGCAGTGTGATGCTACGGAATACGGCCCTAGCACTGGCATGGTTCACACATTCATTCGGTCCGTAATAGCGGAGACGTGAGCGCGCGACGTGATGCCCCGCGCCAGGACGAACGGTTCCGGGTTCGATTCCCTCGCTGTTCTCAACATTCCTTGCCATTAGCGTCATTCAGAAAATAAGAAGATTGTATTAGAACGTTTCTTAAATACTGCATATGATTTAGATTGGCGTGAATACGACCTCGTCTCTCTTTTCCGCTCAGTTCAATGCTTCTTTCCGAGCGCAGGAAGCTGGAAGTTGTTTGTGCCCTTTCAACACTATTTGCAATCTACTTGCCATAGAATATTTGAAGCCTAGGTTTCAGTTTATAGAATTTTTTTGTCAACGTAACCTCATTCTTGAAAAAGCTGCCTAACGTTTTGTATGTGATTCTTTTCCCCCTTACTGAAATACAACCCGGATCGCCTTGCCCTTGGCTACTAAATCACATGTTATTGAGGCTGAAATACATAAAAATATAAGACAACCTGAAGATATCCGCATAGGTTATGAGAATATCTTATCCTCAAGATAACATTTTTATTGTTACCTATATAATATTTTGAGTAGGATTATTATATTGAGAAGTTCGATGGCGCAGTGGTTAATGCGCCCGGTCTGCGAGTGCTGAGTTTAAGCAACTTTTGCAAAGGCCGGTAATCGGATGGGTGACCAAAAATTTATCATCTCGAGCTCCTACGTGCTTCGGAAGGCACGTAAAGCCCGGTCCCGGCTGCATTAGCAGTCGTTAACAACCACCAATCTGCACTGGGCTCGCGTGGTGGTTTATGGCCCGTTCTCCCTATCAATCCATAGTCCCCAGCAGTGGGGACATAAAATGAGCTGATGATGATGATGATGATGATGATGATACAATATTAAAAAGAACTTTATATTAAAGATTATTTAAATAAAAAATATGACTTTGACTATCTCCGTAACTGTACAAATTAAACCCGTGCAACTTCAGTTTTTTTAATAAGAAAATTTGTTTTTTTTTGATGTAAATTTAACACTTATTTGATATCTAATACTATGTTACTGTGCAGATAGAATGTTTTCACAAGTGAAATATCCAAAGCCAAGAATCATTAGACCAAGACTGCTGACTTGTTTAACAATTAGACCGAAGATGAATTTCGTTGTCCACAGTTAACAATATCAACAAACTTTCTCATTATCTGTGGCGCTGCCGCTGTTGGTTTTCTTAATTATCAAGTAACGCATTTTCTTAATAAAACAAACGTAAACATGTTTGTTTTATTAATTGAAACATGTGTGTATGTTTCCTAAATTAAATTTTTCCCAAGTTGAATAGAGTTTTTGTTGCTTAAAAGTATCTGTAATCTCTTAATTAGCATATGCGTAGCCATTTAACATTATTAAATAAGCTAAAATAAAAAAACAGCAAAACAAATATGTTAGATGAATAAAATACATAGGAACTTTAATTTTAACTTGTGTTATAAAAGCACCTACTGCTTTATTTTGCTCAAACTAATTTCGGATATGTTTTCCTGAAGTTACGGATATATTTTCCTGAAGTTAATTTGTTAGTGTTAAGTTTTTCTTTAACATGCCATATATTACGGCTCAATATTCATTTCGTAAAGCGTAGTAGTCAAACAAAATAAAGCTTACAAGATAAATCTATAGATTTTTCCATAAACCAATTTTAGGTTAAGCAACTTTCGCAAAGGCCGGTCATTGGATGGGTGACCAAAAATGTATCATCTCGAGCTCCTCCGTGCTTTGGAAGGCACGTATAGCCGTTGGTCCTGGCTGCATTAGCTGTCGTTAACAACCACCAATCCGCACTGGGCCCGCGTGGTGGTTTATGGCCCGTTCTCCGTATCCATCCGTAGGGAAGGCTCGTGCCCCAGCAGTGGGGACATAAAATGAGCTGATGATGACGATGATGATGATGAATTTTTGGAACCATTTAAACAGCTTCACGATTGAGAAGATTTTAAGTATTCTGCTTTCAGTAATGTGCATATTCTAGCCTGCTACATAAATACAACATAAAACATACATTATTTTGTATTTGAATAATATCAATCGTACTGCACTAGAAGGTTTGAATGAAAAAGTAATCTTTGATTGGAAGCCAATGCGAGAATAGTTTATACCTGCCGAGCAATCCTAAACAAACGGACTCAACTCACACTTGACCGTTTTTCTCTAATTCAAACTTAGAAAAAAATCCAACCACATTTCTAAACTTTTATCTAGGTGATGGAAGTAGTATTTAACAAAGAACAACATTTGTTTAGTACCACTTTAATTAAAAATATTTTTAATATCGATACTTTTTCAAACACTCCCGTTAGGAAACTAACACTCAAGCCGGTATTAGATTCCACGGAGTATTAGAAGTTCTTAGAAAGTACTAGGACATAAGAACTGAGGAGCAGGTCTAGCATTGCGCTCCTATATGGAACGCATGTCCCGAGACTGCGCACACCGACGCACGAACAACTTTTCTATGATCCCTATACCTGTTCTACTCCAATCTATTCGGGGCAGACTGTTAGAGCGAGACGGAAAATGGGACCAGGTCTTGCGAATGTGTGTGTGTATGGTACAGTCGTGGTTTGTCTAGACGGCACGTGTTTTCCCGTATCTAGTAGTGCTGCTTGCCCCAAGGTACCAAAGCATCATGACTTATGTGGAATATGAAATAAGAAACCATGAGACTTTGTACTGTGCTAGAATATTAAATCCGTGATGATGTGTTTATAGTATTAGGAATAGGAATGAACGAATTCATCAAAGTCAATAAAAATATTTCAAACATTATTTATTATTGACTTCTTCAATAATGATTTGAATAATAAAAATAAAAATCCATCCGAAAAAATCGTAGTTATTTTGTGATATTATTCAAGTCCTCTTTTAATCGAACTAATTAAAGTTAATGAACGAACTAAGTTACTGTTTGATTTCAATTTCATTACTTACACAAATAATTAACTAAAACGTTATTAATACATTTTCCAACAGACAATTATTCAATGGACCTATAAATTCGATTCGGCGTTTTAATTATTCTAGAGAGTATAATCAAAATGTATCCTATTTCAAAGAACTAAAGCTTTAAAGTAAAGTAAATATCAGTAAAATCTATTCCCAAAGTTGGATATCGAATGTATATTACGAACAGAAATGCCGTAACATAACGTTTCCATTCCCGAAACTTTGTTTTGGGTCTTAATTACGTCCTATTATGTGTTTACCAGCTGCTCACACGCTTTCGATTTTCATTTATTTTTAGTTCCTTTCGACCGATAAAATAGGATTAAGAGTTAATCTAAAACGTATTGAATTGTTTGTTTTGGTTGGAATAGAAAAACAAGTCAATAAAGCCTTTGTGGTTTTGTCTAGCGGGTAAGTTTTGCAAATTTTGCTGGTGGTAGGCGGTTTAATGTGCAGTGAGCTATATTAGTTACTATGGGCAAATCGTCAACAATTTCTGCACCAGATTGAAGCTATATAGGTGGCTTTTCATAGACAGCTTTTTATATAAACGGTTTGAGAATACTTTAAAAAAGGTTAGAAAATAAAGTGTCGAAAAAAGCTTTTATTTCCTATTGTAATTTGTTCGCAACAAAATTTGCGTAACATTAGATATAACCACAAATCATAGGCTCGTGTAACGTCAAAAGTATGTGACAGCTTAATAACATATGAGGAAATATTTGTTCACAATAAATCACAATAATATTACATTATACGCTACCTAGCTAGCTACCATCATCTAAGTCTTTAGCCATGACTCCGTCCATCAGTCAACGTAAGACAACCAGCCGTGCGATTCTGAAACAAAATCACCGCCGAACTCGATACAGAATTCACTCAAGACGTGCCAATAACAATGGGCTCTGACAGTGTTGTAATAAAGGCGAATTCATTTGCAAGCTACGAGTGTAATTGGTGTCGAAGTGATCGCTCTCAGCTCCGTAGTAGTTGACATTTTCGGGTGAAGTTCGCTTCTATCTTCGGCCTTATCACTTACTGACAGATGAGAGAGAATAAAGGCAAATAGCTTCAACTTTATGTAATAATAACTTGCTGACCCGGCGGAGGTTGTACCGCTTTGACAGTTTCCATCATTGAGTTAAATATTATATCAATGGTTTCCATGACAACAAAACAAACAAATATTTTTTTATTGAAAAATTAAATTGTCGTTTTTAGTAAATATTTTATTTAATATATATTTTTTAATATAGCCTATATTACTCAGTGATAATGTAGCATTCTGATGGTTAAAGAATTTTTTATATCGGTCCAGTAGTTTTTGAGTTTATTCGTTACAAACATACATAAACATATACAAAGGTTTCCTCTTTATAATATTAGTATAGAAAAAGCTAATTAGAGCTATTGAGTTGTAGTGAAACGACGAAAATCAAGGAAACAGGAAAGAGTCACATATAATATATATATGAAAATGTATTTTATTTGTGAGTCCTTCCTTTATCATGTGAAAGTTTCTTCTCAACATGTTAGAATATACCAAAGAGAGCTTTAAATCCTTGTGAACAATTTGTCTAAAGGTAATGTATACATATAAAAACCAAGCAAGAGTAGAGTCTTTGTATAATAAATGACAAAATACCTATTGAGTGCATGTATTCACGAGTCTACTAGGTAAGCGACAAACTAGAATCTGAAAGTCAAAATGTATATCAGTTTTCTTTTCATGATTAAATGGAGAGTAAAACTCCCTAATTAGCATGTAATCTAATAATGCGTGAAACAAAACACACCCGATTAGAAACAGTTGACGTTCAACATGTTCATTGAACGTAACTTCAGGATGAACCAAAATGTCAAATGAACGCGAGTTGATCCGTACGAAGTGTCTCATTTCAATGACATCAATAAATTAGAATGTAGCGTATAGCGTCCTACGTCCGTAAGGATTCGCTTGTACGAATCGGTACGAAGCGGAGACAAAAGATGCTGAATTCGCGGAACATTCATTTCTCTATTTTTAGCTCGAGACTATCGAACAGGATCATTTGTTATGGGTTCGAGTCGAATAGAATCCTGTCCTATCGTAGAAATCAGTACGTACATTTGAAGCGTATTTAGATAGTCAATTATTTTTTCAGAATCAGTAAATTTACATTAGAAAATAATAGAATAAAGTTACAATTTAGGTAGCGGATTCATCCTTGGGAAAGGCCTTTGTCCAGCAGTAGACGACTTTTGGCTGAGATGATGATGATGATGATGATGATGATGATGATGGTGATGATGCTGATGCTGATGATGATAATGATGATGCTGATAGAGATTGTCACCTTAAAGGTGACCTAAAACTCGGAAGGCGCGGAAATTCGAGCGTATAAGAACTTATTTAATATCTGATACAATGATAGTAATACTGTTCAATAAACAATACTGTTCATCAGATTATCTAATGAACAGTAGGTACTTTTTACATCATAATTGTTCGGTGAATATTCAAAGCTGCTTTTATATCAAAAATGAAATACCCTTGGAATCCGAATCAAATCAGTCATTAACCTATCATTGTTTCCCAAATCGATTACAGCGTTGCTAGTCACGTTATTAAATTACGATAATTTAACACCACTTTTCGAACACTAGAAGATTAATTTATTAAAGAAAATAAAGATTTTCATTTTGATGATGTTGTAAGGAAAATATAGCGAGAAATTTACATTGCTCCGCTTTGGCCATTATCAAGACGTTGTACAATTATTAATATTTTCAGTAAGTACCTAACTACAATTACTTTTATCGGGTCATTGTAAACTCGTTACAATTCTATTTTAGTATTATAAATTATTTTGGTTTATTCTCAACTCATAACCCTGGTCTTTTCCACATAGACTGCCGAAATATTAAACACGTAAATATAATAAAATCTTCATTATTTTATTTTAATAATCAAAATATTTTAAAAAAATTGCTTGTCAACGGTAAAAACTTATATAAAATATGGCGGTTTGTGGCAAACTTAAAATAACCCCTATTATCGTTGTTATTTAACTGTTACTGAAATAAGTTCTTTAATTAATAACATTTTCTGTTAGTTGTACCAAATTGAAAGAAATACTTAATTAATATTTAACTAATTTACAATAGAATGTGTATGAGTAGGTACAACTTCAATCTAGCAAGTTCTTTATCAACTATTCAAGTTCCAATTTTATAACCGCACATGTTTCATTCAATAGTTTATAGACACAAAGTAACAATATGTAACCTATACAAAGCGCATCATTAATGTCAAAAACTTTAAAATTAGTTTCAAACAATAACGTAACTGCACAAAGTTCATTCAAGTGTCTTTCGAGTCACATTTATCATCGTAAACTTTCACGGCCCATCGGTTTAGTGCAATAACCTTTATTCCAATGGCTTTACGTTGGAAATGTATTGTCTCCGCCAACATCACGATGCAGTCACATCAAGTACCAAATATATCAAGCACACGGCCCCACAGGTGATATTCGTACGCACACTATGCAGCTAACTTCTGTATAAACAACTTTACACAGACGTATGCATAAAATTACTCTGTGTGTGCTCTGCGGTGCGCGTGGTATTTCTCTAGTTTTCACCTGTACGGTGAGTGAACTTCATTTCAATCCGTGTCGGGTTAAGATCGATTTTCGCTTGCTGCCGGATCGTGTATGTCTCCGATGCATTTATGCGAGCCTGGTAGCAGCTAACACACACGTCGCACCGGTGCGACTCTCGTTCCATATATCAAGGTCAAATAGACATGTATGCATCTGCCGATCGCTGTCTCCCTCACACATCATGGTATGGTGTTAAAATGACAAGGTTTTCTATGTGTTTGTTGTTCCTACTACGAAGTCTAGACGAAGTTATGTGACTTTCTTGCGGATACCATGCCACCTAAATTTGATGGCGACTGTGATGATAAGGTAGGAAACAAAAATGTGGTTTGTTGTGTTGGTCAAACATAATACTATAAATAGATATTGACGTACTAAAACACTAGATGAGAACCTGAAAATTAATATTAATATATCCATTAAGAACAGTGTGGCAAGAAATGGCGCAGGTCAGACCGAGGTGGAAGCTTTTATTATCGGAAGCCAAGACTCATTTTGCGCCAACCTAGTTAGTTTGTTTTTATTATAAAAAATTTTATTATAAATTTTTAAATTGTTATTTTCTAAATATCTATGATTTTTGCCTTAATTTTTCTGTCGCTGTTGCTGTTTATCAATGATAATATTATTATTAATATTGATGTAATTTTATGCGTTCGTTAATAATGCGTTAGGTGATCAAGATAAATCTTATTAGGTACTTACGTCTCACGGTAATACACATCATAGAATCTGGTAACTTAAGAAACCAAATTCACTACAATTTGGTTAGACAAAAAAAATAAGGCACAAATCATAGATACTTAGAAAATAACAATTTAAAAATTACAATAACAACGAAAAAAAAATATTTTTACATATTTAAAAAGAACAACATAATGTTATAACATATTTGTTTGAAATAACAACATGTACGAGTAGTTGTTGTTTTCCTACCAGTTCATGCCACTACGCCTTCATTCCAACCCAACGAGCGTTTCATTATCTGTAAACACGGTATTTCTTACTTTGTTGCTAACATTCACTTCACACGATCGCTAAGTTATTTTGAACCTAATATAAATGCAAAAGCGTAGCTGACCGTATTACACTTCACCTCGGTGCATCGTTAAAGTTGGAACGTTGGAAAATTACTGGATTTTCGGAAAACGAATTGAATTTCGTTAACTATATTTCGTAGAGTCATCTCGTAACGGCAGAACAGAATACTTTTTTTATAAATAAAAAATCATCAGTGCATGAATGTCGAAGATAAGGTCGAACATATAAAAAGTATATAAGTAAATAGGGAACCCTATACTTTTCTTTAAGTTAGTTTAAAATCTATATATTAATACATAAGCAAAGACTTTGTACCCGTTTTTACGAAACTTGCGCGGGACGGAGGAGTATGAAATTTCGCACACTTATAGTTTATATAGAGAAGGTTATCCAAATGTTAATTTTTTTTTTTAATTAAGCATAAAAAATACATTAAATCAACAAGAACAACACTAACCACACTATACCATGAATTTGACACACACGCATATGTATTTCACACACGTATTGTTTGTCTTTAATGCAGCTGACATCTGTCAATGCCAATCCAAACTCACACTCTATATTTTTAATTTTTCAATGCTTAGGATACAATCCGTGAAGCCTTAATAAAATTACGGTAGAATTTCGATCACTGGGTGACCACTAGTAATGTTAAATGTGTATGTAACATGTTAAGTAGTTCAAAATAACTATTTAATAAGAATAAACAGTTTATTTTTTATGTAAAAACCTATTTGATTCGTCAACCTATTACAGTGTTTAAAACGTGTAAGTATAGCACAGGAAAAACTATGTCTTTTTCCAATTTGTTTCAAAACTATATTTCAAACACGTTGATAGAAAAATAAGTACTTTCCGTACCAACTCTTCTCATAGTTATAAAAACGAGAAACCCACAGATAAAAGTCTATCTGCGGACCCTCCCTTTTACAGCGGATGCAATAGAAAATTCAATCGACCCGTATAAAAATAGACAGGAAGTGGATGATACACCCAACACTGTGTGAAGTACGTGTTGAAGATTACAATAACTCATAATACTAAGTTTAATCTAGGTCTCTTTCGTGTTTTGTCCATGTAATTTATAGTAGGCGATAGTTTATGGTAATTTATTAACAAATAAAGCACTTACTCAATTAAAATAAGTAATTTAGTTCTCGTAAAACCTTTTTTCAGGTTTTCCTATGTCTATGTATATCACATTACTCGTAAATACCACTATCATATATCACTATCACTATCACGAGGAGCTCGATGGCGCAGTGGGTAACGGGTCCGGTCTGCGATTGCCTAGGTTAAGCAAATTTCGCAAAGGCCGGTCATCGGATGGGTGACCAAAAATGTATCATTACGAGCTCCTCCGTGCTTCGGAGAGCACGTTAAGCCGTTGGTCTCGGCTGCATTAGCAGTCGTTAACAACTGAGCCTGCGTGGTGGTTTATGGCCCGTTCTCCCTATCCATCCATAGGGAAGGCACGTGCCCCAGCAGTGGGGACATAAAAATGAGCTGATAATGATGATGATGATGTGTATCACATTTGGCAGTATACGAGTTATAAAATTGTCATAGTTTTTAGTTTCGAAAAGGTCATTCGCTGCACGTACAAGTACTGCAATAATTATCGACAAGCTTAATTTCAACACATTGTAAAATAATTCATAACATATTGTTTTGGAGGAGTTCGATGACAGCGGGCAGCGCGCTTGGATGGTGATCTTGCAAGTTAAGCCGCTTTCAAAATGTCAGGTTATCGGATCGTTTACAGCGACCTAACCTATATCATAGACCTATCACATAGTGTATTACATTACATCTGTGCCATAGACAAGATCGGTCAAAAAATATTTTTACTCAATTCCACTTGATGTTAAGTCGAAATGGAGTCCAGACGAGAAGACCGTGCAGCGTGGAAACAACGCAGCATCAGTCAACCTCACCCTGCTGGCTCACAAGGTACCTCTTCACGCCTCGTTTGAGGGACCCCATGTCATAGGAAGAAAGGAAAACGTGTGCTTGGCGTATGCATTAGCTTTCATGTGGGATGGCATGTGTTCAGTATTGTTAAGCGTTTATAGGCTGATGATATTTTATAAAGTCTTAGTAAGGCTTTATATTATACGTCAGTGCCATATCACAAAAGTTTACTGTTATTTTACGAGTAAACCAATAAAGTGATCCGTCATTTTCTCAAACATTTTATAGGTAATTTTCTTTACCTGAAGAATATCTTTGTATCTTTCTATTTAAGGTGCTATTACTTTTACGGCTTACAGAGTATTAAACAACCAATTTTGATTATCGTTGAGAATATCGCTTTAAACATTTCTGGGTTTAACGTAAACGTTGTTGCTCTACTAACTTGGTACTTTTTTTAACATCTTACTAGTAGCATAAAATATATTATCAATCCTTGATAATATATTTTATAGATTACTAGCGGTGTTTAGTCAGTAGGAGTCTGACACAGGCTATCTTAACCGCTTGAGGTAGAACCGTTCATGTAGTATTCACCTTCTCCCATCGCCGGGTTGTTAGTTTTAGAAGGTGGGTGCCCCATCTGCGGCGTCAAAAAAAAATCGCACGGGTCGACATTTTTTTTTTAATATAGTATGTTACTCAGCGATAATGTAGCATTATATGCGCTCAAGTTCAAAGTATTAGGACTACATAACAATATATTAATCGTGATAAAACAATAAAATAATAATAATAAATAAAAGTAAAGTCCCTATCGTGGCAGCGATGCTTTAAGCAGCGGGCTGACGTCGAATTTCTTCGATCTTCTCTTTTTTATCGTTTCCTTCTATTCGATTCTTCTTAATTACGTTCAAATTCAGATTATGGCGGTTGCCAGTAGGTTGGCTCAAGCAAGTAGTCCCAATGATGTTTAAATTACTAAAAAATATATTAACATTTACTAAAAATTACGTACGGCAAAATTCGCACTAGCTCCCTATATAAATTGTATGTATGTATTGTATAAAACCATATAACTACTGCTCTATTTTTAAAAGTATTTTCAAATACGAGTAAGTATAGAAATTGATTGTAACCATAAACTCACAGGCTCCATGTTCTTGTTGTCTAGTCATTTCACAAATACATAATTTATAAACAATATTTTTTTTTATAAACAATTACACTTGACTGTGACTTGTGAAAAATAGTAACATTCATTAGTAATGAGGAAGATGTAAATGATAACTAATCGCGATTGCTTAGCCTTAAAAAAACGAGTAATTAATCGTGATAACAACTACGTAAAAATCAAGACGATATCTTAGGCTAGGCATAGCATAGCATAGGCTTGCTAGTCGTACTTGCGGTTTAATACTATGCAATTCCTGTTTTTTTATACTGGGTGGCGCAAATGTCACGACGGGGTTAAAATTGGTTAGCTCGGATGTTGACCTTCAGCTGCTTGATTGTCCTGGGTTTATTAATGAACACCTTGTCTTTTAAATAACCCCAGAGAAAATAATCTGGTGCTGTTAAATTTGGGGAACGAGCGGGACAGTTAAATGTTGAAAATATCGAGATTAAACGCTCGCCTCGTCGCTCTTGTTGGAACAACATCTCTGGACCGTCAACAAGGGCTGGCACTAAGAAATTTTCAATTAAATTGCGATATCTCAAGCCATTTACAGTTACAGCGTTTTCGTCGTCGTCTTCAAAAAAATAAGGCCCAATAATCCTTTGTGATGTAACTGCGCACTAGATGGGGTACTGTACACTTGATGGGGTGTAATTCATGCTGGTGGACTTCTCTTGGATTTTCCGGACCCCAAATTCTACAATTTTGTTTGTTAATGAAGCCGTTCAAATGGAAATAAGCTTAATCACTCATTGATGATTGCCTACACACTCGCTTGCATTCGCTGAATATTGTCTGCACTTCGAGCAGAACGTGGTCTTCCAGTTCTTGGGAGATCGGCTACTGAACCTATCTGCTGAAAACGTACCGCCAGGCGTCAAATCATGTGTTCAGAGGGAGAGTTACGCATATGAAAATGGCGGCGATACGCTCGCTGAGTTTTAATTATCGACTGATGATGTTGAAAATAAAACTCTATAATTTTGGTACGTTGAATAACGGTAAAATTATCCATGCTGAATCTCCAAAATGGATTTTATAATTTGTGAAAACAAAAGTAATAAGTAAATAGTAAGTAAGTAAATAGTAAATGTCAGTGCAAATGTCAGATTTTAATTTTTAAACCCCGTCGTAACTTTTGCGCCACCCAGTACTAAGTACCTGTTCACAAAAGGCAAATAGCCTATATACATTAGATACTTATTACCGGTCACACACGGAATGTAACATAATAAGCTCGTTAATAATTAAATCGACTTGAATTGAATAATGAGGAAATTTTATCGATAAAATGTCTAAATGTGACTACACTATCTTCTACACAAACACAACGCATCAAAGCAGTCGGAAAGGTAGATCTTGTTAAATTATAATACTCATTTATTTCAAGATTACATTCTGTTAAAACAACATATCAAATTATAAATGTCAAATATACAAAATCTCTGAAAAACTTCGTCAAATTACTTTAACTTAATAGGCCAACACTGTAAGCAAGTACGAACGAGTATCTCATATCAATTATTTATTACACAAATAGTATCTAATATATTGGTACTTCTTACCTATAATGTAAAAACATTAAAATTATCTTCGATACAATGTCTTCTTGTTTTGGTAGATAACGTCTCCTCCCTTCTCATCAGGTTACACCACTTGTTTCTTAGCTTTTTGTCATTTGGAACATGAAAAAAGTACTTTTCCGGTGTGCTAATTGTTGTATTAAAGGTACTATACAATATCTATACGGTATTTTTTTCCATATTTACCAAATATAAACGAAGATAAAGTAACGCAAAAACAATGCTTCGGATACTGCGCGCGAACGAGCAATGATATCTGGACCGGCGATGTGACGTCACGCGCTAATCGGTCAAGCGCGCTCTGGATTTAAGAACTCCCAAGTTCAAAAAATTGGTAAAAATACAGTTTTAGAGATATCGTAAAAATTCTTTCACTATTATTATTAAGACTATAAGTTTGATTTTTCTAGATAATAAAATAAAAACACTCATCTTCCTCATTAATAAGTTAATTACAAAACTCATATTCTTTTGTAATTGTTCCGCTTTTTAGCAAGTGACGACTGGTCCTAACGACGACAATACTATAATAAAATATAAATCATAAGTGCAGTATTGTCGTTTGTATTATTCATAATATATTTGCTGTGTAAGAAATAATACTCTTTTGCATAACTTTTCAAATACATTTACTGTAACTTAGAATCTCAATTTATTCTCTTTTTTGTTACAAAAAATTCAATTTAACGTAAATGTCCATGGCATGGTGACAGAATACATAAAACGCTGCAGGGCCAAATGATTTATTATTAGTTGGTGTATAAAGAAAAAGGTTCGCAAAACCACTACAGAATTAACATGTGACATAATTCAAAAAATACACAAATGCTAAATGTGCGCTTTTTTACAAGTAAAACATTTATATAGAGGAATGAAAGTGACGCCTTCAAGTCCATATGGCCATAACATGAATTAATGGCCGTCTCAGTGTTCGGTTAAGTAGGTAAGCTACCCCGAAAATAAGGGCAACATTAATGTAAAGGAGTTTTTCTGAATAGGTTTTGAAAAGACATTCCACGAGAGGGAAAAAAATCTTTATCTATAAAAATATAATTTGTTTGCAACGTTTGATTTACAAGAATGTAGCTATTAATTAACAATAACCAATTATATAATTTGTCCAATACATCTGTCCAATTATCAAAACGTACATAGGGAAAGTTATTCTTTTGGCGTTAGCCAAATTAGTAAAATAATTACAGTACAATTTTAATGTCCTTGTCGCCATTTTAATTTTTTTACTAACGAACTCAATGTCATCAAGTTATTTAAATATTACTGCTATATTATAGATAATACAAAAAATGCGGTATTTAGCTTACTAAAGAGATAATGACGATCTCCGTACCCGAAGTCGAAAACGAACTTTTCGATATTTATTTGTGTCGGGTCTGGGTGGTTGTGATACCGGGTCGTTGTTTCTGATTTCCATAAAACGAGTGCTTTAGCTAAGAATAATGTATGTGATGTTGTCTAATATTTATATACTTATATTTATTTTTATTAAAAAAAATTACAGCTGTCGTCGTCAAAAGAAGTATGTAATTAAGTATTTCAATTTGTTTAAAAACTTAAAACTAATTTTACAAAAAGTTTCTTTTTGCTCTTGGCCAAATTAGTAGAATAATTGCGACGCAATTTTAGTGTCTTAGCTGCCATAACATTTTTTTATTAACGACCTCAATTAAATTTCTGTGTTCAAATGGCCCTGCCATATGGAACGAGGCAATGTGGCGTCTTGTCATAAAAATAATGAAAGGAAATGTCATAATAAAGAAACATACGAAGTTATTAGTGAATGTCATGCAAAGTCATAGGCGACAGAACCTTTGTTTACAAGTTTGAAGTTTGTTTGAGTTAATTAAGCTTTGATATTTACTTCTCAAAACAGAATACAATTTTCACTTACAATTAAAATATGAGTTTATAATAAGTATCATCATCATCATCATCATCATTATCATCATCATCATCATCATCATCAAGCTACTAGTGCACTGCTGGATATAACCCTCTCCAAGTGCACGCCACTGAGCACAATCCGCAGAATAACTAGTACTAGTAACCTACATGAATTAAATATGTTTAAAAGAAAACAATTACTTATTTGTTGTCAGTGTCTGTTGCTGGAATAAAAGTCAACTTTACAGCTTGTATAAAAGAGCAGGTATTTAAATCGTTCAAATTCGTGTTACACTGGCATGATTCTGACATTTTTCTCATAGCTCATAAATGTCAAGATCAGGCCACTGTGAGTCTGTGACACGATTATGGTCGTTTCGATATCATATTGGATCCTGAAATGCAAGTATAACTAAATCGAATTAAATCTCAATTTTTAATATCGTTCTTTACTTTCTCAAGGTCAATACGTTTTGTTTATTTTATAAAAAAAACACAATTGTAATACCTGATAATTATATTATAGAAAGACACAACCTCTCACCGCTTTTTTAACCGACTTCAAAAAAGGAGGAGGTTATTTATGTTCGACGTATATATATTTTTTTATGTATGTCCAACAATTTCTCCGTCATTTGTGAACCGATTTTAAAAATTATTATTTTATTTGAAAGAGCATACTTCCGAGGTGGTCCCATTGCCACCAAGTCAGGATCTGATGATAGAATCTCAGGGAAATCAAATTCTATAGGCATGTACTTATGTATTTCATATAATATCTAATAATAATCATATATATGCTTCTTGTAGTCATCATCTGATGACATTGCTGACCTGATGATGATGGGAGACACAACTCCACAACGATTAGGAGTTAGGGGATTATTCTTTAAATATTATAGTGACGTGTAGAAGGTTTTGTATTATCAAGTTATTCAGGTAAGCTTCTGATGGAAGGTACAATTCCTGACGGTTAAGGAGTTGTGTATTTGTACTTGCCCATATTAACTTGTATTTATTTTGGATTTAATATACAATAATACATACACAAATTTATGTAAATATTTATCACCATAATTTATCTACGTTTGTTGTCATAACAAAAAGTGAACAGACTTTTACGATACGATACGATAGTCAGTTTCTTTACATAATAATATTTAGCAACATCCATAATATTATCACTTGTACCATCACAAACTAAGGCGTAAAATTAATAAAAAAATGAAAAGCATTTGTTTATTTTATGGAAATGCCGAGGCCGATCTACTATTATACATCTGAGAAATATCTACTTTTTTAACTCGTCATCAGGCTATTAGAGCCCTACTTTTGCGTTAAATAAACCCTTCTTACATGAACAGTTAGGTACAGGTAGCACATTGACGAGATTAGACTATATTGTGTGGGTACCACATTAGCCCAATAAACATGAAAAAAATGAAAATGAAATACATTTATTAGCACACACTACAAAATTACACGATACATAACAATACAAAACAAAGACAAAAGACAAAGTGTGGCAAACTAGGCCCCACCCAGCCTCAGCACGTGCTACAGCGACATAAAGCCGCTGCAACGCTGGTATTCTGGAGGAGCCTAAATCGGTGACGTGTCCACAGAACAATTATAAATATACCAACACAGACAAATAAAAATATTAATAATAATAATAAAACGCCAAAACAAACACAAACAAAAGAAAAACACAATAATGATAACACTTAACAATCATTACACAGCACTATCTTGGCCTTCCCGTGCTTAGAACAAAAAAAAAGACAAAAACCAAAGGTTTGCGCTATGGTCTTGACATTTGTTTGGCAACCATTTGACAGCATAGAATCGGACCCAAAGCGGATTGGTGTGATTTTACCGCGACCAAACCCGGGGCCAACGCTATAACGCGCTTTTCGACACCCATCCTTTGACTTGCGAAAGTTACCTAAGTTACATGGAAACCGAATGACAGCTGCGCTCCTTACTTTTTTATTATTACTGGCTAATGACATGACCTATTTTTTTTTTAAAAAAAGCTCCCTCAACCTCTTTACAGCCACAAAGGTTCGTGAAAGGCAGACAGAAAACGAAGTTTGTTCCAAGGATGCCTTTTGAGAGAAATTATGTTTTATCATGTTTGGAATGTGCTCCAAAGGGGAGGTCGGCCTTGTCGCGTAATAACAAAATAGCGCCTACTTCTATGTGTCCTTATTTTGAACACAATTTGTGTTATACCCTTCCTAATAACAAGGGGAATTTGGAGAATTTTGTCATATAAAGATGTTCCTCACATTACTTCGATTATGCCTACCAAATAAAGGTTCATTTTGAAAGAGTTAATTGTTAAAGTGGTGTGGGTATGCGTTAAATTATTTCACAAGGAGTAAGGTTAGGAGGTAGACACACAATGTTCTATTGTAAAGAATGCTCGTTAGCAAGAAACAAAACGAGGTTTTGCCTGATTATGTCAGTAAATCATTGTGCAGAAAAAGGTTTTTTTTGACCGGTTTTTAAAAATATAAGTAGGCTAGTTCTATGTATTTTTCTTAACTAATGTGTAAAGATATTGCATTAATTATAGTGTACCTACCTTTTATTAAAAAAAAATCAATATATCACGTCATATTTCTTTGTATTGACGTTGTTTTGGCCACGTTATTTCAGGGTGCCTAATGCAAGTTTAGTTAGCCATTTAATCTCGTTGACGAAAACGAGAATTTGTATGGCATTAAAGCAGCGCCTCCTGGTGACATACGAGGAAAAATAAAATTTGGTCATGATACAAATTCTTGTTTACATGATTGAATGAGACAACTCGCACCAAGCACCCTGTACAACCACATAATGATTACATCCGGCTTCTCGCTAATCGTTTAGCGTAACAAAACATTGCACGGCAGCGTAGCTCTCATTGTGATCTGGCGTCTCCTTCACACATTCGAGCGCCAGAAAGGGAGGGAAAGAGACACGCACAAGTGAACACGTCGATTTGGCGAGCGGTGAAAGTTTGGTAACCTCCACACTTTCACTCGGCTAACCTTGGATTACGGACCAAATACGTAACGTTACAATGGATCCGCTCAGCAACGTCACAATACTTATGAATCCGATATCGTTTCGTAACTTGGAATAAATTAATTGGGTGGAAGTTTTTTTTTCCTTTACCTATTTCTACCGTTTAGCAGAAGTGGCTTTGTCGCGTTCCGGTTTAAACGGTACAGTACAAGCTACAATAAAAGTTATTATTAACTAGGAGCACTACTTTAAATAGCTTTATAGGTAATTGTCAGCGGATTTCAAAGTTAACAATCAGGGAATTATCAATTGTCATTATCATTATAATAACGTTTTTGTACGGTAAATATTATGAAAATAAAGGCCTTCATTTGTAAGACGGTTTGTGCCATAAATGAAATATGATAATTAGCTAAATTTAAAGTTGATCAATCATTAAATTATTATTAGAGTTGACTTCCGACAGATGAAGGATAGCCCGGTTAATAAAAAAAAATCTAAATACGAAACGATATCAGATCGTGCATTATGACGTTATAGAATGTATAATTACAAACGGAAAAGTAGCAAACAAACACACTCACTAGCGTTTACTCTCAAAACAAGGTATAGCGTCATACGAGACGTCGATGTCAACATTCTTGAAAAGACATAGTTTACAATAATAAAAATACAAAAGCCTAGTTGAAATTCTTTTGTTTCTTAATTACTTACATAGATAATTAATTTTATTGGTTTCAAAGAGCACCCATTTTATCGTACTAGCTAGAAGGCGCTCTGGTATGCCACGCTGTATGAATTTGACGTTAACAATCAGATTTATCTATAATATATTAATACGTGAAGCAAAAACTTAGTACCTTTATTTACGAAAATTGCGCGGAAGGAAGAGTATGAAATTTCGCACACTTATAGTTTATATAAGATAAGATAAGATAAGATAAATTTTTATTTGGTTCATAAAACTAAATAAAAAAATACATCACTATATTACACAAGTAACATAGAGAAGGATTGCAGAATGTTAATTTTTTTTTTTTAAATTATGCATAAAAAATACATTAAATCAATAAAATAAACATTACACACACTACCATGTATTTGACACACACGCATATATACTCTTTTCAAAAATTTCAAAAATGGAAGAGGAGCGGCCGAAATCTGTCAATGCCAATCCAAACTCACTTTCTATCTTTTTAATTTTTCATTGGTTAGGATACAATCCTTGCAGCCTTAATAAAATTACGGTCGAATTTCGACCACTAGTCGACCACTAGTATACATAACTATCTGACCGGCAGACTTCGTACCGCTTTGACAGTTTCCATGACAATTACATTTTTATTGAAAAAAATTTAAGAAAAGTGCTTTTAAATCGTCGATACATTTTTTACCTAGTACCCATTCAGGACGTCTATTTTTTAGCTGTGGAGAAGAATGTGCGCAAGAAACTTGTTAAGTACCTACATGCAGATAGAGGGAATATAGCTAGTTTATCAGTAGATTAAATATGTCGGGTAAAATGCGCTTTCACTTTCGGTCTTATCCATCTAAAAGAAAACAACTCAATGCCTGTCCCGATCCCAGGTGGGTTACTCTTGAAACACAATTGCATTAATCAATTTCCAATTACAAATCTAAAAAAATCAAATGGCACTCTTAAAAGCGATAATAGCGCTTCATTGGAATTAAATTGCGTGGAAATTAAGTGATCAAAATTGTTATCGAGATGGGGCGTTCCGAAATTGCGAAACTTATCCCAATATCGATACATATGACCGAGTCCGACTTGAGTTTGACCATTAACAATTATAAAATACGCTAGCCACCCCATTAAAACAGATTCAAATTATTATTAATTTCCATTTAACTTTGTTGTCTATAAAAGATCGTTAAATACAGATAGCTCAGTTCATAAAGAATGAATTATAGAGTGCAGTCAATAATTTTATCGAATCAATATTTTTTTGTTCTCAAGCTTCAATGTATAGTTATTAACATGGGCCTTTTAGCCTGCCCACCATCAATAAAAGTAACTGTACAAAGATAATTTGAATGTAACATTTTTTACGAGCGATCTCGTAATAATGTTAAATCTAAATGGGAGCATTAACGTTTGTTGTAACAGTTTAGTTTGAATTAAGCATTTTCTCGTTTAGATAAGGATCGGGGGTGTCTAGTTCCTGTTTTATTTGCCATTCGGTCACAATAACGAAAATGAGAATGTGTAAGAATTCCAGCTGCGCTTCCTGATGACAAATAAAGAGATTTAAGAGTTTGCTATACAAATTGTCGCTCGCGACTTCGTTCGCAAGGACTACAATATCCTACTAAAACCTGTTACCGGGATATAAGTATTATATAATATGTCCTAGTCAGAGTCAAGATCTGTCTATGTGTAGAATTTCATCCAAATCGGTTAAGACGTTCTCAAGAGATGCGCTTACCAACGAACAGCTTTTCATTTTTATTTTTATCTATACTGTCTAATACTAATACTATAAAGAGGAAAGCTTTGTATTTTTGTATGTATGTATGTTTGCAACGAATAAACTCAAAATCAACTGGACTGATTAAAAAAAAATCTTTCACAATTAGAATGCTACATTAGCGCTGAGTAACATAGGCTATATTAAAAAAAAATGAGACGCAGTACGACGTCCGCAGGGTCAGCTAGTAGATATATAAACATAGGTCTGTGATCACGTATCACATAGAAATACTACAATTCTTCTTTTGTTAGAGTTAAGGCAAAGGGGTCTAGTCCGTTTAACCTGGTCTTAAGTTAAGTTTGTATGTTTTATGAAAGGTGTGTTAAGAATATTGTTGAATGATACATGATGGATCACAAAATGTCATACCTTTATCTCCTTCAGCTTCAGTTAATACTTAGGTCTTTATTGAGACCTGAAGCTTTTTTAGAGAATTTAAAAATATATGAAGACTGATTGATAAGCTCGATCTTTTTTAAGTCGATTAAAAAAAACGTAGCTACGTTATAATTCTATGTGAAAACATCTACACGTTGATGATTACATTAATAAATGATTCACCATTATTACACATCATTCGGTTTACTTATACTATCATCATCACGAGCCTTCTCTATGGATGAATAGGGAGAACGGGCCATAAACCACCACGCGTACCAGTGTGGATTTGCAGCCGGGACTAAGATTATACAATTTTTGTCATCCATCCAAAATGACCGGCTTTTGCGAAAGTTGCTTAACCTTAGTAGGCTGGGTGCGTTAACCACTGCGCCATCGAGCTCCTCTGAATCCATAAGATTACGGTCTTTCATATTTACAGCGGTATCGTACTATGATAGTTAGAAGACGATTAAACTTGCTTAATTCATTGAAAATTCATTAATTTCCATGAACAGTAAATTCAAATAGGTACAGGAGCAAAGCACGGTATTATTAAATGAATGAATAAGGTCTTTTGCGTTCTACTAAGCTTATACTTACATTTAATCTGTGTAATACCAAGTCTCTTGGGAAATTATGAATTTAAAAGCCGGATATAATATTCTGCGTGATGAGATTTTATTATTTAAGCAGGTAAATTACGACTAGCAGGATAACTGGGACGAAAACTTAGTGATTTTTTAAATAAAATAACTTTTACGGATCTACTCACTTTTTTTTCTTTTGTTGATGGCTTCGTGCAATTAGCACATTTACCCAGTGTCAAAGTAATATTTCTAACAAGTAATACATACATAAACAATATTTCTTTTCTGTATGATGATGATGAATGAAAATAGAAATGAGAAGTGAGAAATGATATACCCCTCAACCCCTCGAGTATCTCAGTAAAGATGTGGGGGCTGTACTAAGTCCTCGGGCGGACTTCTTGAGAGAATTTGAAAAGTGACGTTGCACTGTTTTGTTTCATTTGCCAACACTCATGGATACTCACGAACACTTAACGGTTAATAATCCACCATTATTTTACATTAATATTCGACTTAACACAAATTTTAGAAATTAAAACAAAACCGCAGACATGACTCTTCACTTTCCCGCCAAGAAGTCCCTTGGTCCTACTCACGTTTATTTTACACATTAATTTAGATTAAGTATTTCATCATGACGTTTCCAATCTTTTGCAGGGTATGTGGTCACAGGGCGACTGAGGTGTTGATCGTCTCATAATTATTAAGTAATTTGCATACCCTCATTTCAATTTAATCGAGTGCGTTCCGTTTTACGCAGGAAGTCTTACTTTATGTTTACAACTTTGAGCGCAGTTCCGTTTTTGCCGATTTTCCGATTAGGTTACGGTCGACCTCAGAAGTAGAAATATAATGATTTAGTACCATGTCACTCTGGTGCGATCACTCGCAGAATCTAGTAGGAAACGGAGACATGCACTAGGCGTGATGCTATTTCCTCTAGAAACCTCTGACGCTGTTTCGTTTCTCGCCGCCCGCAAAAAGTTTGGTGATGCTAAAAATGCCGCCTGAGACAATCAACATTTCCCCCCAAAAAAAACCAAGTGAACTAACGCAGTACCGACCTAGTTGATAAGACATGAAATTGACGTGATTTAAAGTGTAAAGTTACTTCTTGTACTGTCCTTCATATTAACAGGAACTTCATATTCTACGATAGTATCTCACTGGTCTGGTTATAATACTTTTCCTATAGTGAACAAAGAAAAATCCGCAAGCTACTGAGAATCGATTGTAGAAGTTTTGAAATAGCTGAAACGAAGCTCTGACCCTTAATTCTCAATTACTGCGAAACTTAATGAGTCGAACGGGACATAATATTTATTTTAACAGTTACTTAAATAAAAACACAATTTTATTCAATGCCGGTTCTTTAAGACATAATCTGTCATAATTCATAATTATCCCACGAACTATTCTCACTTAATCTGGCACTTCCTGGCTTGAAAGCGGAGAGATGTTATTGTTTATCAAGGAAACGGTCAATTACTATACTGTTAACTTTCAATTAGTAATTTGCTACTGTTTATTCGTAGTAATATGACACTTAGAACTACCGTAAAACTGATTTGTTGTAAAGGATGGAAGGGTTAGATCCACCGTAAAATGTTAGTATTGTACTTTCATTGTATCGACTAATGCTTTGGTATAATGTCGCGGTGTCTAGTCTCATAGTACCGAACATAAACATCAAAGACGATTGTTGATAATTGGCTACTAAACCGACTTCATCATCTCAGCCAAAATACTCCCCCAAGGACCTCCACAACGACCGGTTTTGTTTGTGCTGCTCGCATTCAGTGGCTATCCGTGACCTGAAGGTCGAACTGGTGAACCAGTTTGTCGGTCTACCTTGTTGCAGGCCGGCCTACACTGCGTCTTCCGGTGACCGACTACAGCCATTTTTTTTTTTAAGTTAATCCTTAAATTGATTGAGTCACTTTAAATGAGTTCTTCCATTTATTTAAACCTCTAGCTTATTTAAATTTTGACTGTTCAACGTAGGCTTGACAGTACCTATTAATAAGATTTAAAAAAAATTAACTACTAAGAAATAATTTAAATCGATTCAGTGGCCGATTACTATCAAACTACGTTGTATATTTATAATGTAATTTTAACATTTTGTAGACTTGCCACGAACAAAAACCAAAACGTCTCGCTGTATAAGCTGGGCTTTACAGAAATCAAATCACAGTGTCTCATAAAAGATAAACCCTAAAAAATACCTACTATTGAGAGCTGAATATCATAAAAACGGCTTCCATTATTGCCCCAAACCTATAGAACGTTGTCGCAAGATGAGGATTTCGAGAAAAAAGAATCCGTATTCAAAACCAAATTTATAGCATCCCTCTTTTTACATGAAGGGTTGAATCTGAATAAAACTCGACTATTAATAATGTTGAACGAATAAATAGTATTGATATTATATGGTTTTTTTAGATACAAATAGAACCAATTTCGAAATCTCATTGATAATAAAGACATTTTCGGCAAAACGGCTGGCAGTTTGGGTTGTGACGGTGCAAATAAAGCTTTTTTAAAACTATTTCATTTCAATCATGTTAATGATATAATTCTAGATAGTTCAAGAGAAACCAAAAAGATTTAGGCGTGAATTACGTACTACTAGTACTATTCTACTACAACCTCCTTACGTGATCATCGCAATCCTCAGCACAACCTAACCAAAAGGATATGACACGTCATCATCCTCCACAGAAGTGTTTTTTTGAAGTGAAAACTTCTTTAGCGGCGTTGTATGGGTAAAAAATGTTAAACTCGCGTCAGGACACGTGACCGTCAGGGACACGTGACACTATGAAATTGTTTCAAACAACGTTTTAAAGATGGCGCTGCTAGTTCTCCAAGCATGACTGTGCTTCTACAAATCTTATAAGGTTATCCCAGCTGCCGACAGATGGCTCTAAACTTCAATTATTTTTATCTCTTGTACGAACAAAACTATTACAATTTCTCATATTATAGAAAATATACAAAAAATTAATGGCAGGGTTTGTATGTACGATCAAAAAGAACTTTTTTATTTTGATAGCTATAGAAATGCCAAAACGACTTCTTCTTTGGTGTGCATGAATCTTTGAAATGTCTACTGTATACCTACTATTTAGAAAGGACTATATTAACACTACTATAGGCATATATGAATATATTACCGAAAAAAGCAACGCGACTTATAGTTGCGGTTGATAAAATAGAATAGAATATTTTATTTATTTGCTAAGAATATGGTTGGTATTACAAAAAGTTGGTCATATTTTTATAGTTTCACATATTCTGCCATGTAGACATGCAAAGTTTATAATAATAACTTTTTAATGTAATATAAATTGTCATGTTTGTGTACTATAGCCCAATAAATAAATATTGTATTCTACCACATAAATGAGAGTACTTTTGTACTGATAATTAAAGCAATTCGTGCAAAATTATTCCCTAACCATTTCAAAATATCAAAAATGCACAACGTTAATATTCAAGTTTTCACTTCTGCCGGCACTCCCAGAGTGCAACCAGGCGGTTTTTTTTATTTAAAAAACATTTTAAAACACTTACAGACTCGCATTGTCCAGTGTGGTGGATAATTGTTCGATCTTCTCACGTAAAGTAGGAAGGCCTGAAGAGCTCATCTGTAGGACTTTTACAAAACGATGATAATGAGTATTTCCTCGAGCAATTAAGTAAAAGCGGCTGTCACATAAGTGTGACATGGGCCGCCAATTTATTGGGATAACAATGGTATTGTTATCCCAATAAATTGGCATAGCTTTGCGGTGTTAATTTATTGAAATTGACACCGCATAGCTATGTATAAGAAAGAACCTTTATACACGTCGGTATCGCCACAGATTAGTTAATAGTTGTATCGCATTCAAACTAAATTATTACCCAAACCAATAACCCAAGCCAAACTATAAGAAATTTTCTATGCAATATGAGGAGTTTGATGGCGCAGTGGTAAACGCGCCCGGTCTGCGATTGCTGAGATTAAGCAACTTTCGCAACGGCCGTTCATCGGATGGGTTACCAACAACTTATCATCTCAAGCTCTCCGTGCTTTGGGAGGCCAGTAAGCCATTGGTCCCGGCTGCATTAGCAGTCATTAACAACTACCAATCCACACTGGGCCCGCATGGTGGTTTATAGCCCGTTCTCCCTATCCATCCATAGGGAAGGTTCGTGCACCAGCAGTGGGGACACAAAATGAGCTGTCTACATTATAAATATAACATTAGAAAATACTAAGGAATTGACTATGAAAATTTTTAATAAGCGTAAAAAAACGTTTTAGAATGTTTTCTGCTGACTCTCTATATTTTACTAAAGGATATAACTCGCTTATTGGTCTGGAAAGTATTGAACCCTTTGTAGTATAGCGAAGTAAAGGCTTACAATGTTTGCACAGGTTATGAAAGGGCCCAATAAGAAACAAGGAACAAACTAATTTCAATTGAAAAAGTTTTGTCATTTCTTAGACACTAACACTCACTTGCAAGAAAGATTTTTATCTTTTTAATGCCACTTTAAACCTTAATGTTTCATTAAAGTATTGCAAGAAAGAAATTATGATGCATTTTAAAGCTCCTTTAAAATTTAAATATGAAAATGTCAAATTTATCTAATGAAGTGTCAAACCACCCATTAACGGTATTTTGTATTGCACGAAGCGACTTTAGCGCATCAGACCTCATTAAATTTCATTTTAGAGGTTAAATTTTTTAATGGGTCGAAGACGGGTCATTAAACTAATTTCACGTCGTGTTTATTTTGTATTTTCGCTGAATATGTCGTTGACCAGCCTATCGTCGTTATCGGAACCAGAAGATGTTCCTCGCCGCCAGATCCCAGACAGAATAAATTTATTCAAAAAACTTGACGGAGAAGAATTCCGGCTGTGCTACCGAATTTCAAAGGCAGCGCTGCAGCTTCGAGGCCGCCTCAATCTGGAGCCACAGACCCTGAGGAGTAAGGCCATTTGTGGTCGTCCACAGCTTCTGATCTGTTTGCGGTTCTTCGCGACGGAGTCCTTCCAGATGGTAGTAGCTGATCTGGCGAATATAGACCGTACAAAAGGTGTCTCGCAAGTTGGCTGCATTAAGCTCCACAACCTATATCAAAATGCCTGAAAGAAACGAGCTCCGAGAAGTAGCTGAAGATTTTTATGCCATTGATGGGTTTCCACGTGAGGCAGGAGCTCTTGACTGCACCCATGTGAAGATCAACAGCATTGGGGGTTCATTAGCTGAAATGTTCCGCTGCAGAAAAGGATATTTTTCCATCAATGTTCAATAATGCATCACTAAAAATAAGGGATATTATAGCACGCTGGCCTGGCTCGGTGCTCGGTATAGAGATTTTAATTGTTCTGTCCCTCTGCTCCCTGTCGTAGAGTTGCTGTTGTATTTCCTAGTAATTTCAATCCAGGCCTCTTTCTTTTTGTTGATAAATTTTGTACCCGTTCTTTTATTTTCAATAACATACTTACTTATATCTAGAAAACAAAGTAAATCAGTACAAAATTATAAAACTTACTGTTTTATGAGATCAGCCAATAGTGCTTTTTCTTCAGGGTGCCAAGTGCGAGTTTCATTCGCCATTCGATCACGTAAACGAAAACGAGAATTTGTATGGCAAAATGGTAACTCTTCTCGTATGTCGCCAGGAGGCGCTGCTTCAATGACATACTAATTTTCGTTTTCGTAAACGTAATCGAATGAATACGGATAGTAAACAAAACTCACACAAGGCAGCTAGAAGTATAGTTTGCACCTTGTTCTCGTTTTTTTATTCCTTTTTTTACACATTTTCACTAACAAAATAATACCAAAATAATATATATATATGTCAGACACGGCTAGTTTTCGGTCTTTTTAAACACAATTATTGAATACTTTTCAAAACAAAACGCAACCACTCGTTCATTCCATTCATTTTTTAAATTTATTATTGGCAACAATGTATAATGCTCTCATTAGTTAAAGCATCAAGTTTTTAGCCTAAAGTAGTTTGATGCAACAAACTAACGAAATCATTATTTTAATGATTTCATTAGTGATAAAGTGGCATTAACTAAAGAAGGTTTAATGTGAAGCTTCTTGCAAGTGGGTGTAAGTCTACCATCCGTCGTCGTCGTACCGATCGTATCAATAAAAGTCCAGTAATGATTTGCCAATATTACTAATAAAATAGGAAATGGTTGTACAGACAAAAAGTGTTATTTCCAGTGTTGAATTAATTAAAAAAATCACTTTAAGCCAGAAAACAGTAATGCTAAGCTATGCTGCTTGGAGCTGCTTTGGCAGAAATACGAATTAGGGTAGCTATTCAGTCAGAGAGATCACTTATTGCCACTTGCTACGATTTTTACACACTTCGGTCGCTTCATCTACTCTCATTAACTTTTATATTCATGCTCGCCGGTATATGAGCTCAAGCATCGAATACCCAAATACAATAGAGTTTTAATTGTTATCGGCCACCTGCTGGTTGCTTGACGCTCAAGGGAATAAGATACTCTTGAACTGGCCTTTCTTTAAAATGTCTCGATTTAGTCAAGAATTATCCGCCTACAGGTAGTCCCCATCCAACATACGCCAAGATTTATACATTTGTAAGTGTACATGATTCTACAACAGCCATTTCTTTCATTTCAGCATCAGCACAACTGCCCGGGTTCAATATCCCCGCTATCACCCGGGTGGACCGCAACTGGTTGGCGGTGTCAACCGACCCTGTAGGCTCGATCGTCACCAGGGTCCACCGGGACAGGACTTGGAACCAGAACGTGACCTTCGGCTTGGAGACGTCGGGTCCACCAGCGCCGTTCACGATAGACCCGCACACCGGAGTTGTCACAGTCAATGACACGCTTAAAGATAAGGTTGGTTTGTTAGTTTTCGGGTCTTACCTCATGCTCTTAAAGCAGTATTATTGCAATGAACTTGGGAAAGATAAAGAAAAAGTTTATTTTTACCCTATACCAATATAGAAGACATTATTCCAAAACGTATAGTTTTTGTTTCACTTCGATACGATAAGTATTTACAAAGTTATTGTACATAATTAATTTGCTTAAAACACGCTTAGTTCGCTAGCAGTCGGCTTATATCGGATGACGTGACGTCACAGTACCCGACAGCCCGCCGATTTTTAAAATTTTTGAAAAAATATTGTGACGTAAATAGCTTTACTACAGAAAAAAAATTAATTTCATATTTTAAGTCGTTACCTACTAATAGGAAAGAAAAAAAAATTAAAAAAATTAGTTCCCACCCTCATTGTATTGCAATTGTAAAAACGAGACGCGTGTATATGCTACAAGCGTCTCATTTTCACAACCGCTTCAACACTGCTAGTCATAGTAATTAGTAACTTACCATATAGAAAATTGTATTGCTTACGTAATTGATATATCTAATATTTGTTTTAAAATCGATTATTATTATGTAAGATGCAAATGTAGTGAAACTAACAAAATTTACAGCGTCCATCATTGTAATGCTAACCTACATAACACAAATAAATAATTCTGATTTTGATTCTGGTTCAGCATTCTGCAGCAGCAATAAGTAAAACCTCCGTTGTAAAGTCAATCAAATACTAATTTATGTACTTGACTACTTATACAGCTGTTAGGAATGTCACTATGCCATCTGTTCGCAAGTCTACGACGGGACGCCCATGGGGAACTGGAAAGATAATCGACGAGACTATTCCAGCGTTAAAGATTTGAAAATTGTAGTTTTAAAGTACACTTAAATTTATTAAAAAGTAATTAATAAATTAAATAAATTTCATATATGAAATCGAGGAAGCTTTTTTTATTATTTATATTATTATTTTTAAATCCTGAAAATCTTAATTATAAGTTACTGTGCTGAAGGGTGTTTATCGTTATTTATTTCTTCATACCTTACTTTGTGCAAGAAAAATGGTCAGACGTAGGTGACAGTGATAATAGCTATTCAAAATACATTATAAAACATTTAAAACTGGTATATGCACAATTCTGCGTTAGATCAGAGTGGTGCGGTAGATTTTTTATAGCCCTATAAAGTATACAATAGTAAAGAGTATTTAAGCAAGTAAGTGGAAGTCTAGGAAGTAAGTAGGTGGTAGGTAGATAGGTAGATGGGTGGTAGTCTCAGATAAAGCAGGTGGTATGCGGTTGCTGAGGTTAAGCAATTTTCGCAAAGGCCGGTCATCGGATGGGTTACCAAAAATGTATAATCTTGAGCTCCTCCATGCTTCGGAAGGCACGTAAAGTCTATGGCCCCGGTTGCATTAGCAGATATTAAAGTACTAACAATCTGCACTGGGCCCGTGTTGTGATTTATGGCCCTGTCTCCCTACTCATCCAGAGGAATGGCTAAGGCCCCAGCAGTTGGGACATAGAAATGAGCTGGTCATGATGAGGTTGATTATTTTTCTAAATTACTTACCTAAATAAGAACCTTATTAGTTTTTAAACATTTTATGTTGTTACCAGAGATAGGGGTGCGCTACCTCTAGACTTAAGTTTCACCCAAATTTTTAGGACACCCAGTATCTACGTTTTAAATATATCAACTATAAAGGCTGTTAATAATTATTTTAACGAATTCCTCAGAACAATGTTTCATTAACATCTATTTAGGTTATCTGTCCAGCTAATTCGAAAGACATTAGAAACTCTTTAAGAAAAGATATTCAGGTCATCGGTGTTCATTGTTGATCACGCTTCCCATGGTAGCTTCTTTCATTGCATGATACTATATTACTTGGTAGGTAACTTGTTATAGTAGATAACATTTGTTTCACTAGTTCTTATTCACAGCTAAAATATGTCCTGAAAGAGTAAAAAGCCATAATAAATTGAGATATTCAAATGTGCTTATAAGTTAAATTCAAATTAACATACATTTTGACTTTAAATTTGTTTATAAATATACAAGAAACATTAATAATACCTTAAGAAAACTAAAAACATTAGTAAAGTAAATTAAAAGTAAACAACAAATAGTGATTTGCCTATATAAGTTCACTTTTTATCAACTGCAAATATTTTGACGAAACATCTAATTAAATCAGAGAAATAAGGCCCTATCATTAAAAAAAACAATTCAGGCTAGTTTTTCTTTTCACTTTTCCTGACACAAAAATTGTAATATTTTTAAGAGCGGCCTCTCTGTCGATTTTTTTGAATGAAACTAGGGGCACGTGTAAGCGGTGAAGGCACTGCGGCCTCTCTGTTTCGGCTCCTTTGAATTGAAACTACCGAAAGTGCTATATTTTTCTTTTTAATCGAAATGTCTTTTGGCGTTTTTCTTGAAAACTAAAATTTAAGGTTTTTTCATAAAAATAGTTTATAATATGTTGTTGAATTTATTCTCAAAATATTTGCAGTTGATAAAATGTGACCTTATATATACTGTCCAGCTGCTGAACATTATTGAAATCAAATCTTCGCTACTCTTGTTGGGTACCCCCTTATAAATAAACAAAGAATAAGCTCCGAATAATTATTCCGTGTTTTGTTACTGTCATGTAAACGTCATTTCAAATTAGAGTAAAAGAGTCAAAACACGGAATAAATATTTGGAGCTTATACTTTGTTTATTTGTAAGACCCTATATCTATTATTTAAAAATATTCCGGAGTTTTTGGCTGGGTTATAATGATGGCAATATTACCTATTTGGATTACCAGAATAATAAGCTGACATTCTTGTGGGCAACCTCTTGTCACCAGAGACCTCTATAAGACGTGAACTCAGTTCTTTAATGAGCCTTGCCTACGGCCTCCAAGGATCCATTGTCTTTCCTGCAAACCGATGAATAGTTAAGTTCTAGATTCGCGTATTTGTGCCGTTTGCTACCCGAAACATTCCCGCAAGAAGCGATTTAATTTAATTGAGTTAACTCTTGCTAAAGCCAACAAAACTAGTCATGTCAAGAAACTTAAACTTAGTTGTACAAACTTATATTCATGTTTTATATTATTAAGTTTACTCGCGTCGTTGAAAAAGCCTTAAAAATAAATATAATCTGGGTAAATAATCAACTCTGTTTTTTTAAGTTAGCAGTTCATTATTGTACTTTTAAAACTCAAAAACCATAATATAGACATGATATGACTAACTGACTAATGAATTACACAAATAATGAATTGAATATCTGACTGAACAATGCGTTGTCTCTGTAATGTTTCTACAGATCCAACAATAGGATTTCCGTTACGCATGTAGAAATAACGAATAAGAAGTAGTACGAATTAATATACCAATTTCGGATTACTTTGTCTGTTTCAGGAAAACTGTTCATATTCGTTATGGGTGACAGCGTTTGACGGGACGATACCGCAGCGCACCGAAGTCTTAGCCACAATAACGGACAGTTTGGGCCAGCGAGTGATACCTCATCCACCGCCATTTCCACTCCCGAACTACCCTAGCATACAACTGCCGCCACCAAAGTACACAAGAACAACGCAAAGCGCAACCAAAGCGACGGAAAGCTCAGTAGAAGAACTAACAACAGTACCTGAAACAACAGTAGCCACAACACTCAGTCCACCGAAACGACCAGACGATGCTCCTCAAGAGCATAACGTTGTAAACACTGTTAACAATGAAGAAAATAAGAATAACATCTTAGATGCGACAGAGGAACCGTCACTTGGCAACGATGTCCCACTAACTGTTATACCTCTGATTGCTATTGGCGGGCTTGTGGTTATTGTGGCAGCAGTAATACTTTTTGTATGGAAGAAGAACAACAATGCAACGAAAACGAAAAGCAAAAAGGATGATATGGTTAGTGCAAATATTTTTATAGTTGTAAGTATAGAATTGATGAACACAATTTACATTAGACAAACTATTCGCAAGTATAAAATCTGTTATTTACGAGAAATAAAAGTTCTCAAGATGCTTTTTACGTATAAGTGTATTTCGAAATGCTAAGTTAAGAAACGTTAAGTATTAATATTGTTTCAACCAACCGTTTCTTTTACATAATTATTGACGATGCTATCAAGTCGATCAATAACTACACCCCTGTCGTCCACAGAGCAAAGACTCGAGCGGTATAGTCCTCCAAGATTCTTCAGTAAACTTGTGGAACCGCCCGCGGACCTACTCCAATCGTTACGAATCCTGGGACAACAATCATTTGCAGGTCAGTTATTTGGCCTGATTTAGAATTTCATACAACATCATCATTCATTTTAAATTTGTTAAACATTAATGAAAGGTACATCATTTTCTAAATTATTTTCTTGATTTCTTTGGGGATTATACTGTGTCTTTAGTGTAAAATCAAAAACTTTTAAAGTATTTATCTGTCTATTTAGTAATGTAAATTATTTTTCGACTTAGTTTTAAATTGTAGTTAACATAAATAATCTTGATACCTATAGTTTAGATAAGGTAGGTATAAATAAAAAAAGTGTTTATTCATTCTCTGAGAACAAAACTAACAATGTTACTGAAACATACGTGTTTGCACGTTACATAATCATACCTCTTATTCATATTCAACGACTAACATTAGAACGAGTCTACAAACAGATTTAGACCAATCAGATGTACAGACGTCTGCACATCAATCTATCCAAACCTCTCAAATTTCTTCAATACATTTTTAACCATACCCTTAAGGCATAAAGTCGATCGATAAAATCGATTGAGGAAATTTGACAGTCTGTGGCAGGCATCAACCCACCACCAACTGTCAAATTGCAAGCGTGTGTTCATATATTTTTGTAGCGTATCTAGTTCAAACTTTTAACTATTATTATGCGATCCGTGACTTTTACGTACCTATCTATAGACATCCAAAACACCGCTACTTTTTAATCAAGTGAAACAATAATCACAATAGCTCTTGTTATTTAAATGTCTTCGTACATCGTACGGTATAATTCTGGAGGTAATCACACTAGATACGCTTGAAATGCTTGGGACACCAATTCCCGTTCTACGGTACTAACTGTATTAACCATAATATTTTGTCTCCTGCAGCTGTCAGAAGAGACGACAATAACAAAGGAAGAGCCGTCGGATGAATGGGAGTTCCCTCGGCATCGTCTCAGGGTCTTCAATATCATAGGGGAAGGCGCCTTTGGCCAAGTGTTCCGTGCCCAAGCTATTGATATTGATGGTACGTACAGAATAAGTTTTTTAATTAAGTTATTTGTTTTCTCCTCGCCTCTCGGTTCCGCGGCCGAGTGAAAGCGTTCAGTCCGATATTCGTGGACCTGGATTGAATTCCCAGGTCGGGTAAAGTGTGTTTAATATTTTTCGAGGCATTGACCAGGTATGTAATTACCTACCCGCATTTGGCAAACGTGGTGATTAAGCTAATAATTATCATTTTGTTCATTTTAAACCACTTATCTCGAGGATGGAGTTTGATGACACAGCGGCGCGTTTGGGTCTATCTTGCAAGTTAAGTAATTTTCTCAATGCCTAGTCATCGGGTGTCGTCGTTAAAACCCCTATTATCATTACGCATTGTAACAGCGTGGAAGGTAATGAAATTTGCGAATGCTTGTTTAATTTTTTATATTATATTAATAATGCGTTCGGCCTAATATTCGAAGGTTAACTTGGCAGGTCAGAAAAAGTGTGGATTTTTCGATACGCATTCTGGATTCGTGTTAGCATATTATAGCAGCATATCTAATAGCAAGTCTTATCCCATCAATAATAGCGATTATTTGATGTCACTGATGAAGATTTGCCCAACAGTAGGACAGTAACTATATAGGCTTCTAACGGCAATAGGTAGACGCTTGATATATTCACAGAATATTATTGAGTTATGTTATTCACTTTAAAAATAAATAATTAAATTAAAATAAAATTAATGTTTAAGGGGGGCTCCCATACAACAAACGTGATTTTTTTTTTCCAATTTTTTCTCGGTCTTAATAACGATAACAGGTGAAACTTGAAATATTGTTATAGATGTACATATGTGTATGTTTTATATGTGTATGTATGTACGGAATCCTTTGTGCGCGAGTCCGACTCGCACTTGGCCGGTTTTTTTTCATTAATTTTATTCAGTTACGAACAAATGACAAACTTTAAACGCGAAACAACAAATTTGAACAAAAGTCATTTATCATAACGGATACAGTCTCATTGTAGTTATTATTAATCGCGTTTGGTGTCAGCGCCATTCATTTCCGACGCTTTTCGACCCTTTTACGGTCATTACATCAAATAGTCCTCTTGAGAGCGAGGCCAGCGATTTGAGTTGTCTCTCGAAGGCTGACAATAGAACATTATCTTATCTTTGAATAAAAAAGTTTTCATGGTATTTTGTTTGTCTTCCAAAGAGTTTTGTTTGTCCGTTCTGCCTTATTAAGATGCGACTCGTAGATTTATGGGCTACAACTGGCTACAATGATAAAAGTAGTTCAATTAGACGGGAAGGAAGCTCGCCAACTTGTGCACATTTATTGCGATAAAAGAAAAGAAAAGAAACAAAAGCCGCTGGATTATGCAAGGGTGTGAAACCAATAGCTTCGTTGTGAATTACCTATATTAAACACAATTTGTATTTGTTATGATGTCAATGTGCACTTTAAAGAATTGTGAAATATTGCGTAAAATTTTGTAAAAATAAATATCATTCTATAAAATGAGTACCTACATTATAAAACGTACCAAATATGTTCAGTATAGACTATTCATTTATTTATTATATTTTATTTATTTACTGCCTTACATCTCTCCCTTTATTTGATACCTAACAAAGGGTTGAGGTAGTTTACTGATGGCCTCATTCGTCTTTTTTAGGTGACGAGTGTTTTGTTTTTTTTTTATCGAAACACTGTCAGTGAATTTATATAGGAAATGGTATCACGCAATCAAAAAAGCATAACAACATTGAGTCTCATCGGAAAAAGTCGTATTTTTAGGATTTCGTATAAATTTTCGATGGAAAAACACACCCTTAGAAGATCACTCACACGCCTGTCTGTCACAGCCAATTTTTCCGGAAACTATTTGATGGATAAACTAGAATTTTCGCGAAAATATGTTGTTTTGTGGGCGGCCCAAATGCGGTCATATCTCAATGTTTAGGAAACAGTTAGTTAGTTAGTTTGTTTTTAGTCCTATTCCCAATGTTATTATCACCTAATAATTTTAACCAAAGCGGATCCTATCTATCCGTAATCTTTTCTTTTACGGATAGAATGCTGCTTTTCTCGCGGGTAGCATAGGCTATATTTTTATTTGATACAAATACGTTTCTTACTTAAATAGTTTAATTAATAAACAAAAACGCGGGTAACGTGCTAGTATAATAATAAATTCTTTATAAATAAGAAGAAGAAGAAATACATTTATTGGCACATACTAAGTACAACAAAAAATTAATTACATTTAAACAATATTGAAAAACAAAAGTTAAGTTAAGTAAGCTTAATAAGAGTTACAGTATTGTATAAGATTAGCACCTATTAAAATCTATATATTAATACGTGAAGCAAAAACTTTGTACCCGTTTTTACGAAAATTGCGCGGACGGAGGAGTATGAAATTTCGCACACTTATAGTTTAAATAGAGAAGGTTATCCGAATGTTAATATTTTTTTAAATTAAAATACTTATAATATTTAAAAACATTAAATCAACAAAAACAACATTACACACACTACCATGTATTTGACACACACGCATATGTATTTGAGACACACGTAGGTATTGCGGCCGACATCTGTCAATGCCAATCCAAACTCACATTCTATCTTTTTTAATTGTTCATTGCTTAGGATACAATCCGTGCAGCCTTAATAAAATTACGGTCAAATGTCGACTACTGGACGACCACTAATATTTTTAAATAGAGAAGATAAATTATTTAAAAAAAAATAGTTTTTGCTAGTCAGTACCTTAGTAAGGGCTTTGGTTGACAAACTCCCTTTCCCTATATTCCTCAAGAAAAACATTTATAGCCAAGAAGGCTATCGAAAGTAATCACATGACTCAGTCTAGTCATTTGATAAAAAGCGGATATTATCTAAAGTGCCTACGCCGTATAAAATGGGTACGACGTGGATTGCATGCGAATGGGCTTGTCGATATGGTGTTCAACAGAAAGTTCATGTTAGTTGTATGTAAGCAAGCAAAATCTATATTGTTTTAAAGAGAGTTCACTGATTGTTTTAAGTGGCATTTCAGCGTCATTCACTGTTCCCTTTTTAGATTCTCCACAGGGTTTTTTTTTATATTTTGGTTCAGCAGAATATATAAGGTCACATTTTATAAACTGCAAATATTTTAAGGATAAATTCAACAACATAATATAAACTATTTTTATGAGAAAACCTTAAATTTTTATACTCTAGTTTTCAAGAAAAATGCCAAAAGACATTTGGATTAAAAAGTAGAATAAAGCTCTTTCGGTAGTTTCAATTGAAAGGTGCCTAAACAGAGAGGCCGTAATGCCTTCACCGCTTACACGTGCCCGTAGTATTATACAAAGAAGCCGGAATATATTTATGATATATATATTTATGACAGGAAAAGTAAAAAAAAACTAGCCTGAGTTTTTTTGCCTTATTTCTCTGATATAATTAGATGTTTTGTCAAAATATTTGCAGTTGATAAAATGTGACCTTATTATTGTATATTGTCAATATAGTCGTGCATTAACAATTTTATGTACTGACATTCCTAATTATTTTACTTCTTATACATAATAATTAATATAAGTTATAATTAAATATTCAGATTCACACACACACACACACACACACTCACCCTCACCCTCACACACACACACACACACACACACACACACACACCCACACACACACACACATACACACACACACACACACACACACACACATCACTCATACCAAGCACACGGATATAAACTGCTCTCAATTAATTTAAACAAAGTAAAACTGTAATTGGCTGTATTATTTAGAATTAAGTCTATTTATGTTATAAAAGAGCTGTGGATTTTGTTAAATAAATAAAATAAAATACATAATTTTATACTAACGTGGTACGTCATGGCCTCGGAGGGTGGTCAAATTGACCCTGCACAGACTAATGCCTCACCAGTAAAATAAGAGCGATGGATTCGTCACGTTCTGAATTCCCGATGTGCTCATCACTATAAGGCATGGCTATCTAAAGCTGGGCAATGACCTTTCCCCCCCCTTTCTACGTTAAGATTAATGTTATAAATGTTATGTTACTTCTCTTGTGTTGGCATTGCGATTAATGTACAAACTTCGTAAACAAAATACACTGTTTGCAAACTAAAGAATTGTGGGCAGAATACGTCAAAACCTAAGTGAGTGTTCAGAGTTCTCACCTTGTCTACCCGCAAGTCACACTGAGGCC
The DNA here is from genome assembly GCA_963082485.1 of Eudonia mercurella. Classification (NCBI taxonomy): domain Eukaryota; kingdom Metazoa; phylum Arthropoda; class Insecta; order Lepidoptera; family Crambidae; genus Eudonia; species Eudonia mercurella. Next base: position 16,938,083 of record OY720028.1, read on the forward strand.
CTTTGTTTTCATATTTCTAACTGCTGGAATATAACATTGCTACAAATATAGATGATATTTTGACATTTTTCGATAAGATGGTGGTACCTAACCAGCCGGACAAACAAGTCCTATCACCAACCAAACCGAGTACAGCACCGCGTCACAGTTCCGGGCAGCGGTGAATATTATGGTGAAAATGGATATGATGTTATCCAACCTCCTCCGAGAAGAGGATTGCTAAGAAAATGAAGAAGCAAACTAAAACCTAGTATAGATCGCGCCAAACTTCTAGTCCCTAGCCTAGCCTTCTATACCTAGTACTAATACCTACCGGTAGAACGGGGCTAATTTAAAATCAAGTGTAACATTGATCACAGCTCCTGTTCTCTTCAGTTGTCTTCCACATGTAGTTCTACGGTATGACTCTGGAGGAAATCGCACTAGAGACGCCTGGATCGCTAGGGATACCCATATTTGCAACTACTTAAGGATTTATAGCTGCGATCAATGTTACACTTAGGTATATCAGAAGTAATCCCATTCTACGGTACTTTAAATGTAATCGAAAAACTCGTGATGGTATGTTTTGAAGAATAATGCCTTCATAAAAAAAGTTTCTCAACATTACTTCGAGCACGTTTTTAAGTCAACAAGGAACCCTTAATAGTTTCGCCATGTCTGTCTGTCTGTCTGTCCTCAGCCTAGCTTATATACTATTAGTACTAGAAAGCTGTAATTTGGCATGGATATACAATTTAATCACGCCGACAAAGTAGTGAAGTAAAATTTTGTAAAATATTTTTTTAGGTTGCCTCCCCTACTCGTGAAGTGGGGATGTAATTTTTTTTCTTGTCTACCCAATAGTGTGGGATGTCGTTGGATAGCATTTTACAAAAATTTGCGGGTTTGTGGAAACAGTTTTGATTGAGGCATCCGTTTGTGAACTATTAAGCTTTAAATTTCAAAATTTTGTTAGAGTCAAGTGTGCCGCCCTGCCAGCCAAGTGGTTTGTTTATGGATACGTGAAAAAGGTCACGGTAGTTGTATATATGACGAAGTTAAAATAAACCTATCACATCTAAGTAGGCTTTGAATTACTTAGATAACGTTGTCAGGTGTGTGAAAACGGTAGTATCTACATTTAAGTATATGAGCTATCGTTAAATAAATGTTCATAAAAGCCCTCTTCTCAGAGTCCGCATGAGATAGGCTACGGAACCTTACACTGCGCGTGGCCCGACACGCACTTGGCCGGTTTTTACGCTGTATTTTACGTGACATCTTAAATTGACTTAGTTTCTTTTACCAAGACGAAAATCACTTGGCGAAACGACGCCGACGTGTTAGCACTTGAGAACTAAGTGAATGGTTTTTAAATAATAGTCGTGTCTTTATTTTATGCTTATGTAAGTCACGAATTCCAAGAAAGAGTTCTGCCTAAGCTGTTTAAGAAAGGGTAGGAAAGTTGTCTTCTTACGACATCTTAAAACCTGAACTAACAAAATTCTCTTTAACAAAATCTTCTTGCGAAGACGCGGTGTGAATCTAATAATGTAATATTTTATAATCAAGGTCAAACTCAAATCGTTTATATACAATACTAGCGGCCCGTTACTGCTTCGCACGGGTGGACATTTTTTTTAACATAGCCTATGTTACTCAGCGCTAATGTGGCATTCTAATGGTGAAAGAATTTTTTGAATCGGTCCAGCAGTTTGTGAGTTTATTCGTTGCAAACATACATACATACAAAAATACAAAGGTTTCCTCTTTATAATATTAGTATAGATAAGCATGTAGGTGTACTTGCTTACTGACGTCTAAAATAAGGTTTCATAGATTTTTTTTTAAATCAATACAAAACTGAATAACACATAGGTAGACGCAATCGTTATTTTAGATACCCCAAAAGCTTATGTATTCGTCAGTCAATAAATAAATAATTGCTTACCCGGGATAACTAACGAATAAGGCTTTCATTAATTTGCCCAGGCAATTGATCTATCGAATTACGTGATTCTGTTTAATAAGTTGAGGTGAAGTGGATTCATGAACCCCTACCTAATACAGTTAAGAACTCAAAATTGTTAGAGATTCAGTAAATGATCACATGATGGTTGCTATTAAGGCACAAAAACTGACAAAAGTGAATTTTAAATTCATCAAATACTAATGGATATTAATGTTTGCCAGTTGGTCAGAATGTGTCCGTGATTCATTTAATACTAAAGAAGACCTAAAAAATTGGAAACACATATTCCTATCCATTTTATTATGAACTTTAAGTACAATGCCAAATCTCACACTCCTACGTGCGGGAAATGTGCTTAAAAAGGGGTAAAAGCTTTTTCTTCACGTATTAATATATAGTAGGTAGATATCGTCGTGCCCATCATCATCACTGCTCACAGCCACAGAATAAATTCACAGCCACGATTGCCTACTCGCCGCGTTCGCCGCTCGCGCCGCCTACGCCTGTGCCACCTGCGCCTCTCGCGCCCCCTGCGCCTCCCGCACCGCCCGCGCCGCCAGCACCCCCCGCACCACCACCACCTCCGGCGCCGCCCATACCGTACACGCCGTACAAACCGTACGCGTATGCACCGTACACTCCGTACACGCTGTACACGCCATACACGCCGTACACGCCGTACACGCCGTACACGCCGTACACGCCGTACACGCCGTACACGCCGTTCACGCCGTACACGCCGTATGCACCGCATGCGCCGCCAGCGGCTCCCGTTCCCTCTCACCAGATCTACAAGGGGCTCTTGATCGATAGTAGGTTTACCTGGCATGACAAATTGAGAACAAAATTATAATATTAAAAATTAAGATATCGTTTACATATTAATTTTGCAACCAACTTGAGGATTCTTAAGATTATTACAAAATTTAAACAATGTTATAGAAATATTTTAGTAGTGCCGAGTTGTGCCTAAATGTTTACGATAGGGATTGTTAAATTGCGAATGTTATCAATAAGATCCTGAGTATATTTACACGGGACCGGCACCGCTAAACGGAAACGATATTTGAGACCTAGGCGGCCACAATTTAGACAGAAATAATTATGTAGGTATTTTGAAGAGGTCTGTATCCGAAGGCCGACTGAATAAGAGCTGATAGTGATCATAACTTATCATGTGAATAAACCAATAATCAGTCAACTGAGATCACTTGACAGTATGCCTTATGATCTAGGTACTTGTCGTACAATGCATGAACATTCATCTATCAAATGTTCCTATTATTTTTAATGAATTTAGTCAATGAAGCGAAATCAATAAAGTGTTCGTAACATGTCGAAGCTATAAGAATAAACTGAAAAGAATGTAAACTAATGACTCTCCGTCACTCAGATAAACCTTTGAATCTTTTGTTGTGCGGATTCAAGTTCAAGTTGTTTATTGCATTCATATACAGTAAGTTACATGTGATTTTTATATATTAATTCATTTATTTTATACCAATGTAACTAAATTGTTCTAAGTTTTTTTTAAAGAAATAAAAAAAACTTTCCATTTAACCTAAATGAAGGCCAGCAGCAGCCGCTTTTACCAGATCTATTATACATGTGGGAACGTAACTTATCTAATAATGACTTGTCCTGACTGATTCATCATCGCCGAGCCTAAACCGGTGAAGCTAATTAGATAAAATTTGGTTAATTGAGTGACGTAACCTGCCACTAAGAAAGGATTTTACGGAAATCATACCCTTAGGGGTTCAAATAAGGAGTGGAAGTTTGTATGAAAGTCCGTCAGTTTTGAAGTAAAATACATGAACATTGTATTGAAAAGAAATAAAGAATGATTTAGTCTCAGGAATTTTGTTTATTTTTATTTAAAGGAGTAAAAATGGGAAGAAGTTTTTATTAGGGGAAATTGTTATTTTTGAAGAAATAACTGTAAAAATGAATAATTTAATCAATTTAAATAAAAATAAAGAATGACGTGCATTTTTCGAAAACTCCCACTAGAGAGGTGAAATATAGGGGTGGAAAGTTTGTACGGAAAAGTGTTAGTTTTAAAGAAATTATGAAGAGTTTCAAAATTATCCCTATAGATTTTGACGGGTTTTGACTTTTATTACAAACAATCACTATTCCACGTGAACAAAGCCGCGAGCAATAGCTAGTAACTTATAAGACAATAACAACAGTCTTGTGAACCTATCCAAAACCTAACACGCTTTTTATAGGTATGGGTTCACGTCAGTAGATTAACGGAGTTAGTGGTGATTGAACTACGGTTTCGAGGTTTCCCGCTTTCATCTATCCATTAGGCGGTAACCTTGCTACCGATTTCTTTAGGTTGATGACAATCATCATCATCATCATCTCCAGCTCATTTTAAGACCCCACTACTAAGGCACTTCCATTTGGATGGATAGGGAGAATGGGTCATAAGCAACTACGCAGGCCCAGGGCGGATTGGTGGTTGTTGATAATTGCAAATGCAGCCGGGACCAAGGGTTTAAGGGCCTTCCGAAGCACAGAGGAGCTCGAGATGAAAAATGTTTGGTCAACCATCCAACAAACGGCCTTTACAAAAGTTGCTTAATTTCAGCAATCGCAGACCGGGCGCGTTAACCACTGCGCCATCGAGCTCCCGATGACAATGATAATAATTAATTAGAATCTCAAGAACCCCCTAATGACGAAATTCGAAACTACACAATTAATTAGGCTAAACTCCCTTACGCATTTCAAACATTCAATAAAGGTTAATTTATGAGGGTGTCAGTGCGAAATAGAATTATCCACATTGCAAATTGCCAAAACGTGTGTGTTTTGCTTTACTCACGTTAATTGTATTACTTCTGTTTACCTTTCTGAATAGCTAGGTAAGTCGTAATGTTTTTAAGGCAACAAATCAGAATTGAAGAGATCCTTACAACTAAACTCACACGTCGTATACGTGTAATGTACAGGTAATACTTAAGGCGAAGGGTAAGGCACACTAGCGCCACCTATTGATAATTTGACAATTACTAACGGATCGGATCTTTTTTAAACATTGCGCACCGTCCGCTAACAGGAAAGCATCCATAGTATTTATTTAATAATTGTGCACTACTTTTTGTTGCGTGGTTTATTCACAAAACGGGCTATCGCATTTATTCACAAACAATGGCCACTTCTGGTGTTAGCAAATTAATACAAAAACAAACCTAAAAGAAGTGCACAATTATTAAATAATAGATGTTTGCCTAGTGTCTGAAGGTCAGTAAAGTTTGAAAAAAAATCCAGTATAACAGTTATCAAATTAAATCCATTAGCGGCGCTAGTGTGCCTTATTCTTTGCCTTAAGTAACTAAGGATGGGGCAATTTGCCTTTATAACTGAAACACTTCGGGAAGGAATGTTATACAACGTGTAACAAAAACGTAATTGCAATTGTAAATTAAATATTGATATTAGTGAAGTCATGCGCGACAGGCGCGCATAAGCATGCAGCATTGATCATAAATGTAAGTACACAGAAGTTATTAAACCACTAGGTCTGTGATTTGTTTATTTTGGTGTGACATCACAATGGAAATATTTAATCAAAATTTGCCTAAGCAAGTAAGTTAATGATTATGTCATAGTAACTCTGCGTATAAGATCTAGATCGGATACGCTTTGGATCTTTTTATTTTTGCCACACCTTTCTGTTACACGTTGTATAAATGCAGTAGTGATATCGGTAGGCACAGAGCATCTGTGAATGGCTATTACTTACAGGAGAGAAGTTGGCTGTTAGTGATCATTCTACCCCTCCCTCTTCGTCACGTTTCTAAAATCGCCTTTGCTAACAAACGAGCGAGCCCAGTCGCATATGACGTGTAACAAATACTCATTAGAAGACATTTGACATATCAAAATGACCTTTGATACTCAAATGACACAATATGTCACTTATAATAATAATATCATGTTCATAATAGCAATTTTAAATTTACAAAATGGCGCGCCTGCGCGCTTCCCCGACTTCCTGTTACACTGTTACACATACTTCCGTTCAAAACCGTTTCATGCGTGGTGCCACGGGTTGCCCGTGGTACTATCGCAATGTAGATCTCCACCGTGATCTTCTTTCCACTATCAAAGATTTCATCAAAGACGTTTCCAGACGTTACTTTGATAACGCCCCCCACCACCACAACCCGCTTGTTGTGGCAGCCGTCAACTATAACGTTGGAGGCCTTCCACCAACAAGACGGTACTCATCTAGACGTCCTAAACAAATCTTAGATGACCCCGACGATCCCATAACAGTTGCGAACGCCCCTTCGCCCCATCCTCTAAATGACACTACACATTTACAGAATACACTAAACATGCACACTAGTTTAGGTCCAAGACACTGTACTCGTAGAACAAGGGTACGAAGAACTGGTTCAAACGCGCTCTATACCAGGTACAGACATGTACCTGGGCGCTTCTCTCCTCCACAGCCCGGTCTACCCGAGCCGAGGTCCGAGCCTTTAGAGGCGCCCTCGGGTGGTTCCGCTCCCCGATCCGATCAAAACCCTTCGGAGAATCTAGTAGGGCACGGGGAGGCGCACTAGTACGCGATGCCGTTCCCTCTAGAAAACCTCCGTTTCACACGGCTTGAGGAACTCTTTACGCTCCTCGCCGCCCCCAAATAAGCCCGGTGAAGCTGAAAATGCCGTCTGAGCCAATCAGCAATCTCTGTCCAAAAAAAAAACATACTTCCGTCCCATTTTACGAAATCAATCCCACAAATTGCTTAAATTGAAAGCGAGCGGAAAGATGTTACACATTAAAAATGCAATATGTAGGATAAGGAATTAAAGGTCTTATTCGCGCGCTTTAACATGAAGCTTTTCAAGGAGCGTGTGAACATAACTCTCAAAGTCGGAAACGCATTAGTAACTGACTGTAGCAGTAGCATTTCCATTGACGACGATGAACACTTATTACCAGGCGACTCACCTGCTCTTTTGCCGCATAAAAATTAAAAGGTAGGCAACATATTATGAATCATACTTATGATATTACAAGCGTTTCGTTTATATACTTAGACAGTATGTTTCTTCGATGTAGTAAACAAACACTAAAATTATGGTTTCTTATTGAAGAACCTCGAGCTCGAGCATTCGAGAAACTCGATGGCGCAGTGGTTAACGCGCCCGGTGTGCGAGTGCTGAGGTTAAGCCATTTTCGCAAAGGCCGGTCATCTGATGGGTGACCAAAAAATTTATCATCCCGAGCTCCTCCGTGCTTCGGAAGGCACGTTAAGCCGTCGGTGCCAGCTGCATTAGCAGTCGTTAACAACCACCAATCCGCACTGGGCCAGCGTGGTGGTTTATGGCCCGTTCTCCCTGTCCATCTATACGGAAGGCTCATGCTCCAGCAATGGGGACATAAACATGAGCTGATGATGATGATGATGATTCAAGAACTTGTAACAAGAACAAAGATCAGACACCTACCTTGAAACATATGTATTCAAATTTCGATGTACTGATACATTTTGATGCTCAACTTGTTTATTCAAACTTGGGGTTTTGTTTGGGGGTAGCTTGCGGTAGAAGTTCCGGATATTAAGTCATCATTGAGTTTAATTTCCATTAGCCAGTGCAAGTAAGGAGACTTCATAGAAAGCACTTTAACTAAGACCAAGATTGTTTGCTCTCTGACTTGCACCAATAATTGTGCGAGCAGTTCTGAAACATCAATATATTAATACGTGAAGCAAAAACTTTGTAAGTACTCGTTTTTACGAAAATTGCGCGGACGGAGGAGTATGATCAAATTTTGAACACTTATAGTTTATATAGAGAAGGTTATCCGAATGTTAATGTTTTTTTTAAATTATGCATAAAAATACATTAAATCAACAAAAACAACATTACACACACTACCATGTATTTGACACACACGTATTGTTTGTCTAATAAATAGTGCGGCGGCATCTGTCAATGCCAATCCAAACTCACATTCTATCTTTTTTAATTTTTCATTGCTTAGGATACAATCCGTGCAGCCTTAATAAAATTACGGTCGAATTTCGACCACTGGGCGACCACTAGTTTACTTAAATAAATGATAGTTACTAAGACTTGCACGTACGTAAAGTCGACCACACATCAGTAATCAAATCTATTGTTGGTGACAGAATGGTCTATAACCTTATTAAAATTATTTTCTTGCATTTCTCGATATGGGATAGGTCATGGAGTGTTTCGCTGTAATGGGTGTGTAACCTCAAATCTCAAATCTACACTTTTTTTTCACTGTTATACTTTTCTTACCGCACATTTCTTCTTTGGCCTCAGTTTAGATGCAAGCAATCTTGACCCCTAATGTTAGATGTAGTTTCCATGGCTTGATAAATAAAGATTCATCTACTTCTTTGCTTGGGTATTCACGGAATACAATGTCCTTTCTAAACAGTGACACTGCGATAAGGTAAAAAGATAAATAGAGTTTATTGTACATGAGTTAAGGTAACTTATTACAATTAATTTAACAGAAGATTACTCTAAAGTCATCTATTATTTGGTATTTAGCATTCGCAATGTTTTTGCAAAAAAAAGGAAAATTTTATAACAAACAGTTGCTATCAAACAACAATTTATATTGACAATAAAATATCACAATATACACAGATTATTAGCTGGGGTAAAAACATAAATGCATGTTGACCATTAAAATAATCAAATGTTATTGGCCATTAGAGCAAAATGGTCTTAAATGAGTTTCTGCTTCTGTCTATTCAATTGTTTGTATTTCTTTACCAGCGGAAATTTTTTTAGCTTATGTACAGACAACCTATCCAAAAAAGTCAAATATCTTCAGTAAATTTTCAACCATATTTTATGTCATATGAGTAGTATACATAAAGTTTAAAGTCTATTGAGGAAATTTGACAGTCTGTGATTGTCTGATATGCAGGCATGTGTACAAAGCTAATCTATATCTATACTAATATTATACAGAGGAAACCTTTGTATTTTTCTATGTATGTATGTTTGCAACGAATAAACTTAAAAACTACTGGACCGATTTAAAAAATCCTTTCACCATTAGAATGCTACATTAGCGCTGAGTAACATAGGGTATATTAAAAAAAATGTCCACCCGTGCGTAGCAGGGAAGGGCCGCTAGTACTTTATATTTACAAATGTTGTATTACGCTGATTGTATCCCTTCATTTCAATAAAAAGGGAATTTAAATAACTGTATCAGTAGAAACTGCACAAGCTGCTTTAAAGAGCTCCACTTATACTGGAACTGTATCATATGTGTGGTTACCTAAACTATGCTAACTCAACCGATGTTATAATAATATAATTTCCTAAGTTGGGAGCAAGTCATGCAGTTGCAAATTAATAGTCGGGGACGGTCATGAATAATGGCTCCAGAGCAGTTTATTAAAAGGTGTTTGTCACAGTTATACCAGTTCTCCATAGATTTGGCATTATAGAGTTCAAGTACTTTTTACCCGTCTGCGTCAGAAGGAGGGTTATGTTTTTTGTATGTATGTATGTATGTATGTATGTATGTATGTATGTATGTATGTATGTATGTATGTATGTATGTATGTATGTATGAATGTATGTATGTATGTATGTATTTATGTATGTCTGTTTCTTTGGCTCGCCCTATAGCCCAAACGGCATGGTGGATTTTAACATATGAGGTGTCGTTAGATTTGTTTTGACTGTGGACATAGGCTATAAAAAATCCAAAAAAATCAGAAAAAAAAATAAAAAAACAAAAAAAAAAAGTAAAAACATTGGCCGGGTTAGCTACCAGTAGTCTTGACCCCAAAAAACTGTTAGATCAACCACACGATCAAAATTATTTGAACGAACTACGGAATTTAAAGGATATGGTTAATTTTTTTTTATGGACGTAGATGGAGTTGATAATTTTCATTTACAGCAATGTTTTATCGTGTTTTGTTTTAAGGAATATTAGCAGATTTTATTCTCATGTTTTTTTGCTACTATAACCAACAGTTACCTATAGAGTGACATTTTAAAAACCATAACCTTTCAAATAAATACTTTACTATATTTATACATACCTACCTACCGTATCTTGTAAAAGCTTTTATACATTTCGGTTTCCTACACAAACACTAGTCCACAAATCCAGTTAAAAAAATATTGTCTACTCCCTAGATCTCTGAATTTTCTTCAAGCATACAAAGCTCTCGGAGCTCGATGGCGCAGTGGTTAACGCGCCCGGTCTGCGTTTTCTGAAGTAAAGCAACTTTCGCAAAGGCCGATCAACGAATGGATGACCAAAACTTTATCATCTCAAAATTCTCCGTGCTTAAAGTAAAGTAACGTAAAGCCATTGGTCCCGGCTGCATTAGCAGTCGTTAACAACTGCCACTCCGCACTGGGCCCGCGTGGTGGTTTATGGCCCGTTCTCCCTATCCATCCATAGGGTAGACTCGTGCCCCAGCAGTTGGGGCATAAAATGAGCTGGTGATTATGATGATGATGATGTTTCATTTCACTTCTGGGTTTAAAAAATATTGAACTTTAAAGTTTGTATGGGATACAGAAATCTTTATGTTGTATATAAATTTCTGTGCGTGTGTATGTTATTGAACTCCTTCTTAACGGTTGGACCGATTTGGATGAAATTTTCTGTGTGTGTTCAAGTGGATACGAGAATGGTTTAGATTTACAATTGGACCCAGTAGGTGACGCTGCTATAGGAGTCCTTCATGGGATACGAGTGTTCTTAAGCGGACAAATGATTTGTTTGTTTTAATGTCATGGAAACTGTCAAAGCGGTACGAAGTCCGCCGGTCAGCTAGTATTATATAAATTGTCTCATATCGTTTGTAGCTTCGTTAATGTATCACATCACCATAATATTATACCATATAATTTATTGGATCAATATCATCACAGACTAAGTTTGTATCTCCGTCCAGAATATGATTTATTAGATTTATGGAAGACATGATATATGTTTTGAAGAGAAAGTATCGATAAGACAAACTAATGTCAGTTTATATGAGATGTAAATAATAATAATAAATAAAAATGGTTTATTATCAACAAAATTATTACATATCTTGTATTGAGACAACTCCAGGGAGTAATTTGTAATACTCGTATTGGAGTGCCTCGCTCTTGCCTAGGTGCTACTTATTATACATATAACATACCTATATTTAAAGTAACAAAGAAGAAAAAGAAAACAGTTTTATCTTTTTATAGGTTAATTTGAATTACATTTCATAGTACTTAACTAATAATAACTGCTTGCATAGCAAGCATAAGTAGCGTAGTTATTATGATTATTTTATTACATTTTGTTAGGTATTCTTTTTAGCAACTTATTACATGTATTGTTAGGTGTGTGAGTGTGTGTGTGTGTGTGTGTGTGTGTGTGTGTGTGTGAGTGTGTGTGTGTGTGTGTGCGTAAATGATTTTGTGCTCATACTAATCTTTGTAGAATATTTTCTGTGTCAGCATATGTTAGTGTTCTCAGCCACTCCATTAACATTTTTTTACATTCGTAGGTATGCATTGAGTATATGTTAAGTATTTGATTTATAATATTATAGATATAGGCACTCTGGCACAAGTACTGGCGTCTTGCAAAAACTGTACGTATTGGAGGAGAGACTGCAACAGTGCCTTTGCGTCTTTTGGTAAGTTTCATGGGGTCGTAAGGTAAAGTCTTATGCATTCTTAGTGTACAATTTAAAATATATAGTTTTCTTACAGTTAACAAACCACTCAGCCTATAAAGGTCGTCAGTAGGGTACCTGTATGGTTTGAAATACATAACCTTTAAAAGAGACCTTTGTGCCCTTTCAAGGTCAAGGAATTTAATTTTGGAAGCCCCTCCCCACACTGTTATACAATATGTGATGATAGACTGTGCCAGGGCAACGTAGATTTTATTTAATAGTTCACTTGTCATGGCATACCGCAGTGATTTAAAGATCCAGATAAGCTTTCTTACTCTACCAATGACTAGTTCAATATGCGGGTGCCATGACAGTCTTTGATCTACCAATATTCCGAGATACTTTGTGTAGGTCACTTTTTTAATATTGGAACAATTACAGTTTGTATCAACTACATTATTACATGTATGAATTTTAATTGTAAAGTCATTCCCTGGTTGCGTTCTTTGGTTAGGAGTGAAACACATGTAATTAGTTTTTGCTGGGTTAAGTGTGAGAAGATTTGTGTTGAGCCAAACAGCTATATCAGCAAGACCCTTATCAGCAGCACTCCTCACAGCTTCCCATGACCGGCCTGAGAAAACAACAGCAGTATCGTCTGCATAACAGAAGATCCGTCCGCCGTTGATCCGTAACATGCATAAATGATTAATATAAATCAAAAAGAGTGTCGGACCCAGTACACTTCCTTGTGGGACTCCAAAGGTTATATTTTCTTCGTTGCTTTTATAGTCATCAATTTTCACAATTTGTTTCCTTTCTGAAAGATAACTCTCAAACAGAGAAAGAGCCATGCCTCTAATTCCGATCTCCTCTAGCCTTTGGACAAGAATAGGTACAGAGACTGTGTCAAATGCCTTTTTGAGATCTAGGAAAACAGCGAGGCATTTGTCACCCTTATCCACCTTATTTACAATTTCATTTGTCAAGTCTGTTATTGCATCCTGAGTTGATCGACCCCTTCTAAAACCATATTGTGAATTTGATAATATATTATTTTCTGTTAAATAACTTGTTAGCCTTTTATTTAGAAGTTTTTCTATGATTTTAGAAATGCTCGTCAAAACAGATATCGGTCGGTAGTTGTTCACTTCTTTCGTGTCCCCACCCTTGTGCACAGGAGTCACAACGGAGCGTTTTAGAGCCACAGGAAATACACCGGTTTGAAAACATAAGTTGGCTAGGTTGCTTATTACTGGGGCTAAAAAGTCTTTACATCGTTTCAGCAAAGTTGTAGGTATGCCATCCCAACCACATGCACTTGTTGCATCGAGACTCATAATTATGCTATCGACTTCTTGGGGGTCAGTGTCTAATAGCACAAATGATGACATTCGTGAGACTGCTGCATCCGCGGTGCATCGTTGAGTGACAAAACCAGGCTGTGATATTATTTCCTCTGCCAAAGTTTTGCCAATATTAACAAAGAACTGGTTTACTCTATCTACTGCATGGAGAGGGTGTCGAAATTGAGTGAGTAAATTAACACTTGAAGTTTTTGGAGCTTTATAGGGGGTAATTTCATTAATAGCAGTCCACAAACTTTTTGAGTTTCTCTCAGACTCCTCAATTTTCTTCCTATTGTATTGTCTTTTTAGCTTTCTGATCAAATTAACACAAAAATTACGGTATCGTTTGAAGACAATTTTTAACATTTCATTGTGTGGTTCGGCTTTCGTTTTAAGTTGTAACTGATTTCTAAACCGAATACAGCGCAGAACTCCGCCAGTCATCCAAGGTTTCAATTTTCGCTTGCCACCAGTAACTGATACAATTTTTGTATTCCTAAGCAATTCAGCCCTGACCAAGTCAATCAATGCATTTGCGAATGTATTAGGGTCATTATAGGTACTGCAACAGGAAATGTCAACTGAAGCCAATGACTTACACACATTATCAAGATCAACTTTAGTTTTGGTTTTTTTCCTTCGTACATGTTCAATTGTTGTACCATATAAAAGAAGCATTACCATAGAATGTTCTGTAATTGACGAGTTCAGAACTGCGACAAAGGCAGATGTGCTATTTTTATCCAGCTTTAGAATAGCATGGTCGAGACAGCTACTTCCTCTAGTAGGTAGACAGTGACCCGATAAAAGGCTATGCGAAGATAGAACATCTAGGTATTTTAGTCGATTATTACGCTCATTCGGTGTTTCTGTAGGTTTCACAATTAGGTTGATATTGATATCTCCAATAATCAAAATGTTTTTATGTGAGTCTATAGTTTCTAAGTAGGAGTCCAGTGAGGTAATAAAGTTTTCTGCATTTATAATTGATGGCGACCGGTAAATACCCAAAATTGTTTGATCGTGAGTAGTTATTTGAAGTCCGGTTGCTTGTTTTAAGTTTAGTTCAGTTATTTGAGCTTGATGACAATTCCTTACAAAGGCTACAACTCCATCATTTTGGTTCAGGTTGTTAGCCGTGCAGTACGATGTGTAATTACTTATGAGAGGCACTTGTTTATTCGGGTTGAGCCAACATTCCGTTAGAAGCAAAATATCAACTTCAAGCGACAATTGTGACAAACATAATTGCAAGTCGTCAATATTGTTATAAACGCTTCTAATATTTTGGGTGAGAACATTAAGATAAGGGTTATTATTACTAGGCAAGTATTTATGTAGGTCCTCTATGTTACATAAAGTAGAATCAGCTATACCTGTATCGTCCAAATCCTCTAATGTATTTAAAGTACTATTCATAAATTGAACTAATTTGTATTAGATTGTCATTGCTTTGGTCATAGTTGGAGTTATTCAACAACAAGAAATATTCAGAATTGTCAAAATCAGGGGTTTTCAAAATTTTAAATATAAGTGTTGAGCACGGTGTATGAAAGTGTGTGGGTTTTTTACAAAACAAAAAGTGAAGGTTTAATGATTGAATGCTAGTTAGAAAGTTTTGTTTGTGGTGTAATGTGAAGTGTACATGAATCGTGATAATGATATAACTAAATTGTATATGACTTTGATTATACAGTGAAAACTTATTACTAATAATAATTACAGTGCTAGATTTGCCACCAAAATAACAAAAATGCAATTGGTTATTAAGATAGTCGACATTAGACAACAAAATCACAAATAAGCCAAAGAGTTTTACAATGATTAGTCATGCACTCTGCAGAAGTTGATTAATCTGAGCTTCATTTGTGATATGGATAACTCGTGAGTTATCATCCCGTCGCACCAACACTTTCCCGAAGGAGGTCCAGCAATATTTAAACTTGTTTGACCTAACTAGGTCCCGCGCAAGGAAAAACAGACGAGCACCCTTCGAAGTTAGCTGCTCCGAGACGAACACAGGAGTATCCTCACGGGTCGTATGCCCCAAGTGCTTAGCTTGAAGTTTAGCTTTGTTATTTTTATTAAACGTCTTTGTTTTTCTCAGCAAATCCTGCTTTAAAATAGTCGACCCAAGTTCTACCACAATAGGGGTGTTGAGACCGCTGTCTCCTTTTTTGCTTTGTAGTCGTAAGATATCCTTTATATCCCGTTTCTCCATTTCAAGATTAATATTCTTGGCTAAGTGAAGTACCATTTTGATCAAATCGTCAGTAGATTCTCGATCCGTCCTTGGCACATTTTTAATTTCTATGCTATTTCTTCGCATTGTTCTTTGTAGATCCTCTACTCTGCTCTCCAGAGTCACAATATACTCGCGGTCCTTTTTAAACTGTGACTCGAGTGTTTCAATCTTTTTTTGAAATTCTTCGTTTTGGCTTGTCAGAAGTGAAATCGAATTTTCGATGTTATAATTGGTCAGTTGTATTTCCTTTAAATCAGTAATTATTACTTTTGTTTGGTTTTGTTGAGTAGATATAAAAGATGTAATCAATTCCCTCATCTCTTCTCTGAACTTGCTGAACTCTGCCGGTAACTCGTCTTCTCTCATCCTCTTAGCACGGTGCGAAATAAAGTTAAGGGGAGAACTTTCATTGTCGTTACCTACTTCACATACATTCGACGCTGAAAAGGATTTGTTTATTGTTGACATTCCGTGCAATGCAGTCGACGCGTGCGCGTAGCAGATCTTGTAGCACCTCACGTAGCAAGCGTCTACGAGCGCAGCGACTATGAATAGGTAATGGGGAGCGAGACGGAAATTATGAAGACTGCCGTCTCTGTTTCGCGTCGCAGTTGCGTTCGCAGCACGTAGCAGCGGAGCGAGAAAAGGACAGGTAGCACAATACCTTGTAAAACGAGTGCTGATATGGCAGGGGGGCGCCGTTTTCGTCCACAGTTTATGCTGATATGATCCTTATTGCGAAGCAGCGCAGCGCACGTCCACTCACGACGAAGGCACAGAGGCGAGAGAGGAGATGTAAACTATTTGAATTTACATTGTACACATTGCGTGTAGATAATATAATTTGAATAAGCTTGAAAATAACGAGCACTCATTTCACAACTTTTCTTGATGGCTGATCGATGTAGGTCTCTAACATCTATCATTAATCTATTAAAAAAACACGGCGGCACAAAAAGGCGCCCATATAATGTCAACAACACCGTCACTAACATGCGATCATATTATTTTTACAAATATTAAAGACCTTTGGCTTTCAAAGTAAAAAGTGTTGAATAATTTCGGCGGGCTGGTTAGAACCACGATAGCTCAATTGGAAGAGCACCTGACCCGGAATGTCAGAAGGGTGCAGGTTCAAATCGTGCTCGTGAAATTTTTTTCAACTTTTGTGTTTTTGTAATTTGTTCGCAACAAAATTTGCGTTAAAAAAAAAAAAATTGAACATTCATTCATGTATTATTTAGCAAATTCAACTAAAACCTTTTATCATTATTATGTCAACGTTATAGCAGGTATATGCCTGATTTTGTACTTGGCCTTTCCCCGTCATTAGAGGGGATATTGGACCCACTATGCTGTCCCATGTATGTGTAGCAACAGATACTATACAACGAGTAACATACGATTAATTAATTATTACCAAATAATTAAACAATCCGAAGAGTATCTGATCTAGGTCTTGTACGCAGAATCACTTAGACGTTATTATTAACTTAACTAAATAGTTTCTTTTGATCCCATTAAAAGCTTACGTGTATGCACCAGGCTAGTGTTGACCCCAGGATATGTGGAATTCTCATCTTCCCTCGGTCAGCTACTAAAAGCTTGACGAGCGGAGGAGATGTATACTCACTAAATAACCTACTACCACCCCTTCTCTGCCACAGGGATGGCTCAGGTTCACGTACGGCAATCACCGAGATACTCCTACGCTGCAGATTTCTCCGATCACGAATTTTTAATTCGACTTCTTTAATAGAACCTACTTTATTGATCATTCTTTTCACCAAACTAATTTCGTTTCAGGTAAAAAAGGTGAACAAGTAGTAGCCGTGAAGACTCTCAAGGAAAATGCTTCAGAGAAGGAGAAAACAGATTTAATACAAGAGCTGATTGTGATGAAGAACCTCGGGACACATCCGAACGTGGTCAGGCTGATCGGATGTTGTACTGAAAAGGTAAATAACACTAACATCTAAAAACAAGTCCTAGACCAATGCCTGTTGAAACATGGGCACGTACATTAAAGTAGTAATCTTTCAAGTAGTTATATTCAACCACAAATAAATTCTGAGGTTTAAAAACTTAAATTCATTGTTATCTGCGAGTAACAAAGCAATAACAACCGTTTTCAAAATTTAATTCAGTTAAAGTAGACTTCGAAAAGGATTTTGTAGTAAGCATTTAATGTTTCGGTTAATGTGAAATACAATTAAGTAGTTAACTAAATTTAAAGGCATCCTGTTTTATGGATCAGCCAGGTGCCGAATAATTTCTTATTAAAGCAGGCAGTACTAGCAGGTATAACCTTATGCCAACGATGGGCTGGCTTAAACAAGCCTGTAAAGAGTACCTACACTAGAAATAACATGAACGACGCTTATTAGTTTATACAAAATTCTCCAAAAAGTTCTTCAAATATGGGAACAAGTTTAAAAATAACAACTGCCCGATCTGTTAATTGTACGTTAGGCCTGGCCTGGGTTAATTTTCTCACAATAGGGTCCATATTATACTCGGTAATTACGATTTACTACGAAGTAAAGCAATGCACTTTAATTTTTTTTTAAATCCTCTGTTCTACTCCAGTTAGCTTGATAGGTAAGAACACAGAGCAGTACTGGGGTGGTAGTGTTGGCTGGCTGCTTGATTTTTTAAAGATCCCCTAATCTATACCAATATTATAAAGCTGAAGAGTTTGTTTGTTTGATTGAACGCGCTAATCTCAGGAACTACTGGTTCGAATTGAAAAAATATTTTTGTGTTGAATAGTCCATTTATTGAGGAAGGCTTTAAGACTTTAGATTATTCGCTAATTAACGCGGGTGAAACCGCGGGGTACAGCTAGTAATATATATAGTAACAGTGCTAAATGCTTGTGTTATGTATGGGTTGTTATGGGTTCATGATAATAGTTTATCGGAGCTATGTGGATTGAACCACGATTTTTCGCATTCTACTATACTGGCTAGTAAACTAGTCGATGTACTCAAACGAATGGTCTGAATAAATTCGTACCTGTCATTTTACAGGAACCAACCCTGGTGATCATGGAGTTCGTGAGCGTGGGCAAGCTGCAGCAGTTCCTGCGTGACTCAAGGGCTGAGCGCCACTACGGCAACACCCACGGCAGCCAGTTCCTCACCTCTAGGGACCTGACACACTTCGCGTTCCAGATTGCGAGGGGGATGGAGTTCCTCAGTTCTAAAGGAGTAAGTGCTTTGATCCTTTCAATAAAGTCTAAAGTTTGATAACAATGGAGACAACTTGTGGAGATATGGCGTAATGCCAAGTATTCTTTTCTTACTATATATTATTACATCTTAGGTTAGTACCTTCTGCCTTTTTATCTAATAAGGGTTTTGCCTTCACATATTGCAACTACAACTCGCAGTTTACCACTTCTTAGGATGACTCTGAGTCATCTCTTAAGTGTCCGGTTTCGTAGTGCAGTTATAAATTCACAAATCTTACTCACGCGACACTTTTACACCGGGTTTGTTGATAATCCATTTATGTATCCATTAATTCTACATGTAAAGTTGCTGTAAAGGTCGCCTGATATCTCTCCTGATGTAACAGGCTCCCAGACCTACTCTCTCAAAAAAAACTATACTACCGGCTCTACCGGAGTTCTTTAGGAGTAAAGCAATCATCATGGACATACAGCTACATGTTTGCGAGCATGCTCCGAAGGAAATCGAAACATATTTTTGATATAACAGGCTCCCAGACCTACTCTCTCAAAAAAAAAAACTACACTACTGGTTCAACCGGAGATCTTTAGGAGTAAAGCAGTAATCATGGACGTAGCTACATGTTTGTGAGATGATTTTTTTTAATGTTAATTTGCAGTAGCAATTCTATATTTATATCGAAAATTAAAGCAAAAATCATAAGCACCCCTCGCTAATCCAGTGCTCCAAATCGCATTTGAAAGAGACGACTTGACGACTACTTGACCCTGTCGGCGACAGCTTTTCCAACTGATCTACAGAGAAATTTCCTGTCGAACGTTTCAAGTGGTAGCCAGCATTTAAGTATTCCTTTAATTTTTTAAGTTTTTAATTTCGAAACAAATAAAAGAGATCCTCCTAAAGAGATTGGCATGTAAAAGAATGCTTTCTCGACAATTTTATTGTAATCCTTTTAAGGTTTAAAGTAACATTTTCAAATCTTCTCGAATTCGAATAAATAAATTGCGTCATCCCAATAGATAAAGTGTTGTTTCGGGACTTTTTAAATTATTCAAATGTTGTTGTAAGTAACAGCGTTTATAAAAGGCTTTAAATATTGGTTCTGGGTTAATAAATTCTAAGAACTAATTACACAGAAAGCATTGTTGCTTTGGCTTTGTGAATATCTACTCTAGAAACGCGAGACCCAGACTTAAGTCACTTACATTTTTTCACTTATTGTGGCTGTGGTGTAGTTATTGGTTTTCAAACATAGGTTAGATATTGCTGGCTAACGGCTAACTACATTCCCTTAGTCATTAAATATTACCTTTGACTTTGTTACAGATAATTCACAGAGACTTAGCTGCTCGCAACGTTCTTATCACTGAGGAGAGGACGTGCAAAGTGGCTGATTTCGGACTCGCTAGAGACGTGGGTGGCACTCACGTGTACGAGAGAAAAAGTGATGGACGATTACCAATTAGGTAACATTTTTTTTAATGGCTTAGTGTTCTCTTGCTCATTATCCATTGTCAAAGTTAGGAGGCGACAGGAGCGACATTCATGCACAAGATGGACACTGAACGATTAATAATTCACAATTATTTCTCAAAATAAAACAAACTACTAACAGGGCTATACACTTTCCCGCCAGGAAGTCCTAAGAAAATATTTTAATTTATAAATTATCAGGGATGTTAATTACGCTTTTCATAGAGATAGGTAAGTACAAACCTTTTGAGCGCCAAGCAATTTCGACCGCAGTGTGCCCCAGTATGCCCCCAACGCCACGCTACAAATCATTAACGAAATAAAAATAAATAAATAAATTGTAAAAAGTAGTGATGAGAGAAATTGTTCCACCGATAAATTATATTTAGTGTTTTATTCTTTAAAAGGTGTCAGATAAATTAAAATAATGAACTTCGAAATCTTTGTTTTAATTCACAATCCCGATAATAAGGAACTACAGAACGCAATGCAAATAAAAACAAAACAGATACATAACTAGGATCAACCATAATAAATTGGGTAGATACATCCCTATTATCATGACATCATGTTGTCTTCCTAACAAGACCGTGGCGCCCGTAGCACGTTAAGTTCTGTTTTTTATTAGGGATGTCCATTAGAGTGGAGCGTCAAATGTATGAAAAAAAGTAAATCTTATCATAACAATCTGTAGTACCTAAAAAGGGTTGCATATTATAGGTATTATATTGACAAAAATATTTTTATTAACTTTTTTTGGATATATTATTTAACCCTCTAACTCAGCTCAAAGTTTAGAACATTTTATGGAAATTCGTAATGTTTGACATTTGTTTAAGGTGAAATAAAGTAACAAAACGGTTTATTTCATATATTAACGTTGAAAAAAAACATTTTTTATTATTTTTTTATTTATGTTAAAACTTTATTTTTTTCCATAATAAAAAGTAACAATTACTTTTAATAATATAAAGTTGACGACCTCCTTTGTGGCTTGCACACCTGGTTTCATGGTGTCGCCATCTCTGAGGTTCCGGGTTCGATCCCCAGTCGGATCAATTTAGAAATACCTGTTTTTCTAAATTGTTTCGGGTCTGGGTGTTTCCTATGTATAATAAGTATGTATTTAAGTATATTAAGTATGTTTATCCGTTGTCTAGTTAACCATTTATCGAGTTTCTTGAGGAAGCTTTTCTTGGGGCTAGATAATTGGTGTGAGTGTGGGAAACATATATTTGCAAATTTTTTTTTTATTTTAAATTAATAAAGTTTTGATCAATAATATATATTTATAATTTGTTCATATTAGTTAACTCACATCAACACATCGGCACTGTAGTATCATTATAGTCATGACATCAAATAACATTTTTATTAATTTACTTTGTATCTAGAGCAAAATAAGAGTTTTTTGTAACATATAAACAATCAGTATTTTTTTATTGTTTTATTTAAACGTTAGTATCTATGAATTCATTTAAAACTTATTATCGAATCATATCACTAGGCGTCTTGCTATAAAAACTACGGCGTCTGAGGCACGTGAAAAATTGAGGCCAAAATAATTTTGCTGTTTTTAAAATAAACAAAGGCCTCTATTGAAATAAACATGTCAGTTTAGGGTTTTAGGTATTACGAACAAAGAAAAACAAACCAATTGTATGTATATTTATTAATAAACGTTCTAATTGGACATTGTCTTCTATAAAAGACGTGGCGAGCATGAAATTGTTTGTCTGTCTGTCTGTCCGTGGCGCTCAAAAGGTTAAAAGCTGTTTTCTTTGAAATTAAAGACCTTAATAAACAATTTATTGGGCGGTACAATTTGTTATTTGAACGCAAACAGTCCTTAAAACAGAAGCCTTTGAAGCAAATAAGTAACAAGATGGTACATTTCTTTTCAAAACTCTTTAATTATCTGTCTCCCTTGTGTTTCGTTGTGACTTGTAAAAGTGCAAAAACTTTACTAGACCGTTCCAGCTAACTTGATGGACTTTTAACTCTTCATGTATTTCTGACCCCATTTATGGTACACGTGGGTCAGTTTTAACCCGGAATGTCTTTTACCTCATAATTTAATGTCAATATTAAGTAACCATAAAGTATAACGACTTTATGTTATGTAATGTATTCCCCTATTATTTTTTAACATAGTGAGAAGGTATAGTTTAAAAAAAAAAACAGGTAATAAACATTTTTAATCAGAAGAGACACGGAAATCTTAAATAGAAAAAATATCAAAAAATAATTATAAAATAACCCAAACTATAAACTATTATTTACTATAATTGCGCAAATAGCTAGAAAATCGAGGTGCATCTAAAACAACAATCATCTTTTGGTGAGATTTTACTATAAAAATTTTATTAAGATCAATCACTTCCAAATGCAATATATTTATATTTTTTTTTACTATTATCAATATCAAAGTACCTACACTTCAGCAGAATTAAGACCCGACAGTTTTGCTTTTAAAGGACTATTTTTAAAGACACTCAGCTAATAAAAACTATCTTTAAGATACAAGTGGGTTATAAATAGCCCAACATTTATTTAAAGATAATGTAACTTTCGTGTATCAGTTAAAGGTTAACATGTAGTTCGAATATAAAGTTAGCAGTTTAGTCTCTAGGTAAAGGTGTACTGTGTAAGATTAAGATAAGCGAAAAAACTTGTACATGAATTTCTATTTTTTGAAGCAAAGTTTTAAAGAGCAATTTTAACTCTAAATATAAATGTATGTATAATACCCCCGTGGCCCAAATTATCTATCTAAGCACTTAGGTAAACCAAACTGAGTTTAATAGGTAATGTCAGAGATCTTTTTGACAAATACAGTTTTTAATATACTTTTGTTATTCAAGCAAATGTAGACTCAAATCTTACGTGCTAAGATTAATTTTACCCAAATGCTTAAATATGATGGTGTTGCTAATAGTAATAAAAAAAACTAAAAAAATACTATGATTTTCTAAGAGTAAAACCATCAATCGCAGCTCCTATATTTGGTAGTGAAGACAGATTATATCAATTTGTAAAATGATTGTGATTTATTACGTTTAGTTACCTAGATAAACATCTATTAGACTTTACCTAATGGATATACATATTATTCGGTTAACTAAGAATGTAAAATAAGTTTTAATTAACTCTATAGAACAACCTTCTTGGAATGAGAAGAATATTTGCACAGCTACTAAAAATGTACTGAACTTGCTTAAAAAGAAAAAATATACTTTGCTTATTATTAAAACAGTTGATAATTAAGATGAAGTTTGCCATTTGCAAAAAACTTGGTTCTTTTTATTATTAATACATAACTATAGGACATCTTTTGTTCATAGAAAGTTTTATTTAAATTCTTTTTTTTACTTTCGTTTTCATAGATAAGTTAAATCTCTTTTCAATATTCAATAATATATTATATTATACGTAAAGAAAAACTTTGTACCCGTTTTTACGAAACTTGCGCAGACGGAGGAGTATGAAATTTCGCACACTTATAGTTTGTATAAAGAAGGTTATCCGAATGTTAATATATTTTTTAAATTATGCATAAAAATACATTAAATCAACAAAAACAACATTACACACACTATCATGTATTTGAAACACACGTATTGTTTGTTTTTATTGCGGCCGACATCTGTCAATGCCAATCCAAACTCACATTTTATCTTTTTAAATTTTTCATTGTTTAGCATACAATCCGTGCAGCCATAATAAAATTACAGTTCAATTTCGACCACTGGCCGACCACTAGTTTACTTCATTGGATGATGACTGTCAACGTCTGTGCCTGTGTGTATTGAGAGACTTTTGTGAAAGTGCTATTTCATTAAAATGTTGTTATACAATAAATAACATTCGAACATTTTCGTTTAGAGCCTGACACTCTGTCAGACTGTTCGCCAATATTGAAAGAAATGTATCACTTACGAGATTCCGTCACAGAATACAAAATTTTTGTTTGTAATCACTTACTCTGTCGATTGACACATGTTTCATCACTTGATGCCATCTCGCCGCCATTGCCGCCGAAACTAGATTTATTCAAAATGGCGGAATGTAAACAATTTCGTAAAGAATGACAAAGAGGTTCAATGTTTTTTTTTTATGTTTTCTATTTATTTTACTGATACAGAAACAGCTAAAGGAGAAGTTAGTTCTAACTAAAAAGCTCATTAGGATCGTGTGACTAATATTACTTATACAATAACGAAGCATAATATCTTAAAAAAAATTATTAAGAAGATCCAAAGTAAAAAAGGTCATGGCATTGGCTTACCAGCTTTGCCTTCGGAACTTTTACAAATTTTGAATACTAATATTATCTTACAAGTAAAGTTAATGACTTTTGCCTAACGTCGTTGTTCTGAGATAATAATAACTAAATTCTACTCGCGTTAATTTTGGTAAGTATAAGGCTGAAGATGGGAGCGCACTTCGCTCATAATCGTCAATTAATGAGGAACTGGCTATGTTAGGCTCTTTTCTCTTACTTTATTTCAAAACGTACTTAATGGTGTCTTAGTGTCCAGAATGTTCTGTGGTCTAGTGGTTAACACTACATGTCTCAGACACAGAGGTCCCGGGTTTGATTCCCAGCGTATTTGTCGTGTACTCGGTTTAAGATAAGTAAGATTAAGATAAGATAAGATAAGATAAGATATAAGATGACCAGTGCCTCAGCAGTTGAGGATTCCGGGTGGAGTGCGCTTCCACCTTAGGTCTTATCGTCACTTACAATCAGGTAAGATAAAAGCAAAGTGCTTAACCACAAGGAATAAAAAAAAAAACAGTAAATTTTCCTATAGTCCAAATCATACATTATCGCTACTGTGACACTATTATAGAAGTATTAAATAGTAGAATCGAGTTCCTCATTTCTTATATTGCAACATAACTCAATGTATACCAAAAAAATTGCGTTTTAATATTTATAACTCTCTCTTCAAATCACACTTACTGTATCTCATTGAGGTTTGGGGCAGCGCTGCTAAGACAAAGTTGCGGACTTCAGACAATGCAAAATAAAATAGAAAAAACCATTTTTCTCTTTCCATATTTAACACCAACTTTTTAATGAAACAAAAATAATAATTATTAAGCAACTCTAAGTTTATAATACATGTATTTTAATTAGAAAAATTATTGGTAGAACCATCCATACCAACTTATATTTTACCAAAAAGTCTCAAGTAAGTAAACGCAGTCTTCGTCGGCCTGCTTGCTTGCTTGCTTGTTTTAACTAAAGCACGTACTAACTATGCAAAAAAACTTTTGAGGGGGCACAACTTTACAATAACCTTCCTTCCTGAATAAAAGATGTCAGCTCATTTAACAGTTTTAAATTATGCATAAAAATACATACACACATACATACAGTTTTAAGTCAAAACTATCCAAAATGTTATTGGAAACTATGCACTATTTTATGCCTTAAATTTATTTGTTCAAAAAACGTTCCCACTTAATACTTATTATTTACTAGTGTTCTCGGTGATCATTATTAAGATTATTCTTTTTGTTTATGTTATTTTTGATCTCATGTAAGCGGCATTTGTCTTTTTTGAGAATAAACTCTTTAAACCTTTATATTAAGCGCCACTATGATAAGAGCCATGTTATTTACCATGAATTGTCCTCGTTTCCAGATGGATGGCTCCAGAGTCACTTTACGATGACATATTCAGCGTGAAGTCAGACATTTGGAGCTTCGGTGTTCTTCTTTGGGAGATCGTGACGCTCGGGTCGACTCCTTACCCGGGGATGTCTGCTGGTGACGTCATGAGAAAGGTAACTTACCACACACATCAAATATAAATGAATGAATGTGATCACATTCATTCATTCATTCAGTTAGTGACGGTAGTTGTTGACATTGAATGGGCGCCTTTGGCTTTCAAAGTAAAAAGTGTTGAATAATTTCGGTGGGCTGGTTAGAACCACGATAGCTCAATTGGAAGAGCACCTGACCCGGAATGTCAGAAGGGTGCAGGTTCAAATCCTGCTCGTGGAAATTTTTTCAACATTTGTGTTTTTGTAATTTGTTCGCAACAAAATTTGCGTTAAAAATTATTTGAACATTAATAATGTTTTTTTAACAATTCAAAGCAGATGACTTTATAACTTTTTTAAGTAAGTAAGTAAGTGAGTAAATAGAACCTTTATTGTTTCTTCTCACCAAAAATTACAGATATAATAACGTTATTCTAGTTACTATATAAAAGACTAGCTGATCCGGCGGACTTCGTACTGCATTTTTTTTTAAATATAGCTTATGTTACTCAGCGCTAGTGTAGCATTCTAATGGTGAAAGATTTTTTAAATCGGTCCAGTAGTTTTTGAGTTTATTCGTTGCAAACATACATACATACAAAAATACAAAGGTTTCCTCTTTATAATATTAGTATAGAAAAGCAATTGGGAGTTTAGCATGTGCTGGCCTAGGACAAAAGATCTCAGGCAGCTACTCCCATTTCTCTAGAGATCTTCAGTTTTCGTTTTCTTTAACAAAGCAAACAAAGGAAGTAACAAGCGTTTGTCAAATTTTTATAACGTTGTTAAGATATCTATGGTACTAAAGGTACAAAATGATTTTCACATAACGAGTAAAATAAGTGAACGCATAAGTTTAAAATCTATCTTTGATTGATTCAAACATGTTATTAGTGTTAGTCAAAGCATATTCTAATAACATTGTAACACGGTTTAAAATAATATTTATACCATTTCGTAATATAACTAGACTTTCGAATTACATAAATACAGATTTATGTAATTCGAAAGTCTAGTTATATTCTGACTTTGGTGTCGACAGAAGCATTTGGTATAGATGATAATAATAATAATAATGACATTTAACACAAGTGTCTATTCTATCTATTTATACGCAAATTTCATTAATTGTTAAATATAAATTAATCCATAATAATAACGAACTTCATTGTACACTGAACATTATTAACAATATAGACGCTGTCGCCGGCGCTATATATCCCGAGTTTATACAGGTCACGAATCTTACGATCAAAGGTCCAGGGAATTCGCATTTCACCCCAAAAAAAAGACAGACAATATTACCATAATTAAATTTGCCTAACGAAAACTTCCAACACTACTTTTATTTTCTTAAAAACCTGACGAAGTCTACGCGAAAAGAAGTGCCTTAATAAAAAGTGAATCCATAATATTTTGCTTCCAATTACTCCTAACAAGCTCTCAAAAATACCTAATATCTTTGGGGCAAACTCCTTTAGTTGGGTTACTACAATAACATTGCTTTTGTTCTAAAAGTCTGACATCACCATTAAGTATCGATTACTGCTGTTTTGTCTATCCTTACCCTTGTTATTCCTCAACGTAGACAAAAACTACAAAATCTATTTTACACTGATGCTGTCACTCTCTACAATTAAAAAAAAAATGAGACAGCATCACTTGCTTAAACTTTCGGTCAAGTTTCAATAATTTAAATTGCTGATTAATATTATTTGCTTGGAACAGTTTTCTATGAAACCAGTCTATCAGTATTTCCGTAACTTCCTTATAATTAAAATGTTTCAGTTCATAATTATATTTAGCTTTACATTAAAAGATCTGATATTATCATCAGAAGACCCTGGGCAAAAGCGAACTGTTGGGTAACAATGTCGGCCATCTTACATCAACTGAGACCTTAAGGCGCTGACAACTGACAATGACTGAAATACGCTCACTTATGCATGGTTCATACAAAAAATATACAACATACAAATCCAACAAAAATATGTGTTAAGTATATTAATAATTAAACAGTATCAATTTATATATTTATCTTTTTAATTTACTAGTACGTCGTCGATAAAATTGTGTAGGCTGATAGACTATTTCATCTTTTGGTAGTCGTACGAAGAAACAAGTCACCAAATTTCTTTGTGCGCGGTGCAATGATGATCATCATCACCATCATCATCAGCCTTTATTCGGAATACTTATTAGAAAAGTGCTTTTTTTAACGAAACATCTTGACTTTACATATTAGCGTTCTATTCTTTATTTTATTTCCTGACTGGAATCCAGTGGATATCGCACTATTTGCATCCCGTTTGCATGTCAGTATGCATATCGACAGAGAGCGTTGTTTCACGGTTGTTAGCGCCTTAACGTGCCTCCTGAAGCGCGTATCCTGCGACTCGGCATCGCAAAAGTTGTTTAACTTGCAAGTAGCAACTAAAAATGCCGGTGCAAGCTGTTGCATCGTCAAGTTCTTCAAGCTTACTTTTGCTATCTACTTATTTTCGATAAATATTTATATAAAATTTATTTTCAATGTCCAAAACTTATATCAAACGACAACATAAAAAAATTTGAACAAAGGAAAACATTCTGTAAAGAAATAGCTATTAATAAACCGTCCTTTAATAAACAAGCATTGCTAAAATGGGTGACCCAAAAACATATAATTCCGATATCGTTGTAAAGTCAACCACACATCAGACATAACAGTATAAAATGTTTTTGTTTATATAAATTTTAACGCAAATTTTGTTGCGAACAAATTACAAAAACACAAAATGTTGAAAAAAATTCCACGAGCAGGATTTGAACCTGCACCCTTCTGACATACAGGATCAAGTGCTCTTCCAATTGAGCTATCGTGGTTCTAACCAGCCCGCCCAAATTAAATTTTAACTGATGTTTAATAATTTTAAAAATATTATGATCGGATGTTAATGACGGTAGGATGTTGACATTGAATGGGCGCCATTGGCTTCTAAAGTAAAAGTAAATAATTTTTTTTTCAATATTTTGTGTTTTTTATAACAGTTTAAGAAGAGCTTTGCAATGCTGATAACTTCATAGTTATCCGGTACGGATATATTGGTACTGTTACGTCTGATGCGATCTGGTGATTATACGACTGATACTTAAAATGATTTAATTTACACACCCCTGCACATTAGACTACAACAAACTGTCAAATTTCCTCAATAGATTTTGAACTATATGTGTATGGAATATGGTTGAATATTAATTTAAATAAAGTTGTCAGTTGTGACTGTTATGCAGGCGTAGTACATAGAATCTATTATGATACTTTTCGGTAAGTCACACCAGTCAAACACATGGCCGATATAACAATTTAAGCAGTGCTCTACAAAGCTTGGTAACTTTTTAGTTATTCGGTACCGGTAATTCTAGTAATTTTAGTAATACTAGTAATATTAAATACCACCGAAATAGCGGGTCGGAACACAAAACCCAAAAACATTTTCTAATTAAAGTCCTAGTCTAGTAATATTTAATTATAAAATTACACGAACTAACTACATTTCCAATTATAATAATAATAATAATAAGTATATTTATTTGCCAAAAAAAAAACATAGACAAAAAGGTCTATGGCTCAGTGTTTGCAGGAGACCCACAAACCCTGTTATTCTGCCATAGCCATAAATTTATACATGGTTTAAAACATAAATTGTAGCTAAATCTAAACTTACAATTTTTAATCTACATATAATATTTTATTATATTATTTACCTATATTTGTAATTAGCTAGTGCCAGCGACTGCTCGTGGAGCAGCCAGTTCCGACATCTCCCGCGAAACGTTGGTAACGAGAGGTTAATCCCTGAACGAACTGGCGGCGGGAGGTCATTCCAAATTTTGGCTGCACTGTGCTTGAAACAGCCTCTGGCACTAACCAATCTCAGTTTGGGGACCAGTAACTGATATCCCCTATCTCTTAATGAACTAAACGAATTGTGTTTCGGGGAAAGCTTTTTATACAAATAAGTTGGCTTTTTTGTTTGATGAATCGTATGCAGAAAGCACGCATACTTTAAGGTGGATTGTCTGGACATACAGAGAATGTTCTTATTGATTAAAATTGGTGTAATGTGATGACGTCTGGGGATAGAATAACAGAACCGCATACACGCATTCTGCACTCTCTGCACGGTCTTCGCAGTCTTTTTAAACATACAAGGCGTGTACACAATATCACAGTATGTAAGGTGTGATAATACCAAACTATTACACAACAAAAGTCGTATATCTTTTTTTAAGTATGCCCGAAACTGATACAGTTTTTTGAGTACCCCGAAACATTTACCTATCTTATTGCGGACGTGGTGCTCAAACCTTAAATTTTCGTCAATTAATAACCCGAGATTGCGCACACAACCCTCGTTAGGTACTATAGTGTCGCACACCCTAATAACCGGGCTGGCACTTTTCATTTTCTGTACCTGATTTTTTGTCCCAAGCGTTATGGAGACACTTTTCTTCGGGTTTATAACAAGACTGTGTCTCAAAGACCAATCCATAATGGCATCTAAATCCTTATTAATGTTGGCGACAGCTGCGTGAACTTTACTAACAGAAGGCAGAGTGTGAATATACAGCTGACTGTCATCCGCGTAAAGGTGGAGTTGTGAATACTTTATGACATTTACGATACTCGCTGTATAAATTGAAAAAAGTGTTGGACCCAGAATTGACCCCTGGACTACGCCTCTCTCCAAAGGCAGCTGCGCTGACAACGTCACCTTGCCTTCAATATCTGGGCATTGCACTCTCTGACTACGGCCCTGAAAATAAGACCGAAACCATGAACAGGCCTCCATACCGACTCCGTATGATTCCAGCTTCATCAATAATGTTGGTATGTCCACACAGTCAAATGCCCGGCTGAAGTCAAGCAACACCAACAACGTACCCTGGCCCGCATCCGATGCCGCCAGAATGTCATCAGTTATGTTCATAAGAGCAGATACCGTGCTATGGTTTTTCCTAAACCCCGACTGAATTGAAGGCAAAATGTTATTTGTCTCTAAGAATGAATCAAGTTGCAATTTTACACACTTCTCAACTATCTTTGACAAAGCTGGTAGAATATTAATTGGTCGCAAATCCGAGTAATTATTAGGTGTGGAACATTTCGGTATTGGAGTTATAATCGCACACTTCCAGGCATCTGGGAAAACTCCCTCCGTCAACGATTTGTTTACAATGGCAAGTTAGTTATAACAACGTAGACTCTGTTGTCCCACGCGTACCCTTGAAATGTCTTATTACTCGATGACCTACTCGTAACAATTAAAGCGGAGTTTTGCGAACGAAATTACAAAACTTCGTATTTACTCGGTACCGGTCATACTGGCACTGTTAGGTCTGATGCGTGGTTGACAGTACTTAAAAAAAACTATAAAATATTATTCATACTAATAAGACATTTCAAGGGTACGCGTGGGACAACAGAGTCTACGTTGTTATAACTATAATTGGAAATGTAGTTAGTTCGTGTAATTTTTTAATTAAATATTACTAGACTAGAACTTTAATTAGAAAAAGTTTTTGGGTTTTGTGTTCCGACCCGCTATTTCGGTGGTATTTAATTATAACATTTTTTAATGAAGCCTCATTGGCAAGCTATTATTAAGTATATTAAGGCTGTCTGTGCAACTACACCTTTTTAAGCACAACAGGGAAGTTCTTGACCATCATCTCACCTGCTAGTAATGATTGATTGTTGCTGTAGCACAATATTGTTGTTGCAGCGACAGATTTGGAAAATAGATGCAGATAGCTAGACAAACCAATCAAACTGAATACAATAACATATATCCTATTACTGGGTATTAAACCCTGGACCGCCCGGGTAGAATGGTGGTTTATTTACTAGACTGCAAACAATTTTGATTTTCCTTTGGCTAAACATTAGATTTGTATGTAAGGCTATTTTTGCGAAGTGGAAATACTGTCCAAATCTATTCTTTCATTTGCCTCTCTCAAATGTACCCAAATCAAAGCTGACGTGAATAGGTCAAACATACAGTTTGCTTAGAAAAGGGTATATACATCATCCTGAAAACCCATCGATACAAGATACTTTACTATGGGACTAACTTTACGATATTGCGAAATAAGCCCGGCGTTTATACAAATTTAAGCTGACTTTTTATTTATACCCCCTTCGGGATGTTATACCCTTTTCAAAACGACCAACAGCGATGTTCTTTTGTTTTTGGAAGATTGAAGATGTTAATGATGATGATTTCGATAACAACAAAAAATTCCAAAACACAAGTTATTGACAAAATAATAATTATTATTATTATTTGATGTAAAAATTTATATTATTTTTTTAAATATTTTTACGAGTAAGCACAGTGCCTTGGTCTCACCTGATGTTAAGTGATGATAAGGCCAATGATGAAAACGCACAAAACCCGGGATCCTCAACTAGTGAGGCACTGGCTATCTTATCTCTAGTTGCCGGAACACAACAATGCTACAAACATTGATGTTATGGCGACATATTTAGATAAGATGGTGGTAGCTAGCCAGGCGGACAAACACCAACCAAACCGAGTTCACAAACATGCACCCCCCGCTGGGAATCGAACCCGGGACCTCTGGGTCTAAACCGATGGTCTTAACCACTAGACCACAGAGGCGGTTCATTCATAATAATAAAGCGCGTATGTGTCGTTCCGGTTGCGAGACCCGATCATTGGGTGACCTTATTAAACATTTTAAGCTCCTTCGTCTTTAGGAAGGCACGTTGAGCCGATGTCAGGTTGTCATGATGCCAGTCCTTGAAACCCACCAACCTGTATGGAGTTATAGTGAGCTGGTGACCATGGCTGAATTCATGCAGCAACTATAAATAAAGAGGAAAACTTTGTGACTTTGTTTGTTTCAGGAGGGTAATCTCTGGAACTACTCGACCAATTCCATAAATCTTTTACTGATAAAATGATGCTGTCCATGCGGGTAACATGGGCTATATTGATAAAAAATAAGTATTAAATATTGTGCGGAAAATACCAAATTAACGCGGACAAAGTCGCGGGCCAAGTGCTAGTGGACTTTATCCTAAAGGTCAATGTTAGGTATATGTCTGCTATCAAGACGTATGATGTGACATGACAGCTTTCATATTGTCTAGCATCTAAGTAATGTTAGCCCGTAAGAGCCTTATTGAATAAATGTGGACATTACTTGCTTATTGCATAAAAAAATGTTAATGGTATAGATTTAATATTATCATTGAAATTCTTTATTCAGAATGAAGTGTCTGATGTCGTAAGTAATTAACACTTGTAATAACTCACTTCATTAAGAAAAGCTATACTTAGTTAATGAAGTTTTAAGGAAAAGACGTTTCTGACGATTTATTAATTTATCTGTCGTTTCCTCTTTTTTAAATTGTAATATAGTGATGTCATTTGTTTCCTTTTTCCTTTTTTATTATTAGGATACAACGTGTTAGGGTTTTGCTTATTACCTTCGAATTATTAGTAAAACAATAACAATTTTTTTAATTAGTCTTTTTATATTTACTAAAATAGAAAACAAATTCAGTGTGATCAGATCAAGGAACTTTACGAAATTGTTTTAAACTGTTAGTTATTCCTTAAAAGTTGGTACAATAGGAGCATATCAATGCTAAAAAAACCTAGATAAAAAGTAGTCTAACTACTTACCTCTGTGCAAAAAGTCAAGTCATCGATTGTTAATTATTTTCGACGTGAAGGAAGAACAAAAAAACAAACTTTCGCATGTTCATAATTTCTTAGAATATAACAGAAATATGCTGAAAGTGTGCCACAAAGTAGATTCAACATTGAATCTGGAAATAGCACTAAAGTAGACTCTTTGAGGGACTTGGAAGGTCTGTCACTCAGATTGCTAAAGGTCGTAGGTGCCTCCTGAGATTAGATTAAGTGCTATTTCCACTTTCGATAATAATATATAGCGTAGTGAATGTCAAATACCAATTTAAAAATAGAGAAGTGTTAATTTTAAATATGATTTTGGCGGGAAAGTCAAGAATGACATTTGCAGTTTTGTTTTAAAATTTGTGGTTTATCGAATATTAATGTGAAATAATAGTGGATTATTCGAGGAGCTCGATGGCGCAGTGGTTAACGCGCTCGGTTTGCGATTGCTGAAGTTATGCCACTTTCGCAAAGGCCGGTCATCGGATGGGTGACCAACCACTGGGCCCGCTTGGTGGTTTATTCTCCCTATCCATCCATAGGGAAGACTCGTGCCCCAACAGCAGGGACATATAATGAGCTCATGATGATTATGAGTGGATTATCTGCTGCTGCTGTTTATGAACATGAGTGTTGGCAAATTAAACAAACAGTGCAGTTTCAACTTTTTTAATTCTTACAAAAAGTCAGCTCGAAGTACAGTCCCACAATTGTCTGATTTCAAATGATTTAGGGCATTTCATCATTATAACTCATTTTCAATTACATTTTAAAATACTAAGAAAATAATATATCCTTCCACTTGACACTCTAAATGTACAAACCGCACTAAGCCAATAAACAAGAAAAAAAACTTCATTTATTTTTATCTTTTGACAGGTGCACAGCGGACACCGTCTTGAGAAACCAGAGCACTGTCGCCGGGAGCTGTACAACATCATGTACTACTGCTGGGAGGCCAAGCCGACAGATAGGCCTGACTTCAAGGAAGTTGTAGCTATGCTTGAGCGCCTATTATGCACTGAAACGGACTATATAGAACTGGAGAGATTCCCCGATCACTCATACTACAATGTACAGCATTTGGACGGCGAGAAGTTGTGATTGTGTGAAAGCTATACCTGCATGTTTTTAGTTCCGAAGG
Source organism: Eudonia mercurella (assembly GCA_963082485.1). Classification (NCBI taxonomy): domain Eukaryota; kingdom Metazoa; phylum Arthropoda; class Insecta; order Lepidoptera; family Crambidae; genus Eudonia; species Eudonia mercurella. Next base: position 16,972,596 of record OY720028.1, read on the forward strand.
ATTCACAGTACTCCATACTATTATATGGAAAAGAATATAGATTATTGTTAGATGCTGTCATCAATATTCGTTTGTCTTGTATACAATTTTTTAGACTCAGAGTATCAGCTAAACTTTACATATGTTATGTTCAAATAACAAATAATTAATCTGCTATAAAAAATCAAATGGATGGTGTAGACTTGTGAACATTTTTATTAACCTCAAATTTGTACAGTACGTGCCCAAATTATATAGTGTATAACAAAGCGTTGGACAATAAACAGTCTAATTAAAAACTCTCTTACCAAGTCAATATTGACAATTAACTGATATTTTCTGTTTACTGATGATTTCTGTTTTTGGCAACGATTTCAGTGATCTATGAGATTAAGTTCAATTTATGGAGTAGCTCTCGAGCTTGCAACTACTATTTTTAGAGTTTATAGGTTTTAAATATTATGGGCTCAATATTTGTACAATAATTCTGCCTAATCCTGAAAAAAGCTAAACCAGTTTTAATACAATATCCACAGAGTTCTTTATTTTACAGAATAACGAAATGGAAACGAATCTCATTGTACCTATAGTGTTATACAATAATAATTAGGTTTATTATTAAGTACGAGTAACCAAAAAAATATCAAGAAAGTAAAGAAAATTATAATTTTAACAATAATTTATTATAAGTGCGATGTAACAATTATATTTTATATTTTCATTAAACAACAGTTGTGTACATTATGATGTGACTTAGATGACAGTTTCTGTTATTTTTAGTGTAAATCTTTAAGAAATTTTTAAAAAGACGTACGGCTATTACCTACTTCTTTTTAAATGATGTATCTGTGCTGATGAAAGTTCTAATGTTTGAAATAATAATTATAATATTAAGTTATTATTCGTAGACAAATCCGTCCGCTAAATAGTTTTTTATTTATTTGTTTGTGATCGACTCACACTTGGGAACGCAAAAGTAACTTTGAAGTTAAAATTAAATTTAAATCTCGACATTTTCTAGGGTATGGCAATAACATTGTAATTTATAATTTACTCGAATATTTAAGTACTAGTCTTTATAAATAAAATTAATTACTAATAATTCTTAAGTTACAGTGTTATCTAGCATTTGTACATAATCGATTATATTGTACCTCTCAAAGCATTAGCACTTTTAATAGTTAGTAAATGTTTTGTTTAGTAAAATATTGGTGTTTCTTTTTCTACAACTGGCGACGTTATTTAGATATTCCTAAGGATTTTTTACTTTTCACAATTTTATTCTTTACAAATTCAGTGTTCAAAATAACTTCAAATGCTAAAGTCAATGTACCGAATGTGTAACCAAGTATCAAAGCTAGAAATCCCCCTTGCAAATGCTGGAGAGACAAAGCATCGATATCTACCTGTTTACTGTTCAGAGAACGCAGTAACTTCGCTCTCCTTCTTAAGTTAAAAAAATCAAAATATCGCGTAACCGCAGCATTGATTCCACATTGTTTCATCAAACCTAAAGTTTCAGAAAATTTATACATAAACGGAAAGCCTTTTAGAGCCACCATCTCCAGCGGGACAGAGAATGCATTCTTTTTGAAAACGTAATATTTAAGTATTCCAAAACTATCACTTAGCTCTGGCATCAACGCCGATAAATGAGCCAACTGTAATCGACTGCAGAGCAACGAAAAGTTTCTGTGAACAGCTACATTAATTATTGCATCATATATATCATCAACAACTACCCACTGCTCACCTATAAATCTATCTACAGGATCGGTAGAATTAAAAAATACATCAAGCAATTCTTCAAATCCACCAAATTTTAACCCGCTGCGTATTAAATCTTCGACAGTCTGAATCTGGTATTCGAAGGAAGGATTCCTTAATACGTCGATTAACTTGGTTTGGTAAGCAGTTAAACACATTAAACAATAAAGATTAAGGAATACAAAAAATGTTCTCAGACCACCTGTTCTAGGCCTTGTGTAAGTGCAAAAACCTAAGGTACAAATCCACGTGTTGAGAAAACAATGGCTGAATCTTTGACTGTAAGCTGTTTCGTCACTCAATAGCCCGATAGTTTTCCAAGCTGCTACACAAACGATAAACGCTATTATCACAGAAACCCATACGAATTTATTAAATATAATAATCAAAGCATGCCATCGAGGTAATGGGTAGGCTCGTGGTACGACCCAACTGTATGAATCGGCTAAGTATGGAGAGCTGCAGTCAAAATCTTCATGGACGTCGAAATCTGGAAAGATTCCACCAAGTAGCACATTTCCTCTTTTAGATTGTAGTTCTTTTAGAGCACCATCCCATTCTCCCGTGTCTCTTTGTCCTCTATGTACATTGAGAATTTCATAACTCAATCTAAAATTGTACGTTTTTAGCATTTCACGTATGAGCCACATTTCAATGTTGGGATCGTTCTTGTCAGCAGTAACAAACGGCTGGCGTTCTAATGCAATAACATGTAAAGTACATTTTTTCATATCATCTGGAATTCTACCTTCAAAAACACTCCGCTTAGACGTTAATTTGCCTTTTTCGCAAATGTTTTCCTTCATTATTCTGTTTTCTGCTGTTTCATTGAAGTAGCCACAATATTTTGGTGGGTCGTAAGGCCGCCAACCATACACTAATAAATTTCTGAGTTTGTTTGCTTGAGGCACCATTATGATAATATTTATTACGTTATATTTAAAAAGACAAGTAAAAATGTTCTCTATAATTTCTTCGTTAGCTCTATCAGTAGCCGAGAAGTGAAACAGCAAAACAATATACTTAGCAAGCGGGTTCCAAGTACGTGAACTAATAATCTTACTAGCCAAGTGAAATAAATCTTTATCGTCATCGATTATTACAATAATGTAATCAGCGATTGGTATTGGTCTAAAAAGATCTAAATGCTGATGATTCTTAGTTTTCTCGTTTTTGCTACAAATTGCCGCTTCTTTCTCAGGGCGTGCCGCTAGTACTTGAATTGAGAACTTTAAACTTTTGTGCACATATTTTAATAGATTGTTTCTAATGTTTATCACTGGTGTACTAACATTATTGTTGTCCGCAAAAATCAGAAGTCCTGGTTTTGTAAAGTCACTTTCGATTATTTGCTTAATACAATTTGAAAAATCATTAACTATTGTAGGACCGTACGGATTAATTACCGCTTCTGCGGTGATAAAGAAAAGGAATATTAAACCAGACATAGTTTCCAAAGTTTAAAACAGAAATGAATACCGAAACAAATTAAAGTTGTTTGCTTCATGACGTGACCTAACATTAATTACTGCAATCTAAACATTGATCTTTACTTTCAGCTTTAACAGGTGCATTAGCAAAAACGCAAATCTATGAACGGCACAAGGTAGACGTGGACTAGAGATAAACAAAACAATTTTGTTTTTAATGATCCATTTGCACGACAAATTATACAAATTTATGTTGTTTAATCATAATTTTAGACTAAACTTTATACCGTTGGTCGAGAGTATCACGTATCACGAGTCATGGTAGTCAAAGTACGAAATTTAAATAACTTTCAAAATAATTGGCAAACTTATAAAGGTTCGCTATTTCAAAAATCAGTATAACTACTGTAGGCATAATAATAAGGTTTTAGACACGAAAGAAAAGACATTTAGAGCTTGCTGTTTTTGTTAATCTGACTCTGTATGTGCTCACACACAACCATAATAATGGTTACACCAAATAAAACCGCTTGCGGATATGTTTTTAGCTTTATAGTTTAAGTCTTCGTCCGCGTGGATTTGAGACTATAAAAATAAACTTTTTTTATCAAATTAAATTATAATTCTATCTGTGAAAGAATTTTTGGAATTGGACCAGTAGTTCCAGATATCTTTATTAATAGTATAATATAGTACTCGTTTATAGATATAAAAGTAAATAGATAGAAAAGAAACAAAATATTTATTTGCAACAAAATCCCATGGCACCCGAATGCGAATGAGTTGAAGAAGTAGTCTCGCGAGAAAAGCTGCCGTAATGATGATCAAGCTTTCTTATAAGATGTACCTAAGGTTATTTATTTATTTAATGAAAACGGCAAAAAAACAATTACATTAATTAACAGCATAATTACATATTACCAATACAATTCATTAATTCACATTTAATTACAAGTTTAACCCTCTATGGGGCAAGTTGCGAAATCGGTCTATATTTCGACCACTTGTATCCCCATAGATATAAGGACTAAACTCCTATAAAAAACAGCTTTTTAGCTAGCTAGACCTTAAAGCGCTTATGTAGCATTCTAATGGTGAAAGAATTTTTTTAAATCCGTCTAGTAGTTTAGAGTTTATTTGTTGCAAACATACATACAAAAATACAAAACTTTCCTCTTTATAATATTAGTATAGATAAGGTAAAAGTTGAAACGCTTATACCAGACCTAGTTTGTAAATAGAAAGTCCTAAGGGACAAAACAGCTTTAAGAGCATTTACTTTTCACAGCATTAAAATTACCATAACATCAAAGTAGTATTTTGATCACGTACAAGAATCCCTTTCGCTTCTTATTTTCAGCTGGAATTTAAAAAAAAAAGTTAATGTTGTTGGATATTTACGTGGTAAGATTATATCGTTTATTAGCCTGATGTTCCTAATAAAATATAAAAAAAATATAAATAATATAATAATAATAATAATATTATTATTATTATTATTATCACGTATTGTCAGGAGGTTTCTCACTCTGCAGCCCTCTAATAATAATAATAATAATATTATTATTATTATTATTATCACGTATTGTCAGGAGGTTTCTCACTCTGCAGCCCTGACCACCGGTAGCTTGGGCCCTGCCCCGCTGTTGGTGGTACTCTAGGATTAGGTTTTTATAATGTTTTATTGCTTTTATATTAAAATATTGTAAAAATCTAATTTTAAGAAAGAAAATAAATAAAGAGAATAATAATATAATATAAATATCATGTTGGAAATGTATTTGTAAACAATGCTAAAATAATTAAGAATGCGAGGTTTTTGTGCTTCTAATAATATACATTAATGTGGGAGCGGTAATTTTTACCAAAATTTAACCAGTAGGTAAGTAAGTTTTATCATTGAGCTCAATCGGGTATTGGACCTCATATCTAATGGGGCTCCAATAACCTTGTTGAGTTCAATGCCAAGATGCCAAGAAAACACAGGTATGCGCGTTCACGGCAAAAAAGTCGCCATGCCTACCCCTTCCCTCTCTTCAAGGCACATCACTCGGCCTGCAGAGCAATATTAACATGCTCGGAATGGAGATTCGCTGCGATCTGAACTAGAGGGACTATATCGAAGCCGTGATAAAAACAGCGCCAAGTAAACTCGGTGTCCTGAACAGAGTGAGGTTATTCTTCACGCCAGATCAGTTGTGCCTTTTGTACACGACACTGGTGCAGTCTGAGTGGAGTATTTCTCGGTTCCGCAAAGTACCTTCTCGATGCCTTTCAGATTGCAGCGGCGCGCTATATGCATTATCGGCAATGCACAGGTCACTAATGCTTTCGAGCCCCTGCAATTGCGTGGAGATATAGCGTCACTCAGCGTCTTCTACCGCTTATACCACAGCGAGTGCTCTGAAGAACTCTTTGACCTTATCCCACCTTCTCCCTTCCTCCATAGGAGTACGCGTGCTGCTCTCCGGAGTCACCGCTGTACTGTCTCGAACATTCCATCGCGCACGAAGAAATTTGGTGACTCGTTTCTTTGTCGCACTTCCAAAAGATGGAATAGTCTACCAGCACACGTTTTCCCTCCTTTCTATGACATGGGGACCTTCAAACGAGGCGTGAAGAGGCACCTTGTGGGCCGGCAGGGTGAGGGTGACTGATGCTGCGTTGTTTTCACCCTGTACCAGTTGTCCTTGCGTCTGGACTCCGATTCCACTTAACATCAGGTGAAGTGGAGTAATTTGCTGAGCTATGAATTACAAAAAAATAAAAAAAAGTAATGTTACGAGTGGCCTGTGTGGTGCCGGGGATAAAGAATTGCACCACCCCATATCTTCCCGAGGGTGTCGTAAAAGCCGACTAAGGGATCATTCCAGAAGATGGGCAGCAGCATCTCTCTGAGGTTACTCTTAATCAACTGCGATCGCCAACCCGCCTGCCAAGCGTGGCGATTACGGCAAATACCCCTCATGGAGATCCGTGGGGGAGGCCTTTGTCCAGCAGTGGACGTCTTTTGGCTGAGATGATGATGATGATGAATGTTACGAGTTAGAGGTACGAATATATACCCAGGGCTGGGCAAAAGCCTTCACCCACTCTAAATTGAAATCAAGTCATCGCTACGATTGATGGGACTTAGGTAAAAGACGTTTTCACACAATCATCCTGCTAACATTTTTTTTATGACGGGCTTAGATAAAATTGCGAATTTGCAGACCGAAAGATTACTTTAAACCGATACAATTATTATGTATCCGGCTAAGAATCGAATCCAGGACATTTTGTACCGTTGGACCACAGACAGAGGCGATAAAACCTACGCTTAACAAACGCTTTTAGCAAACGAAAAGAAAAATTACCAAAACGTCAAGTTAGTTACGTCTGTCAGAATGTGATGTCATTCTTTGTTTTCATTCGGTTTTGGTTTGGTTCTGTAATTTGAATATAAAGTACAATAGTATCGAACCTTAATGCATGATTCTTCATGTGGTGATCGTACACTTTATATTGTGTTTTTTTGCAGGTGTATACGCAAGTAAGTTTTATTGCCTTTCTTAATTACAGCACAAACCCCTAAGCTTAGCAAAAAGCCCTTAAACCCTTTCACACTATCGTTTTTATAACGTAGGCATTTGATAAACGTATGCGCAGTGCAGGCGCTATGTTTAGGCTGCGTCTCCACCAGAGATGTGCGAGGTAGCTAAGCGGTGTGCTAGGTAAAATCCACCAATAGAATTCCTTTATTGTCCTTGCAGGATAAAATGGAGTTCTCCTATTGGTGGGTATTTACCTCGCGCAACGCTTAGCTATTCGCACAACTCTGGTGGAAACACAGCCTTACGGCGGTTAAACGCTGTTTGTGTCGCAGAGAAGACGGATGCGGCAACGATTTGTACCTACACATGTGTAGCTAGGCGTAACTATAGATACTAACATTTCTAGCCTGGCGGCTAGAAACGGCTTGATTGGCTTGTGGAGCTAAACGGTGTCTTAGGTGTTAAAATAAAACAAAAATAGCAGAACATAATAAGTGCTACTGTATAACAAAAATAAGAGTTTAACAATAACAAATGCAATAAAAATCGTTATTTTTCGATGCTCAAGTCTGGTATCTACCCGGTATCAAGCGGCTGGTTATTCATTTTTAGTCGCTGGTTTCGGTAACTACCGGCTTACAAGCAGCTGGTTTACAACTATAGGCGTAACGTACAGGCCTGCGGTCCTGTCAAGCTACTTTAAGATTTTCCATACATTTTGGTCGAATGAATATTGATGTTTTGTATGGAACAGCTGAATATTATTTTCGAGTTAGGGAGTTGGTCCAATAGTAAGAGTTGTTCGTTTGTATTACGGGAGTCATCTCAGAAGTTTTGGACGGTGATAAAAAAGGCAATCTGTATACCTATAGGTAAGTACCTAGGTTAGTGGCATTAGTGTTTGACAGGAACCAATGATTGACACTTTTTACTTTAATCGTTAGAAATAGGGGTCAGAAACTGATTTGTAACTTTGTCCACCTGCTTCCAATTCTATAGCCAAATTCGATAAAGAATATTTATCAACAAACCGTTGCCAAGCAACCAGTGACAGGCATGTATTGACAACCTTTTCCAGTTGGTCAACAGGAAAGATTTTACGTAAAAGATTTATTTATAATATATTAAAAATTGTATGAAAAATTTAAAAACTAAAAACCATAGTACAATCATAGCTTAGTTTTAACCAGTGCGCACAGATAACGTATTATCGAGCAACTTCCATCCAAGTGCTGGAGTCCGCCAAGGGTGCATTATCTCACCACTATTGTTCAATACCTACACTGAACTAATAATGCGCATCACTTTGTAGGATTGGACAGATGGTTTTTACAGTTGGTGGACATAAAATAACGCCGACGACACTACTCTGTTTGCTACTAGCGTGCAATCCATGGAAGACCTGTTGCTGAAAATGGAGCGAGTGAGCCTTGAGTTCAGATTAAAGATTAACCGCAACAAGACCAAGATGATTATAGACCGCGCCAACAACAACTCGCTGGAAGTGACACAAATCGCGAACTGTAGCGTGGTCCAGTCCTACATATATCTTGGAACTTTAATCACAAATAATGGTGGATGCATAGATGAGATAAAACGACGTATGGCTATCACAAGAACAGCAATGGACAAGATGAGGAAAATATGGAGGAACAGAAATATAACAAAAACTACTAAGACCAGACTCGTACGAACGCTTATTTTCCTCATATTCCTGTACGCTGCAGAGACGTGGACATTGCGAGAAGTGGAAAGGATGAAAATAGATGCTTTGGAGATGTGGTGCTGGAGAAGAATGCTTGGAGTATCGTGGACTGAGTCTCGCACTAACATCTCGATACTCCAAGAACTCGGCATTGAGCAGCGTCTATTTTCAGTAGTACAGTCTCGCATACTCACATTCTTCGGACACGTCTCTCGACGCGACCATCAGTCCATCGAACGTCTTGTCGTTCAAGGTAAAATGGAGGGCACAAGACCGCGTGGAAGGTCTCCCATGCGATGGACGGACCAAATTAAGTCAGCCGTGGGAGGTTCATTAAACGACTGTAGCAGGATAACCTCCAACAGAGAAAAGTGGCGCGCTGTCGTGAGGCGAATAACATCTGCCCAAACCGCTACTACATGACGACCACGACCGCTCTGTCAAGAGCGTAGCGGATTAGAAGAAGAAGAGTGAATAAATTAGCTACCTGGAAATAATTTAAAAAATGCACTTGAAGATTCAATAATTTATTTATTTCATAAATTAATCAACTGCTGTTACAATTTCAATTTGTTCATGAATGTTGTTTTGCATTGCAAATGCACTGTTTACGCTGCAGATTTCAGAGAGAGTTAAGATAATCGACCCCATAAGGATACTAGTGTCATCTTCATTTGGAATGCTAGTTTAATAATAACGGAATTGTTTAGAATACCTCAATTTTAGTAATGACATTTGTTTAATAGGGTTAACAAGTGAAAATAGTTAACTTTTTTTATTTTTTAACTTTATATTTTCGATTAAGTTTGAGTTCAAAGGTGAGATAGACAACTCTAAAACTAAATAAAACCAGCAGAACGATATCATCATCATCACTCTATACTACAACGAACGACTGAACGAATATATGTATCTGTATATATCTACGATAATATATCTTCTTATAATTTAACAGCAAGCTTTTCCTGTAACCATTGAGCAAATGAATTATAACATTACTTGTTAATACCGAAGTTGACGTGAAAGCTACGGTTATGGCCGTCGTTATTACCGCATAGAAAGATTTACTTGTTTACGTCTGTTCTAACTGGCAGGAGGGACGTCCCTCTTTTCCTTATTTGCTCTATGACATAAAAGAAAGACGCTGACATAAAATATAAATGTATCTTACCCAACTGCTAGCTTAGTATAATTTTTTTACTTTGGTCATTTCTTGTTTTGGGAAATAATTTCCAAAAAATACTTTTTTAAAGAACTTTTTTGTGTCAAAATAATGTTAGTATTTATTTGAACTTGTCTATACTAATATTATAAAGAGGAAACCTTTGTATTTTTGTATGTATGTGTGTTTGCAACGAATAAACTCAAAAACTACTGGACCGATTTCAAAAATTCTTTCACCATTAGAATGCTACATTAGCGCTGAGTAACATAGGCTATATTAAAAAAATACTAAAAAAGACAATTTAATTTTCCTATACAATATGATTTGTTTGTTTTGTTGTCATGGAAACCATTGATATATTATATTTAATTAACTCAATGATGGAAACTGTCAAAGCGGTACGAAGTCCGCTGGGTCAGCTAGTATTATATAAAATGGCTGGACGATAGAATAGAATAAAATAGAATAGGTTTGAATAACACTGTACACTCTACATTCATACAAAGGGAATAGTTGGTTCGCCATCAGCTCATATTTATGTCCCTACTGCTGGAGCACGAGCCTTCCCTATATAGGATAGGGAGAACGGGCTATAAACCACAACGCTGGCCCAATGAGGGTTAGTGGTTGTTAACGACTGCTAATGCAGCCGGTACCAACGGCTTTACGTGCCTTCCGAAGTACGGAGGAGCTCGAGATGACACATTTTTGGTCACCCATCCGATGACCGACCTTTGCGAAAGTTGTTTAACCTCAGCACTCGCAGACCGGGCGCGTTATCCACTGCGCCATCGAGCTCTTCAAGATTGCGCAGAGCAAAATATGCCAAAGTGCAGGCACGGTTAAGTTGAAATAATTTAAAAAATATATTTTAAGTATTACATAAACAAATATTTCATATATTTAGTATCAATGTTAAAGTTAAAGTTAAAAGTATCATAGTTGTGAACTTGTATTAAATGAACCGGCTTTGTGAACGCAAATGTCATCATGACGTTTTGGTATTGTGTCTTGTATAAGCAATAATTATCTTCCCTTTTGTACTCTGGTATTCAACGTGTGTGCATGGACTCTGCTCCGGTGAATATTAAAGGCAAATAAAATTTCAGTGGATTGGTTTCTTTTCTGCTTAAAACCCTTCACGAGGTGCACCACGTTACACTATGCATAGTGTAACTTTTCAAACCTATTTTTTGTAGTTGTTTTTAATTATTATCTTTAGAGACACATGTATATAAATATTATTTTAGCTAAAATGGGGAAACAAAAAGAAAGATATTATCACAAAATAACTAGCGCCAGATTTAAGAAAAAAATAATTAGTTCGTATCTATTATTATATTTACTAATCATTTTAATTTACAAAATTTTAATTAACGAACTCTCTTTCTTTTCCCATTTTTTCTTAGTGTAGGATTTGAAGGAAATTTATGTGAACATATTTCTTCACATCCAAAGGCTTCACGTCAACCCGTCATTGTCAAGTTAAGGAAACCTATTAAATTATAATAATTTGTATGGAAATTGACAGCTGGTGTGAAATTGACAACAAACATTTGGCGCCCTCTAGAATGAACTATTTGACAGTTTGCTTCCCCTCGTTTGTCGGAAGCGTTCTGCTTCAATGCCATACAAATCCTTGTATTCGCCTGATAATTGGTCAATAAAACTATGTTGTTAATAAAACTACATTGTTTATGCATTCAAAATTGTAACGGCAGCTAATGCCCACTGCGCTCAAAACATATCCATAAAGTTTATTTCATAACTCGGCCCGTAGCTATACGCCCTCGTTAAATTCGGCCGGTCGTGATTCCCCGAAGGAACGAGTTGTTTTGCCGAAATAAAAAGTTGTGTATCACTCTCAGGCAATCTAACACTTACAATTCACAAACAGTCTCTTTAAAAAAACATATCGTACCGCTAGTCCTTTTGATCTAAAGGCCAAACAAACGAACGAAAATTATTGTGAACAAGAAATAGTCATTCTGTTTTGATACAAAACTCTTCCTTTCATTAATTTTCATGAACATATTAATAATAGTTCGTTAACCGATCCAGAAAAGCTAACTTGAATTCATCTCTAACAGAGCTATTGGGATTGAACCAAGATTTCTCGCATTCAACCCAAACATAGGCCTTTGTCCAGCAGTGGACGTCTTTTGGCTGAGATGATGATGATGATGAACCCGAGCCTATCCGTTCGGCTACCGACCTATCTCTGGTAAGAGATAGGCCTATCTTAGTTTAGTTACCAAGCAACCGCTGTTATTTTCCGATAAAAATTAACAGAAATAACTAAGCAACAAAGCTCTAGTAGGTATATCTCTTGCTGAGGATAGGTTATTAGTTTCGGATGTTAATAATTTTAAATATTGTTTTGATTCGTTGTAATAGTTCGGTTAAATATAAATATCATACCAGTCTCTCTCATGTTTGTACTCGAGCGTAATTAAACAGCGGTAAACGCTTTCGTTGCAAACTTGCAAGTTAAGCAGCTTTCGCAATGTTGGGTCACCGAATAGAGATCTATATTAAAATGTTTAAAGTCGTCCGTGCTTCGGAAGGCATTTTAAGCCGTTGTCTCGGTTAGGGTCGTCAGATAGCAGTCGTAAAAACCCACCAAACCGCATTGAGTCAGCATTGTGGGTTGTGGTTCCCTCTCTATCTCTATCTCTCTCTCGATTTCCTAATGTGGGATGTCCTGAGCCCAGTTGTGGGACGTTTAAATAACAAAATAAAAATAGAACAAAAATAGTTTTTATTTTCCAATAAATACAAATAATTTGAAGTAAACCTCTAATATAAGCTGATGATGATATCGATGATCAATCGATATCACTGAGTTCATTACAGGTAACTGTATCGTTTCGTCAAATCTATTTATTGTGACACCCTTTTTCCCTAGCTAAAGTATATTGCTCCTACTTTTTGTAAACAATTCTCAAATCGAGCTTGTTAACTGGAAGAGGATTTGTTAGCACTTCTCTCGAGTAACAATTGGATTGAGAACGATGCAATACAAGGAAACAATTGGATGGCCAATTGGTTTGCGTAAAATTGGCTACATAACGGCGACTGGCGATCGACGACCGCGTCCGGACTCTAATATTGTTCTTGAATGGGAATTGATAAAGACATTTTTCCGTGTAAGCTTAGAGTAGGGTTTTCCAAATTTAAAGTATGTTTGTGTGTCGGTGTTACGGTCTGGTACTTTGAAGCTCCTAAACAGATGACCTAATTTAAAACCCCTTTTTTAGTTTCAAATTCTTATCTTGCAAGATAAATCTTAAAATAAGGCCGCCTTTGTGCACAATCAATGTAAGACTTTTTGTGTGTTTGATGTTTTCGTGTGCAATAAAGAGTCTATCTATCTATCTACACTGATGGAATTTCATTAACAATGTCACACCGGAACAATGTTTCATTTGTGATGTAGTTTCTCTTTTTCTTCGCTTGTCTCATTTAAACGGCGCTGTCTCATACGAGCATTTAGTAGGTCTTCCCATATTCTCTTTTGATAAGTAGATCGAAAAAAAAACAAATCACTAAAAAGCGAGAAATAAACAAAATTTTAACAAAAAAAAAAAAAAAAAGAGAGAAAATAGATCGTAATGTCAGCACCTCAAATATCATAATCACAAACACAGTAAGTTATTATTAATGCGTTCAATAATTGTGCTGCAGTATTACACTGTTACGATCACATTTCTACGAAATCACTCCTACAAATATTACTACCTACAACGGACATTGGGCTTAGTGTCGATCACTGATGGCTGTAACGGACTTCCTGTTACGTACTTCCGTCACTTTTCTACGAAACCACTCCCACAAATTGTATATATATAAGGCGATTGGAAAGATGTTACACATGAGAAGGTTGGTGTAAATTTGAGAAGCCTTATTTTCAAGGAATTCAAGTTTCAATAAATTTAAGTCTGGTTAGAGTAAAATAGACTCGCTAACTCGATTACCATGTTTATTTGGGATTGATTTTCTCACTGTCACCCTGAAGAGGGTCGCATAATGAGAAATGTAGAGTACCTACCCGTATCTAGTAAATTAGGTAACCTAGAACACAGTTCAATTTAACTTAAGAGTATTGTTATCAAAAGCAATTCGTACCGTTTGTTTGTAACTATTGATATGAAAAATTATAAAATGTAAGTGAGGAAAGTGTTAGGTAGCTGAAATATATTATTATTATATTTCCCATAAGTGTCCTTTTGGGCAAAGACCTTAGGTAAAAACAGTAAGGCTGCGTTTCCACCAGAATGTGCGAGGTAGCCAAGCGGTGCTCGACGTAAATATCCACCAATTGTAGAACTCCATTTTTGCCTGCAAGGACAATGAAGGAATCCTATTGGTGGATTTTTACCCCGCACACCGCTTAGCTACCTCACACATCTCAGGTGGAAACGCAGCCTTATATGAGTCTTTATATATTTCGGTATCCCAGCCAACTTCAAAAGTTAAAAACTAATAAGCCAATCTAAATAAAGAAAGGAAATTAAAGACAGCGATATATCATCATCATCACCTTCATCATCGTCATCATCAGTCAACTTCTACCTAATGCAAGGCAAAGGTCTCTTTCCTCCCACGCCACTCTCAAAGGTCCTGCGCAATTCTCATCCATCTCCTACCCGCTACTGTTTTTTTTATATTTTTTCCTTATTAAATGGCTTCGTGTGGTTTTACTGAGACCTCTCGCGGACTTCTTGAGCGAAATTTGAAAAGTACGTTGCATTTTGCGTTGGCAAGAGGGAAACGTGAATGAGTGTTGACTAATTCACGTTCTTGAACACTTAACAGGGTGCAGCGCGGACGCGAAACTGCTAGTTTCAAGTTTCTTTATGATAGCGAGCGAGCGGCGCGTGGCAGTGGTGTGACAACGGCGCACGACTACGAATACGCATGCACACTAATATCTGTACTGAGTAGGCTACTGATTTAATTAGAGCAATGTTTACCTTCGTAAAATCATAGGCATTTGGGTATAAAATTATAAAAGTCTTAATATTTTTATATTCATAATTTTTTATTGAAAAATAAGACAACAGTGCCCTGCGGAATATCAATACAAACATTTTGATGTCGGATCATTGTTTCATTTGTGCTGTATTTACAAAGTTTCTGAAGAAATAAGTTTTTATATATTATTACTTTTACGTATTGTTAATGCAGGTTCTGGGTATTTGTTTCAAATTCCAAGACAACCATGCCCTTGTGAAAGGATCAAGCTAACCTACACTAGTCCTTTAAATGTATATGACTTATTCAGCGCCTAGCACCAGTGACTTAAAAACACGTAAATTTTCGAAATTCTGCGCTGCACCCCCTTAACAGCTAATAATCCACCATTATTTCACATTAGTATTCGATATAACACATTTTTTTTAAATAAAACAAACCGCCGGTTTAAATCTTTACTTTCCCTCCTTCATCATGGATAAATCTTGTCCGCCACTTATCCATTATCGTATAAAAGTTCTTAATTTTAAAGATCAAAACAGATTTCTTATTTAACCACCTACAAACAACACTTGGCAGTGGTCCCAACGGACCAACTGTCAGGTGATAAGCGGTCTCCGGCGACAGAACGCCGACACGTTAAAAAGTAATTTTTTATTCTTCCTTGGAGCTTACATTATTCAAAGTATTAACAACATACCTAGATAATCAGAAGTCGGAAAATACGACTACTCCGCGTACGTCTCATAAACATCTGTCTTTTTATACGTGTTCTTTTAATCCAAGAACTTCCTAAGTAGGTACACACGGCGGCAGATCAACCTAACCAAATCTGTCAAATTTCTCCAATGAATATTGATCCTTATCACCTCCTTGATCGACGACCTCCTTGGTCGAGTGGCTTGCACACCGGTTTTCATGGTGTCGCCATCTCTGAGGTCCCGGGTTCGATCCCCGGTCGGATCAATTTAGAAATACCTGTTTTTCTATATTGTTTCGGGTCTGGGTGTTTCCTATGTATAATAAGTATGTGTTTAAGTATATTAAGTATGTTTATCCGTTGTCTAGTTAACCATATAACGAGTTTCTTAAGGAAGCTTTTCTTGGGGCTAGATAATTGGTGTGAGTGTGGGAAACATTTATTTATTTATTTATTTATTTATAACCAAACAATAAAGTCAAAATTGATTGTAGAAATTTGACAGTTTTGAGTAGATTGATCTGCCGCCGACTGTACATCGCTGATTTGTTTTTTTTTTATATCTTACGGGTAATCACAGTGCCTTCGTCTACCTGATGTTTAGTGATGATAAGGCCAAAGGTGGAAGCGCACTTCACCCGGGATCCTCAATTACTGAGGCACTGGCTATCTCATCACTCGTTGCCGGAACATAACAATCCCACAAACGTTGATATTATGGCGACATATTAATATATGATGGTGGTAGCTAGCCAGGTGGACAAACAACTGCCACCAACCAAACCGAGTACACAAAGATGTACCCCCCGCTGGGAATCGAACCCGGGACCTCTGGGTCTGAGACCAGTGTACTTAACCACTAGATCACAGAGGCGCAATGAAAAGTTAAGTGACAATAAACTTGAAGGCGATTAACTTGTTAGTGAAAAAGGAATAAACTACTTAGTAGGTGTTATGGCAAAAAAGATGCAAGTTTCTCGTCGCCCCCAATAGTTATAGTCAGTCAGTCAGTATGCAGTCAGTAGACAGTCAACAGCAAACTCGCTTTAAAAAAGTATTTTATAGTATAGAATTGTATACGAAGATACTAAACGGTTCGAATTAAGGCGTTAACGATTCGTAACCAAGTTGATATGTGTGTTACAACTTTTATTAATCGTTATTTTGTTTGTATTCCAATAGCACCGTATGACCAGGCAACATCGCGTGCTAACACATTGCTAGACGATGCGGACGACATCCAGAGGCAGCTCGACAACGAAGCGAGAGACAGGATTAAGTACGGCCGGGTCTGTAGCAATGATACTTAGATTTATCGTTTAGGCGTCGCTCGGATAATGTAGCCTATTTAGATACAATGTTGTACGCTCAAAACGGTGGAAAATCGTGACAACGCTTAAAATGAGTTGTGGAAGCTAAGCAAATTTTGCATGCCCAACATGCCTTGAAGTCGATTTTATCTATACTAATATTATAAAGCTGAAGAGTTTGTTTGTTTGTTTGTTTGTTTGTTTGTTTGTTTGTTTGTTTGAACGCGCTAATCTCTGGAACTACTAGTTCGAATTGAAAAAATATTTTTGTGTTCTATAGTCCATTTATTGAGGAAGGCTATAGGCTATATTACATCACGCTACGACTATTAACGCGGGTGAAACCGCGGGCATATTATATATTTGAAAGTGACCTCTTTAGTGACCGACCTTTTGACCGTCACAGTCGGCCATTAATCGACAAGCGATAGCGTGCCCTGGGTGCCTAGTGCTCGTTTTATTCGATCACGTTAACGAAAACAAAAAATTTTATGGCGAAATTTTAACTCCTCTCGTATGTCGCCAGGAGGCGCTGCTTCAATGCCATACTAATTATCGTTTTCGTAAACGTAATTGAATGAATACGGATAGTAAACAAAACTCACACTAACCCTTTACGCCAACGACAGCAATGATCACCAAAACATGATTAACAAAAACACAAAATAAAGTAACACAAAACTCGACGGGTTCGTGGGTTAGGCCCCCGGTGTGTGATGCCCCCGTGGTGGAGATTTTCAATTAAAGCGAAGGGTAAGGCACACTAGCGCCACCAATTGATAATTTGACAATTACTAACGGACCGGATCTTTTTTTAAACATTGCGTACCGTCCGATAACAGGAAAGCATCCATAGTATTTATTTAATAATTGTGCACTACTTTTTGTTGCGTGGTTTATTCACAAAACGGGCTATCGCATTTATTCACAAACAATGGCCACTTTTGGTATTAGCGAATGAATACTAAAACAAACCTAAAAGTAGTGCACAATTATTAAATAATAGATGTTTGCCTAGTGTCTGAAAGTCCGCGATGTTTGAAAAAAAATCCAGTTTAGCAGTTATCAAATTAAATCCATTAGCGGCGCTAGTGTGCCTTACCCTTCGCCTTAATTTATAACAGCCGATTTTGTCGTAATAAAAGTCATTTGTACCAGATACAGTCAGTGACAAAGTGTTACGACCTCCGTAGCCTGCACCTGTAACGGTAACCTTAGTGGCTTGCACATCGGGCTTTGGGCGGCGCTAACTCTGTGGTCCCGGGTTCCATTCCCGGTCGAGTCAATGTCGAAAACTATATTTTCTATATTGTGTTGGGTCTGGGTGGTTGTGGTAATATCGTTGTTTCTGATTTCCATAAAATGAGTGCTTTAACTACTTACTTTGGGGGTCAGAACAATGTATGTAATGTTGTATAATATTTATTTATTTATCTAAAAGTTATTTGGAAGTTTTGGAATAAGTACCTATTCCTGTTGCGTTTTTACTCTGAATTGAATGCTCGACACGGCGGCGACGCATTTATGCTGTGGCGGTCAAAAGATTATGCCGTTGGTCCAGACTTTAAGAAATTCTCGTTACTTGCTTAGGTATATTGTGTATTTCAAAAGTTTCTAACTTTAACACTGCTTCGACCATAAAATGTTAAAGATGAATGCTATTAATTGTATATAAAAGTTATACAATTTCATTGGAAACAAATTTATGATTTACGTATAAAATTCAGACAAACTTATCGCGAATTTCAAGTTTCAAAAACTACATTATGCACAGTATCATTTCGCAGACTTTTCAAATTGCCGACCAGTCAATTCGAAGAACAACGATTCGCAAAATATGGCTTACATAGAAATGACTCGTAGGTACATAAGTCAATCTAGACACGCGGCAGCGTGTCAAGCCAAGTTCAAGCTAACAGAACTGGCGAGCAGCACCGTGTGTAATATTACACGAACCATTGGTAGCCACTTTTGACCCCCTCATAACTCAAAAACTATTTCACATAAACATGTCAAATTTGGCTTATATACTGAGACTTGCAAGAAACATATGTGACTATGGCCGTAAAAAATTGTACAGTTACAGTCGTGAATTCATAACACACGGTAACATTCGTGAATGGAGATAACACGTGTGAACTTTATAAGTCTAGTGTACATAAGAAACATTCCAATAATATTTGGTATGATATTGTTTTAATGTCGTAGTTTAAGTTTAAAAGTGATTAAAACAAAATGTTAAAATGAGGAAGTTTTTATTTTGGAATCTTAGGTAAGTATATTAAAATATTACAAACATAAACAAGTTGTTGTTCGTAATTACGTAGAAACGTATTAAAATAAGAAATAATACTCGTAATAGCTCACAATATATGTATTGTATACCAAACATAATTATCAAAAAATTTTGTTCAAAAATCCAAAATCAGTTACAATGAAGAAAAGAATCAGTAGGTAATAATAGTAAAGTGAAGAAAATAAAGGGTTTTTTTCTGTATATACCTACCATACAAAATTTAATTGAAGTTAAGGTTGCGAAACACACAAAAATACCAAAATGTTTTTTTTAAATAAGTTCCAAGAATTTTAAGCATTAATGCTTACGCATATTTTAGACTTCTCTATCAGCCTTCATCCATATATTGTACAAATAGAAATTTAAACTCTATTAAAAATGTTAGGCTCTTAACCACATTTAAACTAAACGAATAATATTTGTTTTGTTTTTTTCGATTACATTTTTTGCTTTTTCTAAAATAGAAGATTATTAAGATATCACGACAGAACAGATACCTTTAACAGTATAAATATTTAATTCTTACAAAAAGAACAAGTTATAAAGCCTTTTTATTTTAGACTCTATAGTGTACACTACTCTTAAAAACCGATCACGAATGTTACGTAACACTTTAGTAACACAGGGTAACAATCATGAATGAAAATACTCATGGACATAACTTAAAAAATATTTATTCGAATGTGACTTGAAGTTTTAGGACGCCGCATAGTTTGATTTGTCAAAAAAATAGTCTATTCACACCTACATTTTAAAATAGTATAGTAAATGTGAATTCTTACCGTGTTTTCACTTTAAACTATTAAAAACTCTCGAGACAAATGTGCCGACTTCCTTAAAAATCACTTTGTCAGGAAACAAAATGGTGTTTTTTCTTCCTATATGTTGGCCAACATGGAGCTGGTGTTCACATTACTAAAATATATTATTACAGGCCGGGTAACTAATAAGTTTCGTCGTTATTAGTGGTAACTTACGTGAAGTAACATTCGGGAAAGAAATTGAGAAATTTCTTTTCTTGGGTCTCAATTTTATGGGTTATATTTGTTAAAAGAGTAAATTAAAACTTAGCAAATTAACATATTATTTCAGAAATGCCAAAATTGAACGGGTCACTAAATAGTTGTGCATATTTATGCGACGTCAAAGGTTGAGATGTGTTAGTGGGACACACGATATTTGTATGGGAAATAAAATGTTAACTTATTACGAAAACAAATTGCACTCGTATTATGCAACCGAAATTAATTTAAATCAATCGCATGAATAAATATGATACTGCGAAACAGAATCAAATCACAAGTTATAATCAAGAATATAAAATATGGAATTTATAATACTCAATTCAAGATGGACACATATTTTTTCACACATTTACAATTTTTGGCGGCCATAGTCAATGTGCTCCAAATTTCATAAACACCTCAAACGCTTATTTAAACATTAACGTCCAAACATTTATTGCCATTACTGTATACAAATTGTGATGATGATAAGATAATGCATACAATACATTAGAAGCAATAGTAAATAGTAAATGTAACTTTAAAAAAACAGATGTGTCACTTACCTTCGGGTAAAATGAAGCCAAATGCTTTCGCGTTATTTAATTATATTCGCATTGTAACGGCTTAAAGCTTTCCCATAATCTGGCTATCCGACTTAATACGAGAAACAAGAATTATAACTATGTGTATTTTTCAGCCTAAAACGATATGGGTCTTCCATATACCAACCCAACTTAAGGATATTACACTTGTAGATATGGTCACCAGACCTATGAGGAGATTGGTAAGTAAGTTACTGCAGTAAGTCACTTGAACAGAGTTGTGCTAATTTGTCAGATAAAATAAATTAAAATACTATTTAATCCAAACTACAGCAAAATATCAGTTGCAAAAAAAATATGAGAATAAAACAAAAAACCCGACTGCTAAAACAACTATATAAAAAACAATTATATACTCGTAAAAACCGGACTAACATAAAAAATAACTGCAAAGAGAAAAAACGGCCGCTAGGTTGATGATTGTCCTCGTCTGCGACAACTATCAATATTCAATGTATTTGTAAATACTCATTTAAATACTTTGCTATCGTAGAGCTTGTTGTTTTTTATATAGTTGTTTTAGCAGTCGAGTTTTTGTTTTATTTTAATAATTTGGTTTATTTCATACTTTTTAGTTTTGTAAAGTAAATAACCAAGCATTTCAAAACCTACATAAAATAATTATAAAAACACAAATGTTGAAAAAATTTCCACGAGCATGCTGCTGGGCGGGCTGGTTAGGACCACGATAGCTCAATTGGAGGAGCACCTGACCCGGTATGTCAGAAGGGTGCGGGTTCAAATCCTGCTCGTGGAAATTTTTTCAACATTTGTGTTTTTGTAATTTATTTCGCAACAAAATTTGCGTTAAAATTATTTAAACATTTTAAAATAATTATATTAAAACGCCTTACTCTTTTAAATAGCAAAGTCATAGCGCATACACCAATTGTCAATGATCTGATTAAGGCGTAAATACGAAACTCTTGACGTCTAGTACTTTTGACTGACAATGTAAAATCTGCTAATATTCCTGAAAACAAAACACCATAAAATATTGCTGTAAGTAAATGAAAATTTTTGACCGTGTGGTCGATCCAATAGTTTTTTGGGGTCAAGAGTACTAGTTAATAGCTAACCCAGCCAATGTTTTTAAGTTTTTTTGGTTTCGACGATTCGACGATTGACCTCTGTGCTGAAGTTGAACCTACCTAGCTGGACCGATTGTCCCACGTAAACATAATCGTCCACAACTTCAAGGGTCCACAACTTCAGAGTCTCCAATCTTCAGAGATTAGACATAACTTTTGTCTTCTCCATGTTCATTTTAAGACTCACTTGTTGAGAGACTCTATTGAGGTCCTCGAGCATTGTGCCGAGGTCTTCCAGGGTCTTAGCCATGACCACTATATCGTCAGCAAATCGAAGGTGAGTGATGTACACGCGATTGACGTTGATGCCGAGTCCTATCCAGTCAGCTTGAAAACATCATCCAGTGCAGCAGTGAACAGTTTCGGAGATATCACATCTCCCTGTCTCACTCCTCGCTGCAGCTGGATAGGTTTCGAGCTCTGGTCCTGAAGACGGACTGACATAGTGGCGCTTTCATACAAACACTTCAACACTTGCAAAGCAATGAAGTAAACGCTGCTATTTTAAAAGTGTATTTTACGTCGCTCTTTAAATACAAATTCTTTTTAATCTTGCTCTTAATAAAGAACATTTCAAGCAGCAGTGATTTCCTGTTTCACGTCAGACGCATTCCTGATGTCAAATTATACCAAATAAAAAAAACATAGAAATAGCATGCAGTCGAAAATAAAACATTTAGGCGTTCCACAGACACAGCAACTGTAGTTTAAACTATCAATGTATTTGAAAAAAACTATAACTTTTAAAAGTTTTCGTTAAAGATTGCCAGTTATTTATTATGTCCGTTGTTTAAGACGGCCGTGGTATAACGCGCAATGATCTATACATTCGATTGTCGCGTCGCATAAAGCTCGTGCTCGTGGTTGAGGTCAGTTCCATAAAATAAGGAGACCAGACCCCAAAAGATAAGCTACCGCTCGTTCGGAGCGTGTTTGTATGAAGCTTACTTTCTGCAGTCTCCTTATTTTGTGCCAATTCTTTGACAGCGAGAGCACCGCTGAACTTTGTATTAGATTCCAACGAACTCCAATTTTATTCGTTTGTTTCAGAATCTAGGAAAATGCGTGAAGGGAAATAAGCAAAGAGTATTTCCGTTAGGTCTCCATACCAGTATGTATTGTTTATTATATTGTGGTCTACTAATTTAATAAAGTCTCAAAAGTGTGTCGGTTCCTGATTTTGAATTTAGGACTATGGGAAGGTTGTCAAAGTCGGGCCACCGACATAAGTACGTTTAAAAATAGCAGAGTAGTCGCAATAATGAATTTATATCGTTTGCTCCGGTTTTTATAAATTTGGATTGGATTTATTATATCATATATATTTTCCATTTGAGACGATATCAAACGGGTTTAATATAGTTGCTTCAAATCAGCAATCGCAGACCAAGCGCTTTAACCACTGCGCCATTGAGTACCTCAATCGCAGACCAAGCGCTTTAACCACTGCGCCATTGAGTACCTCAATATTATTAAAAAATTGAATAATAATATGTATTCTCATTATCATCATTTAATCGCCTCTGTGGTGGATTATCTATATGTCGACATTACATCAATGTTTTGACTTCTTGGCGGGAAAGTGAAGAGTCATGGCTGCTGTGAAATAATGGTGGATTATTAACCGTTAAGTGTTCGTGAGTGTGCATGAGTGTTGGCAAATGAAACAAAACAGTGCAACGTTACTTTTTAAATTCTCTCAAGAATTCCGCGTCAGAACTTAGTAAAGCCCCACATCTTTACTGAGATACTCGAGGGATTGGGGGTATCTCATTTCTCACTTCTCATTTCTATTATCGTTCATCATCATACTGGCAGGAAATATTGTTCATTTATACTTGTAAGAAAAATTACTTTGACACTGGCTAAATGTGCTAATCGCACGAAGCCATCAAATAAAAAAATAAAAAAACATCAATGTTTGTAGCTTTGTTGTGTTCCGGCAGCTAGAGATAAGATAGCCAGTGCCTCACTAGTTGAGGATTCCGGGTGAAGTGCGCTATCTACACTTTCGGCCTTATCATCACTTAACATCAGGTGAAATTAAAGCTAAATCATTACACGTAATATATTTAAAAAAAAAATCATCTTCGGCTTTTATACTGGTCAACACAAAATAATAGAATTTTTACTTTTTGTTTTTAAGTGTTAATTGCTACGCTTAAGCTGAATTAAATATTTATATAAAATACAGTGAAAAAATTACACGCCTACCCGACCCAGCCAGGAATCGAACCTGGGTCTTCCGCAATCCGGGCGGCTGCACTGACCGTTATGCTACCGGGAAGGCTGACGTAGGCGCTGAAATTTGTCACTGCTTTTTGATTTTTGAAACGCTTTAGAGCGACATTAGTGCCATCTATCCAAAGGTGATTGCAACCGATGGACATACAGATTCATCTTTGAAGATGAATACCACAAATTGACAACACAACACTCTAAGGTATTTCAAAAATCAAAAAGCAGTGACAAAATTCAGCGCTTACGTCAGCTTTCCCGGTAGCATAATGGTCAGTGCAGCCGCCCGGATTGCGGAAGACCCAGGTTCGATTCCTGGCTGGCTCGGGTGGGCGTTTAATTTTTTCACTGTATTTTATATAAACACAATATAATAAGTTGTAGGTCATAAATTCGGCAGGTACAATACTCATGCGATGTTCAAGAATTCCTTTTAATTTATTATTAAAGCCCATTTATTAATGACTAAGATAAACCAAGTGAAAGGTTATTTTAGAAATTTTTAAAGACAGAGTAAATGCAACATCTTTTAATGTCAAAATTTTTATTGCAGCCCTAAAAAGAGAGAAAAAAGGTAAAATATCAATAATTGGTAGGTAATATTGTTCCATATTAACCCCCTTATTCATAAAAAACTATTTAAGCATTATTTAGTTAAATATTGTTTTGTCACGTCACACAAACGTCATTTTAAATTTGAAAAAAAGAGACAAAACAATGATTAACTAAATTTTGCATAAATAGTTTTTATGAATAGGGCGATTAGATAATTAACAAATCATTAACAAATTAACTTTATAACATACTTTATAATTATTCAATGTTATAAACTTTGAACATTTTGACCATTAGGTACTTTAAACTTATAAAGGTATTTTAGATTTTGTTGTATTACATACATTTTACAATTATACATTTTGAAGAATTAGGCTTTTTAATTTTAGGTCTCTGATTTTTTTTAAAGTCATATCTCTGAGTAAATGTAAATATAAATGTAACTACTTTTGATTACAGCGTCTTGTAAGAAGATAAAACATAAAAATGACATTGAAAAAGTTTTAATAGAGAATGACACAGATAACTGGAGTTACACAGGTAAATTGGTCGCTTTCGGTTGCATGCATTTGACTTTTTTAAGTTTTGTAGGGTAAACCATAATCATAAACATAGCTTGCCTAATTCTTAAGTGATCATTAATATTTGATGTTGATGACGTAAATGTCGACATTGAATATGGCTCCTTTAGCTTACAGAGTAAGAGTAGATAGTGTTGATTAATTTCGGCGAATTGGATTGAGCCATGATAGCATAGTTGGTAGTGCACCCGGCATGCCAATGGGTGCGGGTTGGAATCCCGCTCGTGGAATTTTTTCAACACTTTGTCTTTTTTCAAATTGTTATTTGTTCGCAACAATATTTACGTAAAATTGTATATAATCGTAATCATATTCCTAAAGTATTTATTATCTAACATTCTTATTTATCTTATATCGGGCACAAACATTCTGCATAGAATGAGTGACATTTATTGCTTAATATTTTACAGTCTTAATGATTTTTTTTTTCAATATTATTTTTCGTATTTTAATGACATCTGAGCCTTATTAATTAATTTATTTATTTATCAATAGCTTTATATAAGGTCACACTTTATCAACCGCAAATATTTAGTTTAGCAAAGAAAACTGGTACTGGTAGTATAACTTTGTTCTCCGTAACACTTAGAATAGAATAGAATATTTTATTTGCTAAGAATATGGTTGGTATTACAAGAAGTTGGTCATATTTTTATAGTTTCACATATTCTGCCATGTAGACATGCAAAGTTTATAATGAAGTACAATTAATTCATTAATTTTTCCATTATTCCATTATTTATATTTCCTTATATTTCCATGATGTTACAGATCAGAATGAATGGTACAAAACATACCCAGAATGCAATGGGCGGTCGCAGTCCCCCGTGAACTTGCCATTCGAGATCCTGAGCCAAACCAGGGGGGCTAGGAAGCTGCTCTTCTATAACTACAACGTTTCACCTTCTTGCCTTATGGTTCAAAATGATGGGAGAACATGTAACTCAAAAATCATTATCATTATCATTATCATCATTAGCTAATTTCTTTAAGTCTTCCCTAAAGATGAAACACATAAGAACAGATCATATACCACCACGCAAGCCTACGGATTGTTGGTGTTAACGACTGCTAATGCAGCTGGGACCAACGGCTTTACGTGTCTTCCGAAGCACGGAAAAGCTAAAGATGATATTTTTGGTTACCATACCGAAGACCGGCTTTTGCAAAAGGTGCTTAACTTCAGCAGTCGCAGACCGAGCGTGTTTACTACTGCGCCATCAAGCTCCTCAAGTAGATTATACCTAGTAATAGTACCTGGATGACCAAGCTTTGATCGGTATTTTTTTACGGATAAAACGACGTTTTCTAAAAATGAAACCTAGCTAGATCGATTTATGCGTACTTCATGAAAATCGTTGGAGCCGTTTCCGAGATTCAGATATATAATATACATATGTACAAAACTTGCTCGTTTAAAGATATTAGATAAGGCAGTAATATTGTTTCGGTAGACGATATGAAGTTAATTTGACTAGAATCGGTCATTGTGTTGAGTTTAGTTCAGTGTTCAAGCTAATTCTTGCTTCTTAAGGTTGTCCGGTGAATAATACTTTGTTAGGAACTTCTGAATTTCTGGCGCTGGTGGTTTATTATACCTTGAAACCTCTACGGTAAGGTGATACGCACCTTCAAAGTTAAGAAGATGGCATACACATAATTAGACGACTCGACAGGTTTTGCACACGCGTTACTGATTGTTAAAATCAAAGTATGAAAACGCAATGAAGCTGTAGAAAACGCTCATCAAAAGGGGTGTAAAGAGGTTTTACTCAGGTCGGCAACACAAGCAACATCTTTGATCGTGCTGATGTATATGGGTAGCGGT
Source organism: Eudonia mercurella (assembly GCA_963082485.1). NCBI lineage: Eukaryota > Metazoa > Arthropoda > Insecta > Lepidoptera > Crambidae > Eudonia > Eudonia mercurella. Next base: position 16,999,360 of record OY720028.1, read on the forward strand.
GACCGCTCAACATCAGGCGGCCCGCCCAGTCCGTTTGCAGACTATTAATATGATAATAAAAAACGCTGTTTCCTAAGAAACGTCTAGTGTAGTGCACACTTCCACTAGCGTTTGCTCTACTCATTGGTTGTCATGACTTTTTAATCGTTTCGTAGGCAGTGTGTGTAATGTTTGTTTTATTGATTTAATGTATTTTTATGCATAATTAAAAAAAAAATATTAACATTCTGCAATCTTTCTCTATATAATCTATAAGTGTGCGAATATTCATACTCCTCCGTCCGCGCAATTTTCGTAAAAAGGGGTACAAACTTTTTGCTTCACGTATTAATATATAAATGTTAGTTCTTCCAGAAATAATGTTAGCTTGTGTTAGAAATGGGTTGATCGGTCGTTTAACGGTGCTATAGGTGTTGATGTTGCGGAGAGCACCCTATTTAACCCGTCCCGCGCTGTAGGTATAATTAGCGGGCCACCTTGTGTACGACCGTGCGTACATATGGCGCGCGAGGACTTAAGTATATAGAAGTAAAAATGCGATCGGAGGGTATGGACACTGCTGAAATACATAATTGGGTGGGATTCCTGCCAACTTATGGATAATCAATCAAAAGGATGGGAAATCAAAAACATGGGAAACTCACTCAATTACAGCAAGTCTGCAATGCGCCGCACGGCCCGGACTGGATGGTGATCTTCGAGCTTCACTTCACTTGGTATTCACTATAACACTTCACAAACTGCACAACAGCGGTTTAAGTAGTTTTATTAGAAGTTTTACATTATATTTTATTAGCGGGTTGTAAAGCAAACCATTCGTGGCGGCAACGACGGTTATATTCTGTTTACCATTGAAAATGGTTATCAGATGCAAATCGCCTGAGACGTATTTTTGGCCAAAGCTCCGAGGATATTTGGAGAACCGAGATAGAAATAGTACCAAGAGTTGAGGAATTTATCGAAACACGTGTGAATGTTTAAATTTTGAAAATCGGCTGGAAACATTTTGGAATTTTGAAAATTGTAAAATAAAAACAAGTTTTTTGGGGGGTGTTTGTAAACTAAATTGTAAATATTTCAAAAATAAAAGCCGACTTAAAAAAAAATTTAAAAAGAGTCCTAGGGTATTAGTTTAACTTTTGCTTCTTCGTGACAGCTAGTGTTGTCCACACAAAAACAGTGCTGCCAACATCGACGGCGCTGATCATTCCAGGCAACCGTTGATTCGTTGCTAAGTGAGCGGGAAAGGAATTGAATAGGGAATGGATGTGTGTGACGCTGTGCCCTTGCTTTATTGCAGCGGGAATAATAAGAATATTAAAATATTACTATGGCCAACATCCTCCGCGGCCTTGAGAACGTGTAGGGTTCGTAATAAAGTGTAATAGTTTTTTTTTTAGTTTTTTTTAAAAGTGTTAATTGCTACACTTAAGCCTGGCTGGGTCGGGTGGGCGTTTAATTCTTTCACTGTATTTTATATAAATATTTAAAGTGTAATAAATTTACTTCCAAATGAAAAATAATTATGTAAGTGCATGCGTTTATTAAAATATAAATTAGTTACATAAATATATACCTACAGTTTAACCATTATTTCTAGCATTCAACTCAACCCGAGTATGTATACTTTCGGCTGCCAGATTTTTTTTATGCTTATTGAAATGCGTTCTGTTTTATTAATTTATTTATACAATTTATTTATTTATACGAAAAAAAAATAAACTCACTTTTTTAATAAAAAGTATTCTTATCCTTCCCTTGAATATGTGTACAAAGTTTCATGATGATCGGTTGAGTAGTTTCTGCGTGAAAGCGTAACAAACAAACTCACATTCACATTTATAGGTAATATTAATAGTAGGGATAAACTCAACTATATTAACTTCCTCTTTGGCTCAAAGTAAGTAGAGTGCGCGTGGGTTGCCAGTGTAAATATATGATTTGGTGTTGCATTCTTAATTTTAAGGTAACCATGAATAAACAAGTAAACAACAACCTAGATTCAGGTGCAATAATGTTTGTGTTCATCTCATAAATTTGTGTTTGTAAGCCCTTTGAATAGAAAACTACGCATTGGGGCCTCAAGGGTTCGCCTTTGTGTAGCCATGATGCAATTAAACTAAATATATTTATTAAGAGGAAACCTCGCTTTGTGAACATTCAAAAAGACTGATCCTTACGAGCGCTGTCATAAGGTCAAAAATGTTGAAAGATCAGTTAAGAATTAGGCAAGCTATATTTATGATTATTTACATATAATTTGTCTTTTTTCAGGTTCTGTTATGCTAAAATTTCTAATTCTTCTACTATTTGAACCCTTTTGCCGGCTCAAGCTCTGAGCCTTAGTAAAAAATATAGTAATCTCCTTTGAGTTGGCACGTCAACGGATCTTACCAACCAACGCTGCTTATGAGAAAAAATTTCGTCAGAAAATTCAAAGTCAAAACTCTACCCTAATGAAAAAGCTAGGTAGTAATTATTCGTGACCTTACTTTGGTAAGATCATACGGTGTAAATTTATATGAAACTCTTCTCTTTACCAGAGACAAGCAATCATTATAATAAGAAAAAGGTCTGTACTTTTTGTAGTAGGTACTCGTAAACGTGTAGGTCTCTTCCCACTAGACCGTATTATAACATGACCGTGCTAGGAATGTATCAAGCACGGAAAGTAACACGACACTGATTGATTCCTCTGGTTTTGCGGGTTGTCCATGGGCGGCGGTGATTACTCTACATCAGGTGACCCGCCTGCTCGTTTGCCTCCTTCTTTTATAAAAAAAACAGCGTATCATATCAGTGCATAGCGGTTTTAATAAAATCAAAATAATAATAATTTAAAATATTCTCGCCAACAATTGTCGACGGTCCGTGCACGGTACGCGACGGTGTTTGTCGGTGACGGAACGGTCTAATGGTCATAGTCTTAATATACTTTTCAATACAAATAATATATTTATGCCTGACACGTTCCTAGCACGGTCATGGTATGGTTCGGTCTAGTGGGCATATACTTTTATAAACTATTTGTAAGATGAAATGAAAAAAAAGGGCTATCAAAGGAACCCCGTACTTTTGGATGTTTATGCTGATGACGATGGCAACTACTCCGACATAACTTACAGTTAGTTTCTCATTTACCCCAAATGAGTTCGTTTTCGTTCCTTTATTTTTTTCGAAAATAGGTTAATGGTGGTACTTACCTTGAACAGGTAAAATTAACATGGATGCCTCCTTGACTTGCTTTGTCCTTTATTGCCACCGTCAAGATTGAACTGACAAAGAGGGAACTCGGTAAATGTAATGCCATCCGCTTTTTATGGGCACGCCATTTTTACTCTTGCAACAATTCCACTTTTGTTTAAGGCTCTTTATTGGTGTAAGTAACGGCAACACCAAGCAGGTTACCTCAGATTTGGTATTTGTTAGAATGATAAGTGTAAAGGTGAAAAAATTCGTTGCTTTGATGTTGGATATTGTACGAATTTAAATGCAACTTTTGTAGTATGGTTTTGTAAGACAAGAGTGTGAACTTTATTTTTGCCATTCTGCTTAACTCTATAGTGGAGTTTAGTGTACTTATTATTTTATTGATCAAATTATAATTCGGGGTCAAGTATTGCGAAAATAATGCGAGAATAAGAATAAAATAAAAGATAATCGTAGTAGAATAATTTGTACTAGCAAGCTAATAGTTTCTAAGTAATCTTTTGAATTTCATATAGATCCAAATAAAAAAACCTTTCTGAGAATAACATTCTCATGAAAATGTCAGCTTTCATTGATGTAAAATAGTTCACTTTCTTCGGTTCTGTTCGTAAATTTAATTATTTATTAATGTTAAAAATAGAGGATTTGCGCTGTTGCGTTAAAGTAAGTCTGGAAAGTTAGAGTTGTAGAACAAGGCAAGGGAAAAGCTTTGTTCCATAGAAATGACAAGTCTGATTACGAGTGAAGTAATTTATTTCACAGGGAAAATTTAACCAGTCTCCCTGTGACCGGTGACGGACCTGCAAAGGGTTTTAAACGTCATCGCCAGGATAAAATAATCTAAATCAATGTGTAAAATAAACGCGAGTAAATCCTGACAAGTTATTTTATTTAAGAAAACTATTATAAAGAAGTTCATGAATGTTTTGTTTAGATGAATAACAATGTCTTAGAGTAAGGTAATGAAAGAATGCGACATAAAAAAGCCACGACTTAAAAAGAGGACTCGTGAATGGTTTGTCAGTCGTAAAAAAGCGTTTTACTGAAATACTGATTCAATAGTTAATCAGCGCTCATTTTTGCTTTCAGTCCATATTTCAATGATTGATTACTTACCTGCTTAATAGCATAGTGCGGAGTTTTAACATCCTTAATTTGAAAATTTCGAAAACGTTTAAAATAATATTAAATTTTTAGATGTTTTGATAAACGTACATAGTTTTTTCATTCCGCAACTACATTTTTGAGGTTGTTAACAGTTAACTAATGGGATCTATACATATATTCATACATGAAATAAAAACTTTGTACCCCTTTTTACGAAAATTGCGCGGATGGAGGAGTATGAAATTTCGCACACTTATAGTTTATATAGAGGAGGATTGCATAATGTTATCTTTTTTTTAAATTATGCATAAAATCAATAAAACAAACATTACACACACTACCATGTATTTGACACACACGCATATATGTATACCTACTCTTTTCAAAAACAGAAGAGGAGTGGCCGAAATCTGTCAATGCCAATCTAAACTCACATTCTTTCTTTTTTAATTTTTCATTGCTTATACATCCGTGCAGCCTTAAGGGGGTGCCGCGCGGAATTTCGAAAATTTACGTGTTTTGAAGTCACTGGTGCTAGGCGCTGAATAGGTCATATACATTAAAAGGGCTAGTGTAGGTTAGCTTGATTCTTTCACAAGGCCCTGGTTGTCTTGGAATTTGAAACAAATACCCAGAAACTGCATAAACAATACGTAAATCTTACATTAGCTCGAACCTCCACTCGGTAACCAGCTGGGCGACTCGTCAGCAGAAGGTCCAGCAAAGAGGGCGCGTGCCCGACTATATCTGAGATCCTGGTGGGCTGGTTCACCAGTTGAGTCAGGTCGTGCGTGAGAGCGAATGCGTGGGCAGTTCTTATAGCATGGTCAGTTTTGACAGAACTTAACCACAACTCATGGTGAGCATTGAAGTCTCCCAAAAACTCCATTTCCGCCGAAGGAAACCGCTCCTGCGCTTCATCTGCCACCCGACTAAGGTGTTCCATAAGTCGAGTTGTCTCCATGTCGCCATTATGGGATCGGTGGATGCAGACGTAGACACGGCTATGAGAGCCCAAGTCGACGTGTACCACAAGGAGGGAAAAGGAGGGGTCCTCCAGACAGTGCAGACGGCGACAGCAAACGTCTGTCCGAACAAACAAGCAAACTCCGGCTTTGGCTTTAAAGGATGCTTCAAGCACAAAGCCGGGATAGTGCAGGAAGGTGGTGTCAACCGGACAGATTATTTGCGTCTTCGTCAAAAACCACATTGCTGGCCGTGCCATCTCAAGATGGTGGTGGACGGCATTGAGGTTTGCATGGAGTCCGCGGATGTTAGCGAACTCAAACTCAAACGGTATGGTTTTGGTGAGAGTGTGCACCGCTGTAGGACCACTTTTTGTGTTAGGCGCTGTCATGATGGAGAAAAGAGGGAGGCATGAATCGAGGAAATGCTACCGCGATGCAAATAGTCAAAGTGCGGCGGCCTGTTTCACCAGGGATCTGCCTAAAGTTGAGTATCATTAACCCGCCGAACGGAAGGGCCCCCAAACCCCCCCGGGAATGGCCGTCGGGACCCCACCCTTTCACCAATCGGCATGACAGACCACCCCGAGATTATGCGTGACATGGTGAGGCAGCCTCACGAGCTGGTTAGGCTCGCTTGGGCCCCTGTACTGTGCCACGGGCAGCCAGCGGGTGAGCCGTTTCTACGGGTCTCCCTAGTCGACGGGTTAACAAGGTCTTCCTGGCACTGGTTCGACAGAAGCCTTCACAGATCAAATGCATCGCAGCACCATCCATTCGAGCTCTGGTTATACGCTGGCTGATCCCGAAACGCGACCGACAAGCGGTCACTTGACGGGTTTTACACCTTGCTTATGGTGGTCACTAACTAGACGGGGCAAACCCTTCCACGCATTGAAGCATATGGGAGCTCTAAATTCCCTTAGTCGCCTCTTACGACACCCAGCGCAGGAGAGGGGCGCAGAATTGTATTCTTTCTCCGTCACCGCACGAATAGATAGAATGATTTTTTTGAGTGTGTGCTGTTGATTTCCTAAATAAATAAACAGGTGTTTATCATACCAGGACGATATTACCATTTATTACCATTATATGATTTTGAACACCGTTTTCTTGATGTTTTATGTTTACTTCAAAAGTACACTGGTTTCATTTACAGTTAATTTTTATTTAGTATCATTAGAACAAGGCCAACACTTTAAATGATGACTCATATCATATCACTTTTCAGTAACCCTGCGAGGTCAATGGAAACAAAGTCTTCAACCGTACATCTACGGCGGAGCAGCTCATAGCAGACGCTACATCTTTCACTCAATGTCCTTCCACTGGCCATCTGAACATCAAGTGGGCTATACGCAGTACCCCATGGAGAGCCAAGCCCTTCATATATCTGCTGATTACAAATCTATGCAGGAGGCACTGGACGCTTCGATAAGAGATCCGCTGGCGTTCCTCGGCGTGGCAAATTTGTATAAGGTTTTGTTTTTCTTTGTGCAAAGTAGTCAAGTATTCCTGGTTTCCTACCTAGCACATTGTTAGTGACTTTGTTTTATATTAAGTTATTCTGCCATATTTTTAACAATTAGGCCAAAGTAGTCTAGTTTACCTGGTTTTCTTTAAGGCCATTATTAAAAGAGCTAGTACAGTAAGTAGAAGTAAGTAGTAGTAGTTAGTAGGTTTGTGTTCCGAAAGGAGGTCACTAAATAGTCCATACATCTTTGGCCATGTTTGTACCTTGAGGTACATAGATACCAAAATGTAGATAAAAATTTGAGGATTCCGAAAAACGTATGATTTTGCTTTTATATTTAGATACAACTAGATAATAAATTAATAAAATTGGTAATTACTTGTAAAACATTTTTCACACAGACTTCAAAAAAAGGAGGAGGTTCTCAATTCGACTAAATGTTTTTTTAATTATTTTTTTGTATGTTTGTTACGATATTTGTTTGTTTTGATATTTCTGTAAGTTGTAAACCGATTTTGAAAATTCTTGTTTTGTTTGAAAGGGCATGCTTGCTGATGAGTGGTCCCATTGTCACCATGGCAAAATCTGATGATGGGATCCCAGTAATATTGATGGCATTCTTTAAATTGTATAGGCATATATAACGATTTTATTGTATTTTTCAATGCTACACCAATATTCGCGTCTAAAAAAAAGTTTAGTTTTTTTTAGTTTTTTTTTTATTTAAAAATATTGCTACACAATTACACAAAAAGAGAAGCCCACTAACAATATTATTAATATTTACCACAATCCACAACAAACCTAAAAAATAAAGAAATATACAGCAAGTTTAATTATTGTAACTAAAAACTAAAAATAATCTTAATCTTTTACAAAAAAATAAAACCGCCTTCAAAAAAACCTAATCCAAAGAAAAAACACAATCAGCAAATTTCCTAAACGAAATTAAAATTACTTACAACAAAAAAAAAACAAAAAAGTACTCTGGCACTAAAAAGTTATACATAATATTTTTTTAACTCGGAGAAATTTTGATATTTACTCATATGGTGATACTACGAGTAACGCCTACGCGATCGTTTGCGAAGTCGAACTGTGTATTACGACCAGTTGTTACTATATGCCAACACAATGCCCCTTAAAAGAACCCCACCTCATAGCCCGCAGCCGTTGTCGAATGGCCGCTCCCCGCTCCGTCTGCCGCTCCTACTACTGCACCGGCTATATTTGCAACATCATTACGTAATGAATCGTGAAAGGGTTCTGAGCCAAATCTGCACCGTGATTTCGAATCGGAAGCAACCACATATTATGCGACACAAAGAAATACGAAACGGAAGCGCGAAGGAGAAGGCAAGCTAAGTTTTGAGCGACCGAATGAGGAGTCAAGATTATTTTTTGATGAAATGTTTACCGAATGGTCTAGTCTTTTATTTCGTTCATAGTTTTTAAACTCAAAAGGAGTAAAAAAGGGAAGAAGTTTTTTGGGGACATCGTTATTTTTAAAGTAATAACTATAAAGAGAAATGATTTTATCGATCTATAGATTCTTCAACAAAAATAAAGAATGACGTCATCATCATCATCATCATCGGCCTAGCTTAGTCCACTGCTGGACATAGGCCTCCCCTAATGAGCGCCATAGCGCCCTGTCCTCAGCTTGACGCATCCAGCATCTGCCTGCAGTCTTTCGCAGGTCATCATCCCACCTGAATGACGTGTTTTAGCATTTTTTGAAAACCCTCTCCTAGAGGGGTGAAATAAGGATGCAAAGTTTGTATAGAAATTTGTCATTCCTGAAATTTCGGTATTTGACCTGGTTAGAAATTATGAAGTGTTTCAGGATTTTTAGAAAATGATCCCTAAGTAGGACAGTATGACAGTTTGTACAGGTGTTTCAAAACGGACCAAAATTACTTAAACAGAGTGATCTTTATTACGTTGTTTTTGTGTTAGACACTTTTTATACTAATTCTAGCTGGCGTGGACGGGTTTGATGCCAATCCAAACTCACACTCTATCTTTTTAATTTTTCATTGCTTAGGATACAATCCGTCTTCCATCCGTCGTCCAGCCTTAATAAAATTATGGTTGAATTTCGACCACTGGGCGACAACTAGTAATATTAAAATCAGCAAATAATTGTCTCTGCAAGTAACAAAACAAAACAAAACGCTACAGAATGTCAAAATACAACAAATGTCATAAATGTCATTCCGTTCGTTTCGGCGTTTCGGGGTGCTTCGTTGTTTTCGTTTGCGATTCGTATTTTTATATAATAACTTGGCTACTCCTTGTGGTATTCCGTTTTTTCTCGTAATTTGGTTCCTGTTGATAATCGTATCACAGATTATTTAACATAGACAGGGTCTAAAATGGCGTATTTTTTCAATCCGAAATTACTATTTTTTGTCTTTTCCAAATAACTAACAAACAAAGTAGGCCTGCTATATTATTCAGCGTTTCATAAATTTTTTTTTCCATGAAGTGTGCCTCGGTACATTAACTGGCCAGATTCTAGTAACCTCCTTTAAGGCGAAGGGTAAGGTAGTGTGCCTTACCCTTCGCCTTAATGGATTAATGCGCCGAATTGATTTAATTTGATAACTGCTAAATTGGATTTTTTTTTCAAACATTGCGGACCTTCCGGCACTAGGCAAACATATATTATTAAATAATTGTGCACTACTTTTAGGTTTCTTTTTGTATTCATTCGCTAACACCAAAAGTGGCCATTGTTTGTGAATAAATGCGGTAGCCCGTTTTGTGAATAAACCACGCAACAAAAAGTAGTGCACAATTATTAAATAAATACTATGGATGCTTTCCTGTTGTCGGACGGTACGCAATGTTTAAAAAAAGATCCGGTCCGTTAGTAATTGTCAAATTATTTGGATTGGATTGGTGGCGCTAGTGTGCCTTACCCTTCGCCTTAAAGATTTCAAGTTCCATAATAGTCGATTATTTTATGAGAAATGCGCTTTCACCTTCAACCTTTTCGTGGCTTACCATCAGGAGATATAGGTGCTAAGCGCCAATGAAAATTGAATTTTACTTTAAATTTTTAGTTTGGAAACCACACGCAAGATGGTTTGAAAGAATTGCTTAAAATAGCCAGCAAAAAACGGAACAGCCGATGTTCCATACCTACCAAACCTCTCAGCTTCTTCAACCCACCATTTAAAGAATATGCTTGCTACCAAGGTTCGTTGACAGCACCGCCATGCACGGAGGCGGTGTTGTGGCTCGTAAGGGGCAAGGCATTGAGTTTGACAAGAGTAAGTAAGAAAATCTTAATCCCATTCCGAATATTTATGATTTAGAAATTTCCAAGGAATTTGAGAATCCTCAAATTCTTTCAGTCAAGCCCCAACCAATAAGGCATATCCATCAAGTTTTGTCAGCTCTATACTTGCTTGGCTTTTTGTATACTAAACTTTTCACTTTCTCAAAAATATTTAATATAATGTAACCGGTGGTGCATAGGTTCAAAGTTCACGGGGTGAGACCTGGTGACTGTTCACGGGCTTTATTTAGTACAATGCATCAATATAAATAGTATACAAATCACAGGATCTACTTATGTCTATTGTTGTTATTTAATGTTATATTAATATTGTGTGAGAAAAAACAATTTTTTTTAATATTTAATATTTTGTTATTTAGGTACTTGGCTTGCTAAAGTAAACTGCTTGAATCCCTCCGATGATTCCTGATGACTTTTTGAGGGTGGTTCAAGTGATAATCAGAAGTCGGTATTAGTTTAACTCCAAACCTATCAACAGCCAGTTATCTATGGTGCTTTAACGTCTAAAGCATAGATATCGTCATCAAGGTCCCGTCTCTGACGGCCCTTTAGAGACAATTTTGTGTTATGTGATAATTATTAACTCATAGTAAAGCCTAAACTAATTTTGGTTCCAGGAGTCTATGGATTTTGCTGAAAAACTTGCGGATGGCACTTTGTCGTATGGCAAGCCTTTTCGCACTATTCAACCGCTCAACGACAGAAGAACCTTCTTTTTTAAGAACTAAGAGTCGAAACAGTTATCTGTGTGAACCTTACGGAGCAAGGCACGCACGTCTAGCCGTCTAATCACTTATGAAATAAACAAAACAATACAAATAACTATTAAATTATTATACTTTTGTGCCTGGCTCCATTTTAAAACTATGTTTAGAAAACAAAACCTTGTGGTACTTTAACTGCCACAACCACAATAATAAATTAAAATACTATCACAAAATAAGGAGACTGCAGAAGTTGAGCTTTGTACAAACGCGCTCGGACGGACACGGATCTCGGAACAGCTCGGAATAGTACGAGCGCAGCTGTTACGAAATTTCATGTCTGTGAGAGAATGTCTTATGTGTGCGTTGCTCAAGCGCGGTATGTGTATTAAGTGTAGTAAGCTTACGTTCTGGGTCCTCTTTGTTTTGTGACTAGCTGACCCGGCGGACATCGTACCGCATTTTTTTTTTTATATAGCCTATGTTTCTCAGCGCTAATTGTAACGGTGAAAGATTTTTTAAATCGGTTTAGTAGTTTTGAGTTTATTCGTTGCAAACATACATACATACATACAAAAATACAAAGCTTTCCTCTATAATATTAGTATAGATAATATGTATTTTCCATTTAATTATTGAATATTGAAATGCAGTAAACAAGCACCATCCTCACTTACCATCAAGCGAGATCGCGGTCAAATACTGGCCTATACAGAATTTTAAAAAAAACATAAATTTTGTATAGCATGGATTTCCGCAAAGTACTTAACGCCTGATTCCATTTGCTACAATAGAAATGGTTTGTCGGTCACCGGTGACCTACATAGCGTTAAATGAAACTTTAATAAACTGCAACGCTAACAATAAAAATAAAATTCTTCAACAAAGTTCCGCAAACAGTGACATACAAATTAACAATAGTACCAATATACCGCGTACATACAGCAACGCACACATACAGCAACAGCTGCGCTCGGACTGGTTCGAGTTCGAGATGATCCGATATTCCATGTCCGTGAAAGAATTTATGTGTGCGTTGCATGAGCGCATTATTGTATTAAGCGTACTTTCTGCAGCCTTTTTATTTTGTGGATTATAGTTTTTTTTATATATTTACAGGTAAGCACAGTGCCTTGATCTCACCTGATGTTAAGTGATGATAAGGCCAATGATGGAAACGCACTTCACCCGGAATCCTCAACTAGTGAGGCACTGGCTATCTCATCTCTGCTGCCGGAACACAACAATGCTACAAACATTGATGTTATGGCAACATATTTAGATAAGATGGTGGTAGCTAGTCAGGCGGACAAACAAGTCCTACCACCAACCAAACCGAGTACATAAACACGTACTCTTCGCTGGGAATCGAACCCGGGACCTCTGGGTCTAAACCGGAGGTCTTAACCACTAGACCACAGAGGCGGTTAGGAATATTGGTAGGTAGGTAGGTTTATACGCTTGTGTTAGGAAGGGTTCCCTACGAAAGACCGAAAGCCATTTTACCGATTTTCATTTCATCGAAAACTATTGATCGAACACTCAATTGACCAATGCATCATTTCTACGAAGCTTTAATTTACCGATGTAACGATTCACCGACAAACTTTTTACTGAAGTCCATTTCACCGACCATACATTTCACCGAATTTTAAGTGTAGATCAGCAAGCTGGGCTACACGAACGTCTATCACTCATATACTAAGACAAAAGACACTTAGACAAAATATATATTATATAACAAAATTATAATTGAATACAAATAAAAAACAGTTTTATTTTACATAAACTCTCGTTTTTGATATTATTCACATAACCCATAGGGATACATTTTATTACTGACCCTGTACACAAACAAATTTTAATTATCTATCAACAATACAATACAATACAGACCAAACAATTGCTCATTCACATTTTTATGACAAACAAATATAAAAAAAAATATTTAGAAGTACCCTCACAGAGTCCCTGATAAACATTCGACGCCCGATCAAAGTACACATGCAAATGATTTAAATATCGATAGATAATTAAAATTTGTTTGTGTACAGGGTCAGTAATAAACGTATCCCTATGGGTTATGTGAATAATATCAAAAACGAGAGTTTATGTAAATTAAAACTGTTTTTTATTTGTATTCAATTATAATTTTGTTATATAATATATATTTTGTCTAAGTGTCTTTTGTCTTAGTATATGAGAGGTTGTTAATTTCGGCTGTAAGTCTACCTTGCGTAGCATTCCAGGTGAATTAAGTCTAGCGGGGGGGTTTCACGCCTACTGGTGTTGGGCTACCGTTTAAGGTACAGGTCCCTACAGCCGTAGGGATTGAACCACAATTTCTTGAACTCCACCCAGAGCCTCTCCCTATTTGGCTTAGGTTCCGCTCAACTTTTTTATGAGCAACTATTACCGTTCGGCCACGAACGTTGGCAGTTTGCGGCGCGGCGCTCAATTCCTCTGTTCATTGCGTTCTTTCTATTACCCTTTACTAAGACTCCCGTAGCATAACGCGCAATGAACTTTACATTCGTTTGCCGCGTTGCATGATACTCGTGCTCGGGCAGGGGTCTTAGGCGGCTTGCAAAGGAATCTAAAATTAATAAAGTTTAATCCTGCAAAACGTAATCGTTTTCTACCAAGTGATACTTTAAGCAAAAATGAACGCTAAATCTGGCCTTGATCATCAAAATTCAATATAAGTGATTAGTTAGGGAAGATAACATAATTTTTAGAAAACTGCAAGTTTTTAAAATTATTAATGCCTTTAAAGGGAAGCTCTTGACATTCATTTTATCTGATAGTAAGTGACGATAAAAGCCGAAGAAAGAAATCTTTAATTACTAAGAAATTGGCTATCTTATCTTATTAGTTAAAGATGGTAATAGCTAATCCTTACACAAGCCAAATCTAATACAATAATTTATAATGTCATAAAGAATCGAACCCCAAACCTGTAACGCTGAGACCGATGGTTCAACTTC